>JARDYH010000003.1:125723881-126323881 GCA_029215795.1 Anniella stebbinsi | reverse complement strand
CGATTCTCCAGATGGTGATGATGGTGGGTGGTGATGAAATAATACCAAGTGTATGAATACTGCACCATCTCCTTTTAACCATTGTTTTTATTTTATGAATTTGAGTCACTTATTTGTTAAAACAAACACATGCCAACTTACAAAACATTGCAATTTTATGTAAGCCTATCTGGAGCTGTTTTCTTGTTGCTGCTTCCACCATTGCATGTCATTCTAGGACCCACCGAAAAGTTCTGTCTTTGTAGTTTTGCTTTGCATGTAGTTTTGCTTTACAACATATACATGACATGTGGTACCCATTACCTTGGGAGGGGAGTTTCATGTTGCTGATTTTGAAAATGTATATCCCGCCTTTCAATCGAATTATTCTCAAGGCGCTTTACAACAGGTTGTAATAATACATTTCAGATCTGGTAGTGTGAGTAACATTTCAGTTCCTGTCATATGAGAATAAGTGGAACTACTATACGTTTATTATGATTGGCAAGGGAAAAAATAGTTTTGCATGGCATAAGGAAGGAGGGAGTTGAAGGTCAAGCTGAATACCTGGCTGATAGAAACAAGACTGTATCTAAGCCACCACAGAGTTGAAAGCTCCTTAATATGATGGAGCAAGAGAAGCTGTGGAAGCAGATCATCTCCGTCTCGGATTAAATTAGGAGCTGATGTTTAAAATTGCTGATCATATAACAGGAATCTTTTAAAATGAATGAGTTACTATCTGTGATTTTGAAGACAGACAGGTATAGCTTTTCCAAAGAAAGGGAATGAACGTGAGCCAGGTAACTGCAAAGATATTAGTCTCCTTCAAAAGGCATGTAATAGCCTAAAACAAATACTGAATGGGGAAATGACACGTAAGAAAACTGCAAATACGAGTTAATGCATGATAGCAAAGGAAGATTGTGCTGGACTAATTTGATGTGCTTAAAAGTAATATGGCAATGTAAATTTGATCAGTTTCATGTGATTTTTCAAAATGCTACCAATGAAGTTAAAGATACTTTACTTGGCCCATTGAAGCAAACAAAAAGGGACGTATACATAATTCAATATACGGAAACCAAGAAAAACCTTTTCTGCATGGTAGGATTTGACATGGGGGTGGCCTTCATACAGCTGGTGCCAATCCATCTTCAGCTAAAGATTACAGCCATTGCATACGGCACTACTCTACCCACAGAGAAACATTTTTGTAGATTCCAGATTTCAGCCTGGGCAGACTAAAACTTTTGAATCAGCCTTGAGATGTATATTATACCAAGAATGCAGAAAGTGACAAGGAGTTATGTTGGCTGAAAGAGAACCCGTGTACAAATATAACTGGATATAAGCTGCCCGTTAATAAAAATAAGGGTGGAAATCTGCTTAACATAGTCATAGGAGCAAAAAGCCTGATTTGGACACACAAAGAATAGTTGTGTGGTGATCTGTTACTATTATTATTGGGTTGCTATAGTGTAGGTCAGAAAAAGCACTTTTACTTTAAGGGTTTGAATCTGGATTTATCTTCGTTGCTTCAAAGTAAGGGAATCAAATACCCAAAAACTTAAGCAGAAAATGCTTTCCTGAACTAATCTTAGGACTGACTCCAGATTTGAGGTCAGCCTTGCCTTATGGCTGACGTAATGTCCAGTCCATGGTGGGGAAAACAAAATGGCAGCCACAAAAAACACCACAGTGACAAACACTAGAACTCAATTCTACCCAGGATGTGTGTGTGTGTGTGTAGCACCTTGGTGCCATCCTTTCCCCAATGCTGTTTAACATTTACATGAAACCGCTGGGAGAGATCATCCGGAGGCATGGGGCGGGGTGCTATCAATATGCTGATGACACCCAAATATATTTCTCTATACCTTCGACAACATCGTCAGCTAAGGATAGTGTGTCTCCTCTGAACGAATGCTTGGAGGCAGTAATGGGCTGGATGAGGAAAAACAAACTGAAGCTGAATCCAGACAAGACGGAGGTGCTTGCTGTCAAAGGCCCCAACCTGGGTTTGGAGGTGTGTCAACCAGTTCTGGATGAGGTTACACCCCCCCTGAAAGACTGTGTTCGCAGCTTGGGGGTACTCCTGGATCCGTCGCTCCAGATGACAGCTCAGATTGATGCGACGGCCAGGAGTGCCTACTATCAGCTTCAGCTGATACGCCAGCTGCGCCCCTTCCTAGAGTTGGAAGACCTAAAGACGGTAGTGCACGCGCTGGTAACTTTGAGGCTCGACTTCTGCAATGCACAGTACATAGGGCTACCTTTGTGCCTAGTCCAGAAACTTCAACTTGTTCAAAATATGGCAGCCAGGTTGGTCACCGGTACACCTAGGGGTGACCACATTACACCAGTTTTAAAATCACTTCACTGGCTGCCGGTCAGTTTCCGGGCAAAGTATAAAGTGTTGGTTATTACCTTTAAAGCCCTACATGGTTTGGGCCCAGGCTACCTACCTACGGGATCGCCTTCTCCCGTACAATCCGCCCCGCACTCTTAGGTCCTCTGGGAAGAATGTACTCAAGCCAGGCAGAACTAGGCTGGCGAGTGTTACCCAGAGGACCTTCTCTTCTATGGCTCCCAGACTATGGAATGGTCTGCCGGAGGAGGTTAGACAAATTGGCAGTCTTCATGAATTTAAGAGAGTCATGAAGACTGTTCTCTTCCGGCAGGCCTATCCGGATGAATTTTAAATGTTTTAATGATGTGTTTCTCTTGTTTTTAAAATTTTTAACTTTGTCATGCTTGTATTTGCATTGTGTTCCCCGCCTTGATCCGTAGGGAGAGGCAGGTTATAAATCATAATAATAATAATAATAATTATTATTATTATTATTATTATTATTAGCAATGGCAAGCAAGTATCAGGCCTGCATAGCTGCCCAGAGATACCATGTCTTGGACCTGCCTAAGCTACAGTAACCAAATAATCATTGGAGATGGTACAACAGAGGAGACAGATGGTAAATTGCTGGCAGTCGTTATTATGGCTGTTCTTCCTTACATACTCCCAATGATCTAAGCGGCTACCATATTAAAGCATTTGAAAGTCACCATTAGATCAGACTGGCTGGTAATATGAGTGGTTTTACCGCTCTTACGGCAGTGGTTTTCCAACGGTGTCTCTGGAAGCTGATTGGGTATAGTAATGGCAGACAAGATGTGAGAGAGACAGCTCGTCTACCAATATCCTCTGTAATGCTTGGATGCAGGAGTGTTGGGCAAATTCTAGGGTGCATTCTGAGTTTGTGTAGTATAATGGTTTTGTCCAACAAGTCTCACCTGCACCCGATATTGAACTGAAATTGTATCCTCTAACATGCTCCAGAATCCTCTGCAGTTCTGAAACAGGGATTCTACCAGCAATCATAGAATAGTAGAGTTGGAAGGGGCCTATAAGGCCATCAAGACCAATGATCAAGAGTTCCATATCAGACACAATGCAGAAAGAGTTCCCCTGAATATAAGAAGCCTGGAAGCCACATGTCGTGGCTTTCTTGCAGAAGTGGAATGTACCAGATGGATTGGTTTTACTCTGCATTTGTTTTGCCCCAATGCATGACTCCCAGGATTCTTGACCATTCACCATGTTGGCTAAGGTGGATGGGAGTTGAAGTCCAAAACATCTGGAGGGCACCAGGTTGGACAATGATGCTTTAACGTTTTCCTTGGTTCCTGGTGCTTCCCATTAAAGTCATTTATTTTAATGGCTATAGGATGAGTAAGAACACTACTTGCAGAAGTGTTCGTTTTCAACACAAGGCATATGCTCTTAGCTGTTCACCTCCACTAGAAAGACATACCTAATTTGAGCATGCAGGTTTTATGTTGAAATAAGTTTGGCCCTACTGGTCGTGAGGTATACATATCCATGTTACAGATATGTGCTTTATGCAGTTTAAAATAGTAAACTTAATAATGTGTAATTTCTGTTCCACTGCCAAGGTAATTCTTCCATGTGTGGCAGATTGATTTAGTAAACTGTTTACATCATTGGGCTGAATAATCTTTTTAAAAGTCAGTTTTGTTCTCATTTGGGTTGTACTGATTTTTGGACCAACTCCCAAGGGATGTGAGAAGCTGTTAATGGAAAAGAATTAGTGAAGAGACTGTTCTTCCCACTCACTGAAGGAACAAAATTGAAGGGAGTCAGAGAACCAGACTTACATGAATGTAATTCCCAATTTCAATCTTCTTTGTATTATGGGTCATTACCTGTTAATTGACTAAATGGCAGTTCTCTATGAATGAAAAGTTTTGTTTAGCTTTTATAATGAAGACAGATGATATAATTAGTATCATTTCTGTTTTGGAAATAATGAAAGCATTGCATCTGTGAGACGGTGTTTCCAGCCTACATAATATGAAGAAATAAACCTCTTTTTTAAAAAAACTTATAAAAAAAACTTGCCACTTTCATATTGTATGTGTTCAATACATTGAAATAGTCTGAAAACTGTAATGGCAGATTTTTTTTTTTTGTCGTTCAGTTTTTCCACTTCTTCTGGAGCAAGGAGTTTTCAAACTTACTGTCCCCGGGGAATATTTTCCACATCAGTGTGCCTCCTGAGATACCTCTGAGATGCTACTATGGAATCTTTTGTGTTGCACAAGATTTTGGAACATGTTGTAGGCCTCAAGGTCACTTAGACACTGTGAATCAAGTATTCCCTGCATCTGCACATTGCAGGGGAAGATTGGTTATGGTGGGCAAGCTGTCAATTTCAAAGCCACAACTCTGGAATTCATAATAAAGGCATATTATAGTGGGATGAAAGTACAGAGGGTGAAGAAAACTAGTCTGGCTGAAGCATGGCTATAGGTTAGAAACCTGAAAGCCATCTCAGTGGTGCTGGAATCTTGTTTGTTTCTAAGATTATTTATATTCCACTTTTTTTGCATATAAAAAGGGCCTCCAAAACAACTTACAATAACCCCCCAATTAAAACGCATTTAAACCAATTAAAATACAATAAAACTAAGAGCAGAATAAAACAGCCACAGCCTAATCAACAGGGGAAACAAATATGCCAGACCAAACTAAAAGCTAAGCAAAAAAAGAAGGTCTTTATTGGTGGAAGGATGGGGATGACAACCGAACTTCTCTGCAAGCCCAAATGCCACAACAGGAAAAAAAAGCACTGAATTTTCTGATAGGCAGGGTAGCTATGCAGATACCATGAGTAGGCTATTTGTGTTCGTGGTATAACATAATGTTTTTACTTTTCACTCGTCATTTTGAGGGAGGAGACAGCACTTTTAATTAGCGGCTGCTTTAACTAAATTCTCACCAAAATTTGGAGTTGATGATGTGAGCTGTTCCAATTAAAAAACAAAAAAAAACTTTTTTGGGAATGTGGCTGTTGCAATGGACACAGACCTAATTGCTACAATAACTTTGGATTCTTTCTCTCTCTCTCTCTGTCTCCCTCTCTGTCTCTCTCTCTCTGTCTCTCTCTCTCTGTCTCTCTCTCTCTCAAATATAATAAAGCTAATGGAGCTCTTCCTACAAGGAA
This sequence comes from Anniella stebbinsi, assembly GCA_029215795.1. NCBI lineage: Eukaryota > Metazoa > Chordata > Lepidosauria > Squamata > Anniellidae > Anniella > Anniella stebbinsi. Next base: position 126,318,374 of record JARDYH010000003.1, on the reverse strand, counting down.
ATGAAGATAATCAGGGAAATAAATTATATATAATAGACTAATTATCATGTTTATCCTCATGTATTAATACCAATTTTGCAATATGCTTTTGCAAACTTACATTTAGCTGTTGAAAAATCATGTATATCTTATGACAACAAAATCATATCTAGGTTTGTCAAATCCAGGGGCAAATTATTTTGCTGCCCACCTATGCCACAGCCTTCCTCACCTAGCAACTTAGAAAAAGCTAACTGTTGAAGACTGAAACTTTATGGAACACCTACATCAGATCCATAATCTTAATGGTTGCAGTGTCGTGGAGTGAAGCTCCGCTTAAACCCAGTGGAGTCTTATGTGTACAAAATTGCACACATGATCATGGTCATTGTTTCTTTTAAAAACATTTTTAATATGGTGGCATATGCCTTAATAGGTGGTCTACCATTATCTATGTTGGCTGGTATTTTGGGGTTTTTTTAAAGCTGTGCAATTTCACAAAAATAGGGTATATAATACAGTTAACACCAAGTGAACGAGTTAACATCTCGCCATTGATTAGCTTTCCTCCTTAATGACAGTTTTAATAGAGATGTAAATTTTCTGGAAAAATTTAAGGCCATGGGGAAAAAAAACCCAAAAAATTGTTTGCTTTTTTGCGGGGAAATGGGAAAAATAAGCGTTCTTTTCAGATCTAAAGTCATTTCATTTCTTTAAGTCAGCCTTCCCCAAACTGGTACCCTCCAGATACTTTCAACTTCAGCTCCCATCAACCTCAGACAGTATGGTCAGTGGTCAGAAATGTTGGGCATTGTAGTCCAAAATATCTGAAGGGCACTAGGTTGGGGAGGGCTACTTTAAGAACATAAACCAATCTTTCTGTTCCTAAAGTTATTTTATATATAACTATGTTTGCTCATAAAATTATCGTTATATTTTAAAACTTTAAGTAAACAGCTAGTAAATTTGTAATTATTGCCTGAATAAACTATACTTTTATATTTAATGTACCAAATATAATTTTATGAGCAAACAAAGATATACATAACATATTTGATACTCCTATTTAATGTCTAACAAGAGGAAACATCAGCAAATAGTCTCTGAAACATCTGAATCATCCTAGAAACTAGCAGAAGCAGGAAGAACCGGAGGCAGAGGAAGACTGGCGTACAGTATCTGTACCTATTTGTAAGGAAGTTTAAGGAAATTCCTACCCCTGTTTTTGTTTCTGGGTTGGAGCTTAGGGAAATCTGATCTGAAGCAAAGCTATTGAGATTTTATTTAGTCAGGAAAGGCTCGGCTTAGGAACGCCTATCAGTAAAATATACTTTAGATCAATAATTTTAATAAGGAATACAAGAAATAACTGTGCCAGTAATCTTACAGAAAGGATTAAATCAAACATTTTCCCCCAAGACTTTATTATTTCCAGACAGTTTGCATCTCTAGTCTTTCTATCAAAGTGTTTTTATTACATAGTTTTTAGAAATCAATTGTGGGGGAGTAAAGACTGGGTAACAATAGAAAAGCTGTTCAATTTTTTGGAAAAACTAAAAACAGTCTTTGGAAAAAAGCAGGGGGAAAACATTTTTCTTAATTTTTTTCCAATTTTCCAGGCCTTAACATTTCTAGCTTTTACCCCCAGAAGATAAAGACAACTAGATGATTACATGATGATTTAATTGTATTTATTTGTTGTTTATTAAATTTATATACCACCCATCTGGTATGGTGTTGAATCTGATTCACATGGTTATGTGAATCTGACCTTGATTACTTTTGTAGGATACTTTCCTGCTTTCACACATGTATCAGAACAGTTAAACATCTGCACTGGCAAAGAGAAATAAGAATAACTTCTACCAAGGGCATTAGCCCTGTATGGTTGCTTCCCCACACTATGATCCCACTCTGTTGGGAGAGCACATTGAAATCATCATATGGAGTGGGGCTGATCCAAGGTCTGTAACCAACCTTCCTGACCAGGTGGGGCAGCCATATATCCACTTGGAGCTAAAAAACGAGGGAAAGTCAGTTATTTACTCATAATAATTATTTCCTCCAATACTAATAGCCAACAGAGACTTCTGTATTCCTGTCAAGTGTTTATATGAATATTTCATAGCAAAAAGTTTGTCTCCTGTATTGTTTTACTGGCAACTGTAGAGAGTCTTTTTGCTGTGAAAATCCTGCAGACTTTTCTCTACCCTATGAAGAAAGCCTCAGAAACAAGGGGCAGACTAAAAAGCATTGAGATTTTTGTTAATAAATTTATTCTTGCATCCTGAGAACTTGTTTCTCTTCTTGGTGTGCCTACTTTGGATGCTCACCTCTCTTCGCTTTTTCTGGTGGTTTTTAAAAAATATATAATGAATATTTAGTGTCTATGTTATGGCTGACTGTCAATAAATAACATTTAGCAACTTGCTTTAAGTGTCCCTGAATCCTTAGCACCAAAAATGTATAAATTAGGGTGACCATATGGAAAGGTGGGGAGGGCTCCTGTGTCGTTAACAGTTGTATAGAAAAGGGAATTTCAGCAGGTGTCATTTGTATGCCTGCAGCACTTGGTGAAATACCCTTTTCTATACAACTGTTAAAAATACAGGAGCCCTATCCTCTTTTCCATAAGTTCACCCTATATTAATTGAATGAAAACAATTATTTTTAAAGTTCAGAAGTTTTTACCAACTTATAATGGATAAGCACCTTTTGTAAAAAGGATGGATGTACAGCTAACTTTATTCAACAACATGTTACATGCCGAACTACTGTTACATGCAAACAATAGACCAGTAGCCCCTTTTCTGATTGAAAGGTACTTCAAAAGGGAGAAACTGGGAGAAGAGAAATGGTGGATGGGGAAAGGATTAAGAGCCCCTTCCTCCTCTTGGCTGCTTACTCGCTCCCAACCTGCCCATCCCAGCTACTGCTGCCGCATCTTTCAGGTTTATCTCCCAGGCCTATTCCTGTGGCACAATGAGACGAAGCCTCACGGAGGTCTGGCGGTAGTCTCTCTTGTTTCCTTTCATTTTCCATGACACTGGGTAACCCTGAATAAAAAGCATTTCCTGATATGCTGCAAAGTACTTTGTGAGGTGTTCCTTCTGAGCCATTGAGCTTCCTATGCAAAATGACAGGCGCATTCGTGGTGTGCTTGTTTAGTCAGGAGCAGCACATCGTGTAGTGCTATGCAGGTTCCTCACACGAAATGAGAAAATCTTGCAGAACTTCCCTGGAATACTATCTCATTGAGCTTCCTGGAGGGCACCTAGGCCGAAGCTTGAGGGAAGCAGCAGTGGGTTGGGGCACTCTGGGAGGAATGCCGGAGAGCAGTGCTGGCCAGAAAAAAAGGCAATGCTTCCATCCCACTGGCTGGCATAACATTTGCTGCTACTGGGCATGGGAGGGGATGCAACATCATTGCCAGGTGGTCTGTCTGCTGAGGAATTTGGCCAAGCTGCACCTTGCTCCAAGCCTGAAGACACTGGAGATCCCTTATCCTTTAACCAATACGGTGGTACCATTCCTTACCAGAGTTCCAAAGTTTGGATGCCACTACTGAGTAAATCCTTTCCTGGGTACCCACCAACCAAGCTTCAAATGATGACAAGGCACTAAAAGTGCAATTCTATGCATATTTAGACAGAAAAAAGTCCCACAAGTCCCAGCATTCCCCAGCCAGCATGAGGACTGCTTTTTAGACCCCTTTTTGTGTTTAAAAATCCATCCTGTAAGGGTTAAGATTATCTGTTATCTTGTTTTTATTAAAAGCTTGTCATGGCTAGGCTAGAACACCAGAGAGTGAGAGGTGTTAAACTTACTTCAGGTATGAACTTTGGAAATCTTTTCCATGTACTTCCATTCACTTTATTTTTCCCCATCATATATATCAAGAGGGCATTTTAGCTGACAGTTATTGTACATTTTGAAGTCCACTGATTTCAGTTTTGCTCAGTAAGAAATGACACCCTATACCATTGCTACTCCAAAATTGTCACTAATGGATGTATTAAGGGCCCTGAAGTGCACACTAATGAAGCCATTATCTTCTCTGATAATTCGTGGATTGGAACTGTCCTTGGCAGATGCAGAACCGCATAAGGTTTCAGTGACATCTTTATCATTTATTCTCACATTACCACTTAAAAGTATCAGAGGAAATCTAAGACACAAAACTGTTAAATATAACAGCGAAAGGCACACAGCAAATAGTAATGGCTGAGAAATGCAGCTTTACATTCTTCTTAAAAATTGAGTTGTGGAAATGATACGACCATCGCAAACAGAAAAAGATTTGGCTGCATTTACAAAGGCATTTGGGGGCTTAAATTATTGCCATGCCCATGCATCTGTTGTTCATCTTTGGGTGAGAAGTAAGCTGCACATGTTTTCAAGAGTAAGAATTAGAGCAGAATATTGACTCAGTTTAGAAGAGTATCCATCTGACTATTTTTTATTTGAAAGCATGCTTTGATGCATCATTTCAGGTAATGGTTCAGAATAGAATACTTGTACTGAAGATGTGAATGGCACTGGGACAGAATCTCTTCTGGAAAATGTCAGTGTTTGATCTCATTTCACTGAAATTCTTCCATTACTGTTGCAGTCTTCTGTTAAAATATTTGCTTCTTCTTACCACTTTAGTGTTTGCAAGGACCATCTTAAGTTGTTTAGGAATTCATTTCCTTTTACCTAACTCACATCAAATCCTTATTTACTCATTGATTGTGTAAGGCAGCCCATGTCTGGACCAAATTAGGTGGTTTGTTGCCTCAGATTAAAGCCATCTTGTAAACAAAATCTAAGAAACCACTTAAGGATATTTTCCTTTGGAATTTCCACAGGAAATATGATTGCATTTACCTCATTTGGCAGCACAAAATCCCAAAAATGATCTTTCCCTCCAGTGCTTAAATGATGGCTTGGTTTTGTGCTGCTTAAAACAAAACGGCCATTTTGCACAATTAAGTTTTTTCTGGTTTCTTCACTAGGTGCAATAGGAAATAAAATTAAAGTCAGCACGTTAAATGTCCATTTTGTTCTAAGTATAAATATTCTTCTCCACTATAGCAATTGCCTGTCTAGAACTCTAATCTTTTCTGATACCGTTCGATGATATCAAATGGCATTGTAGGGATTTATATGTTAAAGTCCAGATGTGTGAATGTGATATGGTCCAGGCAAACTCAAACATGGAAAGCTGAGAAGATGTAGTGGCAGCTGAACCTCTGACTTCCTTGCTTCATTCATGTGTTGTGGTGGATGGCAGCATGCTAAAAAGTCACTTGTGGGCGCCTGGGCGGGTGTGCTTCATCTTCCAGTCCAGCCTGCAATGACATCTGGCTGTTATGCTCTGGTCTCACCCCACCAGTTCCCTTTCACGCAGGGCCAAGGCTGTTCATGCTGTCTTTGCCTGTCATGCGAGTTATGCTGATGATACCATGCAGTTTTAATTAATTCCAAAGCTGTTCGAGCTTGGAATCAATTAGACAGAAAGGAGAAATAGGCAGGCAAGAAACAGAACTAGGCAGCAGTGGAAAAGGGAGGGAGGAATGGGTCGAGGTTGTTGTTTGGCTGCCCCAGGCAAATTAAAAATGTGGTGCTGCTTTGCTGCCACTGGAAATTTCCCCCTGCCACAATCTGGGGATGCTTCAGGTGTGTGAAGGTGGAACACCCTCAGCTCAGGGTACTCTGTGCTTTCAAACTGACCACTGTTATGAGACAGGCTTCATGTACTTAGTTTTAAAAAGGAGGCGGAGAGGAACTCCCCATTTCATTTTTAAGGAAAGTCCTTTTATTGAGAGAGTGGATTAGCTTGGCTTTTGTTCACCGGAACGTATTAAAAAGGCATCGTTTTCCCAAACTAGATTTTTGGTAATATTCATTAGTATACATGTGATATGTATTCATTGCTATGGATATATACATGTATGAATATTTTTGAAACCGCCAAAAAAATTAATATATTCATGGGGTGTTATTTTGAAAAATGCATGAAGCCAAGTCATTCCCGGTCTGGAATCTATATGCCTGCCCTTTTCGAATATTCTGCTTCAAATTTCTTTTCATAAAAGACAGAAGTTTCAAAGTACCTTTTCCACCACCCTCCTGAGTTCCTCTTAATTTACGCATCAGGTTAGATAGGTCAAGGTATTGTTCAGAAACCAGTGGAAATGTACTGCAGAAAGAGTGGTTATGGGAAATTTATAACATATGGGTCATTCTGAGGTTCTTGTTAGTGATTTTACAGTGGTTTCTGTCAAAAATGTATATTTTTAAACATATTATTGTCACTGCAGGAGGTTTGACATATCTTATTTTAGGATGTAGTAAGCATGTTTGCAAGGATCTCTGTCAAAGTCTGGCATTATATAACTCAGGGTTTCTTATATTTACAAACTGCGAATAAATAGGCACTCCTGATGGCAAGTCTTCTTGTTGTTTTTAAAGTGGTTATACCTATATTATCAGAATATATAGGATTAATAAGAGTAAATGGTATATTGTTTATGTAGGGATTATTGTACTTCATTTTTATCCCGCCCTTACTCCATGGAGCTCAGGAAGGCATATATGGTTACCATCCAGACACTTTATCCTCATAACGACCTTGTGAGGTTGAAGGATAGTTAGGAACATAGAAACATAGGAAGCTACCTTACACTGAGTCAGAACATAGGTCCATCTAGCAGCTCTCCAGGATTTCTAGCAGGATTTTTTCCAGCCTTTCCTGGAGATGCTAGGGATCGAACCTAGGACCTTTTGCCTGCAAAGCAGGTGCTCTACACTGTCCTTCATTATTGACTGTCCCAAGATCAAAAGTGTGTTTCATGGCTAAAGTGAGATTTGAACTAGGTCTTTGATGTCTAAATCCAATATTCTGTACACTCCACCACATTTATGTGGTCAGATAAAGGGAACCCTGCTATCATCTATCTATCTATCTATCTATCTATCTATCTATCGTTTTGCCATTTTTCTATGCTAAAATTCAGAAGTAGTTACATCTGAACCGTTGAATAGGAGGCATTCTAGTGTTGTCCCAAGTTAACCTTGTTGTATTTATAATAATCTTCCTCAACTATTCTCATCCATATTAGCTTTTATAGTCAAAAGCTCTAATCCAATTACTCTTATGTAAAGCATTGATCTAAAGTTTATGATTTTTATGTAAAAGCCATACCATGACTATACCATTGAAACAGAGGAGTGAATGGAATAATGACTGATAACTGAGGCTAGAATGGAATGGTTGGTGGGGCTAGCGGCAGTTGGAGAAAGTCAGGTAGAAGAACAACAAAGACAGTTAGTGAAAGGTTAGGATAGTGGGAGCTGAGTTAGGATTGAGAGATAATCTGGTTTGCTAACCCATGCTTTATTTAAAATTAGCCTCTCTACATATTAGGACTACACCTCCCAGCATGCCTTTGGTGGCCCGCAAGTGCCCATGTCCTCTGACAGGTGCTTCCCTCCACTTGTTGCCGATGCTACTCCTTGATAGAGTGTCGAGGAGTAGCATTGCCGAGAAGGGGAGGTGTCGTGTGCACTGCCCGTTCCCTCAGACATTCACGCAAGCTGGCAAACTGACACGAGACACTCATGTTGGTGAGACTTCTTTTTATTGAGGAAATCACATGGTAAAAAGCATAATGATTACATTTTTCAAACAACACCCACTTAAAGCTGACCGATGTTTAGAACGCTTTAGGCTTCTTTCTTGATACGATCCTTAGGGCAAGCACTCAGGGGGTGTGTGTTAGGGTTTGCAACCATCCGATTTGAGTTTCTCCAGACGCTGCATATGCTGGCACCTCAAGAGACATGGCCAATAGCCTACACAAAGTCTCAGGGAGAGAAACACTTATGCTCTGAGCCACCAGAGCTGGGCACAGATGATTTATCACACTCCATCAATCTCAGCCTGCCCAAAGCTGAGCTGATCTAGTACACGTGATCACAGAGAAAGTAAACCTTCAGGCCCATCAAACATGCAATCCACAGCTAATGCAAGTTCAAGTCTTATGAAAAGCCTCACAGTACTTTCCATGGCACAAATCCTTAGAAATTCAGAGTCCAAATAGCAAGTGAGAGAGCATGTGCAGAGTGCTCCCAATTTTCCAAAACAGGTGGAATCCAAACAGGGGTTTCAGGCCTTGCGTTGAAAGATGCTCTCTAGCAGGGGTTCTTCTGTCTTGCTCAGCTATTATATACTAATGCCTATTCAAAGCCACTTGACAGGTCCTCTGACCTGTAAACCATGCCCATGTGCCAACAGGTCGGGATTGTTCCATCCACTACGATGATGCTACAATATGAGTGACAGCTTCTAAGAGTGCTCCTTATCAAAACACTCCTAAATTCCCAAAGAAACTAGCAACTTCAAGGCCGCAGCAAGCAACTCCTGTGGGAAATATTGACAGCGTTAAGCTTCCAGAGAAACTGACTTTCTAACACTATTTCTAATGCATCAACTTACAATCCACAAGGCCCCTGGCCTTGTGGTACACATGACAGGAGGTAAGCCACTGTCAGTGAACATACCCAGTCTTTCCAAGACCTGCTGGGACTGCCTCAGCCTGTGCGTCTCGCCCACCAAGTGCCCCCTCATTGGACCTGTTTCTAGGCATGCTCACATTGCATCCCCTTCCTCCCTCTTAAAGGTGAAGGCTGCACGCTTGCTTCCCACAGATTATGAGAAAACAGTGATATTAGGTTGGGGTACCTTTGAGCATGTTCAAAGTTTGGCCTCTCAAAGTTATGCTGTTGTATCTAGTTATGATTTTAAAACCACACACGGTGGGCGGGAGGAGGCATCGCAAATGGATACAGACTATTTATATGGGTTGTTTCCTTTTATGTGGAATTGGGTTGTCTGATCAAGAACGACCGAGGAGTCTGGGTTGTGAAAAGCACACAGCGGCCATCTGCCTGCATACGCACAATGGCCAACAAAGGCTGGTAAGTCTGGCCTCCCACCCAAGACATGCTGGGAGTTGTGGGCGTAAGCCTAGTTTTTATTATTAAATTTTAAAAGTACTTTAAACCTAAAATTTCATGTTTTTAGATTTTTCTGGTACATTGTACAGCCAGACCTATCAGCATACCACATTTCAAGTTTCGAACTCATCTGGAAGTGGGTAACCATTTCCGGACATACATCCCACACACATACTTTCAGATTTATAGGTAGAGATTAATCACCTGTTTGTTGTGGGCTGGAACTGTTTGTCCATCCCTATTAATAATCAGCACAGCATTCACCATACTTTGTTTGTTTGTTACATTTCCAATAGTGAAATCTCTCTTTAGGAGCTGTGCATGGTTCTCATCCAACAGCAGGAACTTTGCTGGAATCACTGGGTGCTGGATGTGGGGATCCGTCAATGCATGCCGCTCCCTTTTCATTTGCACAGTTTTTGGTCCACAGGAATATCATCAATGCTGGAATATATTTAACCCATAGCCAAAATGCAAATCGTGGTTTCTATTGACTTACATTTCATCTTAGCAGAATGCAGCACCCCTCTGGGCACTTGAGACAAATTTAATTTAGGGGAATATTTGGGGAATTACTCCTAGCTGATCAAGAAACAAGACACTCAAGTCACCATAATTTGCTTTGCTTTCTCAGCATGGTTTGGCTTTATCCTCAGTATAAAGCTATTCCCAGTGCTACTGCTAGTAATAGTAACAGATAAAATCACTGAAAGCCTAGGTTGGGATTTGCCATTACCAATTTATTAATGTTAACTAGATAATACACAAATTTGAAAGTCTGCCCAGTTATTAAAATTTGAAGCAATTGTTTAAAAGTGTGGCAGGGTTTGTCTAAACCCTGCATTTCACAACATGGTTTGTGCCAATATATATACGAACCAATACTGCTTGTTTCATCAAAACAACCCCCATTTTTCTGATGGACGAATCTTATCCACATTTTCCTGCTTTTAAAAATTCCAGTCCAGCATCTCTTGCTTCATAAATCTAAAAAAAATCCTTTAATTGGATCATCCTTTTGAAATGTTAAATCTCATTTGTGTGTGATATTCAACTTCATTTTAAGTTCTTTTCACCTGCTGCACATAACAGAACAGGCAATACATTTCAGGATATTCACAATGCCTTCTTAAAAAAAAATCCCTAACATATATTACTGCTTGCTTTCTTGTAAATAACCTGATGCTTAACTTAACTAGTTACTGTATTTTTTCGATTCTAAGACGCCATCGATTGTAAGACACACCTTAATTTCAGTACCACCAATAGAAAAAAAGCTTTGATTCTAAATGTGGGGAAATCGCCATAGATTCAAAGACGCACCCTGTTTTTAGAGACGTTTATATGGGGGGGGGGAGTGCGTCTTAGAATCGAAGAAATAGGGTAATACCATCTTTTAGTTGATACCATCGATGGTATTGGCCTCTCAGAATACATTCCCTCCCTCTACAGTCCTCACTAACTGGTACAATACAAGCTCTACAGAACAATCAGATGTGTGTTTTTGGTTGTTACTGTTGTTGTTTTAAAATGATTTAAAGTGTTCTAAAATAGAGTATGTAAACTTCTAGTGGAAAATGTAGTTTTCTCCTTGTCACATAATCTGAGCCCTCTGCTATTCTTTTCCCCACTATCCTGTATTAATGTCATGATCTCCGTTTCAAAACGTTTGATGTAAGAACACTTTATTAAACTTCATAAAGGCGGCTGTAAAATGTGAGCTACTAGTGGATACAGACTCTTTGATACTTGCAGGACAATTAAAGATCACTAAATAACAAGCAGGTTTATTTCTTATTGATTTCTCCATAAGTGCAAGAGAAAAATATAGACAGGAACTGCCACTTAATTGTACGGCTTGTGGAACAAAAACTCATTCTTTGGAGGAATAATTGCAATCCAACTAGATCCCCCTCGCTAACCTAAACACTGAAGTCACTGTATAGTAAATGGAGCCGTTGTGCTTATAAAATGCAAAAGACAACCTCAATGATGTGTTGATGTGTGTGTTGTATATTATTTTGAAAGCTTTTTTGGTTAATATATATATACACACATATATGTGTATATGTGTGTATTATATACACACACACACATACATATATATATATATATACACACACACACACACACACACACCAAAAGAGCTTTCAAAAACAGTTAATGTCCAGTGTGCTAAGTTCTAAAAGATGGTGGGGGTGGGGAAACTGAAACTAGCAGTGTCACTTATTAGATTCACATAAATAGGTCAGGCGCACTGGGCAGAAGAATAAAGCGTGCAAGATGGAATGCAGCCATATTAATTCCTGTAATGAGTCCCATATTACCCTGGATTAAATGGCTGAGGGTTGAATGGTCCTGCTGCTTCTTCTGTCAATCTCTCCACAGATTCTGTATTAAGAGCAAACAGCTGGGTACTTAGCATTCAGTGAAATGGCTAGTTCACAGGACTATTTTTAGTAGGGGGAAAATGTCGGCTTTTTTTCTTGTTTCCCCCCCCCCCCCCCCAATAGTTAAGTTCGTGAAAGTGCTGACACATAATGCTAGGCCTCTACCAACGTATCATGACAATTGTCTTGATGCACATGGTGATTGTACCACAGAGGGTGGTTGCATGAAAGGAGAAAATTAATCTCTAAATGGTTTCTCCACTTGAAAAATAATTATGTGAACCACATTCTGGGCTGGCTCTCTCGTGAAGCAGGGTCAGAGCCACATGTCAAGCAGTGAATCAGGAGGGGGAGCAGGTTGTGTGTGTGTGTCTCCTCCCATTGTCAAGAGTACACTGTGGCCATTGCCAGCTAGGCTCAGTGCATTGCTCTGAGAAGGCCCCTCAAACCTAGGCAGGGGTAGGGGCGCTCCAGAGAGCCCTGCCAGACACTTTCTCGCTGAGAGAAATGCCACTGCAGGAAAAGAGGTTGAGGGCCTCACTGGAGTTGCCGGCCCAATGCTTCACACTGAGTGCTCTCTGCATAGCACAAACGGTCTCTGATCATCTTGCCGACAATGCCCCACTCTGTAGAAGGTGATGTTGGAGGCAGCGAGGCCATCCCCCTATTTCAGGCGGTGGGACATCTTGTGCCACCACTGGCCACATTCACATAAAAATAGTCTGACTAGATAAAATCCAGGTCGGGGCTCATGTCACTTTAACAGTTGTAGAGAAAAGGGAATTTCAGCCAGTGTCATTTATATGCAATTAGTTCCTGGTGAAATTCCCTCTTCATCACAACAGTTAAAGTGGCAGGGCCCTACCTTCTTTTGTATATGGTCACTCTAGTATAGGACCTACACCTTTAACTGTTGTGATGAAGAGGGAATTTCACCAGGAACTAATTGCATACAAACGACACTGGCTGAAATTCCCTTTTCTCTACAACTGTTAAAGTTACATGAGCCCTGACCTGGATTTTATCTGGTCACCCTACATAGAAATGAAGTGCCTCTAGGGTGTTTTTGTAGTGCTGTGCCCAGTATTCAGCCCAGACTTTTTTGTTGTTGTTGTTGTTAACGCTTACGGGGTGGGGCAGAAATTTCCCTTGAAGATTAGATTACTTCCTCTACTGAAGTGAATGAGAAAGACCATTTGTGCCAGAGCTCCCCTTGTCCATCCAATACAGATGACATTTCAAACTTAAGAGCTGCATACGTCCATGCAGGATGTCTGCAATATTTGGCTAACTTAATCCAAATGGCAGAAGACATGTAAGAGCAGTTGTGGAATAGGCAGAATAAAAAATCATTCTTTTCCTTGAAGATGTTACATACCGTGATTTAAAAAACAAACCAACATTTTCTGTTGTTTGCTGATTGATAAGCACAGCTTGCTCCAGAAAGTGCTCTCGCTCCTGTGTTGTGCTATCTGAAATGGGGATTTGTATAAAGGGACAAAGGGGTGAGAGTTTGCCGTCGTGGTTGGGTAGTTTGCAGTAACATTGCAAGTTATAAGAGAAGGAAGCTTTTTTTAAAAAAAAGAGCTAAATCTCAATGTAGAGAATTTTCTTGTCATGAGTTTGGTGGAGTTCAGATATACTAAGGTAGGCCGTTTGGGAGGTAACGAGGAACTGTGGTTTAACTTAACCAGCATCTCACACACAGAAGCCAGCATGCAAGGAGAAGAGGGGCTGGAAGGAGCAAACGATGCTTTAATGCAGGGTCGGACAGAACATCGATCTCAAGATCTACTAGTAGCTCGCAGGGCCTCTCCCAGTCATTGCCAGGGGTTGTGTAAGAGGAAAGGGGAGAACATTGAGCAGCATTGTGTTTTGAGAGAAGGAGCTCAGTCTGTCTGTCTCAGATGGGCAGGCAGTGGTTGCTGTGCCAGTGCCATTGCAGAGGTAGGTGTGAGGGAGGAAGAGGAGGAGGGCTGTACCTCTCCAGGGTTCACCTTTGTTGGAAAGACATAGGGAGCGCACCCTTCCCTTCCTTTTCTCACTCACCAGCAGCAGCTTCCCCACCCTCGAAGAGCACAACAGTGCAGGAAGAAGTGGGAGGTGAGTCAAAGGCATATCAATGGGGAGCTGCAGACTGACTAATTCACCAGGGAGCTGATTCTCCTCCTCACCAACAGTGATTTCCTCTATCCCACCCTGGGTGCAAGGAGACACACTCTCACACACACCCTTCCTAGTTTCCCCTCCATAATCTCCTTTCCAAATGGATAGTGGTGGGGGGTCCTATCGCCCATGCAATGATGCTGCTCCTATTCTAGATCGTCCTCCACCTTTGAGTGTGGGTGGGAGGATGGGATGGGATGTCCTTCCAGCTCCATTTAATAGATATAATGCCTGATTCTGTATGTGTTTACTCAAAAGCCAATCACATTAAGTTTATTGGGATTTACTCCCAAGTAAATGTGTGTAGGACCACAGTCCTGCAGCTGGGTTTAGGCTCCCCTATCATCCTGTTTAAGATACGATTGCAGGTTTGTTGGTTGCTAAATTTGGAGAGAGTTCTCATGAGAACATAAGAAGTGCCATGCTGGAACACACCACGGGTCCATCTAGTCCAGCATCTGTTCACACTGTGGCCAACCAGCTGTCGACCAGAAACCCACAAGCAGCACCTCCCGCCCATGTTCCCCAATGAGGGGTGTTTATAGGTTTACTGCCTCTGATACCGGAGGTAGCATGTAGCACACAGACATCCGGATACTACAACAGTGATATATTTCTGCACTTTAATGCCCAATTAAGTAGGCTGACCATATGAAAAGAAGGACAGGGCTCATGTAACTTTAACAGTTGTAGAGAAAAGGGAATTTCAGCCGGTGTCATTTGTATGCAATTAGTTCCTGGTGATATTCCCTCTTCATCACAACAGTTAAAGTTGCAGGCACTATACGAGAGTGACCATATACAAAAGAAGGCAGAGCCCCTGCAACTTTAACTGTTGTGATGAAGAGGGAATTTCACCAGGAACTAATTGCATACAAATGACACCGGCTGAAATTCTCTTTTCTCTACAACAGTTAAAGTTACATGAGCCCTGTCCTCCTTTTCATATGGTCAGCCTACAGTTAAAACATGGGCGAGCTTCCTCACATTTACGTGAACTCTAATAGGGAACTCAGGTGGTTGAGTACCGACAGAATTGAAGCAAAATGAGGCTCTGTCTTGGGGATTGGAAAGATTTGCTTTCTAAAAAAATAAAATGGGATTTATATTTCTGCTCTGTCCCTGGGGAGTGGGGGAAGCAAGGAGAGCACAGAGTATCTCCCCAACACTAGCCAACCTTACTTCGGAGGAGGCAGCTGTGTATGTTTCAGGGGTGGTAGCAGTAGCTGTTTAAGCAGTATGGTGAGGGCAGTGAGGAAGGATAGAGCAGACTTTTACACATTGATGCAGATCTTTTATATGTTGATACAGGTATGACCTCAGCCCCCTCTGCCTCTGCAGAATTGGGTGTCTTGTGCAGTTAGACAATCTGCCAGTGGCATGAGCTGGATAGGGAGAGGGTATTAGGGACCTTAGAGAGGAAACGATGGATCCACTGAAGTCCTTGGAGCAACTTGGCAGTGCAGTAAAGGTCGTCTTTCTCTGTTTCTGTTATTTCCCCACTGCAAATCCTTGCTCTTTCCTAGGATGTAGGAGTCTTGAGGGACTCGATAAAAGAGAGAGAGAGAGAGAGAGAGAGAGAGAGAGAGAGAGAGAGAGAGAGAGAGAGATACGCTGTGCAACTGACAAGCAGGAAGGGAAGGTCTGGTTTTAGCATTCCCATAAAGACAGGAACAGTAAACAGAATGTTCAAGTTGGGAACAAGTGTGAAAGTTGTGCAGATTTTCTGATCTACAATATTTCTGGTAAGACAGTGAAAGTGCATTGTTGTGGCTTATGCAATATGTGGGCCTGAAAATATTACAAACTTGCAGGAAAAAGATCTGTACAGTCGTTCTGCATCGACTTCTAAGTGAACTTCGTTTACTTTCTTTGGGTTGGGAAATCTCTTTCATTCTTTTCCCCCAACCTCTACCTGTAAAGCTGAAAGTATGTGTCTGGGTTTGTATGTCTGGAAATGTTTACTCACTTCCACA
Organism: Anniella stebbinsi; assembly: GCA_029215795.1. Lineage (NCBI taxonomy): Eukaryota > Metazoa > Chordata > Lepidosauria > Squamata > Anniellidae > Anniella > Anniella stebbinsi. The sequence continues at coordinate 126,302,860 of JARDYH010000003.1, read as the reverse complement.
TGAGGTACAAGCTTGAAATTTGGCACCTGATAGGTCTTCATGTACAATGTACTAGAAAAAAATTAATAACCCAATTTTAATTTTTTTAAAAAAAGCATACACTTCCCAACATGCCTTGGGCAGAACTGCTAGCATGCCTTAGGCGGGAGGCCAGACTTACCGGCCTTTGGCAGCCATTGTGAGTGCGCAGCTGGGTGAGCACTGCGTGTCTTTCACAAGTCAGTCCCCTAAGGTCGGCCTCAAGCAGTCAACCCAGTTCCACATCAAAGGCACCCCATCCTGATATCGCTGTTTTCTCAGAATCTGCCTCCAACAGGGAAGCACGCATGCAGCCTTGGCCCTTAAGAGCTAGGGAGGGAGAGGAGGCACTCTGTGCATGCCTAGAAACACCCCATCTGCTGTGGCAGCACAGCATGTGAAAACGGCCGCCCGTGGCAATGGGCAACAAGGTCTGTGCTTCCAGCTACATGCTGATGACGTTGTCACCAGTCTAAAGGAGCCCGTGATGGAGAATAGGGACCAGCTGGGAGGCCAAGCAGCCGCTGCAGTACTGGGAGGACAAGAGCAGCAAGGAGGGCGAGGATGAGCAGCGCCAGCAGCTGGCAAGGGGCCCAGGTGCCGCAGTGAGGGGCAGTTCGGTTGCTGGGATACTACGGAGGGGTATGCCAGGGCTCTTTCCTTCCCGCCCATCCCCTCCTTAAAGATGAATTAGTCACAGAAATATTTTTTATTTATCAAATAAACATGATAAACCTTATTGAGGGACCCGAGCAACGCTGGGAATATCAGCACGCTGATAGGTCTGGCTGTACAATGTGCAAGAAAAATCTAAAACACAAATTATTTGGTTTTGAGTATTCTTTAAGAATTTTTTAAAAAAAATATGAGCATATGCCTACAACTCCCAGCATGCCTTGGGCTGTACTCCCAGCATGCCTCGGTGGGAGGGCAGACTTACTAGCCTTTGACAGCCATTGTGAATTAGAAAACACTTTGTAAAATAATATAAGAATCTATTTCTCAAGGATTGTGGTGCTTCTCTCCCCACTCCACCCCGCTTTGGCATTGGAGGAAACCAAGAGCCTAGCAACAAGCCCGCCATAATCAGATATCATCTATTGCTGTAATTTTTACTTCTTGTTGGTAAACTGTATGAATCTCTGAGGTCACAATAATGCCTACATAACAATGTTCTGAATTCCAGCTAAATTGTCAGTTGCTCCTTTTCATTTCAAAATACTCTTGGAACAGTTGGGAAGCAGAGTGAACAACAGAGATCATTGTTAGGTTCCAAATCCCAAGTTTTTAACTCATCTGGAAGTGGGTAAACATTTCCGGACATATAAACCCACATACATACTTTCAGCTTTATAGGTTATTCAGGGATCAGGGCAACTCCCAATATTTCAGCTAGTGAAATCTATCTATCATCTATCTATCTATCTATCTATCTATCTATCTATCTATCTATCTATCTATCATCTATCTATCATCTATCTCCCTTTGCTTGGACTAAATGTGAGAGTGGATTTATTGGGGGTTTTGGACATGCTTTGCACAGAATAGTATTCATTTCTTCACAAGTATTTCTTTTTAGAATTTGTGATTAAAATATCTGATCTGTAGTAAATTGTGTATCAGTTGAGGCCATTTCGGTTTATGACTCATTGTGGAATGAAGCTGCCATTTTGTGACTGTCCCCCAGCCACCATTTTGTGATGGGCTCCACCCTCCCCCACCACTGTTTTGTGACTGGCTATGTAGAGACCCTGGCCCAAAAAAAGGCCCATACGTCACGCAAACCAAAAAACTCCCCACCCACCCCCACCGCCGCTTTTATGTCATGTCTTAAGCAAGCTAGATTGCTTTCTTTTCATTCCTGGAATGACTTCGCCATTACAGGGTTAAAAGTATTGTCTGTGTTTGTTCACAGTCTTGCTTCCTATCCTGTCCCCTGAGATGAGGATAGATACAGGCTTGGTAGTTTCCAATATAGTGTGGGTATATAGCCTCTACAAGCACCAATATTTACTCAGAAATTAAAAACAAAGCATACAGCCATTCCTTACTAGAAAGGAACTGTAATACAAAGTAGCCAGTCATCTCCATTACATACCTGTGTCCCCTAGGGCTCTCCTTTTCATTATCACAGCTGTCTCTTTTTGTTTAACATGGGAGCTGAATTATGAACTGCTTAGAAATCCTGGATCTAGTACAGAAGTATGCTGTGCAGAGAATTCTCTCCATTAGTTATTCAGCTTTAGCCTGTCCTCTTACCCCATGGAACCGAATGTTGTTAAAAAGACACTCTGCACTGTACATGGCAGACGTTCAGCCCCAACATTAAAATTTGTGTGTTTCCATAACCTTTTTTAATTACCTTTTTAAAAAGGCATCTACTTGGAAAAGAACTAAACTGTATATATTTTAGGAGGGGGACGAGTATCTGTTTTGTTTATTTTGTTTTTGTAATTGCATTCCTCTATAATATTCCTTCTTTAAGAAAATAAATAATTTTAAAAGACATAGGCTCAATTTGGAGGTTTGGAAATAAGCTGTGCTCTGTCTCCGCTTGTCTTGCACATGGCTTCACTTTTAGTTAGCAGTTTAGTGAAAAACATAGTTTGCTATAATGTCTGAATCCGCGAATTCTGGTTTGCCCACCAAACCAGAAGCAGAAGCCATGATTCTGAGGTGGATTTCTGATTCTGTTTAGGAGTAAGGGCACTACGCTTAGTTTGTTGATTCAGATGTCAGCGCAAACTGAAAGCACGGGAGGGCTTACGTGAACCGTGTGTGGCTCATTTCCAATGAAGCTCAGTTCCAATCGACTGGAGCCTACATGTTGCATGAATTGGTCCCCATCGCCTGCAGGCATATGATCTGCTAGGAACATAGGGAGCTCTGCCTTGTATCAAGTCAGTCCATTGATCCATCTAGCTCAATGTTGACTGGCAGCAGTTCGCCAGGATTTCAGACGAGAGTTTTCCCCAGCCCTAGTTGGAGATGCCAGGGATTGAATCTGGGACCTTATGCGTGCAAATCATGTTCTCCACTGTGGAGTTGCAGCCCTTCCTCAAGCCCCCTCTGAGAACTTTGCAAAACACAATACATGGCAGGATAGAAAGTGATGACTCTTCTGCCATTATGGTTTTGCTAGGTATTCTCTTCACTGTTTAACCCAAGTGCCTGGCCTGGAAACTTTAAAATATAATGTAGTATGTATGTGTTATTTTATTTTATTTTTTTACTATTAATGAAAGTCCCACCTTTCTTGCAATATTTATTTTCTTTGTAAGCTGATTTTCGCATTGGTATCCACCCTAGAATCCACTTGCTTGTATCAAGCTAATTTCATACAGAGCTCAGAGCATTGTCTATTCTTCCTGAATATTTACAGCTGGTTTATTGGATAGCCTTTGTCTTAGACCATTGCTGCCCAGGGGGTTAGCTGCTCATTTTATATTAGGTATGTGTGTTCATGTGGAAATATCCAGCCATACCCTTCAGCACAGATGTCCGTATTTTAAATAGGAGGGAAATAATTTATGACCAATGCAAGGTTAATACTTGCACCATATAATCCAATGTAACTTTGTGATATTACCTCTACCTAAGAGTCGTATATTCCTGATTAAAAAGTGCCAGAGGGGAATGTATGCTATGCAGCCACTTATCTATCCAGAGTTTTCAATTTTACCTGCTACAGTATTCCATTTGAACTCCTCTTTAGAATTTTCCAGCTGAAGTGAAATATTTGCTTTCAGATTGAGCTGCCGTTTAGAGACCAGGTACCTGAGAAATTATATTCATACACCTTTTTCATTTCCCCTTTTTTCTTTTTTTCTTCTTCCCATCCCTTTCTTCAACTAAAAACATGTTCCTTCGTTGAAGTTACTTTGTCAAAATTCTGATTAGCTGTAATGAAGACTTGTCTGCAAGGTTACTAGTTTTATGGAAAATTGTTTTTCCTCTCTATGAGGCTCTTTGCCTGCTTTCTTCTAGTGATTTTAGCGGTGTCTTTCTACAGCAATACTGACTTAGGTTTACATTAAAGAAATGCCCACCTAGGTGCATTTTGAAAAGGGGTATGACATGAAACTTATTTGCTTGAAATATGTCCAAACAATATGACCTGTTAGAATACTTACCTGTGTCTTGCTCAGATGGTATAGGTGAAGGCTTCATGCACACTACCTGTAGTGTTGGAACATCAACAACAAAACTGGATTTGGAAGAAAAATTGGGGGGGGGGGATTGTTGGTTAGTAGAAGGCCTGACTCAGGCCTTGGGATTCTAGAAGGGGTTGTGTTCCCTCTGAAGAATCAGGTCTGAAACTTGGGAGTGTTTCTTGATCTTACGCTGTCCCTGGATCTTCAGGTGATGGGTAGCAAGGTGTGTGATTGCTCAGTTATACTTGGTGCATCAGCTGCAACCCTTCCTGAGGCCTGACTTGGCAACACTTATTTATGCATTGATTACATCTTGTTTAAACTATTGCAATGCACTCTACATGGAGCTACCCCTGAAGAGTGTCCAGAAGCTTCAATTGGTACAAAATGCTAATTGGTGCACAGCATTGGGATCGTATTACATGGATAGGGAGGCATTTTTCTCCCTGTCCCATAATACTAGAGGTCATCCCATGAAGCTGATTGGTGGGAGATTCAAGACAGATAAAAAGAGGTATTTCTTCACACAGCACAAAGTTAAACTATGGAATTCAGTACCAAAAGACATAGTAATGGCCACCAATTTGGATAGCTTTAAAAGGGAGTTGGATAAATTCCTGGAGGAGAAGGCTTTCAATGGCTGCTAGTCCTGATGGCTATGTGCTACCTCCAGGATCAGTGGCAGTGAGCCTAACCAGTTGCTGGGGAACATGGGTAGGAGGGTGCTGTTGCATTGTGTCCTGCTTGTAGGTCCCTGGTCAACAGCTGGTTGGCCACTGTGTGAACAGATTGCTGGACAAGATCCAGCATGGCTCTTATGTTCTTACACTTGTCTTGAAAGACATGCTCTGGTTACCAGTTGCTTTCCAGCCACGTTTCAAGATCTTGGTTTTAACATTCAAAGCCCTAAACGGCTTAGGACCTAGCCATCTAAGGGATTGCCTGCCTTGCTATGAACATGCCCAAGATCTGCAGGAGAAGCCTTTTGGGAGTGCCATTACCTGCAGAGGCCTACAATTGGCCCCCTCTCTCTTGGCCTTTAGGAAGGTTATACAGATGCATCTTTTCAATTGAGCAGTTTTCATGTTTTTACTGTTTTTGTTTTTATTGATGTAAAGTTTGCCAATGACACCAATTTTTTTAGGGTGGTTAAAACAAAAAGGAATTGTGAAGAGCTCCAAAAGATCTCTCCGAGTTGGGAGAGTGAGCATCCAAACAGCAGATGTGGTTCAATGTAAGCAAGTATAAAGTGATGCACATGGGGGTGGGGGGAATCCCAACTTCAAGTATAACCTGATGGGATCTGAGCTAGTGGTTACTGACCAAGAAAGAGATCTTGGGGTTGCGGTGGACAGCTCGATAAAAGTGGCAACTCAAAATGTGGCTGCTGTTCAAAGGCAAACTCCACGTTAGGCATTATTAGAGAAGGAATTGAGAATAAAACTGCCAGTATCATACTGCCTTTATACAAATCTATGGTGCAACCACACTTAGAATACTGTGTACAGTTCTGATCAGCATACTTAATATATATATATATATATATATATATAGCAGAGATGGAAAAGGTGCAGAAAAGGGCAACTGAAATGATCAAGGAACTGGAGCCATCTCCCCTATGAGGCAAGGTTACAGCAGCTGGTTTGTTTTGTTTAGCTCGGAGAAAAGGAGGCTAAGGGGAGACATGATAGAGGTGTGCAAAATTATGCATGGTGTGGAGAACGTGGATAGGGAGACATTTTTCCCCATTCTCAAAATACTGGAACAGTGGGGTCATCCCATGAAGCAGATTGGTGGGAGATTCAGGACAGATAAAAGAAAGTACTTCTTTACGCACACACGCGGGCTGTGAATATCAAAGGGTTAGGTCTTTTAATTTGGTTCTCCGAAGGCATTTGTGCTTGGTTCCTAGGCACCAGAATCTCTGCAAGTATAAGTGACAGTCCGGTAATTGCATTGGAAAACTCCACTTCCATAACTTGTTTCATCTGTTATATATATTTAACACTGGGAGTTTTTATTTGTGAATTCCGGGTGTTATCCAGCTAGAGGTAAGCATATCTACAGTGCAGTCCTATCCACGTCTACTCAGAACTAAGCCACATTAAGTTCAGTGAGGCTTACTCCCAAGTATGTGTGCATATGATTGCAGCCTTAAAGTCCTATTGATTTAAATAACAGAAATAATGGACTTAGAAATATCTAATTTTGATGGGTGTTTAAATTTTAGGATGATCCTTGTATCTTGAAGACAGGAGACATTTTCCAGGGAAGGTTAAAGAGGACTTAAATTTTATCTCCTCATAACATTAGAAAATAGGTGAGGCGAGTTTCCCTTGGTTGGAGGAGATGATGGGAGTACCTGTGGTGTACCTCAGACTAGAGCAGGTGCCGTTCTCATAGATGTTCACAAATGGTAGCAAGAGAATAATTTAATCCTGGTAGAACTGATAATAGGGGAAGTCATTAAAAAGTTTTTATGGGGTGGGGGGATTAAAACTGGGCCAGTTGCCTTTTATTGCTTCAAATTGCCTCTGGCATGTTGTTCTTACAGTTAGCTTCGTCTGTCTTTTCTCCATTATGAATTCAATACGTGGATCATAACTTTGTAGCAGTAAATATCCGCTCCAAACAGAATGATAACAAGTGTGGCGTGTTATCTCATTGCGTTAAAAATACATTCTTGCACCTCTGAGTCTTGTAAGTGAACAGATTTGAGTGCACCTTTAGGGCATGCCCCCCTTCCTCAGCCCTCTGAAAAAACAGAGTCTGCTTGATTTAATGTTCTAAAATTTTCTTAGATTCCTAGAAACACTGCATTTCTAAATCAGTGGGTTTTTAAGTAATCAATGTTACGTTGATCAATTACTAAATGGTCCAACAGACTGCATATGTTTAGCAAACTTCAACCAGGCTCTTTCCGCTCACTCCGCATTTATGTGCCTGTTGGGAGGGGTGGGATTCATGCAAACGTTTCCCTTGTGTCAGTGAACTAATTGTGGATGCTTCTAGATGGATGTCCCCTGGCAGCTATTCCGTCTTTTCCTCCTAGATAGATTTTTTTACGGAAAGAAAAAAAGATGGAAGAAGTGGTGGGAAAATACGGGAAGGCTATGAATAGAAAACGACTGGATTCCCCGTAAATTCTGTGAATGGGGGGGGGGGGTGATTTCACAATAAAAGCCTAGCCCGGAAGCATCCTGAGAACGTGTTACGTAATCCATGATTTTAAAAAAATGATTTTTGCATAATATATCTGTAGTCTGCTTAAAACCACATATGAATTGATATTATAGAACTACTGTAGTGTGTTTCACGTGCCATAATCCTATTGTTTTGTTTTGGGGTAAAACCGTGTCTTGTTGAAGGGCTCATAGTGACTATTTTCAGTTGCCTTTTGTCAAAATGTATATTTGATTTTTTAAGAGTCTTGTGATATTATTATATTGCTGTTAACTATTGACTGAATGATTGCTGTTGTGTCTCAATTGTGCTGATGCTGGAATTCTGTGATATATAAATAAACTTCCACCGGTAGCATCATTATAATAGCACAAGCAGCAGAAATTTATGGAAAGAACAGATTAAATGCTTAGACTTAAATTCTTCAGTGTGCAACTCGGCTTAAATTGCTGCGTCTGAATTTTGGGTTGCTGAATCAGGTGGAAAAAATCAGACTGACACATCGCTTGTCTGTGCATTTTTACCATGATATATTACTAAAAGAAAAAGCTCAAAGCCTGTCATTGATAATTCTGGCTAAAAACTGGAACATAAATTATTAAGATCTGTAGTCTCTTCTCACAATAGCCTGGGTGTTCGGTGCATATATCAGAATGAGGAAGTGTAACATCAGAATATACTTAGCATTGTAGCATAGGTCATCTTTAGGTATGTAATAGAGCACTTTCTATGCAACTGCTAGAAAACAAGAGCTAGAAAGATCGAAAATTTAAGGGTTGTATTTCTTGAGCTCCTTAACATTTAACTTAATATGACATTTACATTAAATATCATCCAGAATAACATAAAATGTTTTATTATTCAAAGTGAGAAACCAGAATAAATAAGTACAGTCAAAGGGTATATTACTTGCATATAATTTATGAATAAGCACTCCCTAGTGATTTGGCTACGTAGCTTGTAAATTTAAATGGCACAAAATCGGTAAGCATGGCAACAGTGTGCGTGGATGCTATTGCTTGAATGTACTGAGACATACAACTTGATCCTTTGAGCACTGCACAAGCACCTTAGCTCATAGAAAGATCCCAGAAAGAGCGCAAGGTCATCATGCTCTCTGTACTGGTATTACTGGCCTGATTCTCACAATTGCCATTACCAATCATGGCTTATTTAAGCCATGGTGAGTTGCAGTACATGCCAGCAGGCATTGTGAATATTCAAGCCAGAATGGGCTGTCATTGCAGCTTATCATGATGTCCATGGAAGGGTTGTTTAACCACAACAAAACCCCATCCTGCTCCAAGTTCAGACATTACAATATGCATGGCGACCACCTGCTCTAGCATGAATATTCACAATGGCTACTAGCATGTGCCACAAGTTACCATGGCTTAAAAACCATGGTGGGCAGCAGCAAACATGCAAACCAGCCCAGTATCTTCCCCAGAGCTGATACGGCTTTAGCCATCAGTTCTGTGTTCTAATGATGCCATGTCTGGTGACAAGGGCAGGGCTGTTCCCTTAGTAGAGCAACTAAACTATGAAAGGCATTTAAGAAGCGATGTGGGTTAGGTGGAAATTTTTGAATTGGAAAATGTTCTGGAAAGTTTCCCTATACAGATTAAGGTAATTTGCATAGGGTAATTTTCATAAGAAAATGTTCAGTTGACATTGGAACATTTTCTGATGCCCTAGAGAGTGATCTAATTTAGCATGTTTATTTTACTTGTATTTCATAAACAAAAAAGCTTTATAAAGTACCCCAAGTTATTTGCATTTATTTTTGTCCCAATGCTGCTGAAGTATATGAGTTGAAATATTTGTGGGGGGAAATTAAAGTACACGTAATGTGATTTAAATGTTATAGTGTTTAATTTTTTTGTTGGAATACTTGTAAAAATGTGAAGATAATAGCTTGTACTGCCCTTACATTATTTGAATTCAAGAAGAAGAAACAAAAGTACTGAAAACACTTGACACGCTAATGAATTTCAGCATCCAAAAGAACTGCATATGATATGCTGACAACCACTTATCTACAGCTTTGAAACTGCCACACTTGCCTAATAGTGTATTCGGAACTGGCATCCTTTGCTTGTTACTAATGAACTTATGAAATGGGAAAATTTCCATGGCAAAATAAAGCACTGATAAAATGTTCAGAAAATGTTCTATTTTGAAAAATTATCCATCCCACATCACTGCATTTAAGTCAGTTAAAACATATGCAATTTAAACTAAAGTTCTAAAATATGTACATTTATGAAGGAAGAGGGGAAGTTTCTTTCAAGCATGTAATAATATAATTCAGTAAACAAAAAGCTTTGATCACATTGTTAGGCTATTTTTCATGTTTCCTTTTTCATCAGATTTGGACATATGGAAACATTACTGACTGCCATAACTCCCCAGAACCAAAATGGCTTCAAAGGCCATCAAGTTCAAGCGTGGTTAGTATTGTGAAATAAGCAGGTTTCAGATATGTTTGACACTGATTTCAGCTGAGCACTGGGGGGGTGGGGCAGTTTCTTATTGGTAGTTTTGATCGACAGGATAGTTTGTCTCTCTGTCTTCTAGTTTTGTTTCATCAAATCAGGCTGAGGAAGGAAGGAGATGGAGTTTCTGTGTTGCCTGAACAGCAACGGGTGCTTCAAAAATAGAACATCCTGGAGCTCGGAGTTGTTTTCAAATCCACCAATTAGTTGCAGGAGAGAAAATAAATTTGGTTTTAAAATATGTGTATGTTTGTTCATACAAAACTGTCCTTCGAATATTTGTTTTCCTCGGGGCAGCATACAACATTCACTTAAAATAACATCATAATATACCAAACTTCATTGAAATAAAACAGAACATAATGCCAAATAAAACCAGTTAAGATTCAGGAGTATTTTTTTCTAAGGCCTGGAAAAATTAAAAGGCCTTTGCTTGGCACCAAAGGATAACAACGTAGGCACCCAGTGAGCCTCCTTGGAGAGAGTGTTCTGCAGACAGAATACTAATAGAAGGCTCTGCATGCCACCTGCAGCACATCATTCAGTAGGGTCATCTGGAGTAGAGTCTTCAAGAATAACCTTAATGTATGGGCAGAGAGATGGTCATGCTGGGTTGCCAGCTGGCCAAACCAGAAACAGCCCAGGCCACTCTTGTGCCTGTGACAGCAACTTGGTATGCAGAAATTTGTTTTTTCTACCAAAATAAATGCTACCATGTGCTTACATCTGCAAATCAAGCTGCTATTAAAAGCACAGGAGCACAGGTTGGTAAAAAAAAAGTTTAATCTGCAATTAAATGAGGGACAGCCCAGCTGTTGTAGTCCATGCGTTGGTAACTTCTTCTTTAGATTACTGAAATGTATATTATGTGGGGCTACTCTTCTGCTTGGCCTACAAACTATAGCTGGTGCAGAATGTGGTGGCCAGGATGCTGATTGGGATGCCTGGTTGAGCACATATTACCCAACGATGAAGCAACTGCACTGGCTACCTATTAACTACCAAGCTAAGTTCAAACTCTTACTGTTGGCATATAAAGCCCTGAAGAGCTTGAGTTCAGATCAGCTTCCCCAATATAGCTGTTTGTGATCATCGGGGAGACCTTGCTGATTGTACCATTACCTGTAGATTGCCATCTTGAAGCAACAACACAACTGAGCCTTCTCCATGGTGGTTCCCACCACATGGAGTGCCTTCCTGTTGATATTTGGGAGGCACCAACAATAGCATTTTTAGGTGCTTGTTAAAGCTTGTTAAAGACTGATTTCTTTACCCAAACTTTCTGTGAATGATTGTGCTGCCCAATTAGTTTTAGTGCTTATTGTGTTTTTAGTTTTAAATTAAGCATTTTAAATGTTTTAACTAAGCCTTTTCTTTCTGTTAAGGTCCATTGACCCACAATGGGGGGAATCCATCACGGACACACAAAATCATTAATTATTTAATTAGTTGTGTTATTCAATTCATTATATGCTCTTTATAAAACACAATAAATAAATAAATAAATAAACTCGTAGAATAGTAGAGTTGGAAGGGGCCTATAAGGCCATCGAGTCCAACCCCCCTGCTCTATTAAATTTCATTTTGTTGTTTTCAGCCCAGTGCTCCAGTCTATCAAGATCACTTTGAAGTTTGTTTCTGTCTTCCAGGGCATTAGCAATCCCACCCAATTTTGTGTCGTCTGCAAATTTGATAAGCATTCCCTGCACCTCCTCATCCAAATCATTAATAAAAATGAAGAGCACTGGGCACAGGACTGAGCTCTGCGGTACCCCGCTCGTTACCTCCCCCCAGTATGAGAAGGTACCATTGATAAGCACTCTTTGAGTCCGATTCTGTAGCCAACTGTGGATCCACCTAATAGTTGTTGCATTTAGCTCACTTTTCACTAGTTCGTTAATCAGAATGTCTTGGGTTACTTTGACAAAAGCTTTGCTGAAGTCAAGATATACTATGTCCACAGCATTCCCACAGTCCACAATCAAAAAAATGAGATCAGATTAGTCTGACAGGATTTGTTCTTGACAAATCCATGCTGGCTTCTAGTAATTACTGCATTATTTTCAAGATGCTTACAGATTGACTTCTTTATAATCTGCTCCAAAGTTTTCCCAGGGATGGATGTCAGACTGACATATTGCAGTGCCTATGAAGATATTGCTGAGATGTTGCTATCTTCTGAAGCTCAGATTACTGTGATTGGGCTCCACTGACTATTAAGAGCAGTGCTTTAACTATCCCTGGAGAGAGAGACAGGTGAAGTCACATACTTGCTCTTTTTTATAAGGAAATATTTCCACTGGAGGAGGAAAGATGAGTGGGGGAGGGTTGGATGCCGTTGGTGGGAGGTGCTCAGAACACTCTTCTCATTGGCTTTTCCCCTAGGAATGGCTGGCAGGGTGGAATGGATGTTGCTAATGGGAGGTACTTGGAGCCCCTTTCAGAAGAGGTGCCCAACTGGGCCATCTCCTTGCCAACCCTTCCCAGCGGCCAGTTAAAATTAGTGGGCAGGGCTGCATCCATTTTCAGGCTGAAGGCTTCCCATTTCTATCCCAACAAGAAAATTGACTGGTCTCGTTTTACCTTACCAAGGCAGAAGCATATTTGGGATTATAAACCAAGACTCCTGGCTCTCACTACAACTATTTTCCTGTTTGAACGAATAGATTGTTAAGGACTCTGTTGGGCTAGTATACAGCACATTCGTGAAAGAAAGAGGAGACAATGCCTGAGGGTGGGTACTTAAGAAAAGTTAAGCTCCACCAATTTAAACAATCAGATCAATTTGCCTTTCTCATCAGTAAATGCAATGGGTGGAATTCGTAATGCACCATAAAAGAGAGAACTTTAGTGTAAAGACAGAAAAAATATTATCCCAGCACTTAGGGAAACTGTAGATGATGGCTTTTGATTCCAGACCATACACTTTAAATAATTTGCAACGGGCTGATGCATCCAGAAAGCCTGTAAATGGAGATGATGCACAAAAATAATTGTGATGTATTATTTATAAAGTGCCAGCTGCGGGTTATAAAAGCAAGTGGTCCACCGAAGGGAAACAAATTGTGAGATGAGGACCAGATTTGTGCAAGGCAGGGGTGTGGTGCAAGACACAGTTGTCACCATCTAAAACTAAACTTGGCATCCTAACACTACATCAATCGTCACATACAGCAGATGAAGAAATGGATGAATGTTTACCAAGTGGTAACTTAACCTTGTAGTGGAAATGTGATAACCCATCTGTAACAAACTACAAAGTAATGAGAATGTCACCACTTACTTTCTTCTCTGGTCTGGATGTGAGGTAAAATTATTCTCACTACTTGGTAGGAAGTTGCAGGAGATCGACCTGCCAATTTATGGACATTGTCATAATTGGTCTTCAACGGTGCTACCAAATCTGTTGGCTGGAGGTTTGTGGTCATAAACTGCAGGGGAAAGACTGTGGGGTGTTGGGTATTGCAGAGAGGACAGAGCCTGTTTTTTTTTCCAGTGCACTCTGAAGTTGCATGCCAGAACTGATGGAGCTTTATTAGCACGCTCTGCAGCTTGCAATTGATGTAACAGTAAGTTCATTGTGCTGATGGAACAATATTAATTGAATAGTTAGACTCTGTACTTGGCTTTATTTATTTTTAATTTTTCATGAACAAGAAAGATAATAGTCTGTTAATCTTATACCCTCATCCTGAACATGTTACATGCAAATTTAACCCATTCGTTTCTATATAACTTATTTCTAAGTAATGTAGTTAGACACCATCTCTCTCTCTCTCTGTCTCTCTCTCTCACACACACACACACACACACACGCACACACGTGTACATGCATACAACATACACAGACATTTAATTGCAGGAATGTAGTAGTGACCAGCTACTGGACTCATAGAGGATATTTCATTTAGGATGGAAAAGACAGCTTTAATTTGACTGCTGAGATTCCACAGAATTTCTGAACCACCAGCTGGACTTCCCTGGCAAATGTATGGAGTGCTTCCAGATGGAGAGCTCCTCGTGTGTCCAAACATTATTCTTCCACTGTCCACACCAAAAATATTCACTGATCTTTCTCAGGAACCTAAAATTTTGCTCCATGTTCCATCTTCAGGAGGTGAAATATTGTCAGCGACTCTAGTTGTCGCCAACTTTGCTAATTAATTACTTTGCATGTGTATAACCTGGCTCCTTTTGCAGTGCTCTCAAAACAATCAGTGCCCTAGCAACTCTTGTCTTCTCACAACTTTCTAGTCTGATCATTTAAACAGTATTTTTAAGGCCTTTCGTTTTTCACGTTCGCACAACACTATATCTAGAGTCGTATAGAATATGGAAATGGCTATATATGTTTTGCTATGATTTAAGATTAGCTTATCTATAAGATGTAAATTTATCCAACTTTCTGAGAGAGACTTGGATTGGGCTTATTCACTGCACACGTTCTCCAGAGTAAATCACTCACCCTTGCCTCTTGTAGATCAGCATTGCAGATAGCAATGATGATGATGATGATGATGATGATAATAATAATAATAATAATACATTTATTTCTTACCTGCCTCTCCATTTGGATCGAGGCGGGGAACAACAGTAAATATAAAATATGATAAAATACATAAAACTGATTAAAAACATGGCAAACGTTATTAAAATAGCAATAAAACATCCTAAAAACATCCTAAAAACATTCTAAAATTCCACTGGATATGCCTGCCGGAAGAGACCAGTCTTTATAGCTTTCTTAAATTCTAAAAGACTGTTAAGTTGATGAGTCTCCTCCGGCAGGTCATTCCACAGTGTGGGAGCGGCTGGTTGTCAGCCTAGTCTTGGCTGACTGTAGTAAGTTCTTCCCAGAGGACCTGAGCGTGCGGGGTGGATTGTATGGGAGAAGGCGATCCCGCAGGTAACCAGGACCCAAACCATGTAGGGCTTCAAAGGTAATGACCAACACTTTGACAACAAGATCTCACCAAGCAGCAGTATCTACACCCTCTAAATAAAGAGCAATTCCAGCATATTTTCCCCGGTGTCCTTATCTGTGGTCTGCAGACAACTGAAGACATTTCTTTTCTTTTTTATTCCGTTGCTTAATTTTATTGATTAATTGTTGGGTTGGCCTCTTCGTGTTTCTGCCTTTGATGCTGCTTGATAATTAGGTTTCAATAAATGATTTATTTATTTTTTATGAATATATTTTAAGCCACTTTGAGCAACCCCTTTTTTGAAGAAGGAAAGTGGGGGATGGGGTAGAAATTCTTGTATAAATAATAAAGAACGTCATACCCCACCTTCCCTATATTTCCGTTTTTGTGCTAAGTGCAGAACGGAGAGTATGGGAAACTCCCATGCAGAGATGTTGCTAGGAAGCTACAAGTTCACCAGCAAGGATACTTTATCATTTGGCTTGGAAACGAAGGGAAAAGAGAAGCAAAACTGTCTACAGAAGAAAAGCAGCCAGCTTCAGGCTTCTATCCATCTGCTTCCTTCTGCTGTCTCCCATCCTCCCTCCCACCCAGTTTTCTATATTTTGTGCCACTTTAATTATGATAAGCAGAGGAGCATGACAGGCGATCTCTTTGTTATGACAGGTGTGTTGGGTCCTTGGTTTTGGAATGCATACTTAATGTCTACATTCCTCCTGCTGCTCACAGCCAAGGAACACTGTTGAAAGAGACAGAGACAGAAAGAGGATGCAATCTCTGGAGGTCTTTTCCCCTCACCCGGATGACACTCAAAATCAGAAGGACAAGCATGTCGTCGTCCCCCCCCCCCCATCTTCCAAACTCAGTCACTTGAGGGGGAACTTTCAAACCTCATTCTCATGTTAGCTTGAGATGTTCAATGCTTTCATGTGGCTCAAAGGCTGCTACGGTTACTGAGATGTGGTGACAGTTTAGCTGCCTCCAGGATCAGAGTGCGTCTTGTGGGTCCTTTTGTATCTGCAGGGTCACTTGGCAAGGGAAACGCCAGATTGGAGCACTATTTTTCCATTCTCTATTCAAAAGAGGACCTTATTGCATGAAGCGTGAGTGATCGATGTCCTTAGAAACAACCAGAAAATATTTTCTGCTAACCAGTGAGAGCAGAACTTATTGGCAAATGAAGAAACTAGCCTCTGGTTTTAGATGACTTTTGGGGCAGTGGTGCTTCAGATAACATTTTCATTTAGATCTAATGATGTGAAAGCTTTTTTTCCCCTAATGGTTACAGTGATGCATCGTTTTCTAAAGGCCACTCAGTGTAATAGTATATCCTTGAGAGCACAGAGAATTAAGGAGATACTTGAAAATTACGGATTTTTTTTTTTAAAAAAGCAGCACACAGATGTTGTGTGCATCCATTGCACCACTAGCCCAAATCTTTGCAATTGTTCTCCAAACTGGGAAAGCAAAACAGTTCTGCCAATGTTAACTTAGTTTGATTAGATAACAGATGACTCTTTTGCATAATCTGTCAACCAGTTTGAATTAAGGGATCGATAATAGCTATTTCTTGTGCAAGCATGCAATGCATTTTAGAGAGAAGGAAGACGATCCCTGAAGAGTGAGTACCTAAACAATCAATTGGAATCATGCTGCACCATAATATAGAAAGCTTTGTAATGGAGGAGGAGCCAGAACTCTGAGCAGAGTGGGGAAGTTGCCCAGAGCCTTTTTAAAAACAAACTTTTATCTCACACTCTCAACAGGAAGGTCAAGGGCCTTAGGGGGGGGGAGGGCAGGAAGCCTAGTAATTCACTTCCTGCACAGGATGGCTGTGTTAAAGTGTGAACTCTAATGCTCTCAAAAGGAGGGCCAATACAGAACCTGTGAGCATTGGCTTGTCTAAACACCGGAGTATTTGTCTAAAGGGTCCCGGAAAAAAAGGAGAACTTTTGATTCTGGGTCAAATATTACCAGTTTAAAATTTAATGGCATAAAATTACAAAACTGCATCTGGGAAGGTGTACGTGAGAATGCAAGGCATAAAACTAGTGTAAGAAGACTATTTAAGACGATGGAAGAAACTCATGAACATTTATTAGTCACTTTTCAAAATAGGTACATTTGGTTATACAAGAGCTGAATTTCCATGATCCTTGGAAACTACATAATGCATGGTTCAGCTAGGGTGACCAGACCACCCAGGGTTTCCCGGTCCTAACCGGGAAACCTGGGGCGATCCGGGCCAACCAGGGGGCGGCGGGGGCAAACCGGGGCAGCGGGGGGTCACGCGGCAGTGGCGGCGCGAGGCACTTACCTGCTGGGGCGTCCACTTCCCTCCGGTGCTCGAATCTACTGAGAAACAGGCTTCGCGGCCTGTCCCTCAGTAGAGCGCCGGGTGGGCGGCTGCGAGGTGGGCGGCTGGGCGGCGCGAGGCGGGTGGGCGCAGGCGGCGCGAGGTGGGCGGGTGTGCGGGCGCGGGCGGGCGGCCGGGCGGTGCAGGGCGCGTGGCGCGGGCGCGCGGTGGGGGGGTTGTTTTGGGTGGGTAAGGTGGCGGGGGGGTGACCGGGATTTTGGTTCCCAAAATCTGGTCACCCTGTGGTTCACCCTTTCTGCAAATTCTGCGCTGTTAATGTTTGTTTTTCCCCTTGTCCAGCTTAAATTAGAGACAGCATTGAGCTAAAATACAGTTTTATTAAATTAATTGTTCAATACTTATTTCATTTATGTGCTTCCATTTTCGCAGTGGGTTGAGAGTAGAGAGTATTTCTAATTTTATTGGAGATCTTGATTCCTTTTTCTATCTTACATGCACTCTTAAAGCTTTTTTGTTATATATATTGCTCCATACCTTCACACAGCATTTGGATTTGCCAGTGAATCTATTTAAAAGTTATGAATTAAACTGGAAATGTCTTGGAACAACTTCTACTGAGTTGGTTTTTTCAGTATTTGACAACATAACCATACCATTAACTTTTCACAGTAAAAACACGTCCAATGAGAAAAGAATATTAATCTTCTAGTCCTGAACATAGGACTAGGAGTAGTAGATTCTACACATTTAGTCAAAGTCCATCTTGCACTGTTTTCAATAGCAAGTTAGAAAATTAGTGAAAAGAACAAATATTTTTAAAATTGATAGCACCTTATCAAGAAAACAGAAGTAACCCATTCCCTTTGCCCTGGTAAGCACATGTTCTATGTTCAAGCTTACATAGGCTGGAAAACTTTTGTTCAGTAATGTATAAAATGTTATTATTTCTATTTATGTGCTGTCTTGAAGTTGAGCATCTGCTGACTCCAAAATAAACTATCTTGCAGCTGGCCCAGATCCCAAATTCCCCTAAAGGGTTTAAATAACACACATAGGATCTACTGCAGAACACATTTACTTGGTCATGTGTGGTTCATTGTCTTTCATGTTGTTTGAAGCTGAAGCTGAATGGCATGTGTCTCATTTTCATATTTGGAAAATAATATATAAAAGTAACTTAAGGCTGTTTGAAAGCCAGATATATTGCATTTGTGACAGAGCAGTGTAGTCTCCTGTTCCCTCTTAATGCCCTGGCCTGCATGTGTTTATGTAACCTGTAATGTAGGTATCTGAATGTATGATGCCCCAGATTTCTGCTAGCTGCATTTCGAGGTAGACAAATTGAGAGAACTCAATGTATGCCCTAAACATAATATATTTGGAGGATGGAAGCACATACCTGCTTCTAGGGAAGTAGTTAGGAAACTAACTTGTGTTAAATGGCTACCTTTACAAACACACCAAAGGCTATGTGAATGCCTTGAATAAATTATTTCACTGTCAATGTTTTTGTCAGGGCTCTTAAATACTGAATGTATTCAGCCTGGTCATTTCAAGTGTTCCTCTTATCGGTATTGTGCTTTCTGCTTGACATTCATTATCCTCTTATCTCACTGCCGTTTCTCTCTGTAGAGAGCTAAATGGATTGATTACTTTTACTGCTGTATTGGTCAGGATGTGCAATGAATTCTCTTCAGCTTTACAGCTCATTCATCATCTCACCCACCACAACACACACCTTAAACATTTTGTTCCCTTTGCATATGCTAGAAATTATTAGCAGAGCTGGGAATCCAAGCGAAATATCACACACACACACACACATACATACATACATATATATATATATATATATATGCTTTACATCTTTACCAAAAAGACTCTATTTTTAATCATTATTATAATGCAAAATTGGAATTCACTGAATCTGAGGCTTTTATTTCTGCAGTGTGTTATTTCTGAAAGCAATTTGTATTTTGAAATTGGACTAGTAACAGAAGGAAAGGGCAGAAGCTGTAAGTCAAACCTTCACTGTGCCTTCACTCAAGTGAAAGATAAAGAAGCACAGGGTGAGAGAGATGGACATACAAGTGGTCTTCCAGTAACACAAGTTTTGCTCCAAGCATACAGAGAAGAGTTGTTCACAGTTGTCACAGCTGTGAAATTTATAACAAATGGTGAGATGAAGCATAAATTATTTGTGCTACCTTTGTTATGCTTCCTGTGTAACCAGGGAAATCATTACACAAGGAACCCCAAAACATAAGCATCTGCTTCATGGTGAGATGTGTGGACTCTGGGATAAATCTAAAGTTACATGAGTGGACATCCCTTTCCCTCCAAGAGAGTGGTTCTACCATAGTAGAAAGGAGACATTAATTGTGACATATTTATCTTTAAGGAGAAACATCAGATGTTGAGTATTTCTTGCATAGATTACATACTGTATCATGGTCAATTCTGCAGAAAGTATCTATTTCTTTTTCTCCTGTCCAGGATCTATTTTCTGATTAACCAAATTAAAAGCTTCTTCTAGACAGACTGAAAAGCTTAGCTACAGGGATGGGCCAATGGATACATGTGCATGTACACATGTGTGTAGAAGAGAAATGCCTTCAAGTTACAGACCTAGTCATAATTTCCTTTAGCAAATGGTAGCCTATAAGGACAGAATCTATCTCTGAAAGAAACTATAAACATTGGCTGGCCTAAGAATGCAAGTCATCTGCAAAAACTGAAAAACTTGGATGCTTCCTGTATCTAACCTATTTACCATGGTACATACAAACAATTGAAGAGGAAAAGGGATATCAGGTTATGATGGCCGGTTGGATTAAGCTACAGTCCACGTGCTTAAGTCTTATTCAAATCAATGAAATGCAATCATGCATTTTTATATGTTATGTAGGAACATAACCATAGACAAAGAAAAACTTTTTTTCTATGTGCCCATTGCACAGTCTTAAGAGTGGAGATGTTAAATAGAGCATGCAGAACTGACTGTGGTTCCACTCACTATTTGAGGAGCCAGGAATAAGTATCTTTGCTTCCAGGTACAAAACAAAGGCGAGCATAGATTTGGCCACGGAAGACAGATTATGTGACTGTCATCACAAATGTTTTCTGCCAGCCCTTGCCAAGGCATCTTCTCTAGGCAAGTCATCAGGGAGCAAGCAGAGACATTGGTGTGTGAATTAATGTAGAGAATATGCCATTTGCAACAAATTAAATGTCCCAGAGAAGCGGCAGCTGTAGTTCAGTGATAGAAATACATGCATAATATTTACATGCATAAGGCCCCAGGTTCAATCCCTAACAACTTCAGGTAGGGCTGGGAAAGACCATTGTCTGAAAATGTGGAGAACTGTTCAGTGTAGATCAGCATTACCCATCTTTGTGCCCTCCATAATATTTTGTACTATAACTCCCAAGATTCCTAAGCATTAGCTCTGCTGTTTAAAGCTGATGGGAATTGAAGTCCAAAATAACTGGATCACACTGTGCTGGGGAAGACAGTTCTGAGCTAGATGAACCAACAGTATTCCTCAGTATATGTCAGCTTCTATGCTTTTACTTATGAAAAGGACTAATGCTGGATTTATCGACATCAGAATTAACCTATATAAGGAGTAGGTTGTTTTCCATTCAACTACAGACAACATTATTATGCTGCACAGCATAATAAAGTTCACAGTCAGATATAAAGAGGGTTATGCCAGCTGTGACATCACAGTTGGAGCCTATATGGGCTAGGTCCATTGGTACTGGGAATATCTGAACAACATATCATTTCTCCCAATCAAATTTCAAAGTATCCCTTGACAAGGGCTTTCATCTTTTTTTTAATCCATTGTAGTCAGTTTCATCTGATTCAAATTCTGTTCTCCCACATTTCATCTCTCCGCCCCTTTTGTGTCACATGCAACATTAGCTTGGTCGGCAACATCCAGCAGTGTTGACAGACTCCGTAGCTCAATGATGAAGCACATGTTTTGCATGCCATAAGCTTTGTGATCCCTGGGCATCCCTGATTAAAAAGATCTGAGAGAGATCACTCTCTGACATCTTGGAGAGCCATTACCAGTCAAAGTTGGCAATGGCTCAAACTTATACCTCAGTACAAGTAGCTGAATAAGGACTGTCTGTACAAGATCAAGATCAAAATCAAGGATCAATCTACTCCTGCCTCCATTAGTGGTCAGATGGAAATTGCCATTTGGCATTTAGAGAGGTATTTGCTTTTGGACATGGAGACTGCCTTTATCTTTTGTAGCTCAACGCCATTAGTAGACCTGTTCCATCTGGGAAGCACATTTTAGCTGTTCTGGGTTGTTGGTAATGAATGTTGTAGCCGTTGAAGGAGGCATTTCCTTAGCCTTCATTCATTAACACAGTTTGATTCCTCCCTTGCTACTTTGTAAGGTATTTCAAAAGTCTCCATGCCTTCCACTTTTGCTCCTGCTTCTTTCTACCAGAATTAAATGCTGAATCAAAAAATAAGGTCTTGGCTCTCTTCAGAAATGTCAGTTGTTCTGTATGATAGTACTTGTTTTCCTGGCAATTTTTGTTCACCTTCTGCAGTTCAAAATGCAGGCCAATACTCTATCCCAGTGACTCCATCGCATTGTATTGTCAAGCTGGAATTCTCTCAATTGCATGAAAAAGGGAGAGTTGTTAAAAGTTTCAGACACTGAATTTCACCTGAAAAGAATGACGAATATTTAATCTGAATATTTCTTTATTTGAAAAGCTGCACACCATAAACTGTAGACGCTTGGATTTGGGAGAAAACGATTTGATGGAATGCTCCTCCTCAATGACCAGCTTTTCATCACAAAAATGTTACAAATGTTCTATGCACAGGATTAGGGTTGCTGTGTGTAATTTTTACACAGTTAGCCAAGGTTTTAGAACATCCCGGGGTCCTAAAATTCAATGTTGGCTCTTAGAAATAAAGGGGTGGGAATCATATTATTTGTGTGGATATGTCTAATTAGTATACCACTTTCTAGCAGTAGTTGTTCATCACAAGATTCGGTTGTTGCTCTTATTTAAATGGCTATAATCAAAAATAATCTTAGAGCTATTTAAACAATTAACTTGTAACATCAGCAATGACAAGGGCAGCATGTGAATACTACAGAAACATGTGAGATTTCACCAAAGATGAGCAGTATCCTAACGGAATGGACCTCTAATGCAACAGGAACTAAGGGTTCCTGAAATTAGCACAGAAATGAGTCGAAACACTCGTTTCCAAAACAGGGCAGGTTAGCAGAGCTCCTTTCTGAGAGCTCTGCTGATCTGCCCCATTCCATAAACAAGCGTTTCTGCTCTTTTCTGGTTGTTTCATAAACCGCTAGCTCCTGTTCCGCTAACAGTCAGTTATGCTAGTGCAGGGGCGGCAGAAGATACTCCCCAATCCATTGCTACTAATGAAAACAACACAAAATTGGCATTCTACTAGATCCCCTTTGTTTTCAACTGAGAGTGGCATTTCCTCTGAAACATTAACTTGAGAGAAAAACAGCAGCACCGTTTTTGTTTTGTTTTTTTCAACGGCTGTCCAGGAGAAATACTTTATACTGTAGGTTTCATCAGAAGAAAGAAACATAATAGCTTTAAATCTCACCATCTATGTCATGAAGCGCTTTTATTTCATGTAGGGAAAATGTTTTCAAACGATGACAGAATGTCAAACTTCTGCTTCATAATCATTTTTTAAAATACACGATCAATGAGATGGGGAAGACCTACTTTAAGATTGGCATTTGGGTATTGCTCTAATTTAAATGACAGATTCATGCAGCCTTTTGCTGCCAAACACATCAGTTACTTATATGTTGTCAGGGCTTAAAACTAACAAATACAATATGGTATATTATATATATATATATATATATATATATATATATATATATTGTTTTTGCTGGCCATGAAAAGTTTCATAATGCCTGTCATGGTTGTGGCCTAATTGAAAATGCTTTCCGTCGTGTTTATGCAGGCTATTGCTGCAGAAAGAGGAAGAGGAGATAAAATGAATGTCTGGTGGTGTAGAAACACAGGCATTTCATTATCATCTTATCAAGTTCAGGCTCCTTTGCTTGCCTGGCTAAGAACTGGCTATCCTGAAATGACTGAAACTAAAAATTAAATAAGATAAATATATGAAGGGTATTTTACTTTAACCTTGAACCTCAGCCGAGGCCCTTTGAGACCAAAAAAGATGGACCCTCTTTCAAAATGATGCATTTCCTTCTTTCCCTTTAGCTTTAGAGATTGCAGTGGCCAAAGAGGTGGACTGGGTGTATTTATATTAGAGGTGGTCCTATTTTTCAGAGAAAAGACCTTTAACCCCAGCCTATAGAATGGAATCCACTTTATAAGAACATATGTGTTTGTGTTTCTTTTTTTATCCTCTCTTGCTTTCCCCTATTCTCTTTCTCACTTTTGAAAAGAGAGAGAGATGAGATAAATAATAAGATAAGACAATAAACAACAACATCATAATAAACATTGAAGAGCAGCAAATTAAAGAGGCTGACAAGGCATACCTACATTAAAATGCCTGAGCAAATAAAAACAACTTTGATCAGGCCCCCAAAATTTTGCATTGTCTGTGCTACTCATACTTCCATGAGGAGAGCATCCCACAGTTTGTCCCCACTGCAAAGAAAGCTCTTTCTCACATGATGGGGTATAGAAAGAAGAGCCTGCCCTGAAGTTTTTAAGGCAAAGGCAGGTTGGTTTAGGAAGAGGCTGTTATAAATTGCACTTGATAGCGGTAGCTTGAAAGAAATAATACTTAAACTTTGAAACAAACAACGCCTTTAATTCAGGCAAAAGCAAACAGTTATATTCAGGAAGCACTTTTAAAGGAAGCAAAGTAAACTAAACGTTGAAATTAACAATGGCTAACGAACTCGCTTCCTAGACAACTCTCCTTCGTTAAGGTCTGCTTGCTCCTTTCTTTGCAAACGTTCAGACCGGCGTGGTCTCACTCTCGCCTCTGTTCTCCTCCGACGTCTGCGTTCTTTGGCATCTTTTAAAGAGGTTTCTTCCTCGTCCTCAGAGGATACGGGCGTGGTTCCACCTGCTGGATCATCATTTAGATTAGCACTCATTTCAGAGCGCTGATTCGCATCAGCTGGCAGAGAGGGGCTGCTAATCCCCTCCTCCTCAGACCCAGGATCTGGATCAAACTCACGAACCCTGTCTTCTCTTGCCAAGCCATCTGGCAGCTGCTTCTCCTGCTCAGAAACCCGAGGGGTAAACACAACATCATCCCCCCCCTCAACACGCTCCCCCCCGAAAGTACGACAGGGCGTCCCTGGAGCTGGTTTATGAGGATATCTGCAATGAAATGCACGCGCAAGCTCTGGAGCGTGCACACTATCCACAGGTTCCCAAGAGCGCTCCTCAGGTCCATACCCCTTCCAATGTATTAAATACTGCAGCTTCCCTCAACACAGACGGGAATCCAGGATCTGAGCCACTTCGAATTCCTCCTCCCCGTCAACCATTACAGGGGGAGGGGGGTCTGCAGAGGAGCGATGGGGATCCCCGGACCTCACAGGGGAAAGCAACGACCGGTGAAACACCGGGTGAATTTTAAGTGAAGGAGGAAGGGCCAGCCTGAACGCCACAGGATTAATCTGGGCTGTAATCAAAAAAGGACCGGTCCTACGAGCGGCCAGCTTCCTGCTCAACGCCTTCATGGGAAAGTGCCGCGTCGACAACCAAGCCCAATCCCCGACCGCTAAAGGAGCACCCAGCGCCCTGCGGCTGTCTGCTGTCGATTTGTACGTCTGTTTAGCATGCTCAATCTGTTCCTGAAGCACACGATGTAAAGCATGCAATTCATCCACAAACTCTTGAACAGCAGGCACTCTAGCCACACCTATGGAGGATGGAAAAGCCCTAGGATGAAACCCATAATTCACAAAAAAGGGAGCCTGTCGGGTGGAAGCATGAGTGGCGTTGTTATAAGCAAACTCTGCGAGAGGTAAGAGCTGCACCCAATCGTCCTGCTGATAATTAACGTAGCACCGCAGGTATTGTTCCAGCGTTGCGTTTGTGCGCTCTGTCTGGCCATCGGTTTGAGGATGATACGCTGAAGACAGACGGAGTTCCACTCGTAGTAAGGAGAGCAGTTCTTTCCAAAAATGAGCAGTGAACTGAGCACCCCGTCTGAGACCAACCTGTCTGGCCACCCATGCAAACGAAAAACATGCCTCAAAAACAGTGTTGCAGTGTCTTTGGCGGAAGGCAACCCAGCACAAGGGATAAAATGCGCCATCTTTGAAAATAGATCCACGACCACTAAAATGGTAGTGTGGCCGCGGGAGCACGGCAAATCAGTCACAAAATCTAAGGAAAGGAACGACCAGGGCCCTGAAGGCGTGGGCAAAGGCTGTAACAACCCCACAGGCTTGCCAGGCACTGACTTGGCACGCTGACATATATCACAGGACCCCACATACGAGATCACCGACCTCAGGAGTCGAGGCCACCAAAAATCTCGAGCTATAGCAGCAACAGTCTTGTACACACCAAAGTGTCCTGCCGTCGGCGAGTCATGACACTGACGCAGCACTTTTGCTCTTAAAGCTACAGAAGGAACATATAGTCGCTGCCCATAACACAACAATCCCTCCCATAGTGAAAAGGGGGAGCCCGAGGATGACCCTTCTACCAATCTCAAGTCCTCCACAGTATGACGTACAAAAGCATCCTGCACCTGCGCGCGTCTGAGTTCAGCCTCCCACGACAGGAAGTCCCCTGCTGCTCCTAAAGTGTGCAAAGGAAGCAGAGGAGGGGGCTCCAGAGTCTCCCCTGCAGGTGTGAGGAATTCCGGTTTGCGAGACAGTGCATCTGCCTGTTGATTATCCGAGGCCCTGACATGCCGAATCAATAACTCAAAACGGGAAAAAAAATTAGACCAGCGGATCTGCCTCTGGTTCAGCGCTCGAGCTGTCATCAAATGTTCCAAATTTTTATGATCTGTTCTAACTTCCACTGGGTAACGTGCCCCTTCTAACAGGTGCCTCCAAGTTTCTAACGCAGCCTTTATAGCCAGAAGCTTCTTCTCCCAAATTGTATAATTCCGTTCGGAACAAGTCAACTTTCTGGAGTAATACGCACAGGGTTTTAACTCCCCTCCCGCGTCACCAGGCTGCAAGAGGACCGCCCCCAGCGCCACATCTGACGCATCCGTCTGTACCACAAATGGCTTTTGTGTGTCAGGATGACAAAGGAGGGGTTCCGAACTAAATAACTCTTTCAGTCTATCAAAAGCCTCCTGTGCCATCGGGGACCACCTAATGCTGGAGCGCTGGCCCTTGAGCAGGTCCGACAGAGGAGCTGTAAGCCTAGAAAAACCCGGCAAAAACCTTCTATAAAAATTAGCAAATCCTAGAAACCTTTGTAAGTCCTTCCGAGAGACTGGCGTCTTCCAGGACATAACAGCCTGCACTTTCGCTGGATCCATTTGAAGCCCTTCAGTGGAAATGCGATACCCTAAAAAATCCAATGTTGTTAGGTCAAATGCGCATTTCTCCAATTTAGCAAACAACTTATGCTCCCTCAGGCGCCCAAGTACGGCTTCCATGTGAGCCTGATGCTCCTGCGCATTTCTTGAAAAAATCAAAAAATCATCTAGATAAATAATCAAAAATGTATCGAGATAATCTTGAAAAATCTCATTCATGAACCTACAGAACGTAGCTGGGGCATTCACCAGGCCATAACTCATTACCAAATACTCAAAAGAGCCATATCGCGTCAAGAACGCACTTTTCCATTCGTCTCCCTTACGAATGCGAACCAAATTATAAGCCCCTCTTAGATCTAGTTTGGTAAACACCTTTGCCTTACTCAACCGCTCTAACATCTCTGGGATCAGGGGCAGGGGGTATTTATCTCTCACTGTGATATTATTGATGCCCCTATAATCATGAACCAGATGCTTATCCCCTGAGCATTTTGTTATAAAAAAGGACGGCGCTCCTGCAGGGGAGGACGACGGACGAATAAAGCCACGCCTTAAATTTTTATCCAGAAACCCCCTTAGAGCTTCTAATTCTGGGCCCGACATTGGATACAACCTGCCTACCGGAATTGGTGCCCCTGGGACTAAATTTATTGCACAATCATAATTGCGATGTGGAGGCAACTGATCCGCCTCTGTCTCATCAAACACATCCCTAAAGGCTTCATATTTTGAAGGAAGGACAGCCAGAGACGAAGAACTGAGGTGCGCAGCTGCCGAGCCCTCAGGAGCCACTTGCGACTCCGCCTAAACAAGCGGTATACTGACAGTCTCAAAGCAATGATGAAGACAATAGGGTGAGGGGAATGAAACTCTATGTAACGCCCACGAGATATTCGGATTATGCTGCATGAGCCAAGACATGCCAAGGACCAGTTCAAAACGCGACATCCTTGTCACGTTAAATTGAATCAGTTCCGTATGCCTTTGCACTGACATAGAAAGGGAACTGTAATTTTAGTCACCGCCCCCTCCTCCAAAAGACGACCGTCAATTGTCTCAACATATAAAGGGCGTGCCAGGGACTCCACAGCCACCCTATGGCGTTGTGCAAAGCGTAGATCCATGAAACTGTTGGAAGCTCCTGAATCCACTAAAGCAAAATACTCTCCAACTGTCTCAGGGGAAGTTTGTAAACGTACTTTCAAAATTAAATGAGGCGAAGTGGATACCTGCGACAGCCTCCCCCTTGTTATAACCGGCCCTTTCGGTTTAGACACTCCCCACAGCCTGGGGGAACTGCCTAGTCACGCTCGAGGAACAAAAGATTGAGAAGGAGTCGTTGTCCAGCCAGGAGCGCGGCATGATTTGATAAAATGTCCCATCTGTCCACATTTGAAGCACAGACCTAGACGCCGTCTACGGTCTCGTTCTGACGGAGAAATACGAGATCACGCCGCTCCCAGTTGCATAGGCTCCTCCCCGGTCTTCTCTATAGCTGGGCGAGTAGAGGAAGATCCTTCGTTAAATGTCTCTACTGACGGCAGAGTGCGGTTCACGACTGCCCGCCGCGCCTCTTTCCGCCCCTCCAAACGGCTATCAATGCGCAGGCAGGCAGCCACCAGGTCTGCCAACGTACCCAAAGATGGGGAGCGTGCGAGCTCATCCAGAATCTCAGCATTCAGACCGTCCAAAAATTGTGCTCTATAAGCTGCATCGTTCCACTGCAAATCTTGAATAATAAGTTGAAAGTTTGTTGCATAAACCGCCACTGAATCCCCACCTTGGCGCAGTCGCCGAATGGCTCGGGTTGCCGTCTCTTCCCTAAGAGAGTCCCCAAAAAATGCTTCTATTGAGGCTACAAACCCCTGATAGTCCAACAATAAGGGGCTATCGGATATCAAAAGCGGCGACGCCCATTTTGCAGCGGGCCCCGCCAGTAAACTAATGAAAAAGCCAACACGTAACTCGTCAGTAGGAAAGTCCTCCGCTCTCAGTCTTATATACAGTTCCACCTGAGCTCGAAAAGCAGCGAACATTCTTTTGTCTCCATCAAACTTTTCGGGTAGACTCACAGGGCACTTTCTCCTAGGAACGGGGGCGGGGAGTCCCGGTGCTGGCGCCGGTGCTGTCTGCAACGTCCTCACAGCTGCCGTTAGCTGAGTCACTTGCGTTTGCAGCGCCTGGTTCTCGAGGGAGAGGTCGGCAATTGCTTTCTCCATAATGCTACTCCACTGGAGCTGTCACAATCACAAACACACACTGGTAGCGTTCGTTAGTTGTTTGTTAATTTCAAGCTGTTATAAATTGCACTTGATAGCGGTAGCTTGAAAGAAATAATACTTAAACTTTGAAACAAACAACGCCTTTAATTCAGGCAAAAGCAAACAGTTATATTCAGGAAGCACTTTTAAAGGAAGCAAAGTAAACTAAACGTTGAAATTAACAATGGCTAACGAACTCGCTTCCTAGACAACTCTCCTTCGTTAAGGTCTGCTTGCTCCTTTCTTTGCAAACGTTCAGACCGGCGTGGTCTCACTCTCGCCTCTGTTCTCCTCCGACGTCTGCGTTCTTTGGCATCTTTTAAAGAGGTTTCTTCCTCGTCCTCAGAGGATACGGGCGTGGTTCCACCTGCTGGATCATCATTTAGATTAGCACTCGTTTCAGAGCGCTGATTCGCATCAGCTGGCAGAGAGGGGCTGCTAATCCCCTCCTCCTCAGACCCAGGATCTGGATCAAACTCACGAACCCTGTCTTCTCTTGCCAAGCCATCTGGCAGCTGCTTCTCCTGCTCAGAAACCCGAGGGGTAAACACAACAGAGGCATTCCCAAGTATTATGGTGGCACTTGCTGCAAGCCACCTTGGGTCAAAGCACAAATCAGTTGTGTGTTATGATACACCAGTTGGAGATGCCACAAAAAATTCTCTGGAGAAGTTTAGTGGGCTGGTTTTTGTGGGTGGGCACTCAAGACGTCACCAGTTTCTATAACTGTGATGAGAAAGAAATTATTTCTCTCCCCCCCACCACCCAGTATATTAGCTGGCATCTCTGTTTCCCCCACACACACCCTCCATTGTAGCAGTTTTCGTTGAAATTATAATAGGTCAACTGAAATGTTAATTACCTTCTCCATCTTTATTTTTTAGCTATTCCTTCCTCTTGCTCTCTCTCTCTGTTTTGCTCACTTCGCTCTGAATATTATTTCACATTTGTGGATTCTCTAGTTTATGACTTGCATGTTGTCCAGATTATTATTAACCTCTATTAACTGTGCAACAATGTTTACAGTGATTAATACATTCTCATCTTGCCATTTTTCATGTCGTGGAACTCAAGGCAGTGTACATTGTCTTTCTTGATAGTCTCCCATCCAAGCATTGACAAGACCCTGAGCTGCTTAACATCAGCAAGGTGGCTGCATCAATGTAACCTAAGACCATATTTCTCTCGTTAGTCCATGCAAATAAATCCCCATGGAAATTCATTATGATTGTTCTCATGTAAGAAATGGGAGAACAAGAACAGAGACTGAGAAACATTGGCTGAATTCGGACAACACAATAAGCAACTGGGGGAGGGAAACAATCGTCAGTTGTATTGACTATCATGTCGTCCGAATGCTGCCATAGTCAATTCAGGCTGATCCTAATCCACACCACAGTTGATTATTTATTACTATGTTGTGTGGGGAGTACCCCCTAGATTAACAACTGTAAAGTTGATTATTACCCCACCATTGACTATCGTGTTGTCCGAATTCAGCCAGTAACTTGCTAGTGAGTGCCTGCCCAGGCAAGGATTTGAACTCAGGCTTCTGCAGCTTTCAATCACTTGGAACCCATTGGCTTGCATTCCATGTTGAATTCTAGTGTGTGTTTGGAAATCAGTGGTAAATCCCTTCATTTCAGACATCCTTGGTACCTATATAAACACAGAAGTGAAGGTCCTCTTATCTTACATGACTAACAGAGCAGAAATACTAAAGCCTTAAAGCAAACTGTTTCAACTTCTGCTTTTGTTAGGTGTTTCGAATAAAAGAGTACTGTCACCACTGTGCAGATTCTAAAACAGTGAGGATGGAATATTCCAAAGTGTGGCATTTGCTGTAGGTGAGTGAGGTCACATATTATCCTCCATATTGAGGTCATGTGGTGCTAAGGTGTCAAGTCTATATATCCAGAAATTTATTCTTGTTTCCAGTGTTCTTGGATTAGATCATTTTGCTCATTTTTTTTGTCCAAGATTGCAAATTTATGATTCCTAAAGCATGTTCATAGAATCATAGAACAGTAGAGTCGGAAGGGGCCTATAAAGCCATTGAGTCCAACCCCCTGCTTGAAGCAGGAATACAAAGTCAGTTGTTGTGTTACCTATGTACTGAATATATTATCCTGGGCATTTGCATTCATCCTTAAAGGCAATTTAAAAATATTTTAAATAAATAATGTGTGTGTGTTATGTATCTACTGTATCTTTGCACACATAGACAGAAGGCTCTTTGATCCTAGCAGTGGCTTTTGTAAGTAGAGAAGAAAGGAAGGCATTTTTCACATATTCCCCCTTCCCTGGGCAGCCTTCTGTGCCCCCCCTTCACACTTTGGAGTAGTGTGGTGAAGGGGCTTCAGTATAAAAGGGCAATTGTATGGTGTAGTGGATAGTATGTTGGACTGGGAGTCAGGAGATCTGGGTTCTAGACCCCACTCTGTCATGGAAGCTTACTGGATGTCTTTAGGCTAGTCACTGACTGTCAGCCAAAAGGCAGAAAAACATTAATGACCGTTTATTTTGTCCTTTATTCCTCTGCCTTTGTTAAATCTGCTGGTTTACTTATTAAGCAATCTTCCTTCTAGCCTTTCTAGAAGGCTATTTGAGAGAGAAGAGTGGTTGGTCAGTCAGTGCTTCATTCCCCAGCTCCTAAAGTGGCCTGTCAGCAAGTCTTTTGTTACAGATGCCATTTCTCCAGTGGCACAAATACCACTTCAATGCAGCTGGCAGCTGAGAGGTAGCATCTCTTTGGGGTCATGATTTTGTCCTGTTCAACTTGGTTCAAGGCACCCAGAGGTGCTGAAACTAGCAAGGCATATACAAGAAAGGAAAGTCAACACAAGGACCCCCATCAGGGCAAATCTAGTCACATCCAATCAGGTCAGGTGAAGTGGAATCAAGTCCCATGGTGTCAGATCAAGTCCAGGTTTGGAGAAGTGAAGGGCAGGTTAAAGTTAGACCAGACAAAATCTTTCAGAACCATGGCCAGCTCCAAGTTAGCTGAAGCTCAGTAAAATTGAGCTATTGACTCAGCTACAGTCAAGGGCTTTTTGAAGCCTTATAAACGCTAGCAGCTCAAGACCTGCAACTAGCTCCACCTCCTCAGAGAAGCAGTTTCTTTCTTAAAGAGCTACTGCCTGATTTGTGGCCACTGGCTCCTGTGGGGTAGGGGTGGTAAAGATTGTAATGGGTATGTGTTCTCTGCATCTGAGGAGTCAGGTAGGGGCACATCCTCTGGCCTGGAAGGCCCTGGCATTGCAGGAGCTGGGTTAATGGAGGGAATTTCCTCTAAGTCATCTTAGAAGCCAGAGGGACAGATCATGGTTGGGGAACATGGCAATTTATCCCAATGGCCTCCAGTTGGTGAGCTTTTACTGACAGGCAGATGGGAGAAAAGTGAGTCATAATTACTTAGCACGGAGTGGTACCCCATATATTACGTTTAGAATTCCTGCATGCAGAACCCTGCCATAAAGCTTAGCGGGTATCCTTGGGCCAGCCATGCTTTCTCAGCCTAACCTACATCATAGGGATTGGGTGAGATTAAAATGAAGAGGAAGGAGCTATGTATGGTGCCTTGAGCTCCTTAGAAGACAGCCAGACTATAATAAACAAATAATGAAATATATATGGTATAGTAATCTCCATGTTATAAGGTCTATCTGTGTGTTGTTATAAAAGAAGAGTACATAAAGCCTGGAGAGAGAGAGAGACATTGTACTGAGTAGACTTACTGCCTGATGTTTTATAAATATCAAGCTTTTACCTCAAGGATGAAATTTTCATCACTGCTAAGCAAAGGTAATATGATAGCTCTCTGAATTAGCACCTCTGGATGTCAGACCTCTTGCTAATGCGTAGTGAGACTCTGCCTGTCATCATTGCTATTACTACTTAGTGGACTGAAGTAAGTTGATGAAACCAAAGTCTGTGGTAGATGATGTATACCATATTAAAGAGAATGTTTCCAGGCAGTCTCCTCTGTTGTATTCTAAACTATTTCACATACAAAATGCACTTCTTAATGTGTCAATGTTGGGGAGACTTGTGAACAAAAGATAAATTTGTTTGCTTTTCAAACCTCACTATGGTTGATACAAATCACATTACTTCAAAATTACTGAATATAGAGCTGACTTTTATTTTAATAAATTCAATTACTACCAACAAAAGTATTGTGTACACCTGAGAACTCATATTGTCCTTGCATGAGGCATTTCACACACAAACCCTCCAGCTTTGTGTGGGCTAACATACCCTTCACCTTCCCAGAGAAATTCTACAGCACAAACAACCAAGAACCTTTTTTTTTCATATAACACAGCCTGACTAGTTAGCTTGTTAAAGTCGCTTGTGTCAAAACTTTTTGGTCCCTGATGTTCCTTCCATGCCATTGCCAACTTATTGTCAACAAAGATTATGCAGAATGTACTTGCTATGTGGATATCAAGTGTTATCAGATATGTGCAAATTACATGGATATGGACCACATTAGCTTCAGCACCATGTTCATGTGGAAAGATGTAAAGTGCAGCCTCCGTATCAGTTTCTGTTTCTTGATATTAGTGGGAAAATTCCCAGTGGTTTTAATAGAGTTGGGTTTCATTGTTTGGCTTAATGTTTTAAAAGTAATTTATTTGGTCCTAAATATAAGGTCTGACTCATTATAAATGCTTTTCCACATTCTCTCAACAGCTATAATATGTTTGCTGCAGTTAATGTAAGTTGACTGGTAAATATGTATGTATGCTAGACAATTCACAGTATGGATTCTTTATTTATTTATTAACAATATTTAGATATTGCTTCTCATTTGAAACAAACCTGTACTTTCATGTGAATGTACACTGTCACTGGTCTCTATACTATAGAGAATGTGATCAAATAGATATCGTTATTGGAGATTCCATACATTTTCCAGTCAATATGGATAATCAGCCAGTGATGCAGGATAATGTGAGTTGATCAGATAATTTCTACATTTGACTACTTCGTATACATAGTATTGATGTTGGTTTTTGTGCATTGTACCGTCAGTATTCATTATCCCCAAGTGGGGAATGCATTCATTGGCTGGCCAAATGGGCATCCTACCTAGCTGACATGTCAACTTGTGCACATTCTTCAGCATTACTGAGAGACCATAGATGTTGACATATCAGTATGTTAAAATCTGTTTTGAAGCATTTCTGTGCACTCACAATCCTGTGCATTCATGTGAATGTACATAGTAACTAGTGATCAGGCTCATTCTACATTCAAATTGCATTTGCCACAGTATATAGGAAATTGCCTCAAAATGTTTCCCAGTTTTTTTTAAAGCCTTAAATTTAGGATGATCCCTCTTTTAATTTACTCATAATAACTTGCATGAAAAAAAGTTTGCTTTTGTTGTCACAGAAGCCTCTGCTGTTGTTTTCTAAAATGCCCGATGCTTCATCTTGGAAGGCCTGAGAGACACAAGCCCTTGCACTGAGCACATTAAACACTACTCAGTCTGTTCGGAATGTGAACCGCCTTTTCATCTAAGAGGGAAAGGGAGGGGCTATGCCTGTCATTGTTTCATGAACCCAATGCTTTGATTGATCTGTTAAAATATTAACGTGCCTAGTGGGGTAGCCCAGAATGTCCACCAGGCCTCTCGATATATAAATATTCATACACTAACATCTGCCACAGCTGCATATTTGCTATTCTGTTTTTTTATGGGAAGAAATAGTCTCTTTGAGGAAGTTCCAAAGGAGCGGAGGGTTTCACCCCCTCAATATACCTGTCATTTAAGAAGCCATGTCAATATTGGGTCTAAAGTCCTCTTGTATGACAAAGACATTAACCTTTGCATCTCTCACCCCCATAGGTAGCTTTATCTCAACTTCTTCACTCCATAAATTATCTCTTGACACATAAGGAACATAGTTCTGTCAAAATATTTCTCATCAAACTAATATAAGTTGTCTTATTTGTACTTGCCATCAAACAAGTTTTCATCTTCCAAATTTTACATTCCTAGTATCTGCTTGATTAATGCATGAATATTGTGTGTTTTGGGTTCCATAGTTTCCAAGTTGGAGAACAAAACAGCCAATATTTAACCTAAAATGAGAGATCTCAGGATTAGGATTTTCTTGAGGTCAAATCCTCTAGTTCAGAAACCTTTTCTTTTCAGATGGGTGGGAGTTGGTTGTAGTTATTGGCAGGGGCAGGGAGATACATTCACTGCACATAAAGAAAAGCATTTTATTCATTTGTCCCAAAACTGTGGTATACCACTGAAAACAGAATCAAGACCCAGTGAATCCTGGCATCAATTGACAAGAGATATAGTCTACATATCTAATTCTGTCTGTTTGATTGCAACATTATCTTACCCATTCTATCAATAAAGCTCCTCCTCTGCCTCCTTCCACTGTATTTCTGAGGGCCAAACTAGATGTGACATATGTCGTGTAGACTAGGGTTGTGTACTTGTTGTTTTTTTGTGTAATCAGTAGCCACCATGGTGTGGGGGAGGGGCTTTAATCTCTTCCCCCAACCATGGTCCCAATCAGAATCTCACATGCACACAAACCTGCTATTTGCCATGGGAGAAAAATGACGGAAAAGGAAGCTTTCCTCCCATAGCAAATAGCAGGTCTGGAAAACACGATTCCAATGTGACACATGGGGGGGCAGGGTTAAAGCCCCTCTCCCCTCCAAGCTATGGTTCCAAATCCAGTTCAGCCCCCACTCCCACCCCTGTATTGGCAACTGTTTAAGAAAAAATAGGGATGTAATGCCAAACTACTTGAGAAACATCACGTTTAATTTGGCCCTAAATATTACCTATTTAAGTCCATAACATTTTTACCCACAAACCAACTAAATCAGATAGATAGATTTAAGCAAACTCATTTCACTGAGGCAAAACTGTCTTAAGACCGGTTTTAAGTTATTAAGGGCACAATCCTATGCATGTTTTGATGGAAAACTCCTTTAGCTCCCAGCACTCCCTAGCCAGCCATGCTGAGAGTTGTAGGATTAGAGCATATATAATAGATATATGCACCAGGTAATGAAAGAATCCGGGAAGGAAGAGGAGTTTTGTTGTCTTCTGAATGATGGTATCTCCATACCCGATGCTTAAGAAAACCACTCAAGTTAAATTAGAGCAAATTGTCAGACTAAACAGGTATTGTCTATTGTCTAAGGAGAAGTCTTCCTTGGACCTGCCACCTGTTGTTGTTTTTTCACGGCCTGAGTTCTCTGAAAATTGGACCATGTGGGATCTTGCTCTTTTTCTAAACTTGAACATGTATCAGATTTTGCTGGAAAATGTACCTGGTGAAAGTTTTGGGTCTGAGTATCCGTTCACCCGACCCATCATGGGCTCAAGGTGAACCAGAGAGTGCCCAACCAGCATCTTATCACGCTGCTTTTGTGATCAGATTCAGCTTTTATTTCAGCATTCAGGGTGTGAAATTGTTTTTTTATTTCTGGTAAATCTCTCTCTCTCTCTCTCTCTCTCTCTGCCTATTCAAGATTCTCTTGCAGCCTTGAGCAATTTAATGTCACGAGGAACGTACCAGATTATCCTTATTGTGCTCTGTTGTGGATATTACTACCTTAAAAAGAGTGAAGAGGAAATAACAAGCACACAAGTGGGAGTTGTGAAATAAAGATCTAACAGTTCTAGTGGGGGTGGGGTGGGGGAGAGAAATTCCATATTTAGCTGACTTGAAAGCGGCAGCAACAGCCGCAACAACAAAGTGCCTAAGTGTAGCAGGAAAACAATGCTTTCCCCTTCATCTTGTTTTGATAACATTTCACGTCAACCTTGGCACAACTGTGCTTGAACATATTGCAGTAGCAAGAAACCAAGCCTGTTCTCAGTTACACCTAGTGTGTACCTTTTGCGTCTTGCAAAATCTTAACCGCCAGCATTTGTTCCTGCGCTCCCTGTAATCTGTCTGATTAACACTTCGTCTACAGTGACAAGCTGGTACTAGTTTCGCTAAAGGTTTTACTGCGTGCGGGGGTGGGCGGGTGGGGTCTCATATGCGTTTTAAATCATTGTAATAATTTGTGGGCTTTAAACCGCCAGACTAAAATAAAGCCAGCCTTACAGAGGAAACGTGATTGTACTATTTCAAAAGTAGCATGTTTCCTGTGGTGAACGTGAACATTTAAAATTACATGCATGTGCACTTTAAATGCTGTTGAAAGCCAACATACTGCTTGTGAAGGAAGTAAAGAGCCTTGTGTGTTTACATAGCAAATCCACAGTCATCTCCTCTCTTGCTTCTGGTTGCTGTGCTTTTCCCCATTTTGACAGCCCTACCCTACAAACTAAGGGTGCCTCTACAAGAGCGATTTAAAGCTCTTTCAAAGCGCATTACCGATTTTGCCTCCACATGAACGGAGCGCAAATCGGGGGTTGGGGCGCTTTTTCTATCCGATTATGCGCATTATCAAATGCACGTTAAATAGCGAGTTTTAATTTACCGCGGGAGTTAAAGCACCTTATGACCATGTAAACAAGCGATGCACCGCATTAAAAAAATTTAAGGCACACTTCATACAACTGGTAATGTGCTTCACCCCTCCCATGTATAGGGATTAGGCGTAAAAGCAATTGAGAGAAGATGCGCATAGTCGGTCAACTGGGCATCAAACCGAAATCTTGTAGAGGGGACTTAATACAATGCTAGCTTAGATTTTTAGCCTAAACTACCTCTTGAGTAACAGAGATCATTATCAGCCTAATGCAGGTCCTAATGCAGATTTTGGCATCATGGGTCCTCTTCTTGGTAATGAACCTGATTTGGGATTAATCTTGCTAGAGCCGTCCATATTTGCTACGTGGCTCAATTTTTCCACGTTTGACAGAAGAACGTTGATATCCTCACACAGTTGATATTGTAGCAATAAAATCTTGTGCTGTATTTCAATCAATAATGCTGTACATTCAGTTTATAGAAGAAGCACCGCTGTTTACTGTAGGAATAAAATCATAAACTACAAATACAAAGAGGTGAACACGTGAATCACATTATCTGAGGAGTGCATAAACCCTCCGTCTGAGTTGTCTGGGAAGCAACACTTCAGGAGACATGCACAATTTGAATGGCTCGAAGAATTAAAAAGCCGTCCTGCTAATAGTAGCTCGAACTGGAAATTGCCTCTTTTCTCTTTTCCATGCAGACATTTTAAAATCCCATTGTACTTCACAAACAGAATTGCCATTTTCTTTGGTGTCCACTGAGTTCCGTGTATTAAGAGAGAGTGCTTACATTGACGTTTATATACATGAGCTTCAGCTGGGTGCATAATGACAACGGCAATAACACTACTTTGAAAGCACTTATAGAAGCAAGCTGCACATATGATTTCGCTTGCACGAAGTAAGATGTTTCAGGAATCCCAAAGAGATTTTGTAAAGCAGCAAGGCAGGTAGCTGTTAAAAAAATACTGGAGGTGTTCTACCACAGGATGGAGGGGAAAGTCTAGAATTAGACTTGCTATGCTTTATATTGTGAAAAGACATTGTGTTGTGTTCCTCATAGGTTGTAAAAAGTCAAATGAAAAATATCTGATCCTTGAATTGCTAACAAAATGGTACAACAAGATACCATTATAAAAAGTACAAGTACATTGATACAATGCATTTTTTTCCAGTACAAGCTTATTTTCATGAGTAGCTTCCTAGAAACAGAAGAGAAAGGAGGGGAACCTGCAGGCCACATGGAGAGCGCACCTTCTCTGGCAGCTCTGCCCTCTCAATTCCTGCCTGGGCAGAGTGGAGCACCCCTCTCATGGCACAGGCAGGGAGAACTGAGTGCTTTCAAAAGCCATCAAACAACATCCCTTTTGTAGGATGGATGGATGAGGGTTGGTAGGTGGATGGATGTGGAGAGAGGGGTGTGTGAATACATTCTCTCTCATGCACATACCCACACCTTACCTCATCTATATTCTCTCTCAGTCCCCCCCCCCCACTTTCTCCCCTCGCCCATCCATCCATCCATCCATCCATCGTTGTGCTTGTGGGTGGATGAGGGTTGGGCTGTAGGCTGGGTGAGAGATAGAAGAGAGTTGAGATCAGCACCACCCCACACTGTTTACCTCTTTCTCTCTCAATACTTTAAAGAGAAAAACAGTGTGGGGAGATGATGATCTTAAGAGAAAATGAGAGAGAGCAAGAGAGTGTATCTGTGTGGTGGCATCTCTAGTCTCATTCACCTCCAGCATGCAAACGCTGAGAGATTACCTCTGGGGATGACCATTTGTTAATTTCCATGAAGCAGGTAAATAATTTAAAAGAGTGTGTACAGTGAATATTAAAGACTGTTCCTATGCAAAAATGTATCTGTGTAATAACTTCCCTCAAAAAGAAACAACTACTGGATGTTGCCAAAACATATGTTTAAAAGAAGCATTAGCTGTATTGCACAGCCAGCAATTAGCTGAATTAGGCAATCCCTTATTAAGGAGACGTTGCGGTGTCCAATAGACAAGAAACAAACATTTTTTCTGAATAAGATACAACCTAAGATCCATAGTTGCGACAGGTTCATGCCAAAGCAGTGATCCAATGATTAAGCATTTTGTGGTGGTGCCCACAGCAGGTCCTCAAATTTCCAAGCGTGCCCACAGGTCCACAAAAGTTGCGGAGAGTTCTAGCTAGATTGCTAGATAATCTTTAGCTCAAAAGTAATATGGCAGTGGCTCTGAAAGTTACTTCTGAGTAAGCATACGTAGGTTCTTCTTCGTGGTCTCTGTGCATCACACATATGGGCTCGCGCCGGCGCCGAGCTCGCTTCGGGAAACTTCTATCTAGCTAGGATTCTTGGCGGGAACCCCTCCCCCCGCCGTCCTACTGCGCATGCTCGGGGTCCTGCCTACCTCAGTTCTTCTTCGACCGCTTAGCTGAACGCCTCGCGGGAGACTTCCTCCTCTGTCGGA
The DNA here is from genome assembly GCA_029215795.1 of Anniella stebbinsi. Classification (NCBI taxonomy): domain Eukaryota; kingdom Metazoa; phylum Chordata; class Lepidosauria; order Squamata; family Anniellidae; genus Anniella; species Anniella stebbinsi. The sequence goes on along the minus strand of JARDYH010000003.1, from coordinate 126,263,067 downwards.
GACCTGTAAGAAGACGAAAAAAACTTAGTTTTTACTGTTACCTTCTTGTTAGTTAGTTAGTTAGCTAGGTGTAAGTTTAGTAAAAAAAAAAAAAAAAAAAAACAGTTTAAATTAGATAAGTTTTGTTAGTTTTCTCTCTGCGGCCTATGGCGCAGACCGCGCTCTTCAAGCGCTGCTCTGGCTGCCGCGCCAAACTCACCCTTACGGACGGACATTCGCTCTGCCTGGGTTGTTTGGGGGAAGGCCATATCACTGAATCCTGCTCCCACTGCATGAAATTTTCAAGGCAGACCAGAAGAAACAGAGCAGACCGGTTACGCAGCCTGCTCTGGAGTAAAGCCCTCTCCGCCATTGACCGCCCGAGTACTGGCCGTATGGAACCGAGGCCATCATCCTCTGGGGAGCGAGGGCTATCGCCCGGCGTTCGCTCACGCCCAGCAACTCCTGACTTGGCCTCCTTTCGGACCACAGCTCAGGCATCGTTGCCGTCATCTTCCCCTCCTCCTAGGCAAAAGAAGGGAAAAACGGCAAAAAAATCGAAGCGTTCATCGACTTCGACAAAAACAGCGAAAACAGGGCCATCGACGTCGACGAGACCTTCGACATCGAAGCCTTCGGTACCGAAGAAACACTCCTCGGCGTCACTCGACCCGATGAACACCGCGCTACCGAAACAGCCTTCATCGGTACCGGCCTCGTTACCAAAAAAGTCTTCATCGGTACCGGCCTCGTTACCGTCGGCTTCCAAAGCATCCAAGCCACAGAAGCGTCCCTCTTCGCTGCCGACGGACCACCCTTCGGGGTCGAAGCGTCGCTCTCCATCTCATACGCAACCCCTGCCAGGCCATTCGACGCCGATTCCGTCACCATCTCGGCCATCTTCGCTGCCGTCGCCGGTACCGACAGAGCCGCCTTCGCCGGACATCCTCCCTTTCGGCTCGGACGTCATCGTCGTCGACGAGGAATACTCCGACCCCATCGGTACCGAGGCTTCGGTACCGATGCGCCATCGTCGGTCGCGATCGCGCTCCGCATCCCAGGATTGGGACCGCGGCTCAGATCTTTCACACAGCATGCCTCCACCAGTACCACCTCGCCGTACAGCCTCACTCCTCCCGGCACCGGCGCGTCGGCGCAATCAGTCCCAAGTCTCCTCGGTACCGGAGCAATCCGTCGTCTCTCGGTACCGGCGCTCGCTACCATCGCCGTCCTCAGACGATTACGAGTCGGACCCGTCCTCAATCTTGTCGCCTGCGCCGTCAATACCGTCACCGACAGAGGACGTCGCTACTGAAGAGGGAGCCTCTCCAACCATGGAATTAGGAGGCTTCAATGAGCAAATGCTCCGGCTCGCCCAATCATTGGGGATAGACGTCCAACAGCCCGAGGAAGAGGAAGGGGATATTTACGACGTCATGAGGACTGATCCAACACCTCAATTGACGCTCCCATTGGTCCCCACATTGCTAAAGACGGCCAAACAATCTTGGTCTAACCCAGCGACGCTGCCTCCTACCTCAAAACGGCTCGACGCCCTTTACAAGGTAAAGGAAACGGAAGCCCCGTTCCTGGCCACTCACCCTAAGCCAAACTCCATTGTGGTGGAGGCCTCCCAAGGACGGTCTGGTCGATCTCATGCAGCCCCTGTTGACAAAGAGGGCCGTAAACTCGACTCTTTTGGGAGAAGAATATACTCTTCGGCGGCCCTGGTGATGAAAACATCTAATTACCAGGCCATGATGGCCAGGTACCAGTTGTTTCTCTGGCAGAAGATTTCCAACCTGACTGATTATCTGCCAGACGACCAGCGAGACCTGGCACGCGTCTTCCAGGCGGAGGCTGTCCGATTATCAAAGCAGCAGATGACAACTGCCAGACACCAGGTGGATTCAGGCTCAAAGGCCATGATCGGAGCTGTTGCCCTCCGCAGGCATGCGTGGCTACGCTCAGCTAATCTCCCGATTGAGACAAAGAACAAAATCGAAGATCTGCCCTTTGACGGAGAGGGGTTATTCAATACCCAAACCGATTCTACAATGGATACAATCCATAAGGCAAAGATGACCGCAAAAAAGATGGGGTTCAGCCAACCTCCGGCACAATCCTTCCGGCCACGGAAGTGGTACAGACCGCTACCTTACCAACCGCGGCAGGGTCAGGAGCGTGGGCAACGCTACCAACAACCGAGTGCATCGACTTCTTACCAGCACAAGTCCGCTCCTCGGTACGCGCAATCTCGCCAAAAGCAGGACCAGCCTCAAAAACGCCGTCTTTGACTTACCCCGACGGGTCTCCATTCTGTCATTAAACAGGCTCCAGCCTTTTTACCATACTTGGGCTTCCATTACCACCGACCGCTGGGTTCTACAAATCGTGCAACGCGGTTACGCAATAGACTTCGAAGTCCTCCCTCCTCTAGGCACTGTCAAAACCACGCCTCCATCAAATACACTGCGCCAGGAAACACAGGCCTTGTTGAACAAAGGCGCGATCATAGCTGTTCCAACTCATCAGGCAAGCCACGGGTTTTATTCCCGATATTTCACAGTGCACAAGAAGGACGGGGGACTTCGTCCTATTATGGATCTCCGCAGTCTGAACAAATTTATCAGACCCCAAAAGTTTCGCATGATCACGCTCTCTGCCATCCTGCCACTCCTCAGGCGAGGCAGTTGGTTTACGCTGATCGACCTCAAGGATGCCTACTTTCACATAGCCATCCGCGACGACCACCAAAAATACCTCCGGTTCGCCATCGGGTCGCACATCTACCAATTCGTAGTCCTCCCTTTCGGACTAAAAACAGCCCCAAGGGTGTTCACCAAATGCATGGCAGTTGTTTGTGCACACCTCCGATCCATCAACATAGAGGTCTATCCTTACCTGGACGACTGGCTAGTCGTCTCTCCCACTCGTCGCCAAGCTATCGCAGACATCAATACCGTGGAGTCCATTCTCTCTTCCTTAGGCCTGCAGATAAATTACGAAAAATCAGTTTTTCAACCTGCCACAGCGCTTCAGTTCATCGGAGTCCATCTCGACTCCTCTGTCGCACGAGCCTTCCTCCCCCAAGACAGATTGGAGACCCTACGGCACTTAGCGGCCAGACTGAGTACCCGACCGCGGGCAACAGCCCTCACTATCTTACGACTCCTGGGGCTTATGGCTGCGGCCATTTTCGTGGTCAGATGGGCGCGACTAAGAATGCGCCCTCTCCAGCAACTCCTATTGAACCACTATACGCCATTACAGAACCCGCGCAAGCTGGTACTTACCATTCCGCACCACGTCCAACGCTCGCTCCTCTGGTGGGCACATCCGCAAAACCTGTCACAAGGACTGCCTTTCGTCGATTCCGGTCCCTCCAGGATCGTCACGACCGACGCATCGCTGCAAGGCTGGGGAGCACACCTGGACGATCTGTTCATACAGGGAAGATGGTCACATTCAGAGAGCTCCCTACACATAAACAAGCTAGAGCTTCTCGCTGTCAAGAAAGCCCTCCGGGCTTTCCTCCCCCAGCTACGAGGACACCACGTGAGGGTGCTCTCAGACAACACATCCGTGGTGTGGTACATCAACAAGGAAGGGGGCACCCGCTCCCCGCGCCTGCTTCACCTCACCATGGACATTTTACGCTGGGCGATCACAAAAAACATACGGCTCTCAGCTCTGCATATAGCAGGGACAGACAACGTCATGGCGGACGAATTAAGCCGATCCTTCAAAGACACCCACGAATGGGAATTAGCCCCCCGTGTTCTCGATCATCTCTTTGCCCGTTGGGGCACGCCGGAGATCGACATTTTTGCAACCCCAGGCAACAGCGTCTGCCAGGCTTATTGTTCCAGGGCGGGCATCGGTCGCGACTTCTTAGGAGACGCCTTCCTATGGGACTGGTCGCAGGGCCTTCTTTACATGTTTCCTCCAATTCCCCTGATAGCGAAAACAGTCACACGAGTCCGACGCCATCGAGCCAATGCGATCCTGGTTGCACCGTGGTGGCCACGCCAAGCATGGTTCACGCCTCTACGCAGACTAGCGGGCCGCCGCATTTGGCGTCTCCCAGCCTCTCCGGACCTTCTCTCCAGGGACAGTGGCAGGATACTACACCCGGACATACAGACACTGCGCCTCACGGCTTGGAGACTCCTGCCCTCTGGCGAGGGATAACTTTACCCCAAGGCATAAAGGCTATTCTGGACGCCTCCAGGAAGCCCTCGACTAGGTCATCTTACTTGGCAAAATGGAGACGATTCCAAGCTTTTGCGTCTGCCAGGGGCTTCAATAGCGCTTCGGCCTCTATTACTGACGTAATTGCTTTCCTCCACTCTCTCCATGCTGCAGGCCTAAGACTATCCTCTATTCGCGTCTATCTATCGGCCATTGCAGTTCACCATCCCCTCATCGATGGAGTCTCGGCATTCACTCACCCTTTGGCGAAGGCGTTCCTTAGGGGCCTACACAATCTCTTCCCACCCGCTCGTCCGCTGGTTCCACAGTGGAGCCTTTCGCTGGTGTTGGCAGCGTTGTCCGCTAAGCCCTTTGAGCCACTAGCCACAACCAATATTCGCTTGTTGACGCTCAAGACGGCCTTTCTTGTTGCCATCACGTCCGCAAGACGCGCGTCGGAGCTTGCAGCTTTACTTGTCGACCCTCCATACACACAGTTTTTCCGCGATAAGGTCGTCCTACGTCCTCCTCCTTCCTTTGTTCCTAAAGTGACCTCTGATTTTCATATAAATCAAGATATTGTGTTACCCACCTTCTTCAAAGCATCCCAAGATCCGTTATGCTCCACGTTACACACTCTGGACGTTCGAAGGACTCTCGCCTTCTACAAATTCCGCTCAGAAGAGTTTCGCAAGTCACGACAACTCTTTATTTGCTTTGGTGGAAAGAAGAAAGGCTTACCTGTATCCCCGCAACGCCTCTCCAAATGGATTGTCGACACAATCACCCTATCGTACCAACTCCGGGGTAAAGAAGTGCCTACTGGGCTAGTTGCCCACTCTACCAGGGGACAGGCAGCCTCCACGGCGCTTCTTCATGGCGCGACAGTCTCTGACCTGTGTAAGGCGGCCACTTGGGCTAATGCCTCTACCTTTGTGAAGCATTATCGTTTGGATGTCAGAGCGCGTCGGGACTCCTCCTTCGGCAGAGCAGTCCTATCTTCGATATGCCAATGACCACACAGCGTGCTTCTCCCACCTCCGGTAAGTTGGCTTATTACTCGCCCATATGTGTGATGCACAGAGACCACGAAGAAGAAATGCAGGTTGCTTACCTGTAACTGTAGTTCTTCGAGTGGTCATCTGTGCAGTCACACAACCCACCCGCCGTCCCCTCTTGGCATCGCTGTTCTGTTGTCAAGTTGACTCTGGCATGCTCAAATAGTTAAAATATGTTGCATACCTTTATCATTGCCTTGGTCGCGAGGCCTAGCGGTCTCAGGGAACTGAGGTAGGCGGGACCCCGAGCATGCGCAGTAGGACGGCGGGGGGAGGGGTTCCCGCCAAGAATCCTAGCTAGATAGAAGTTTCCCGAAGCGAGCTCGGCGCCGGCGCGAGCCCATATGTGTGACTGCACAGATGACCACTCGAAGAACTACAGTTACAGGTAAGCAACCTGCATATTGCTCGGCTCATCCTGTGCATACACTCACACGTCTCCCAAGCTCCAAAGGAAAGTAAAATGTCCCCCAGTCCCAAAAGAAAAGCAAATGTTTTCCCTATCAGAAGATGCTTTCCCTACCAGAAAATGTTTTTCCCAACAGATCAGGAAGGAGAACCTAGTGCCCTAACATTTTCCAAAGTTGTTATTGAAAATAAATTTTTGAAGGGGTAAGGAGTGGAGGGCATCATGGGTGCCGTTGACAGTTCCCAAATTGGGAACCCTTGGTATATAAAACTGGATGGTACATCTTAAAACTAACTCAGCCAAAGGTGGTAATGGGCAGTGCAGCAGTGTAAATGACAGTTTATTACCTTTCACTCGGTTTGCGGGGTGAGGGTCTTTCCCACATCATAAGAGATTTACATTAAAAATACATCTTATTACTAAAAAAGCTTTGGTTAATTCTGTGATGAATACATCTCAGAAAGGTGGTGTGTGTTCAAAAAGCTTTGTTTTAGTTCAACAGAATCAGTTAACATTTAACTATCGCTGACGTTTGGGAGGAAGCCCTGTAGCTTACATTTCCAGTTTCACACGTGGGTGCTGCTTGTTCAAAGCTATCACAATTCAAGAACCGTTAGTTAATGCCTTATGCTACATGAAGAGATCAAAAAGGTCCAAAAGTATCTGCTAGTTTTCTGCTAAAAGCAATTAGGATAAATCTGAATTCCTCCCAGATCATCCTGTAATAAATATTTTAGCCTTCCCTTAAGCATCTCTTAGATTTCTCAGACCTGTCTTCTGGCAATTAAAATAATCACGATTAGATTTCTGATTAAAACTGGACAATGTGGCTCTATTCTTTCCCATCTTTCTCTGTCTTCCTCAACATCTGATGATAAAAAAATGAGATTTCCAAAGAAAAGTAAATATATTCAAATTCTTTAAAACATTTTGTTACCTGAATTCATTGACCCTGTTCAGATGACACACTAAGCCACAGTGGTTAAGCATTTGAGCTAAACATCATAGCTTAGCGTGTCGTGTGAACCATTCTTAACCACAGTGGCTACATAACCATGGTTTAAACACCCTCACTAACCATTTACTGCAAATGGGTTAGCAGCCTTATTATTATTATTATTATTATTATTATTATTTACATTTATATACCGCCCCATAGCCAAAGCTCTCTGGGCGATTTACAAAAATTAAAAGATTGAACATTAAAAAGTCAATATACAAAATTTAAAACCATAAAAACGTAAAACAGCTGATATTTAAAACATTTTAAACTTTTAAGCCTGGCTACAAAGTAAGTTAAAACCTCAACTTAAGCTGTTAAAATGCCTGGGAGAAAAGAAAAGGTTTGACCTGGCACTGAAAAGATAACAGTGTTGGCACCAGGCATGGCTTAGCATGTTGTCTGAACAGGCCCATTGTGTGTGTGTGTAACCCTGTAACCCTAAAGAAAGTATATTCTGTTTCCATGGATTTATCCAAATGTTCTCAGATAAATGTGGCTATTATAATTCGGCATTGCTTAGAAAAATACTCCAATAAAATATAGTAGATAAATTTTAAAGCTCTAAATGGCTCAGGGCTCCATAATTTGAAAGAATATTTCTTGTACCATCCTGCCTATGCATTGAGATCTTTGGAGGAGGCCTTGCACCATGTACTATCATTGGAAGAAGTACATTAAGCATCTACAAAAGAGAGGGTCTTTTCTGTAATGCCCCTCCCCCCAACAGTGGAATGCCATCCTGAGGGAAATAATATCAGTGCTGACTCTGTATTATTTTCAGCCCCAAATAAAAATATTCCTGTTTGCCCAGGCATTTTGAGGAGATTGTTCAAATTTTTAAACACCATGTAAATAGATTTATTGTTTTTTATTTGCTGGTTTCATGGTTTTATGCCTCTGTTTAAGTTTTGTAGTCATATTGTTTTTATAATTTTATGTACAGTGCCATGGGATTGCCTTTGGTGGTGGTGTGACATAGAACATTTTAAACTGAATAATCTAGGACATCTAGGTAATTTAGGGCACCATGTGTTTGGCAGAGTCGCTTTGAAAGACTGTAAGCTGTTTCACTATGAAATATGTCTATACAAATCTGACCTATTCTCTGTAGTTTAACTGCAGAATGTGTCATTGACTTTAGATTCAATCATATTACTTTGGTTTAATTGTTGTTCTTTCCCCACTTTTCTTTCTGTTCTTCTTGGCAACCCAGCATAAACACAGATGGATTTATCCATATAGATGTTCATTCAAACACAACAGGGAATTCTAGGTAAACCACTGTAATCAATAAGTAATCAATCAAAATACATAAAAACTAATCCATAAGAAGAAATTCCTGCAGAAGTTCTATCAACACTTCAGTAACTTCCATCTCACTCGGTATGTCATCTCTTGAAACAGAGCAGATGAAATTGCCACTGGGCCATTATAAAGGATATTCAAAGCAGAAGGTTATGGAGTATGAACTCATTAAGAAATGTGATTGCATTTTTCAGAGCTTAAAGAATATAGGTGGGAACTTTGAAATATGTGTAAATATATTTACACATATTTTAAATATATTTTGTGTAAATATGCATATATTTACTCCAATATATTTATTTATGGGGGAATAATATGGGTGGTTCTCTTATTACTAAAAATAAACTATTCTAGTTTCTGGTTTACTGTATTCATTCTATGGGCCAATTCACATGATCAAACAACCCACCCTGCCTTATTGAGGTGGGCTGTGGTGTGAATGGATGGACAATTTGAATATTTAAGCTGCAGCTTGTCATGTCATCTGAACCTGACCAGGAGAGGGCATGTACGGGGGACTGTTCTAGGGTTAAGTAAGGATTGTTTAATCTTCGTACAACCCCTGCCGCCCAGTTTCAGATGACACGACAAGCCACAGCTGTGGCTTGAACATTCAAAAAATGCTTGGCATGCTCCAGCATGCATCACAGTCTACAAGCCACGGTGGACTGCAGTGATTGTGCAAACCAAGTCTGTGTTTAGCGTTGAATTAATTTCCCATGGTTTCAGTGTCCCAACACACTGTGCTGAGCATGTGTGGCAGCACTGAGGACCTAAGTTCTTGTAATAGCATTTCCTGGAGCATTTCCTCATGATCTCGCTTTGTAAATTTAAACAACCTAGAGTTTGAAACCCAGCAGCAAACCATGGGTTCTTTTTCTGGGTTGTTCATGGTTCACAAACATGCTTTGTTAGCATGGCTTGGTTTGCACATCACAACAACTCAGAATTCAACAACCTATACCATGTGTTAGCTTCATGTGCACACCCAGCATTAGTCACCTCAGGAGTGTGTGGGGCTTCTGTCAGGCTTACCGCCAAAGAAAGTGCCACTGCCAGTACAGAAATCACATTGACTGCAGTATCTATGTGGAAGTGCCAGTCAGTACAAACAGTGTTTTAGTAAGACTTCAGCCTGAGTCTGAGTCCAGAAGCTACTACATACTCCCCCTAAGGTGGTCATGTGGGACTGGCAATATGGATGTCCATATTTATTTTCTCTCAGTTGTAATGATGCATAGCAGAAATAGTTTGTAATAGTAGGACATCATGTCCCTGGTCTTTAATCTCTGCTTTTTTGAAAATTACGTAATTACTTCATTGGTTTTAGGGTTTAGGAGTTTCCCCTAAATTTGACAAAAGACAGGCCTGTGCTTTTATCTTCCTGTTGGAATCATGCTAGCTGATGTTTGGCTCCCTATATAGCAGATACAAATATGTGGATTTATAGTAATCAACTTTCTGCCATATTAAGCTATGGCCTGACTATGTGGTTCTGCTTTTTCCCTTCTTTTTCTTTTTCTTCTTTATTTTAATATTTATTGAGTTTTAACTTTGTGTAGAATCATACAGATATGTTAGGAATAACTTAAAAACCAAGAAGTAAATATTAAAGGGGCACAGGAGAGCCGCTTTAGTTAAAGCGAGTCACCAAAAAAAGTTTTGTTATAAGCCTCAGTATTCCGCTGCTTATAAAATGGCATCCATTGAGCTAAAAACTTGACACCTAGCATACATACATAATCTACCTGATGAGGCCTTCAATTGTGCCAAATTTCAAACTTATTCAATGCATATTTCCTCAGATACAGCAAGTTAACAAGGGCTGAGAATTGACGTATTTGTACTTCTTCAAGTTCTTAATCTTACAAGTAACAAACAAACATGGGTCAACTCACAGGAGGGTTCTCTCTAGCAATACAATGATGTTCAAATGCTTCATGAAGCAATACTGGACCAGGGCAACATGGGGCATCTTTGCTGGTCCAGGGCATTCTTTCTTGGATTTGGGTCTGAAAGAACCAGTTAAATGTGGTTGTGTGGAGGGTAAGTTGTAAGTAAGCACAATTTATGACATTGTACAACATCATTACTGATCACGGGGGCACGTCTATTAAGACATCAGCCTAAGGTTCCAATTTCCTGGCTTTGTCGAGCTTGAGCCAACAATAGCCTTTACTCTGATCTTAAACTGACAGATTTTTTGATAATTGAAAACACATTAAAGATAGTATTTCCTCTTTTTTCAATCTTTCTAGTCAGGCTGATTGAGTAAACAACAAATTTTATTTGTATATAGCACAAAGGCCGTTACAACCCTATTCTTACAACTTGCCCATACTAAATACCGCCTGATATGAGAGAGTAAACTGCAAATCTAACCTAGCGAGTAACGTTTTAAATCATGGGATATGCTTGGGCATTACCTAGAATTTTGGGTGGAAATTTGTACATCTTATAATATTCTTTCTTTCTTTCTTTCTTTCTTTCTTTCTTTCTCATTGTCTGTCTCATTCTATTATCAACCTGTCTTCCACCCCATGTTCTTAACCTTCTTGCCCTCTCTCTTCTTATCCTCTCTCATAAATAGCCAGAACCCATTTATTAAGCATGAGTAGAAAGTTTTTAAAAATTAGATTGTACAAACTAGCTTAAAAAATGATCATTGCAACATGCACGCCTGGTAAAAGAGATTACATTTGCTTGTAAAAAGGGATGGTGGAATTTGTTATTATCAGTATTGACTGAAGTAGATAATTTAGCAACATTCAAAAGATTGAAGATGGGAGTGAATATTATTAAATATTTTGGAGGGCATAAAAAGCACCACTCAGTTAGTGGTAGCTATGAAACTCCAAACTTCTTTAGATGACAATCATCATCTGTATCTGTTTCACTCGTTTCTGACCTAGTTTTGGCACTAAAACAGCCTTGGTTTCTCCGAGGAACAACCTTTGCCAGAAAAACGACAGGGAGAATATGATCCTGCTAATTCTCCTCGAGCTCTCAGCAGTGGCCAATGCGAACTGTGACATTCATCTGGACTGTCTATCTGGCTTGCAGATTGAACACAATGCATTCCAATGATTCTGTTCTTACCTAGATGGCTGGTTCCAGAAAGTGGTGCTGGAAGGCTCTTGCTCTGTCCTATGGTACTTGCGTAGGGTGAGGTCATTTGGTGAGGTCATGAAAGGATTTGATGCTATCAGTTGGCTGATGACACCCAGAACTATTTTCCCATTTCGCCAAATATCAGTGAGGCTCTATAAATACGAAATCAGTACGTACTATATCAGTATCTGTTATAATTTAACCAACTGGATGAGTGCCCTCAGACTGGCCCAGACATGAGAGAGGTGTTGCTTTTGGGTGGTTTGTCCCTTGGAGACTGTGCTCAACCTATTGTAGGTCAATTACCATCCTAAACAATCAGATTTGCAGCATGCAAATCTGCTTTGACACTGGATGCTCAACTGACATCTATGACAGACAGTACCTTCTACCTGCTTTACCTAGTACACCACATTCTACACCCTTTTGAACAGATAGTTTGGCTATCTATGGTTATCCGTGAACTGGTAATATCCCATTTAGAATATAATTTTGTAATGCACATCAACCTGTCTTTGAACATTTCTGAGGAAGTGCCATTTCTCCAAACTGTGGTGGTTAGATCGTTGACTGGAATTGGCTGTATGGAACATATTTCCCCAGTTCTTAAACAACTGCCCTGGGTGGTAATCTGTTTCCAAGCACAATTTAAAGTGTCCGCTAACCTTTAAAGCTCTACATAGCTTGCAACCCAGATACCATCATCTTGTTCAAAAATTAAGACAATTTCTAGATGCCCTTGTCTAGGTGGCCCTGCCTTTAGAGGTGAGATTGGTGGCAACCAGGGGAGGACTTTCTCAGTTGTGGCACCCCATTTATATAATGCTCTTTCCCCAGAGGGACTCACCTGTCAACAAATTGTGGCACCTACTAGTAATGATGGCTATATATTACCTCCATAATTAGAGGCAGTATGTCTCTGAATACCAGTTGCTGGAAAACATGAGTGAGATGATGATATTGTGCTTACGTCCTGCTTGTGGGCTTCCCAAAGACATCTTCTTGGCCACTATGGGAACAGAATGCTGCACTAGATAGGCCTTTGATCTGATCTAGTAGGGCTTTTCTTATGTTCTTACAATCCTCATGGTAGGCCATTCCTTCTTAATTTGAAGATGAAGAGAGGGAAGGCTATTATGAACCTCTGAGATTTGGATGTGAATGCTTCAAATTACTCAAAACAAGTAATATATTTGATTTTTGCTACAGTATGCTCTACAAGGGTCTGCCTTTGAGGACTCTCTGGAAATTACAGCTAATTGCTGTTCCCATCTCTTGTGACATATATAGCCCTTAATGGTCTGAACTCAGCATCTCTTCAAGAGCACCTTCACCCATATGAATCCTCCAGTTCACTGAGATCTGTATTGGAATTTGACACTAAATCTCGTAAGATCCAATTGCCGCAGACACATACTAGGGAGGGACTACTCTGTTGCAGGTCAGATTTTTTTTAAAAAGAAGATATATCAAGAATACAGGCTTCAGGGCTTTTTCTCTGTCACCCTACCTTCCTGCCTGAGGCAAAATGATAGTGTAATGGATTCTAGGACAGATTCATAGACATGAAGTTGCTAGCTACCTTTTGTAATTTTTAAATTGGTTTTCTATTTTTCCCAGTAATTTTACATAACAGCTTCCTGTAGGATTCTCTGGCTGATAAATTCCAAATGCTCATTATGTAGCAGATCCTGTGGTGGTTTTATTAAGCAAATGTCTCCTTTTAGCATTTGCATTGATTACTGTTTCCACAAATGGTGTGGAGAGAAGGTTGTGAGCATGCTATCAGAATTAGTGTTCTCAAGAAGCAAGTTTAAGCATTATCATCCCTCCTGTTATGTTTGAAATGAAATCTCGGTTTGGACCATCATGGGTTGGTACAGACGTTTGAAATGCCCCCATGTGGTGTGACACCTATGAATGCTGTGAAGGACATAGTGGCTGAATTCGGACAATACAATAGTCAATGGTGGGGTAATAATCAACTTTACAGTTGTTCATCTAGGGGGTACTCCCCACACAACATGGTAATAAATAATCAACTGTGGTGTGGATTAGGATCAGCGCTGAGTTGACTATGGCAGCATTCGGACGACACGATAGTCAATACAACTGGCGATTGTTTCCCCCCACCAGTTGCTTATTGTGTCGTCCGAATTCAGCCAATGTCTAACCCAGCATGTCCATTGTCTGCTTCCCCCACAATGATTTGTATGCCTGAAAAATGGGCCAGTGTACTTGCCACCATAAAGTTAGTGGAACATTAGTATCAAATGTTCCTTCCTCCATATGTATCTGTGAGGGCACTCCTGATATCTCAACTGACTAACGTCAAAATGACACATTTAGCAGCAAACATGGTCTCCCAACCGCATGTTTCCTCACTTATAATAGGAATGTAAGGGTGAGGGAAGGATTTTCTGAAGGTGGCTTAATTTCCCCCAACCTGCCACTTTTAACACGGCAACTTCTCCCCTCAGCTGCTGTTCTCCATTAGATGGATCAAAGAACCTGAACAGGGGAGGTGTAAGATAAAGCCTCCTCCTGCTTCTTCTACCCTGCAAATATCCACCTCCCTTTACCACTTTGCACATTGATAGGTAACACAGAATTGGGAATACCATGTACACTGCCAAATACATAGCCCAAAGTGACCGTGGCAGAAAGCCTGATATATTTCCCATTCCTTTGCTGAATATGCAAATGCAGAAATAAAGAACTGTGAGAATTCCTAAAAGCGTTGTCTGGATGGGGTTTTCATTTCGGTTTCAGATTTCTTCCTAGGAAGGAATGCTGGCTGTGGTTATGTCAAAAGTTTGGTCATTGTGTTTCCAAACTTTGTTCCTGAATCTGCTAGTTCATATTAAGTGAGCTCTACTGTAGTTCAGGGCCCCAGGTATTGGATGGGTGAGTGGGGAGTACATTTTATAAGAGCTTGGAGATCCTGGGGCGCCCAACTCATGCCGCATCCACATCAACATGAGGAAGACAATTGAAGCTAAATTGTAGATGATGCTTGAGGATATTCATGGAAACCTATTTTCCTGTATCTATGTACCTACATTGACCAATTCTTGTGATATTTTCTGGAGCCAGTCAGCGGCAGTGGTAGAGCAGAAGAAGCAACATTTTAAACAGTGAGTTGATGGCCCAGGCCCTTCTCTATAAAAAGAGAGTGTGCTTGTGTAGTTAAACAAGGATTTGTATTTTGAGAGACAGAGATTTGTGCTTCCTTATGTGACATGCTCTAAAGAGCGAACAGTCAGAGGGCAGGTTCGCATGTCACTTAAAGCCATGATATTTTATAAGCTACTCACATTAGCTTACTTCAAAAATGTGCTACTGTTATCCCCAACACGATCAGACTCATAGCTTATTTTCCCCACCCTCGCCCCTCCTCCCTCTACCCCAGCTTCCTTTGTATTGCAAACTAAATCCAGGCATCCCCTGCACTGCTACTACATCACCTGCGTCTGTCCAACTGGCCTGTCTCGTGCTAGGGGTTTATTCTTCTGTGTCCCATCTCTGCCGGCTCCCCACCATTATCAGTGTGCTGCCAATGGTTAGCTGCATTTCCTCCCCTGCCCGACCAGCCCTGATTCTCAAAGTGTTCCGTCCCACTCCCTCCTCCCGCCGCCATTGCCAGCTTCCCAGATGGTTTTTAAAGCCCTGCCTGCTTGCATCCCCACCTCTCCTTGCGCCCCTGCAGTGGTCTGTAGCGCAACCATCCATAGAACTAGAGTTTTCGCTCAGCATCCAACAACTCTGATTAGAGAATTCAAGCCATGCTTCTCTTTGGTGCATAAGAGCAGGCTGTTTTTCTTTTAAGCAGCTGGCAATCTGTGCTTTCCTCCTGCCCACCCGCACCACAAAGCTCTCAAAGACAGCTTCTCATAGAGGGATGCACCTGATGCACAATGAAAATACTGCATGATTACAAAGACAAGACAGCAAAACCACATTTGCACCAAAAGGGGGAGTGGCTCTAAGGCCTTGGAAGTTTGCAGGAGTGGAACCAAACTTCATACATAGCTTCCCCTAGTAGGGAGGCACCCAATGCACCACCAAATCCTGCATGCTCGAAAAGGGAGCGGGGGCAGAAACTCCATGGAACTTTACAGGATTGGAGCCAAAACTCACACACAGGTATCCATCCCTCGTCAGGATGCATCCAATGCATGGTGAAAACCCTGCGTGGCTTCCGCCGCCTGATCAAAAAGCTGTTTGACACACAGGATGTTTGTAGAGCACATCGCTGGGTGAGGGGTTAGGGTGGAGTTGAGCAGCAAGCACAATCTGTTGCTAGGCAGATCTCAGAAACAGAGTGCAGCAGTAGCAGTTTTGACCGCTGTTAGCAAGCTACTCTACAGGTGATCTTTAAACCACTCTTTAAGCCATTGTGGAGTGCCATATGGCACAATAAGCCACAATGGTTTAAATAAACCTCACTGCAGACCAGGGCAGTGGCTTATTTTGGCTAAATAAGCCACTGTGGTTGGGGGAAAACACAGACGACACGATAAACCATCGTGGCTTATCGTGACATGTGAACCCAGTCTATGAGTTTCTTCTGCATAGGCAGGAACAGCTGGTGGGAGGAACAAAGCACCCTAACACAAGATTAAAAAGTAAAGCTTTAATACGAATTGATCTGCTTATAAAATGTTTGCAGCTGTCTTGGTACATTAGAGAAGAAAGGGGAAAAAAACCTTGACAAGATAATTCCTTTATTAGGACTAACCAAAAAGTTACAGAATAGTCAAAAGGGGGTGGGGTATAGTAGAAAGGCCCAGCATGGGCCATTGTATAATTCAGAAATGTAGAAAATGTAATTTTAGAATTAAAACAGAGGTTTTTCTTTCATGACTCATGGGATGGGATTGGGATTGTGGTATGTGTGTAAAAGACTCCCAAAGAATGATGCCTGCGTTTTGATGCTGTTTCTGCTTTAAAATGGTGTATTCTGAGGTTACGTAATATGGAGTAAAATAATCGAAATACATTAGAAGTGTCTCTCTGGCATTCAGTGTATTTCTTTTTCTTTCTTTCTTTTCTTCACTTGTTGGTTTTGCTATATCCCACTTGCTCCATGTGTCAACAAACTCCATGTCTCAGCACTTAGGGATGCCCATTGCTCAGTAAGATAGTTGAGAAGATGTATGCCAATAATTTGTATGGATCAGTTCACTTCTTACGTTGGTTTTGCTGAAGGAAAGACTAGTCTTGTAAAATCTTCTAAGGAAGTTACCGTGGGCTTTCAAAGCGTTCAAACCTCTCTGATCCTGTTTCACTCTCTTTAAAGTTTGTGTCTGTTGGAACCATGTTACTGCATTTTAGCTCAAATGGATGCTCTTAAAATAGCTCCTGACGTAGCACCCAAAAGACACCATAGTTTATTTTCCTCTAATACAGAACTGACACAGGTCTGCTGTTATTTCCATGCCATCTCTAATGATCTGCTTGGTCGCCAGAGAACGCTGGCCCATTTCAGTGCAGAATAATTAGCCTTTCATTGTAATTCCATTAAATAGGCATAAATGTGCAAGGTGACACTTTGTTGTTTAGACCTGGAAAAAAAAATGTTGCTTAGGTTGGATATCATCGAATATTATCAATATATAATTTCAGCACTTACAAGCTTGGGTTGCTGCCACTTTTAATTGATGATATTTTCTCCCAAATGACATCTGTTTGGCAAAGTATCATGGGGGCAGTCATGATTATGAATGAAGCGTGAAACTTTTGGCCTGATCTTCCATTTCCATTAAGACGTGTGCGACAGGCACACTTTAAGGCCACCTTTATATCTGTTAGAACAGTGTGAATGGATTGAAGCTGAAGGTGTGTGGTATCATTTAAGTATAAAACATCTTCATGAGTATGGATCTATGCAGGTGGCTGTGAGGCTGAGGAAAATGAAACTCTTGACCTATTGCAAATGTAGAACAGTAGATGAAATACATTTAAAAATGCTAAAATGGATATACTTTGGTCAGTGCTTTAAATTACATGTTTACCAAAATTGCCTATTCCATCTGTCTTACGAGCCATTCTGATACATTAGTTTAGGAAGTGGTTCACTATGGAATTGCTTACCACTTTCACAACGATAGGTGGATTGTGGCATGTTGCTGGACAGGTGGCATGTTGCTGATTTGCTCTCTCCATTAAAAGAGCTGAGAGCCAGGAGACTTTATGCACGGTAAGTACATTATTGCAAGAAAGAACTGCTCTCAGGGGTGATTTTGTCGAAATGAATTGGTACCATAAAGTACTAAAAACTCAGCTCAAGGTTGAATACTTAGAATTCATGGCATAAAGAGTGTGACAGTCATTAATTCTTCATGTGTAGTTTTTAATGAAACATTTAATGTGTTAGAAAATTTTGCCTGCTGCTTTGAAAACTTTCCAGTTAGCCTTGGTAGGCCTGGTTTTAGAATAAACTTCTAGTTTAAATCAATTGTATTTTGCTAAACATAAAGCTCAAGTTTTTCTATAATGTGCCTAAGATAAGGAATTTTGCAAGCTTTGTATTTTTCTTTGAAACATGTCAAATTCATACTGCATCATAAATGTCATGTTTTTATTCAGTATTAATTCCAGTACATTTAAAAGCCATTTGTGTTTGTAGACGATAAAGCAGTTGCTCTTGCATTCTGTTACAAGAAGTTATTCTTTGTATTTCTGATTTATTTATGCAGGAAAACTTTTTCTCTTTGAAATGTAGGATTTTGAGTTATTTCTAGATCTACTGTTTCTTACTTTTAGAAGTATATATATTTATCTGTATAATATGTATTAGGTTTGTGGTTTCTTTGACTGTCAACGTTGAGCCAGTCTTGCCAACAAAGACTATGAAGCGTTTCCTATTTCTCTACTTTCCTTGTTTTAATTTTTATTTTTAAAGAATCGATTAAAAAAAAATCTCTTAATGGGAATCCTGGCACTGTCTGTCTTCTCTGTTCTGCAGAAATGTTGAAGGAGTTGAACCAGCAACGCAGAGCGAAAGAGTTTACAGACCTGAAAATTATTGTTGAAGGCAAAGAGTTTGAAGTCCACCAAAATGTTCTAGCTTCCTGCAGCTTGTATTTCAAGGACCTGATTAAAAGGTTTGCCTTCCTTCCAGCTGTGATCTGGTCTGTTCTTTTGTAGGGCGCATTTGTGTCGCTTTTTTTTTCCTCCCCTCTCTTTCAGGTATATGAAGATTTGACTCTCCTGTCACAGAGCCAGTAGCCATTCTTTCCACTTACGTTGAATGTATTTATTTTTTTTAAAACGAGAGACTCAGATCCATTTGTTACACTGAACTGTACGATTCCAGATCTCACTAGTTGCCCATTTTGGCTGAAGAGAAATGTTCCCTCATGGTGCATTTTAAAGTCAAATTCAAACAACTCATAAAGCAATGCGGACCACAAAACACAACTGTTAGATCAGCAGTTTAAAGGGATGCCTCTAACTCTTCCTTCAGGCTGCAAATAACCTGTATGCAAAGCACTGAACGCTACTAACAAAGCTGGAGTTACGTAGCACACATTTAACCCTTTTGCCTGTGAAGCTTTTTGATTTTTGGCTCTTGGAAGCCAAAGGGTGAATAGAGGGTGAATACAAATATTAGAAGAGGCAACTATTCAACTCATAACATTTTAACAGGAAGACACAGAATAGAGGAAAGTTTAGATTTTTAAAAATCCTGAATTCTCTCTGCTTCATAGAGTAAGTACTTTCCCCTGCCACTGAGCAAATACAAACTTAGTTTAGAGGCTAAGGGGCGTGTGTGTGTGTGTGTGTGTGTGTGTGTGTAGTTTTCCCTTTTAAATCAAGTTTCCATCTTGGCAATTTTCTCCCACCATTTCTAGCCATTTGATTCTCAACATTGCATGATGGTCTTTTACTTCCCATTAAGTTGGTTTTTTGTTTTTTTTAAAATGTGTTTGCTTCATAGACTCAAGTAGAAGTAAATTGCTATTTTTACATGATTAGTAAGTCAGCGTGGCACCATGGGGGGAAACCTACAAGAATAATATTCATATTTCTCTCAATCATCAGCATATTAATGTGGCTGTTGATTTTTGCCTTGCAGTATTTTCCTGAGCAAACTGAACGTGGATTATTAATATATATATAAAAGCAAAGCATGGGGGGATGGGGGTGGGGGGGACAGAGCACTGTGCTTGCTTTCAAATTGTGCATTTAAATGTTGCCTACTAACACAATAGCGACTGCATTTTATTCCAGGGTGGCATGTTTGCTGACATCGCCTTTTCCATGTGTAATGTCTTCTTGCTTCAACCTTGTTTTTTTTCTAATTGTGGAGATAATACACGACTGTCCTATAATTGCACTGGCTGCCTTATCAATTATTCACAAAAAGTGGGCCTGCTCCCATGTTCCCCCCCCAATAAATCCAATGATAGCCAGCTTTAGCTGCTGTCTGTCTCTTCTCTCCTGTCTGCTCATTATCACTTATACTAGTTAAGGCTACATTAGATGCCTCTCGCAGAGATGAGTTATGTATTCTACAGGGAAGGCAAATCTTAGACTCCGTTTATAGAAACTCAGTAATTGACTGGCCATGCAGTGTCATTGAGCGTAGCTGAGAAGTCTCTTGCTAGCTCGTCAAGTCATCAGATAGTGCTGTCTGCTTCTGGAGAAAATCGGGCAGGGTAATTATTTATCTTAGATGGTTGTCAGATGGAGGTGAACTGCAGCCTGATTGCAACTTTAATAAAGCAATCATGGTATATTTTAAGTCAAATAAGTGAGAACCACCTCCTAAGTGACCTTCTCTTTGATCTTTTTGTTACGATCTTACTGTTTTAAACCTTTGTAAGCCACAAGAATGTTTTAACAGAACGGTGAGTTATAAATTTTTAAATAGATAATACAATACATGAACAAACAAACAATAAATAGAGTGACACTAAAATAAAGGGCTTCATGGCTCCATATTTATTGTAGATAAGTGAGAAGGTAAACCAGGAACAATGGCTCCCTGAGATCCTTTTAAGCAGAAAGGCCATGGATTGAACATAGGACCGACCATCTGTATTCAAAGCATGTACTCTCTCACTGATCTGTGACCTCTCCCAAATATATGTATGGGTGAGGGTGAATGCATGTGGTTACTGTACTTTCGCCATTCTACTTAGGATTGGCATATGCTCATTCACAAATTCAAAAGATTTTTCTGACAATTTGTCATTGTATGTATATACCTTACATACATGTCCGACTAGCAGTTGAAGTCACAAACAGATCAGAACCAAAGTTAGGTAGCCAACATGGCCAGGCGTAACAAGAGGAATAAACTAGAAGAATACATTGTGAAATGAAGGGGCTTGTGCATTTATGAGAGGCTGCGTTCATGCTACATGTAAATATGTGTGACTAAGAGCACAATCCTGTGTATGTTTAGGCAAGAAAAGTCCTACAACTCCAACATAGTTAGATGAGGAATGGGTTGGTAGGACTTTTTCTGTCTAAACATGCATAGGATTGCTCCTTAAGCCCACTGCCATTTTGAAAATGCAAACCATTTCAGGAGAGGGTTGTTTTAGAAAACAGAGGCAACTAGTGGTAGTGGGTATACTTAACTCTTTTCCTTCCCACTATTTCAGTGTTCCAAATTGCAGCCCACAGCAGTCTGCTCTGCCCCCACCCTGCGAGTGTTTGGATAAAATGCTTCTCTAACATTTTGGGAGAAAAAGATGCTTGGGGATGATTTTGAGAGGGCAAATAGTGTGGAGAGAAAGGCTTAAACACCTACCACTACCACTTCAACAGTTGGGTTTTGGCCA
Organism: Anniella stebbinsi; assembly: GCA_029215795.1. Taxonomy (NCBI): domain Eukaryota; kingdom Metazoa; phylum Chordata; class Lepidosauria; order Squamata; family Anniellidae; genus Anniella; species Anniella stebbinsi. Next base: position 126,242,208 of record JARDYH010000003.1, on the reverse strand, counting down.
GAACAGCAGCAGATGCTGCTGCTGATACCTGCCCTGGGATTTTTATGAAGAGTGGGATAATAATAATTATTAATAATAATAATAATAATAATATATTTATTACCCGCCTCTCCCAACGGATCGAGGTGGGGAACAGCACCAAACACAAAATACAAAACTGATTAAAACACCTAAAACCAATACATCATTAAAATACCAATAAAACACCAATAAAACACTTTAAAATTCATCTGTATATCAATAGATAGATATAAAGAAAGAGAGAGAGAGAGAGAGAGAGAGAGAGAGAGAGAGAGAGAGAAATAAGTCAATTATACCAGCAAACACAGGCTCCCAAATACATGTTTACTGAGCAATGAAAAAGTATAGGTAGGAAAAGCATGCTTTGGAGAAAATATTGGGCAGGAGGAGATTAAATTAATCCTTTCGCTTTAACTCCTCCCTATGTCTGTTGTCATTCAGTCAGGCTTGGTTCTGGATTGGTGCCAAGCTCGGAAGCTGGATGGAACAAAACAGTTCGGGGAAAATAGTGGGTAGAGTTAAGCGCTGCTCTCGCACCCAATACTTCTCACTTGAAAGTGCCACCCCTGGCACCTGCACAGCCTCGAGAATTCACAGTTTGCTGACACAGCATGTAGTTCCGCTTAGTGCCATGTAAATGATTGTACTATTTTAAATACCTATGAACAGTGCTCAAACACTTCTTTTCAGGTGGGCCTATAACTTCCCTGCTTCTTTTCGTGTTGGTGTAATTGAATCTGGCCTAACCATCCCACTTCCCTTTTTCTCCCACTTCAGGAATTGCATTTGAAATAATAGTACAGGAGAAGCATTAGACTCAGCCGTTCATGAATGTAGACCTTCCAAGAGCGTAATTTCTAGATTATTATTAACACGAGGAATGGCCCTGAGGAAGACTTGTGTCAATCTTCACTTAATTTGAGCAAGATGAAAGTTTAGACCAGCCTTCCACAATCTGGTGCCATTCCCATAATCCCCCAGCTATTTGAAACTGAGATAGGACACAAAGTAACTTTCATAATAGTGATCTAATAAAAATGTCTAATATTTTATCAGAATAGTAGTTAGGTTTCTTCTAACATTTTGCCTACAGCATTATTTCACATGAGGTATGCATGAGTGTTTACTGATTCATAGTTAGGAAATGGGTTACTCTCTCTCTCTCTCTATATATATATATATAATTGCTGTGTACAGAAGCATAGAGCTGAAGTACTTTCTTCTGAAAACTTTGGTAGAAAGTAATGTGAACCTGAAATGAGTGTCAGGCTCCAAATTTTGGTGGTATGGTTGGTGGTTTTTCTTATTGGCTTCTTCTCATACTCTCAAGGACTTTTCTCTTGTACATTTGGCAGGTTTACTCAAGTTCCACATCCAGCTCAGGTCCTTGAGTGTCTACAATTTCATAGTAATGGAATGTCTGTTTCCAAGCCTCTTTTTTATTGCTGTTTGCATTGGTATTAGCATTTTATTTCAGTGTTAAGCTCCATGGAAGCATTCACCTTCTTTGTGGCAAAAAACACTGGGCTACATCCAACGTTGCATGAGCAGACTGCTGTTCAAACAACAGTCCTTTCCAGTTTTCTTCTCCCCTTGCAGCCCCCTGTACACACACACCCATCTGCTCCAGAGGGTCCCTAAAACTTTAGGAGCAGATTGGGGAGAGAAGGAATCTGCTCCAGTAGTGAATGCCATTCTGTCAGTTGATGGACACCATTGGATTTTACCTAGTGACATTTTGGCCTGAAATACCAGCAAAACCTGGTGCTGGCTTAGTTATCACTTTTGAGGCAAGACACTGGAACAAATAAATTCCAAAAGATCAAGGTAGCATTCTCAGCCTCTTTCCTGTTTGGGTTCTCCCTGTGGCCTAAATGTAACAGTGCATGTACATGTGTTGCATAAATCCAAAAAGATTAGAAGTTAATGAGTTTGGGGCAAAATGGTTTTTATAGAAGGGCACATTTGCAGATCTGGTGAAACACCTAAAATCTACTAGAATCTACTAGGCATGTAAAATCATGCTGCTTATCAGTACGGCTTCCTTTAACTCTAATCTGATCTGTGAAAACAGATCAAGTGTTCATTGGGAAATAAGGAAATAAACAGGCATTGGGAAGGTCCTTCCATTACCCCATTCAAAAAGAGAAGTGAAATTAGATTATATGATGTCCATTTATGACCCAAGGCACTCTCTCTGCAGCCAGAGAAATATTGTCAACAATATCTGTTAAACCAGTTATAAAACCTAGAGGATGATTTGATGGCTAGATGGAAAGAACAAAGTGTACTATTCCTTTTTCAGCTGGGAGGAGGTGCAAAGAATGCTTGGGATGCCTTTTCTTTTACCTAAGTCAATGAAACACTAGTATGGAAAATAATTCTATGTTCTTATAGGTGGCTTCCTTTTTGTGGGACTTACACTCCGTTTTGTTTAACAGTGGCACATATCCCACCTTAACATTTTAGCTGGCTGTTAGGTTTGATGTTTCACAGCTGCCAGACTTCTGGAAAACATGTTTTCACAGAGTACAACTTCATGGGATTCTTTATAAAAGGCCTTGAGAGTTCCAAAAGTGTTTAACTCTTTCCATGTAGAGCAAAAGGACAGAATAAAAGGTGATCTGTCTTGTATTGGGTCTGCCTTTCAGTATAGGACCGTGAAAGCATTAGTAGGATGTAGGTTTTCAAATCTAACTTTGATTAAACTGTACACCCATAAAAGTGTTCAGTGCTGGTGGTAATTGAAAATCATGACCCCAGTTCAAAGTGTCATGGGTGCTATAATGCTTTGGTTTGATCCCCCTTTTTATTAAAGTGAACAGAGAAGTTCTTGCACATACAAATGCTCTGTGGACATGCAAGAGCTCCTGTGTATAAAAGGAGTGGCCAATTCTAGACACATCTGTGTATATCTCTTGATTCAGATGAAGCTTTTTTTTTTACCATTAGCAACAAAATTGTCAGTTTTAACTTTGAACAGTTAATATCTTCACAAATAGCATCACATACTGAGATGGTGTCATATTTATTTTAATTGGTTACATTATAAATCCAGTTGGTTAAAAACAAACCAGTAAATGGAGTATAATAACTTTTTAATTGGTTGACATTCCTGGCAGCAATTACTAGATTTGTGAGGTTTATACCAGATATTTACTCTGAAGTGCCAAAGGGGATAACATTAACCTGTTGAACAGACAAAAACTGGCAAATCAAAGGAGGCACTGCCATTCTCAAAACTCTCTACTCATCTTGAAGCGATAGATATCTGTTTCATGAATGCTCTAGCTATGGATGCAGAATGAACATTGCTCGCCCTCCTTAGGAGCTTTATTGTTTACTGTTAGGGCTTTCACTTACTCAAGATATAACTGCAAATCTTGTTCAAGAAATGACAGATCAATCACTGCTCTTGCTGTCACACATCTGGTTTGCAAGGTGATTTGCATGACCTAGCTATATTTACTCACATCTCATAGCGTCTTGGTACTTTGGAAACTCGATAGGTAAGGGCAAAGGGAAACAGTAATCTAAATGAAGGACACTTAGATCTAAGTAGGTATGGAGCAAAAGCAGCACAATATAATACAAATGCAATGTTCAAACGCTTTTGCCTGGAATCGCTTGAAATGTCTTCAGAAGTATGTTGTGTTTGAGCCAGAAGATAATTGGGGATCTTAGGCTCCATGGCTTTAGTTGTTGTAGGGCTCAGACATGGCTTCTCCATGTTCACCCCTTTCTCAGCTCATTTTGCAAAATATAATTTGAGAGTTTGTAAGCCTTTCAATGTACTCTTCAGCTGTCAGGTTTCTTGTTCTCTAGTTTTTCATCTCCATCAGCCTATATCTATTCTGTCTCTCACTTTGGACCATTGCGCTGGCTTTGTAATTCTCAGTTCACTGGCTTCCTCTTCCTTGGCACATCCCCTTCAAACTTTGGCTTTTTATTTATAAGTGCTTACTTCCTCTTACCTTTTCTCTCTTGTAAGTTTCTATGGCCCTCCTTCATCTCTTTTATTCCAGTGGTGTTGCATTGATCTTTATACGGAGGGCATTTTTGCTCTTATCAACCTGCCTATGACCTTTCTTTCACGCAGTCCTCCTTCTATAGAACTTTCCACTGTCCAACATTTGAAGGGGTCCTTCTCTCCCAGTGGCTTAAAACATCGTCTTAGCTGTCTTCCTCTTTGTACTTCCCTCTTCTCTCTTGTCAACTTCCATCTCTTTATTATTTGGGTTTTAGACTGTAAGCCTGCAGATAAAACATACATATATATATTTGCTTTTATGCACCTATACAGGTGTAGGAACTATATAAATACTATTGGTATTTTTATTTTTCCTAAAGAAAGAGTGGGTTAGACCAGAGGATCTTCAAGCTGCAATGGAAGTGAGTGGTCAGTGGCATACAAGAGACTAGCAGATAGATCTGCAGGATGGGATTATCAGGTAGATCCCACAAAAAGAGAAAATTCTCATGGCGGAGCTCCTTCACAACAAGATTGGGAACACTAGATCCAATTTAGGAGACTATTGTTAATAACTCTCAGAGAACTTTCCATTACACTAAGTGCTGAATAATTCTTCACTCACTTATCCCCACAAGAATCCAGGACCATATATCTCAGGCAAGCAAGTGACTTGTCTAAGCCTCCTCACTTTGATATAAGTTCCCCAACATCCAATTTGAGTACATGATCCACTATATCATACTAGTGTTCAGATTGTTTAGTTGTATATGCTATGACAACTCTGTGTTACTTTTCCACTGGAAACATCTGAGTAAAGCTGGAAGCAGAACTGCCATTAAAATCAATAATTAAAATATCAAGCCCATTTTCTTTGAGCGTGACACAGTTGTATTTTAATCATGTTTTGTCTTTATGTTGTGTTTTCTCCCTTCCCCCAACTCTGTGTGCATATATTTATGTGATAGAGAAATATCAACCAACAAGCATTAGGATCCAGTGACTAGTCTGGGAGATGAAGCTAAGCAGGTGTAGACGTGATCAGTCCTTTGGATGGGAGCCCATTGGAGACCCCTTGCAAGGCAAGATATGAGTATAATAAGGGGGAGAAGACAAACATTTGAAAACAGTTTACACCCACCCTTGTCAAATACTGAAAATTACATATTTTAGACAAACAGCCTATAAAATACAGCCCATTAACTGAACAAATAGTTAACTACGCTGCAGTGTCTGGAGAATTCCATGAATCTAGAATGAGAAATACTTCTATACGTTCCGCCATTCAAGTGAAACATGTTGCATAACACCAGCCATGTTCTAGGCTCTTGTTTTATTATTGTGCCATAAATATGATTTGAAGAGATCAGGTCTGAATGAAGTAGGGGACATGTTGTGTGTCTAGAGAGAGAACTCCATTCTCTCCTGATGCATTTTGTATTCCATCATCTGCCATCCGTAGCTCTTGGGGACATTTTAGCTGTTTAATTTTTATCTAATTCTGTAGCCAATAGGGCCATTGTGCAGCGTAGTAGGCAAGCTGACTTCTGGTAATGCCTTCATGCATAATTGTGCCAACACTCTTCTTTGGCCCAGTTTTTTTTGTTTCTTCAGAAGCAGATCTTGAGGGAGCCCACTCTGTTCTAAAGCGTAACAGGTCAAGGAGTGTTACTGTTCCAAGGGCAACTGACTCATTCTCCTACCCCTTTTTAAGCCATACTTTTGAAACTTGTTTCTCTCCTCCCCGCCCAGAAGTCTCAGTAGGGAAACAAATTTGTGATTCAATATGTGAGTTCAGTGACTATAGCATTATGCATTGTCCCTACTGTCTTTTATTACTCTAATGCCCTATCCTTTGAATGGTGTTAAAAGCATATCTCAAAGCTGGCTCTCTCGTTTCTGTTGACATAGTTCTGGCCACATCTCTTCTGAACATGGCATTTGTCGTTAATCCAGTCCTGGCTTCTATTTATCACTGATGTGGCAATGACAATGGTGGGTAATAGACTGAAAAAGAATATTGAATACCTGGATTTGCACTAGTCAAAGATTAATCTTCTTGAAGCTGAGCAGATGTAAACTTGGGCTGAAAGATTCACCTTTCCTGTATGTTAAACTAGACCTCCCAAATCCTCATCTCCTGGGGCAATAAATAAATATATAAATCTGCAGCACAGAAAATACTAGATAACTGTATTTGTTCCTCAGATATATCAAGTTCATGAAGCTATTACTAAATATAGTACTAAGTACAGAAAAGGGGACATTTTTTTCTACCAGGGCATATAGTAGCATCAAGATAATACCTAGTATTTATTTTGAAAACAATTTCCATAATATAATTCTAAAAGAGTAGCAATAACATCTACTTTAAAAAAGACATTTTAATTCAAACAGGCATGCTTAATGACATTCATATTACAATGATTTTGCTGTAGAAGGGATCTCATTTACTTGAATAATTATCTTGCAGCTGTAATCACTTTGATATGTTATATGTTTAATGCATATAATATTGTGTTTTGTGGAAATCCATCCCTCTGTATGTGATGCATCTGCCTTTATATGTATCCCATGGGCATATAACGAAATGTAAATAAGGCTCATGTGGGTGGGGTGTGTTTTTCCATATACAAAACAATATCTGTTCTTAGCTGGGAGTAAGTTGTACATGGATTCTAGTTCTCCATTATTGTTCCCATAATAAGCATCTTTTCCATCTTGAAGATGGAAAAATAAAATAATTGGAAGTTTAAAATTCATGTTGTTCTTTTATGCTTGCAATTTAAATTTCTTGAGGATCAGTGTTTCCCTGTTAAATAATAATAATAATTCAGTTTACATGCTGTAAGACTTCAACAGATTGCTTCTAATATAACTGCATTAATTATGAGACCCATAGGCCTCTTGAGGAGCTGCAGGTCCTCAATCACCTGTACTTGCCAACCAAAACCATTCTAAAAGGGTTTAAACAAAAAAAGTAGAATTTCATCTCTGGTTAAGATCTTCAGCAGCATTTCTAAATACTGGATTTCCAAGCAAAACATCAAGAGAAGGAGACCACTTTGTTTACTTGCTTTTTATTCCATTGTTTAAGTAGAAAATCTTTGTTTTTCCTTTTAAGTGGACAGAAAACATTGGTATTTACTCTTAAGGTAATTATGTCCATCACCTCCAAAAGACAGAGCCAATGGCTGTGTTCGGACAACACAAAAGTCAATGGTGGATTAATAGTCAACTCCACAGTGAATCATCGAAGGAGTACTCCCCACACTACATGATTATAATCATCATGGTGTGGATTAAGGCCTGCATTGAGTTGACTATAAGTCAACAGTGTGTTTAATTGACACATCCCCCGCCCTCTCTTCCCCCCTTAGTCCTCCCGCTGGTATTCCATCAGCCATTGCAAGATCTGCTGGCTTGGCTACAGCAGCCGCAGCCGCTTTGGTCACTCTTGACAGGGGACTCTGTAGTGGCCAAAAATAACCAACTGTGTGTGACGAAATAGTCAACGGTGCCTCACATGACACGATAACCAACAGTTGTTCAAGTAATCAACTCTGCACAACATTGGTTATTTTGGCCGAATAACCAACGGTGGTGTGAAACACCTTTGACTCTTTAACCACTGTTGGTTATCGTGTCATCTGAACCCAGTCAATGAGACCAGTATATTATAGCGTTATTCAGGTGGAGGGGCAGATGCTTGGAATTTGAATTACCAGATAGAGGCATGAAGAAAAATAGCATGCCTGAGAAGCTGAATAGTCTGTTAATGGAACCCACAACAATAAATAACAGGATAAGGGGGCTAATACAGAGGCCCTTGACTTGGAGGTGACACAGAATCTTATAATAAAGGATTGGACACTGACATTTGTGCTAGAACCAAGATGGCTCAATAGCTTGGAAGAGACGTTCTTTTAATGAAAATGTCTAAAAGGACATCTGATTAGTATACTTAGTCTGGTCCTGTAATTCTGACCATGACAGCCTGTAGTTCAGGCTTTTGAATAGCTGTTTGTCTAGCTACCAGTGAATTTCCTCTAAGCAACCAGGTAGGGATGTTTTTATCAATTTTAAAAGAGTTAGTACTTTGACAGCCTGAAAGCAGAAAATGTACCACAAATGACAGGTAAACTATTCAAAAGGTTTGTAGAGTACTAGGTTTTGTGCACTTATTTGCAAGGTGGCTGTAGTTAATTTTCTATGACATTCTAAATTGATGGTAGCGTCTTTACCTTCAGTCTACCACACTGAGAGCAAACCACGTTTCTCTGAAACTAATAAGATAGAGTCATATGAATGATACTGTGATCTGAAAAAAAATAGCGAACACAGTGACAATCCATCTCTAAATTCTTCCTTTCTACATTGTCATATGTTCTTAATGAAAATATCTATCTGGCACAGATGTCTGGGTTGTAGTTCAGCCAGCTCTAACTTTTCAGACACGGTGTAACTTGTACCAGATCAGTCAAACCAATTTGAGACAAGATTGAGCTGGTTAAACCCCATTTAAAATGATAAACCAGTTGTGCCCAAGTGGTTGTGCCCTGGTTTCCACCACTTGAAGTAAAAAAGTTTTAAAATGTGAGCCTCAGTCACTGTGAACAGATTTCAAACAGATAACTGGACTGCAACTTAAAATTCCCAATTAAAATAAAGCAAATGTTTTGGAATGTCCAGCCAAACCAGTATGATAGACAATACATTCTCCAGATATTATTACAATAATTTCAGTTTGAGGTATGGTTTTGAGGTTACAATTGTGTGAACATATTGCTGTATTCCACATGTATAACATACCTCTTACAGTGGTTTGCCATTATGAAATGATGTTGGACCAACTGTTCTTAGTTACAGGGCTTTACATAACACATTTCACATAATTCACACTTCTTCTGGCAGATGGTTTCGTTTTGAACATCCTGAGTCTGTTTTGACTTGTTAATGTAACTCAAGCATGAAACTAGAGAGCAGACAGCTGTCTATAATATGTATAGGTAACTTTCCATATGTAATGTGAATCTGAGAAAGAATATGGCCAACCTACAAAAGACAATCAGATGGCTAATCAGCCAAAATAAATATGGCTAGCAGGTTTAATGACACCTATGTAACTTAGCCATTGGGAAAAAGACATCAGAAATTATAGTTAGATACGACATGGAAATGTTGTCCAGAGACGGATGGATAAATCAACTGCTTCTGCTTATAAATCTGCTTCAGCCAAATTCCAAATGTAACCTTGATTTTGTGGAGACTTTTATTATATAGAGCTATAATGCTGCTTCATATGAAAAGTTTCCTAGAGTATCTTTGAGAGAATGTATGTGTGTACCTGTATGTACAGAGAGGCACAGATTGACTTTTTGTGGTGGTTTCTAAGGGATGATGGGGAAGTTAGTTCTACTTCTATCAATCATCAAAAAAGAATGTATGCCTGACTTAGATCTCAAAAGCAATGTCAGACATAAATTAATGCCAAGAACTTAAGATTGTTTGCAAACACGCTTTGTTAGAATCCTTATCTAAATCCTCTCCTTTTTCTCCTCTGAAACATTTTGTCCCTTTATCTTCAAAATAAGCTAATAAAAGCTAAAGGAGAAAAGTATAGCTGTTTGGGGTCTTACGGTTTACATTTACAAATGACTCTTCCTTTGCACAAGCAGGTTCTTCTGCATATTTTGTTTCTGTTCTGCATTTTGCCATTATTTCAGTTTAGCTGAGCGGACAGGTCACGTTCAAGAGCATTTGTTTTTAGTCAAATTATGTCCAATGTTATTTAAAAAGTTATTTTCTTTATATAGTTAAATCTCTGCACTACAGCAGGAATATATTGTAGCAGTGCTTATCTGTTTCTTGCTAGTAGTACTGTGAGCCTATCCATCACCCACTCTAGACTTCCTGCTTTCCTATTCTGAAGGAATTCCCTGACAGCCCCCATAAAATTAAGCTGTTAAAAAGTTCTCCTCCTAGCTTGTATCAACACTGACCTAAACAAACCATGTTCCTGTTTAGCTCCTGATAAATCTTGAGTCCTGTTCTAAATCACTTCCTAATTTTAATGAGCTTATCTATCAGGCTTCACCAGCTTTTCACTGCAGCCATTCTCCAAGATTGCCAGTCTGATAAACCAAAGACTAAAATTGTTTATTATTACACATTATTCTTCAGAAGCAAAACTTTCTTTTCCCGTGGGTTGTTGAGGGAAGTTATTGATTTCCTGCCACAGTGTGAAATGTTTGACCTTTATGTGAGCAGTGATTACAAGGCCAATAAAATGACATCATTCTGTTTAAACTTTTAGGGCAACAACTGATCAACTGTTCACGTTTAAGTATCCTCTGATTTCTAAAACATGCCTAAGCCAACATACAGGATATGTAAAATTGTACAGCCACAAATTTCAGATTTTGACAGACACTGTTGTGTTTAGTGATTTAGAAGAATATGGACTTATTTAGATGTACAAGACCATATATTTTTCCTTAACAGTATAACACCTGGAAGGATTTTTAGGCTAAATCATCTCTTTTGTATTTTATTGTTGTTTTTATTCTAGAAGTGTGTAAGTCACTTTTTTGGCACTTAAATAGGCCCTTAATCCCCAATAAGGCTTTCCCTTTAAATGTGATTGTTCTCAGCAGCTGCAGTCAGATCTGCCCAGGTCTTTCCAACTACTTCCTCTGCCAATCAGAGAGAGAGAGAGAGAGAGAGTGATCCAAGGAAGCTGTAGCTTGGAGGAGGGGGGAATGGAGTGGTTTGTGAGGGAGCTGCAGCCGTGGCAACAGCTTTTAAAAGGACAGCACCCCTTTTAATCCCTGGGAGAATTGGAGTGTTTAAATCTTCCGCAGTCATACTTTGCGCCTACTAAAGGCCTGTGTATGTGCAAGAGTGTGGCTAAGGAAGAGGTAGCTTAGGTGCTGTGAAAACTGCACCAAGAAACAGCATGTTATGTTTGAAAAAGCTCTCTCCTCACAGCTATGGGCTAGCTGGTGAAAGAAAACTGAACGGACAGCCCCTATCTGCCATAGTAGTAGTTGCACTAGGTGGTAGTGAGTTATCTGAATCCCTTACATGGGATCTTCCTGGGCTGCCAGGAAATGTCTAGTTAAGATGTGGCTCAAGGACCAGAATTGACCAGAAATCCAGAATTTCCAGCAAGGCCTTCTGCTCCTCTGGCAGTAGGATAGCGACTTTCTCTTTCAGGGTGGGCCCTGTCATTAGGCAGAGCGAGGTGGCTACCTCAGGAGGGGATTTGGGGTGCCACGAAAGAGCAGCAAATGGTTAGTTATTTAATCATTGTATTTTTACAGTCAGGGACGGGAGAGAGACTCTTGTGGGGTTTTCTGTATCAGGTGCTAAAATAACCTGCCCAGCCTTGGGTACTTATGCATCTTGATTTGCTGCTCTGCCTCAGGTTTCAAAATGTTTTGGGCTGGCCCAGTCATGGTAGTTTGTTATGCACAAACTCTCTGCTGCTTTTGAAAATTCCTCGCTTATCCTATTTTAGCCCGTGGCCCATCTGGCTTCTGATCTAAATTTGTGCAAGCTAGTCCATCACAATTGAAGCCATACTTGTTTTCTGATTTTTATTTTAAAAAATATTGTGTTATCGGAATCTTGCCCTTTCTCAGTATCCAAATCCAAACTATGCATCTAAATAGCGCTCATGATCTGTATGCTGCGCAAACATCCCAGTTGCAGCATCTTGCCAATATCAAACTGTCACCAGAAGAAGAAAAGGATACAATTTTCTTTTCCATTTCTGGCAGGTTGTGTAACATCAATAATCTCTGCTGGGTATTATGCTCTCCATAAGAGGCTTTTGTGATTGATTAAACACCTTAGCTTTGTTTTGGTGTTTAATCAATTGCAGCAGCCATTTATAGCTTGGTATATTACAAAGGAGAAGAGATTATCACTGAATTATTCCAAACAGCAATAACGGGTTGGAGTTGCCTCTAATGTTGGTGTTTTCTTTATTCTAATGGTGGCTCAAGCTATTAACAGCTTTCTCACTGCAATTTTCTTCTGTTGTCTCCAAAGAACTCTTAATAAGGTCAACCACTTGCAGAGCTGTATTAACACAAAGAACCTGCATAAACCTTGAGGATGATCTAGTCTAGTGGCTAGAGCATCAAGGGGTAAACCCTTGCCCCCAAATTTGTATTCTACCTTCCTAGAACATGTAGAAAACATTATTTCCCCCCTTCAATGACTTCCCTGCCAACTGAAAGCAAATAATGCTACCTACATTACAAAGCAGATTTTCAAACTTGCATTATTGGAATTATTATTATTACATCAATATACATCAACTGTGAGATTGAGTGGGCAAACATATGCTAATAGATAAACATGAGAGAATAGTGAGGCAAAGTTAGGTTCAGAGAACAGGGGATCCCACCCACTGCCCACCCCATAGGTGACATTCCATCCTTAAATTGAGCCAGTTCAGGACACTTTATTATGTGTTCGTGCGAGGAAGATAATTTGAGCCAATTGTAAAAAGTGTGCCATCTTTGAGTACAAAGGTCAGGCACTCAATTTCATTTTATGTAAGCCCCTCATAAATTTAAAACATTTCATAGAAATGTTCATAGAAATTTCACTTTACTGGGCAGTTGGTAACCTTATTGTAAAGATGCTGGAACAGCTGAGTGCATTTAAAGACTGGCCTCAGTAAAGAATTTAACATTAGACACTTATATTTCACATAGTCAGTTGAAAAATGTAATACCATCATGGCACTGTAGAGTAACATCGTGTGGTATACAGATAGTCTGATGCCTTGTTTGATGTAAATATATTTATACCTATACTTCTATTCCTAAAATATGGTATAGCTCTCTGAGTAAACTTATATGAATATAAAACCATGAATGAGCTGGAAATTTCCAAAGGCTTGTGTTTGCTTAGCTTTACCAAGCAGTTGAAATTAATAAATCTGATTGCATCACATGAGAGTCATTGTACCTTTCTGCAAGTTCAGAATCTGTACATTATAACAAGGTAGAAAACATATACATAACCTATTTCCTGTCATTGTTCTGAGTCAGGAAACAGGGAGACAAAAGCAGATGGGATTGGGAGGTGGATAAGAAAATGTTGTTTCTATTGGAGGATTAATATTTCTGTATGCTTTGTCACCTTGTCCCAGTTTTAGGATATAAGCTGGTAGAAGTTGCTTGGCAACGTAGACCTTGAAATTTGAGGCCCTTGTGAAGTTGCCACGTACCATGCTTCTCTTTAAGGCTCACTGGTCATGCATGACCCTTTTACAAAGTGTTTACTAGGACACTGAGACGCAAATGTTTGGCATTAATTCTGACACAGGTTTCAGTGGCAGAGTAACCGGACTTGTACCCACCTTGAGAGCAATTAATGTTACTGTGAGAAGGTGCTGATGGCTCTAACCATTTAAAAGGCATTTGCTTTCCTATTCTAACAGACTTTCCTCCCCTTTTCTTGACGTTACCAAATGCATTTTATTTTATTTTATTTTGTCTTTCAGGTATAACCGAACTTTAGCGTTTTGCAGCTATACCATGTGGCAGCCATTAGGAACTGGGCCCTTCCCACCCCCCACCCCCATGTATCTATATTTTTTTTGTCTGATAGTTTCACAAACACTAATGCACACTTCAAATGCAGGCGATATTTTGATCACCAAATTGTTTAGCACTTTATGCAGGAAAAACCAGTAGGCCACAGTCATGAAACTTCGAGAGGATGGCTGCTGGCTTCCTGTGGCAGAGCTGGTTGATGTTCCACCCCCTTCCCTCCTTTGCTCTAACCATTTTGTCTGTCTATCTCGTCTTGTATTTAGTTTTCAAAGCAATGCCATGAGAAGTCTCCTTCCTTCCTTTCTTTTTTTTTTTAGTGCCTAAAAGGGAACAATATATTTTAAAGAAACAAATATACATGCAAAATTTATAGATCATTATACAAATTGTCCTGAACTTGAGAATGTCAAGCTAAGAACCATTTAAGCTCTGTTCCTGTATTACTTTGGCTTGTAGGAAAGGTCCTTAAAAGTATGCCTAAATACATTTTAAAGTACTATAAGAAGAATGTAGTTATGGGGTGGTGATGGGCAAAGAGATTACATTTTCTCTTGAAGGAGGTTCATTTTCTCTTGCTTTCTTTTATTATCTAAAGATGAAGAGAGGTGTAGAATGGAAACATGAAAATGTATTGCTTCCCTTTGAAAGTTAATCCTATTCCACATTTTCATTAATGTTGGCTCATCTTAATTTTTGTTTTTTATTTTGCAATTTTTTGCATGAATATGCCGAATAGCAATAAACTGGGGTTTATTTTGGTTTTTGGTGTGTGAGACTCTTCTCTTTCAGATCCAGTAATAAAGTCTTTTTAAGTTCATTTTTTTAAGATACAGTATCTTTCAGTTCTTAAACAACAACAAAAAATATGTGTCAATGAATTGTAATATGATTTTCTAGCCATCAATAAGTGACAACCCTTGGGGGGAAAGTTAATGTCCTGTAAGAATTTCGTTGTCTGCTGTTGCTAGGTCACCCTGGGACAGTAGCAGAAGCGGTGAGAAGCTGGAATTGGAATTATCAAATCTCACAGCGGACGTCCTGGAATTATTGCTGGAATTTGTTTATACAGGTTCCTTAGTAATAGATTCCGCCAACGCCAAAACTCTTCTGGAAGCTGCCAGCAAGTTCCAGTTTCATACATTCTGCAAAGTCTGTGTGTCTTTTCTGGGTAAGCATTCATGCTATTTCTCTCTATTCTGCTTCTGAACCTCAGGATTTTCCATCCTGTATCAGCTCTGTTATAAAATCCATGATTAAATACCATTTGCAACACAGCAAATCCCCATTTGTATGTAGCTGTACTTTAGGTTCAATTTAGTCTTGCTAAAATCAGTAGGAGCTGTGGTTGTTGACCAATGAAACGTTGACATCAGGGCTGAGCTGGATTCCCCAAATCAGCAGAAGTGCGGAAAATGCACAGAATATGATACTTGACATAGAAACTGATTCCCTGAGGGAATTTCAGCACAGGTATGAAAGAAAAGGCCTTTGCTAATATTCTAGAAAGTTTATGGGGTGGTGCCTAGTGAAATTCCAGTATCCAAAATGACTTCTTGAACGTGATTCTCAGTGGTCAAGGTGTTGGGTTTCAGAGACCTGCATAGCTCCTTATTCTACCCTATGACTAGCAGTAGCAGAATATATGTGTTGTTTTTTTAAAAAAGCATGATAAATTACACTTAATTTACCAAGATAAAAATCTGTAATCAGTATAAATTATGTAATTTATCAGACCACATAATTTTTCTTGGTGCTTAATTTGCATTTATTTTGTGTGGGACTTTCCATAATTCCCTTCCCTCTTACCTCACTTGTACTCTTGAAGGCTGTAAACACTGGTATGAGAGGGCAGCTGGTTAACTTGGTCAAGGAGAGTTTCTATAACCAACCTGATCCATTGCCCCACAAGTGGGAACAGCCTCTTTAATACTTAAAGGAATCATAATCTCCACGTGCCTATTCAGACCTCTTGTAGCTGGCTAATCATGTTTCTGCAGAGTTCTCTGGTCTTGACCTGATTCTTGTAATAAGAGAAACTCTTTAAACTTGTTATAACCTTTCTAGTCTTGAGAGCGTAGATGTTCAGAGAATTTGCTCCTTGAAAAGAATGTTACATCCTAGAACTGTCCTTTGAAATGGCTTCAGAAAAGACAGATGAGATAGAGAATCACTGGCAGGGATGGGTGAATTCCCCTACCTCAATTCAGAATTGGACTTGGTATTAAGCCCAGTTCTAAAATACAGATCTCCCTTGCGCTCTTGATGACATCATTGGGAACAAAATTGGATCAAAATCCACCCCACCCACCTACCCGTTTTGGCATCATCATTAATTGCAAGGCACTTCCACTTCCTTCTCCTGATACATTTCTATCACACCAAAGTTAACTTTTCTTACCTCCTGTGACAAAGAGTTGCTCAACTTGTCCCTGCATCATGAGCTAGTATATAACACCTTTGGAAATAATGCAAATGTTCCCTTCCTGATGTGAGCGCAAAACCAGGAAAGCAGAGGCTCTTGTGCTTCCTGTTTCTCTTACATTTGTATCATCCAAATTGCACACATCTATTCTAAAACAGGATATCACATGGCATTTGCTATTCTGGTACAGATTTTCCTTAATACCTGCCCTCCAGTGAGTTTTGAATTAATAGATTTTTTGGCTTTTGTAATGATCCACAGATATATCTGTGCACATTATCTCTAAAGGTTCAACTACTATAACAAAATACATTTATTTCCACTAAATCAATGTGAGATTTTCCTTTTCCAATACTTAATATTTGGATTCAGTGAACCGTGTTATGGTTATACGATTGGGAGAGTTGGCTGTAAGTTTCATTATATATGAGGAACTAGAGGTTTGTATTCTCATTTAGAGAATTCATATAGTATAATTGCTTATTTTTATTTATAGCTCTTACTGGATTGAGCTTCAGAGATAGTGGAATATTTTCCATATGAAAGTTTAGAGAAAAGTATTTTAGTTGGCCTCATTTTTCATTTTTGCATTGTATAAGCTAACCATCTCATAATTCAGAAGCACTATTTCCACTGTTCTTCTGAGACCCACCAATGGAAAAAAACGGGTTTGTTCATCTCAGTATGCCATAGAAACAAATTGGTCCAGAGGTCATTTTTATTTTTGAATTTAGCATATTCAACATTTCTTCCTTGATGACTTTAAGGAACCTAAAAATTCTATGGAATAGCCAAAACAGATCTTTCTTTTCCTTCAGTCTTGTGATGACTTTAATAACTTTCTTTATTTTGCAAGAATAAATTTTGTAGGTGAGAAAATAGACCCATAATTTTCCAAATAATGAGCTATCCCATGAAAACGTGGAATATTAAGTGCAGTGAAAGATGGTGGCCCAGGGCTGATGGAAGTGAAGAAATAATATAACCTGGATAATAATGGGTGCAGGCTGCACTAAAAAATAATAAGTATGCTACCAACAAATATGATTGGTGGTGAAGAAAAAACATTTAAAATTGGTATTGCTGACTATGGGTCCGTGGAAATATAATGGTCCCTGCCTTTTTAATCATTGAAACACTTGGGCTGGTGCAGATGCGTTGTTCCTGATCGCTTATCCATGTTTATTGTTTAACATATTGTGGGAGAGTTTGCATGTCACGCTAAGCCACCATGAGAATAAGTCACCATGAGAATAAACCATCATAGGTTGGTTGCTCACTAGCTAAGCCGACACCTTTGTATCCCAGACACCTTTGTGCCAGAACTCCTCATTTTATCAATCCCTACATCAGCACCTTTTCTGCAATTAGTTCACTGGGGTTGCCAGCTACCAAGGGAACATCCACACACAGCCCTGCATCAGATCACCATATGGAATCAATTAGCTGCACCTTTATGAATGCAGTAATGCATTCACAAAATTTCTTTTTTAAAATTTTTGTTGCACGAGACTGGCTGTCTATTCTTTAGTCCACCATACCAATATCTCTCTCTTGTAAATATCCTTGGCAATTTCATCCTCCACTTCAATGCTTGCCTTGAACACCTGTTTTCATAGAAGCTGCTTCACGTACTACCAATAACAGTTGCCCAAAAAGCTCCTTCTCCTGCAGCCACCGGGCACTTTCAGCTCGCCACACACATAGATGTTTGTGCTTGTTGCTGCCTGTGGCATTCCTGCCCCTCTCAGTGAGAATCCCCCTCCTCTAAGGCTTTCCTCACCACCAAGCAGAAACCATCTTTTCTCACACGCACTTGATTTCACTGCCATCGGGACCTTTAAGGCTCAGATCCAACTCAGTCCTCTCTCTGTGACAGACTTTATGCTTTAACCTTATATTCTCTCTTTATTACTAAATAAGTAACTCTTAAATGGCTCTATCAATATATGTTCTTTCATCCACAATACTCCAAAATCACTCTCTAGAACAATCCCTCTACAATCACCACAGACCTCTCTCTCTCTCTCTCTCTCTCTCTCTCTCTCTCTCTCCCCTAAAATCCTAACTCTGATCTAAACCCAAACTTAACAAATCCCTGTCTCTGACTCTATCTATGTTCTAAACCATCTTGCATCATATCCCTGTCTGCCTCACATAGGCACAGCACCAAGTGTATATAGCAAACACTTCACCTCCTTCTTCTCACTCTCAGCCAATCAGCTCATATAGGCAAATCCACCATTCTCACCCTAGAGATGCTTACCAAATCATAGATCTATAACAAAAAGTAATCTCAGTATGCACAGGCATGTAACTTCACACTGCGCTCCACTAGTCTGCATTGTTAGCTGTCAGATATACATATGGGTTACTGTGCAGTGATGAGAATAGTAAAGATACATAAATTTCAAGGCAGAGGGAGTGAGGGGAAATCCATAAATATATACAAATTTAATGGCAGAGCAGTAAAACAGAGGGAGAAATTACGCAGATTTCATAGCCATGGAATTTGGAATGTGTGCACTTGTAGAAAATTATTTTTAAAAAAAGAAGTTGCGAACATATTCAAGACCCTTTCTGGTGTCCTTCTTGATTGTTAGGAGCACGGGGCAGAGGACACTAGGAAGGGATGAGGGAGGATGACAGCAGCACTAGCAAGTTCACGAGGATTGGCGGGTTTTCACTGCTCTTGCCTGGCGGCTCTCTAGTCCTTCCCGACAACCAATGATGAAGTGGCCCTCCTAGGTTTGGATGTCTCAACAAGCCACCATGAATAATCCAATAATGAGCCATGGGTTCTCATGGTGGCTTGTTCATGAAAAATGAGCCACCCTCCAAAAAACACTCCGGGTTCAGATGTCACAACAACCATGATGTGTTATCACTCTTGGTGGGTTGTAGCGTCATGCAAATTAGGTCTGTCTGTGAGGGAACTGAGTAGGATCTCCTCCCAGTGTTTATCCAGATATACAAATTCTTCCCACCCATCTTTACCATGGTTAATGGTTACATTGTTACACTTCATTCCTGTTCACACTAACAAGGTTCCCTCTCAGCTTCTGGTTTCAAAATCCTGGTTAAGAGGGTGTTTTCAAAAGCTGTTTATTGATTAGTATTAGTTAACAGTGTTGATGTAATGCTTAACCATGTGTATGTTTATAGGTGTGGGGATTAAAGCCAAAAACAGGAGGACTAAGAGAGGGGATTTATAGCATTCTTTGGCCAACGGTTAACAGATGTGGAGTATTGCATTTACACTTGCACTTTAAAAGTTAGCAAGAGGAGATAATGAGAAATCAGTCTAATTAATACAAGAGTCATATAGGTTTCAGATTTGTTTCCATAACACTTAAAAAATATTAGCAACTATGAGGACTAGCAAGTTACTGTTTATTATTATGCCTGAGATTCCTGCTGAAGACCTTTTCTGGGGTCACTGCTATTCAACATCCTTATAGAAAACAGTGCTTCACAAACTGAATATATTTTGCTACTATGACAGCAGAGCACATGCATTAGTACTCAAACTATTTTTGAGCAAATTGAATTCTTTACACTATTTGGTGCTAGTTTGACTGAAGTGTCTGTCTTTTCATTTTGAGACTTTCTGGCTCAATTCGGACGACACAATAATCAATGGTGGGTTGACTAACCCTAACCCTAGGGGGCACTCCCCACACAACATGGTAATAAATAATCAACTGTGGTGTGGATGAGGATCAGCGCTATGTTGACTATGGCAGCATTCGGATGACACAATAGTCAAAACAACTGACGATTGTTTCCCCCACACCAGTTGTTTATTGTGTCGTCCGAATTGAGCCTATGTCTTGAATCTTAATAAAATATTCTATTATTAGTGCTGTCCAGTAGAGGTGAAGAAAGAATATGCAAGTCACCAAATTTCTTTAGGCATTTCCCCTAGTTCTTCACTTCTAAAGAGGCAGTATTTTGCCTGGATATTTTGGTTTTATATGAGGAATTGAAGCACATGAATCCTAAAGCCTAGACGATAGGAAAAAAATTAATGAATTATTAAGAACCAGTTGGGGTGGTGGCAGTTCTTAGCTTTTTAAGTTGGGATCCAGCTGCAGGCTGGGGATTGAGAGGAAAGCATTTACTAGCCCTGAGCCTCCCACCGGCACGGAAGCACTATTTCTAACCACGGGATATCTTACTTAACCAAGCCTTTGGCTTCTGTGATCATCACAGTCATAAGAGTTAGAAATATGCTCTTAAAATGCACTGAGATGGTCAGGAACTTGCATTCAGCATCAGATGCCTACTTTTACACATTTTCTGAACTGTCAAATCACCGCATACTCACACACCCATCATATATTTACTTAGTAGAGGCAAAATCCCCACCTCTACTCCTGGGGGCATATGCCTTTTCTCTATAACCTTAGTATCTAAAGAGTCTTGTGTTATTTTCATATTTAAACTATTATGTTTTCCTATTATACATATTTCCTGAACAGGCATTTATTCACCCAGGCTTTTTCTGGCTTGTAATTACTTGCAGTTAATCATTTGCTGCCCCATCTTACTGTTCCTTGTACTGTTATTGTAATTGGAATCGTTTTTAATAGTCTATTTTAAATCTGGTTTGTATTGTTGCTATATGTATTTAAATGTAATTTTTAATATTTATATGTGAACCACTTTGAGATGTTATTATATGAAGTGGTATATATGCATTACTAATAAATAACTAAATATAAATTGATATTTGAAAGAGCCTACAATTATCTAATTCACCTCTTTGTACTCGAGACAGAATCCTTCCTACTGAAGTCCCGTTTCATATTTTAGATGACAGTAGAATATTCAAAGGCAGGAAACAAAGAAAAGTAGAGCTGTGTCTTCAAATGATTGGTTTAGTAAAGACCAACAATATAGCTCAAACAAGTGAGCCATGATACATGATAGTGCTAGTCATGCAAATGGTATTTTTTGGATTTTTAAAATTTCTTCTTTCCCTCACCCTTCCTACCCTCTGTTTTATATGTTTAATTTAGAAAAACAGTTGACTGCTAGCAACTGCTTAGGAATATTAGCCATGGCGGAAGCAATGCAGTGCAGCGAGCTATACAACATGGCGAAAGCCTACGCACTGCAGATTTTTCCAGAAGTGGCAAATCAAGAGGAGATTCTGAATATTTCAAAGGACGACTTCATTTCCTACATGTCCAATGACAGCCTGAATACAAAAACGGAAGAGCTGGTTTATGAAACAGTGATAAAGTGGATTAAAAAAGATGCTGCAATCAGAGCTCAGGTAAGTGTGTGTTGGGAGAGAGGACATTCTTCTTAAATACGTAGACTTTCTTCCATTTCCATAAATATCTCTTTAAAATAGAAGGCTCTTCTATACCATATAAAATTCTTAAACCCAAAAGCAAAAGTATGTAGGAAATAGCAAAGGGAAAATCCAGGCTATGCAGAAACTTTAATTTCATCCTGTGATCCCCATGTCTGATTAGGATTAAAATGTTCACACTTGCTGCACATTATCACACTAAAATAGCTTGGTCTAAGATAGCTCTTGAAGGATTAGTAGTGTGCGATGACATGACCTGCAAAAAATGGAATGCAGGGTTGTTGTTGTTGTTTTTAAAGAAATTATGTGCATTCAGGAAAGAAGCAAGAATCATCAATAAAGTTCTAGGCATTGAATGTTAATAATGTGGCTACCTTATAAACTTGCTAACCGGAGAGAAGCTACACTATCTATAGCAGCTGTGCTGATGCCAGTAAATATTTATTGGGGCTGACTTCTCTGGACAGTTACTCTGCTATGCAGTTGACCTTAACTGAGATAAAGATTCAGATAAGGGTTATAAATACTGTCTGATTTTGAGGACAGCAATAGTAAAATTTCGACCTTGGCTAAAAGAATTGCAACACTAGCACGTAAATTTGCCAGTTGCCTTAGCTGATTAAGATTTGTAGTAGACTAACATCACACAGTATCGACCCGAGACAGAAGAATTGACTCAGTAATCAAGCAGTCTCCACATGTGTTCTTGCTATCAATTCAACTCCTGAATGAAGCTGTATGGTAATATTGTTTTAATCTTTGATGTTTATACATAAATGCCTATATAGCATGTTCCATGCACTCAGAAAACTTCATCAGTTCGTACAGCTTGTTGTGTTGTAGCATCTCACTTTCAAAAATGTGCTTTTCAAAGTGTATGTCATATTAACAGTTGTAAGAGCTTTTTCCTAAACGTAATAATAGAATTAGAATTTTAGAATTAGAAGGGTCCTTAGAAGTCATTTTTCTTATTTAGCTTCTCTTTATAAGTTACAATGCTTAGCCATTCTTATTTCACTTACATAGACAAGTTACTACAATATGTGTAACAGTGTATAAGTGAGTTTCAGAATGAGGCACATATGTAATACAAGAAATCTGTACAGAGTGTGACACAATGACTTCTAGCTTGATAAGATAATAGAGATAGAGAGAAAGTATGCCTGTAATATCCAGAACTGTAGTGAGGATTGTGGAGAGCCATGTGATGGAAAAAAGAAATGTTGATTAACTGGTTTTAGTTAGGATTGGGGTGAAAACATTTTAGAGATAGGAATTTGAAATTGTCAGAACATATGTTCCTGTGTTTTCATAACTGTAAGGTCTCTTAAGCAATCATGGCTATACTAAAGTAGGTAGCTGGCAATGAACCCCATACATTTTACAGAAAGTAAGGGGGTTCTTTTTGTGTACACCCAGAATTAAGGAATACAATTGTTTCATAACTTTATGCACTTTGATGGTGGAGGAGCCAAAATGCACACACAAACACACCCATACATGCACATATGTGTATATACTGCTTTCACAAAACATACTGTTTTGAAATTAAAGTGTCATTTGCACATGCCCTAGAATAATAATTCAGTCTCATTTCTCTTTTTAAACCAGAGAATTGTAGTTAACTATTCTTTAAAAAGAGAATTGAGAGTTAAGTGTTCTTCTAAAGCAAATGCAAATTGTATTTTAATTTCAAAATGGTGATTTTTCTAAAAGTAGTCTCCTCTCCTTTCTTTTGTCAAACCATTTCAGATTGCGCTAGGACAGGGATGGGCAATAAGCGCCCCTGTGCTGTGTGCAGCCCCCACTACCCCCTGAATTTGGTAAAAACAATAATTTGGAGGGGGATGTGTGTCCGTAGCAGCTACAAAACTCCAAAAGGGACAAAATTAGCACTCTGTAACTAATACAGAGACCCCTCCATATCTGCTATGGATGCTATTTTAAATGTTTAAAAACATTTTATTTTTTCAGCACCCGTGGGGGTGAGGTCCAGGAAGCAAAAATGCCCCCCCAAACCAAAGGCAGTTCCCCCCCAGCCCTGCCCTAGGACATCAAACCTCTCTTTACCTCTCATAGAGTCATCTTGCAGTGTATCATCACTCTCAGTAGGATTTGTAATCTCAGGTTATATTTACAAGAATGTAAATATTGTGTGCAATGTTCTAAAAGGAAGAGGAGGAAACAGGTGGCTGAATTATTTAGGAAAGTACCTTAGTGGAATGCCGATGTAGCAGGGAATCTAGGATACCTACTGGGAGAGGTGGTTAGAGAGAGACACTTCAGATGGGCTGAAACCTAAGCAGATACATTGGTCAATTGGTACTTGGAGGGCAATGACCACTCCCGGACCTCATCTTCACGATGCCGGGAGCGCTGCGCTCTGACGCCTCCCCAGCGTCGCGCAGAGCATCCTTTTTCTCTTCCTCTCTTATGATCTCAGCCTTTTGTTCTGCCTGCTAATTCACAAGCAGGAGTTTCAGTATCGGTGCTATTTCAAGGACAAAAAGGGATCTATTATCAATTCCTGGTTGTCTGAACAGATATTTTTTCTTCTAGGTCTTGACCCTGTAAAATATTTACATTCACATAACCTAACATGTCTGTCATGTTCCACTCCATTAACATTGGGAACTCAAGACAGGTGGGAGAAGCACAGCAAAACAGCTCCTCTTCACCTCGTCTGGGAGCTGAGGCTATGCTAGCATGAGAAGGAGTCAAGACCTGGACTCTTCCCACATCACCTGGGACTGCTGAAGCATCATAGAAGCTGCCTTTATACCAAGTCAGACCATTGCTATTGGTCCATTGAGCTCATTATGGTCAATTACGTTGACTGGCAGCAGCTCTCCAGAGGTTCAGACAGGATTCAGACCTGGAGATGCCAAAGGTTGAACCTGGGACCTTTTATGTGTAAAGCCTGTTCTGTGCCGCTGAGCTTCAGCTTTTCCCGTATTACAGCAGCACTGGAAAAGATACGCGTTTTAGAGGTTTCCATGCCACCGAGAGCCTAACTGAATTTAATTGAATTAATATATACGGGTGACAGTGCTCAGGATGGGCTCAGTGCCCAGGATGAGCACCCAGCTTGCTCGCCCATAAGGCCAGCAGCCCTGACTGGAAGCATCTGATAAGAATGACATGGCTGTGTATGATTTTGTCATAGAGTCTGCTGGGCGAAACCATGGTTTAGCATGATGTGCATGAGCTGCAATAAGGCCGAGCAAGTTTCAGATTCTTCGTCCTCCCTTCTCCTCTCATACGGCCAGGAGGATTTGTGCAGAGTTTACTTCAATTTTCACTGAATCTCAACATGTCATTGCATGTGAACCACAGTGGATTGTGGTTTATAGCAAACTCTATTTAATTTATAATCCAGATTCATAATTCATGGTTTGAAGTTGGCTTGTTTTAAAAACGACCAGAATTTATTATAAACTGCGAACTCTGCTTTGCACACAATGACAAGCCGAGCTTAAGGGAAACTGAAAGTCAATGCTGCCAAAGCCCTTCTCCCCATCGTGTTGAAGGAGGAGAACGGAGGGCAGAGTGTGTGAGCTGGGGGGATGACTTCTGGCAATGTTGACTTTTAATTTCCCCTAAGCTCAGCTTCTGGAAACCAAGGACTGGGATTTCTAAGAAAATCTGGGCGGTTAGTTTAACATGCAAACGGAGCTATCTCAGAGCACCAAGAACTCTCATAGAAATATATATATATATATATATATATATTGCTTAGGAGTACTTGGAGGCTGAAAGCCATGGTAGAGGCAGTGTTATATTTTCAAGACTGCTGATTTCCTACAGCTTCCTGCTGCGGTGATTTCACTAATTTAAGTGTTAAGAGGTGTTTTTCATTCTCTCCTCCACCCCCACCCCTTTGTCATCGCCACTGTTGCCTTCCCTACTCTCCCTTTCGTGCCGTAGTGACTCTTTTTCAACATTGTTCTCCATTCTCTCCGCCTCCTGAAGTGTGCCTTTTTAGTGTACGCTGGCATCTTTATTTGTTTTGCCCATGTGTGTCTAGTTTCATACTTGCCTTTCTCCCCCTTTTTTCTTTTTAGAGAAGCTTTTAATTTTTTTTCTTACATGTTTCTCTGGAAAACAGTGTTTTGCAGTTAAATTGCTGTGAAAATATGGGTAGCTGGTTACTTTCATGTGCTACAGAGAATCAGCTTTCAATGGTGACTGCTCTAACTTCCCCCCACCCCATCACCTCTCTATCTCCTGCTGGTTTATAACAGGCTTCCTAGATGCTTATTTTCTAAACATAGAAGCTGTTCCTTTTGTGAGTGCTTCTATGAAAACCCTACCTTTAAAATTTCATAATGGCAACTTTTGGTTCTGAAACTCAAGAAGAAATTGTTGATGGGTGTGTATATAAAGTTAGGCTCAACTGCCTTGAAGTGTGTGTGTGTGTGTGTGTGTGTGTGTGTGAATGACACTTCCTTATGGGCAGGAAAGATGATCCAAATTATAGTGGTGATATTTGTCAGACGATTCTGTACCCTTTTTGAGCTCTGCATTCCGCACTCCTCTGCTCAGTACCATGCAGAATAAGGCTCATCTTTTCTGCCTATACCACAAAAAATTCTGGTAAAACTTGTTCTACTGTAGTAATAAGCAACTTCTGCCTCCCCTCAGGTGTTTTGGACTCCAACTCCCATCAGCCCCATTCAGTGTGGATGATGGGAGTTGGAATCCAACTACATCTGGAGGGCCACGAATTGGCCGCTACTGCTGTTACTACTATAAATGCAAACATCTGTTCTATTCAATGCCATAGACAAGATTATTCAGCCTGGTTTCTTTAATGCACAGTTTTACGCTTATAACATAAGATTATGCTATCACAGTTTTGTTGTTTGTTTTTTACATGAAATTCTTACCAAAAATTGTTAAAGCCCCAGAAGTAAATGCCAATTTTTCTCCTGTCGAATAAATACATAGTTGCAAAATAAAACAACCAAGGTGAGCAAGCTTCACACCAGCCTTGCAAATCAATTTACAAAGTTCCTGCAAACTCACAAGCGTTGGGGGACATTAGGGGTGGATCATATCTGAGAAGAAACTGTAAAAATTCTGGTCAGTGGTTAGCGTTTCCAACTCTTTTGGCACAGATAGCAACCACTTTTGTCAAATCATGCAAATGGCGAATATATCAACTACTGTATTGACCAGCGTTGATTCTAAGCTTTAGGACATATAAGACAAATGCCCCAAAATCTGTTTTAAGTCCAGCAGCACAGCATGAGTAAACTAGTTCTCATTGCTGCTACACGTGCTTTAAATCATCCCAAGTGGCTATTGGTTATCTGTAGCAATCTTTTTGTACAGCAGCTTACGATACTGATGACCTTGCAGTGGTGTGGAGAGAAATCACCTGATGGCTCTAGACTGATGGTTCCCAACCTGTATTCTGGAGATTCAAGGGTTTGTCATTGGGAAGATCAATAATGACAGACAGACTTTACTGAATGACAGCTTGTCCACTATTACCAATCTACTGTGAGAAGCCATTGGAAGGTGCTGGATGTATTCCAGGTCACTGTTAATATGACCTGGAACACACCCAGGTCACACCCAGTAGTCACTGTTAACCCCTCTGCAAAATATTGCGGTTGTGGGTGTGGTGAATGTATAGAGGATTATCAGCAGAGAAAATTATGCAGAAAGGGATTGCTGAAAGTAGAAATGCACCTGCATGATGATTACATGGAGATAGCCTTCACATGTCAATCTGCCAAGACGTGTTCACAGCCAAAGCAGAATCCATGTTGACTTGTTTTCACTCATGGATTCTGTGTTGATGTCTATACTTTGAAAAAGAATCCTGTTTACATGAGTTGTGGGCTATTTTAAGAGAGACATAATGTATTATATAGCATAGCAGCTGAGACCTGCTTGGAAGAGAGAATGCTGCTTTTTTTCAAAGGTCATTCAATCTTCTTGCAGAAGAATAAATAAGAACTCAATATTTATTAAGCTAATGCTTTGTAAATAACTATATCTTGGTGCTTTGGAACTGAATACCAACTGCATGTAATAACATTTCTGGAGTAATCTGAGCACCCCAGAATTATTCAGTTTTATTCTAAAAAATAAAAGTTTAGAGAAAGCAGCCAGGTTTGGATGCCTTGTTCCTGGATAATTAGGCAGAGTCATGTGGCAACAAAAATAGACTATTGGCTAAAGGCATTTCCTTTGATTATTTGACAAGCAATGGGGAGCCTGTACTTTCCAGAAAAAAATGGTGTTTCTTGTTTTTCTTTAAGTTGGACATGTTTATACTGAGAGATTTCCCCTTGATAAGCTTATTGAAGTGGTGAGAAAATTGGGTGATAATTTATGTAAAAAGGTGTTATCATTTGAAAAACAGCATGGATTAATTGTAGAATATACTATGGAGTGAAGCTTTGCATCAAATTATACCACATTTTCTAAGATTACAAATTGAAAAGCAAAAAAAGGGGCAAACTAGTATTTCTCAGGCTAGAACTGCACACAAGCTTGCCACCCAAACTGACAGGTGTGCTGCTGATGGGACATGGAAATGCGCATCAGAATGATGTCAAGATCATTAGGGTCGAGCTACACATTACAATCCTGAAGGTTCCGAATCCCAAGTGGGGGTTGTAGGGAAGAATCAGCAAGTGGAAGCAGGTGCTTTACCAACCAACAATTCTTCCAAATGTCCTTCAGCTGTTTTCAATTCATTTTTCAGTTGGATTCCAAGACCAAAATTAAGCTCAGCTTGGCAAGAAGGAGAATGACCTGGGGGAAAGGATTCACACTTCCCAAATCACATTGTCTCAGGGAATACATGGTTGGGAACACATATTTGCTGAGGTACTGTGTAGTTGCACCCTTTGGCATCACTGTTGAGGGAATCCATACTCTTGTGGATTTTAATGGTACTTGCTCTCAGTAACAGATAGGTGGATAGTATTGAATATAAAGATTTGAAAATGATCAGTAGTCCTTCTTGCCAGGTATTGTCATCTCCAGCTGGCAATATGTCTTATCCTGTTGAATCTTAGGCAGAGGGCTTTCCCAATTCTGCTATGTGAGATCCCTTTACTGAAAAGTATGATAGGACTCGAACCTGGGCCCTCATAGCACACAGCATTTTCTCTGCTATGGAGACATGAGCCCCAAATAACAGAAAAATGACTAATGGAAAGAAATGTTAAATTATAGGTGAGATCCTTTACTTGTTCCTGAATGATTTGCCATCATTGGAGCTATGTTGGGTAAATTAAAGATTTGTATTATACACTGAACATACATATCCTTGCATAAAAAGTAATGCATCTGGTTCCTCTGCCCAGGTGAGTGGTGTTCAGCCTGTTCCATCGGTTACACTCCTAAAGGATCAGGTACATAGTTTGGGGTTCTCCTACCTTTGTCACTGAAGGCACAGGTGCAGCTTGCCTCCCTAGTGTGGAGCGCTTTTCACCAGCTGAGGCTGGTGTGCCAACTACAACCTACCTAGACATGGATTGCCTGGCTTCAGTTATCCATGCCTTCATAGCCCCCTGTTTGGACTACTGGAATGTGTTGAATGTGGGGCTGCCTTTGTACATGGTCCAAGAACTTCAGTTAGTTCAGAGTATAACTGCAAGATTACTAACTAGGACCAAATGGTAAGAGTTTATCATGCCTGTGCTTTGCCTGCTTCGTGGCAGCATTTTTAAAAATAGAGTAGCATTTCTAAAAACTATATAAATTCAAAACTGCCATGCTAAAATTGCCCTTGCCTGTCTCATTTACATATGAAATCATGTTGGTATTTTTAAAATACCGTGGAAAGTCAAAATGTCCATAAAATTGAACTGTTGCCTATAAAAATATTAATAAACAACTTATAAAATTCTGCCTCCCAGAGAGCTCTGCCCAAACAGTAGCTTAATGGTATATGAGAAACAAAGGGTTGCAGAGAAACTGGAGATGTATTACAGAACAGCAAAGTAATTGATTAGAGGATCTGAGGAGCTGATTTAGGGTAAAAATGGTATTCCAAGAAGTGAACATGCATGGCTTGGTAAAACAACAGATGAACAAGACAATCACATTATATTGGGGAGAGCAGGAGTATCACATAGTTAAAACTGAAGTGAAACTGATGTTGGAATGAGACATGACAATCAATTTAAAGAACCTTTAACTAGTCAGTGTTTTATTGTCGTACCACATTAGCTTGCATTGTCCTATTCTTCTGTGATGAAAAAATATACATTTTAGTTGTTCTTTTTGTTACAAAGGAGTGTCTTGTGCCCTGTTTCTCCCCTCTTCCACTGCTTACAATGTTGAAGTTATTGGAGCCTTGATTCTCAATTATGGTAGTTTCCATAAAGCTCGCGCTTTACTTTTACCTCTCCCACTCAGTCTTCACTGCTTTCAAAGGTGTTTTTTTTATTAATTTAAATCTCAGTGTTGTGTGCTAGTATACATAAACTGCTAGCATAACCACTACCAAAATCCCATGACACAAAATGCTACAGATTTGCTGTCTTTCCACAGATATGGCATGTAATAATATAAAATTTGAGATGACAGAAAGTGTGCATGAAGCACCCTCTGGATTCAGGAAGTCAAAATTTTTGCAGGGCTTCAAAAGAAAACAAAATGTTCTGATGGAACACTCACAAAATATTGACCTGTCGCAACCTTTGCAAATGGTCCAGATTCCAAAGAAGCATCCTGTTTAAGGGACACTTAAGGTGCAACATGTTTAAACAGAGAATGTTTAGATAGAATGGCTGTCTGGGGCACGCTGGCAGTTGTAGGCTTTTTCTCTGTCTAAACATAGGATTGTGTCCTTAAACACTTACGCCTCCATTTTCTAGATTACGCATACAGAGTCTGCACACATTGGTTTGAGCAAACATTTGAGTGAAATTCTTGCAGCCCATAGTAGTGATGGGACCTCCCAACTCATGAAGGTTGAGTGTGGCTGTGAGGGACCAGCAGGCATGTTCCTGAGCACCACCACCACCACTTCACAGATTTACTAACTACTGCTTCATACTTAATCTCCCCCCCGCCCTGGTGTTTAGATTAATTAAAACATGTGTGGCTTCTGTCCTAGCAGGGTTTTAGAATATTGCTATTTCTTGTATATCTGACATGTCATTAGCTTGGCTTGCAATTATAAACAGCTAATTCCTGACTAAATCTTTTCCAATCCTTAGCAGCATTATTTGAAGAATTCAGAAAGTGAGGAGCTTTTAAACTCTCTTTGTTTATGTTCCTTGAACAGATTTCCTTTATTCCTCTTCTTTTATAATTTCTTCAGTATTTTCCACTCCTGGAATCATTATATATTACTGGAGACACATTTTATTCTATAAATTAACTGTAGATGAATAATATCATATATGAGTACATTTTATGCCCACATTCCCAACTGCCCTATACAACTCTAAATAGTCTTTTGAAATGGCCAGGTTGTAGTGCTTTTTCAAGGTTACCTTAGCCACATGGC
Organism: Anniella stebbinsi; assembly: GCA_029215795.1. NCBI lineage: Eukaryota > Metazoa > Chordata > Lepidosauria > Squamata > Anniellidae > Anniella > Anniella stebbinsi. The sequence continues at coordinate 126,211,404 of JARDYH010000003.1, read as the reverse complement.
ACTGCTATTCCGTGAACTGTTTCCACACAGTTGAGTTAACATATAAATGACCCAACCATATATGTGGGGTCCAATCACACAGCTCCTTTTTATTACTTGGGCACTCTGGTGAAATGCCAATTCCATGGTTGGGATCCATGTTAGTCAGCCCTTCATGGAAAGAGAAAAAAGCTTCTCTAGGAATTATTATAATAAATATTCCATACAGATGTTTTCAGGCTGGTCTCCAGATACTGTTGCAACTGTAGCCAATACACCCACATCCTATACAAGTCAATAGAGTGCAGTGGCTGCATCAAAATATGCTTTTGAGAAGCAATGCCTTTAGTAGTAAGGGCAGTTATTGCCTTCTGTAGGAATACTCAAAGTGTGTTAGGGAGAACTTCAGCAGCGCACACAAAATAGTTTAACTCTCCCTAAAACATACTCATAAAATTATTGTAGAATAGTATGTAAAATCATATGGGGCAGGGTAATTCCCTTAATAATCACATCAGCATTTGAATCACTCTGCACCACCCTACAGATGTAGAGAAAACAGAAAACAATTGTTCATAAAAATATGTTATAACTGGAATAATATACATGGCCATCTAAACGGGACCCCCCTTGCTAAGACCATTAAGTCCATGGTTTAAAATTGCCTAGCTTTAGTTGCATTTATGGGTATAATTAGACCATTTGAAATCATATTTATTAAAATTCCTGAAGCTCAAATAACCTAGGTTACCATTTTCTAGTAAGGAGACAAAAGAAAAGCAAGAGTACTCTAGACTATATATCATCTACATAAGAAAAGGGAAAGTATACAGAGTAAAAATGTTTAAAAATGTCCGGGGTAGGTGAGTCTCAAAGGGATGCAGAGGTGTATTCGGTTCTTAAATCGCCTACTATGAAAGGAAGTTGCTCGGTCTGGCTGACAGAGTAACCTCAGCAAGCAGAGATGGTTTCATTTTTCTTCCACCCCAGTACATTCCTATTCCTCTATTGCCTACTGTAGGTTTATTCCTTACCCAGCTCTATTCACGATGCTACAGAGTTTGGTATTGAAATTCTCTTCTCTCTTTTACACCTCAAACAAGCAAAATGAGATAGAGTAGTGGGAGCATCACCTCTGCTGTTTTGCAGGGTCCTTCATAAGATGTTAATCTACATCTGCACAACTTGTTACTTTGCCCAGCTTGTTGCTTCCAGCCAAATGCAGCCCACCAGCTTTGCAATCTGCCCTCCCAGGTGCTCGACAAACTGCGGTCTTCACCTTCTCCAAAGAAGGCAGCAAAATCAAGCAATTCATCAGTCCCCTTGTGGGCAGCCCTATATGGTTGCTAGGCTGTGTTCAGCTCGGTGGGTCAAACTGTGCAGGCCTGATCTATACAGAGAGCTTTGGTCTCCCTGTCTGTTCCCTCTTTTCAAAAGCATCGAAGTTATAGGATTCAATGTTAGGGTATAGAAACTAATTTTTAGTGTGTTCTTTGCTGCATAAGAAATTTAGACTAGGTTTTAGAAAAGGGTGACATTTCAACCCACAGTTCATTTTTTATATATATGAAAAGAATATGGAAATAAAATACTTTTCCCATCAGATCAACACCAGAAATATATGCTTATGCGCTTCTGTGGGCAGTTTCTGGAGATTAGAATAGGAGGAGACCTGTTCCCTTTATATTAATACAGTACTTGGACAGCTGTGCTGCTATTATAATGTGATATTATAACTTCATTTGAGCAAGATGTGGTAACTTTGCCAAAGATGTATAGGCACAAGCCCCTTCTGTCCCCTTAAGCCCAGATGAGGCAAACATGACTTGATGCCAACTATTTATCTCATGTTGTTATAGAGTTCCAGGCTGTAATGCCACTGAACATTGTAGTTCATTTCTCCATTTTGAGAAATCACGATGGAAGGAAATACATGGTAAATAAATGTGAGGATGCACATATAAATGGAGAGCAAGTCTTTTGTTTGGTCTGCTTCTAATTCACAGTCATGTGGAAAGGCTGATCTGGAATTGATGATATCTATAAAGCAAGATTAACTGGGATGGTTATCCTAACCAGCTGGCACCAGAGCCAGGTTAAAATCAGCCATATTTAGGTGTCTTCTCTATGTACCCATATTTTATCTCTTATCCCCCAACACTGTCAATTCCAGCATCTTAACCCAGACATAGGACATGCTGGCATAGAACATCTATTGGAGAATACCCATCTATTCATCAGACCAGACAAAGATTGTCAGCAGCTCTCTAATTTCCTTGCAGACCTGTGTGTTGTTACACCAGCGTTTCCTGCAGCATGTGTTTGTTAGGCCAACTTCTGTGGAGCTGTGGGTAAAGCAGGGCAGTGTGCGGGAAGTGCTGGACAAAGCCAAGGCTGTAGTCAGAGTATGTCTCCTGGATGCTCAAGCATGTCCTGGCCTGCTGGTGGAATCAATAGGCCAGGTGAACTGATTTGGGCTGAGGTGGCTGATCTCCATGCGGTTTCTTCCTTTGTCTAGAGCTGCGTGATTGCAACATGGACTAACTTCCTGCTCGCTATTACTCAAGTCACCGCTCCAAGACCCACTTTGTTCTTGAGTCCTGTGACCTTGAGTAAACATCTGTTTACATGCAGTAATCGCTCTTTGTTGCCCAAAGGTGGCACTACCCTAATCATCATGGTATTTATTATTACTATTATTACCTCATAATAATCTTAATTCTTCTTCTTTTTCTGTGTCATTAGTGTAATTATTGACACAGACCCACTTCGTATAAGCTAAACATCGCTTCTGTTTATGTTAAGATTGCTAAGATTTTTTTTGAAAATCTTTTTTAAAAAACAAATATATCTTGTAAAATTGGAATGGTTTCAAATTTCATTTTACATCAATGGATAGAGAAATCTTTTAAATTATGGAGTATTCATCATCGTTTTATTGGTGATGAATTTGGCATATTCCTAACATAGTTTACTTTTTGTCAACTGCCTCCCAGTATTATGCATAAATAACTGATGACACAAGACTGAAAATATATACAGTTTAATACAATTTAGCTTTTCGAGGGTTTTTACTGCTAGTTAACGCTTATTTAGTCCAGCAGCACACAAAGGTCATTTTGTATGAAATAATAGTAACTATAGAAAAAACGATGATATTTAAGACAACCAGGAAACATTTGACCTTTCTAGGCATTACTGCCAAAAGTGTCAAAAGCTTAATAGCTTTCCAGTATAATATTTAAGCCACAGAAAATTTGATGCTGTAAAAAGTAAAGGCTTTCTTTTAAAACCTAAGTGGAAGCAGGACCTAAATAGAGCACCTTTTCGGCAAGGATGGAATTGGAAAGCTAGGATTTTAATTTTGAAATGTGACAATGAAGAGAAGCTTGGAATGATGCATATCTAGCTAAAGCTTAATTCCTACAAATGTTCAGTAATGACTCTTTAAGTCACAAGACTAGTAAACAGGCAAGATAGGAATCCAAAATATCTCCAATCCAACAAGGGTAAACAAAGCAAAGAGTAAGAAAACATATACAATCATTGCTGCTGTTGCCTTCAAGTGGAAATATGATTGTGCTGGGATCTGAGGAAGAGAGACCCAGGAGCAGCTGTATGATTGGATCTTTTATGGCCATGTATGCACCTTTGATATTCCTCTCTCATTTGATATTGACAGGGAAGTAGGGCAACGCTCATCAAACTTAAAGGGGGGTCCTTCTTAAAATAGCTCTAGAGAGTTGGGCAGCTTGAACATTTCCACAAAAAAAGATAAACATCATATATCGCTACTGATGATTAAAGGCAGCAGCAGTTATGGATTCATGTCTGTCCTTGCCTCATGCCATTTTCCTCCCACTCAGGCTGGAGCCCTATGTTGCCTCAGTCCTTGCCATTTACAAAGCTCTTTCTGGTTGCTTGTAATAAAGTTGCAGCCTGTTCTTAACTGAGCCCTGTGTATACATAGCTCTCTTTCTCCACCGTAGGCAGAAAAGATTGAGCAAGTTAGATAACCAGTGTTTAGAGTAGGATGTGGCATTTGCAAGCTTTGCAAAAAGCATTTTCTTTCCTGCAGCCAGTCTACATTGACCTTCAGATAGTATCTAACATTTTAGTAGCACAGCATAACTTAGACATGCTGTGGAAACTAACTGGTAAGCTTCTCATTAGAGCACTAAGCTGCCTGAGGGCTTTCTTTTGGATGGGTTCTGGGGTGGCAGCCCTGTTTCTATATAGTCGTAATTATCTCACAGATTTCGAACACGTACTTCAAATGGGAGGGAGAACAAAAAAACACTGAAAAGGAGGGGTTTGCTTTTGTTTTGATTTATTTTGTCTTTCAGTGCAACCCAAAATATTGTGAAGTTGCTGTTCAGGATAAGGACAGTGGTTTATATGGACTAGAGTAGTAGTTGTTAACCACTGGGCCAAAATTGATACTCTTTGGAAGTTGTTAACAGGTTTCCCAGTTTACAACTCAGGGACATAATATAATAATAATAATAATAATAATAATAATAATAATAATAATAATAAATTTATTTCTAACCCGCCTCTCCCTCTGGATCGAGGCGGGGGAACAACAATAAATATAAATACAAAGACCATAAAATAGATAAAACATTAAAACAAATAAAACAAATACATTATTAAAAACATCTTAAAATTCAACTGGGTAGGCCTGCTGGAAGAGATCAGTCTTCACAGCTCTCTTAAGTTCAAGAAGACTGCTAATTTGTTGACTCTCCTCCGGCAGGCCATTCCACAGTCTGGGAGCGGCAGAAGAGAATGTCCTCTGGGTAACACTTGTCAACCTAGTTTTGGCTGATTGAAGTAAATTCTTCCCAGAGGACCTGAGTGTGTAGGGTGGATTATACGGGAGAAGGCAATCCCGCAGGTAACCTGGAGGGCTTTAAAGGTAATAACCAACACTTTATACTTCACTCAGAAGCTAATTGGTAGCCAGTGGAGTGATTTTAAGACTGGTGTAATGTGGTCACCCCTAGGTGTACCAACCTGGCTGCCATATTTTGAACTAGTTGAAGTTTCCGGACTAGGTACAAAGGTAGCCTTATGTACTGATGAGATTTGAATTAATAGTTTTTAAATGTAAAAATAAATTAGCAAGCTACAGTGGGGAAAGAAAGACTTTGGGAAACCCTTCTGGAAAGTTATATTCCTGTTATGAATTATTGTTTTAATTTCCTCAGCTTAGCTAGTATGGATCTTTATGGAGTTCAAACAATGCTTATTAATAATATAAACAGAAAATATAGAAGTTGAGTAGCTTGACGCTATAGAGAGGTGCACAAGTAGCACACATGTTATTAATGATAGTAGGCACTCTTGGCCGTCGCATCTATCTGGGCTGTCATTTGGAGCGACAGATCCAGGAGTACCCCCAAGCTGCGAACACAGTCTTTCGGGGGGGGGGGGGTAACCCCATCCAGAACTGGTTGACACCCCCCCCCCAAACCCAGGTTGTGGCCCTTGACATCTTTTCTGGATTCAGCTTCAGTTTGTTTTTCCTCTCCAGCCCATTACCACCTCCAAACATTCATTCAGAGGAGACACACTATCCTTAGCTGACGATGTTGTCGAAGGCATAGAGAAATATACTGATAGCACCCCGCCCCATGCCTCTGGATGATCTCTCCCAGCGGTTTCATATAAATGTTAAACAGCATTGGGGAAAGGGTGGCACCTTGTGGTATGCCATATAGCAGCTCCTTCTTTGAAGAGCAGGTATCCCCAAGCATTACCATCTGGAACCTGCCTGAGAGATAAGACCGGAACCACTGAAGCACAGTGCCCCCGATTCCCAATCCCCTCAGGCGTTCCAGAAGGATACCATGGTCAATGGTATCGAAAGCTGCTGAGAGGTCCAAGAGTACCAACAGGGACACACTACCCCTGTCAATACTCAGGCATAGATCATCCACTAAGGCAACCATAGTAGCCTCAACTCCATATCCTGCCCTGAAGCCAGTTTGAAATGGGTCTAGAAAATCTGCATCATCCAAAACTGCTTGGAGTTGGAAGGCAACTGCCCTCTCGATCACCTTGCCCAAAAATGGAAGATTTGATACCAGGCGGTAGTTATTAAGGTCCAAGGGGTCCAGGAAGGGCTTTTTTAGAAGCGGCCGTACTACTGCTTCTTTTAAACATGTTGGAAGAGAGGAGGGAAGAAAGCAAGTAAAAAGAGAAGCCCCCTTTTCTTGGCTTTGCTACCCCTCCCCCCATCTCTAGCAGCACTCAAGGACAGAGGCTTGGCTTACAACCTCAGTCTCAAAATTTCCCTCTAATAAAGTCAGTCACTGACCCTTAGGCTTAGACTCCTGGCTAACATCTAACACTTCAGCAAAAGTGCAAAGTCAGCTTTGATATTAATAATGGCCAAACCGGGGCGGGCAAAATGCAGTATATGAGCCAGATGCATCCAGTGGAGTTTTCTGCAACCCCTAGAATAATCATTCTAAGGAACTCCTTATATTCTAATTCATTTTTTTCCTTCCTTTTTTCTCATTTTTGGGGGGCTCTGCCAGGTGCTTCCATGTAGCAGTGATAAGTGCAAGGTCTCAAAATACATCATCACTGCTATCCTTATTGCTATGTGTGTCTTGTTTTAATCAGTTTTATGTATTTTATCATATTGTTTTTCCCCGCCTCGATCCAGACGGAGAGGCGGGTAAGAAATAAATGATGATGATGATGATGATGATGATGATGATGATGATGTGGGAGTCACTGCAGGTAATTGCTGAGTCACAGGAGTGGCAAAAATTCAAGATCTTAAGCTCAAGCCACTGGGATTCAGAGCTTTTAACCTCAGGATCCATTCTATTTCCTTTCTTAATAACAGTTGGTCATCATGTGTACTAAGTTTTTCCAGTGCACAAAACTTTAAGTCTGCAAAAGAATAATGTTGTGCTGAAAAGTGATCTACTAAAGGAGCACCTGATCTGTTGTTCTTTAAGTTGTTAAGGTGCTCTTCTATACGTTTTTTCAGAGGCCTAATTGTTTTGCCTATATAAATCTGGGCATTTAGACTGGATGGCATAGATGACAAAAGTACTGTTGCAGGTGGCGAAATGTTTAAGGAAATATCTTGGCTGATCAGATGGATTTTTAAATTCTGTGATGTTGAGGGTGTATTTACAGTAGCAGCAGTGTCCACAGGGATGGTGACCCTTGGGCATGGAAGCGCCAGGTAAAATATTGGGTGAGTTTCTGCCATGTTATTTGTATTCACTTCTCATCAAAAGATTTCTTGTGTTCCTGGTTCTTTTAAAGGAGACCATAAGTTTTTCCTGTCACCCTGGGTAGGGTGACCATATTTTGGAAACCAAAAAGGAGGACAACATTGTCGGCACCCAAGGGGGCGTGCCCACCAACATGTCTGGCCCCAGGGGTCGAGTCTAGCACCAAGGGGGGGTGCCCACCTGAACATAGCCTTGGTCATATATCTGATTTTACAGCACACAAGACAAATCTGTTCTACATAACATCTTAAAGTTAAAATCACTGACCTAAAGAACAACGAATCTGAAATTAACTTCACTTACTCCTACTTCTGTAACTTTTGCTGTACTTTGAAGCTTTTGCTATACTGTGTGTGATACATTCTCCCCTTCCTTCAAATATCTTTTCTGACTGTATCCTCACTATGCTGCAAACTGCTGCTGCTTTTAACAGGGCTTGCTGCCGGCTGGCTGCTGGCTTTTCTATTTTAAAATTTCTTTTTTTAAAAAAAACTTGTGTATGATTGTCACAAGTTTCTCTACTCTAACATTGGGGGGGTGGTATGGGCGGCAGACCGTGCTTCACCCATTCACACTTCTCACTTATATACATTAACTTCTCAAGGCTTGCATGTTGACACCACTTCTCGCATACAGATTTTGAATTCCTGTCTACTTCCTGCACAAACAAACGACTCTGAGACCTTCTTTCTAATGCCCTGCGTTGCCTTCCAGCACCGTACGGCTATGTTACAACAGGTGTCTCTGGGTTGTCTGTGCAGCCTCTGTTGTCTCTCTCTCTAAGTCATTGCAGCCAAACCAAAGCATCCAGCCTCAAACAATCTCTCCCCCCCCCCCCCGTCTCCTCCAAAGTCTCCCGATGGTCCAGCCGGGCCGCACACTTGTGGCCAGGGGTATTGCTTATTGTTTGGTCATGTCTGGTGACCCTTACTTTAAAAAACACCGCCACCAGCAACCTCCACCTCCTCTCTTCCTGCACTCCTGCTCAACTCTGATGCATTCTTAAAACACTCTGGGTGGTAAGCCAGCCTCTCAGGGCCAAGCTACAGGTGAATCTGGGTTGCCTTCAGCCTCTCTCTGTCTTATGCCAGCCAGCCAACAGTCCAGCCAGGCTGTGCACTTGTACCCTGTGGCTGGGGGTAGGGTGCCAGCTTATAGCTTGTTCACATCTGGTGACTCCTGTTTTTAAAAAAACTCCACTGCCAGCCACCTCTGTCTGCACCAACACTGGACTCTGAAATGCTCTGTGTGGCATGCCAGCCTCTCAGGGCTAAGCTACAGCTGTCTCTGAGGTGTAACTCTGTCTGAGACTGATGCCAGCCAAAGCCTCAAACAAGCCAACACCTGCACCAACACTTGATTCTGAGGTGCTCTTGAAAGGCTCTGTGTGGCATGCCAGCCTCTCAGGCTTCAGCTACAGCTATGTTGTGTCTTCAGTCTAATTCTGTTGTGTCTTCAGTCTAATTCTGTCTCTAAGAGATATGCCAGCCAGCCCAAGCCACAAATCTATTTTTCTCCGACACACACTTCAAATGTTCTGCATTGAATGCCAGCAGTGCAGACAGAACCTATCTCACAAGTGAACAAAGTGAAATGGAAGGGAAGGGGTAGCAAAGTAACGACATGCCAGGCTCCAACATCCTCATCATCAGGACTCTCTCGACTGACACCTCTCTGTTGGTCGTGGAAGTTTTTCCTCTAAGGATGAGCCTTCATTGCCCATGATGTGGAACTCTGAGAAAAAAGCCTCTGGCCTGTTCGGTTTTGCCCTGTGGGCTGCTTTGACTGACCTCTCCTTTCCCACATTTTGATCTGTGGATGCCTCGCCTCTGCTGAGCTCCAGGTGCCCGACTGTCCACCAAATCTGCAACAGGAAAGGTGCCCTGCTCGCCCAGCACTTCTTAGCTAAAAACTTGAGATTCCCTTGATGCCAGGGGCTGAAAATTCCCAAGGTGCAATACCCTAAAGAGGAGGTTTGATAACCTGAGTTTGAAGGATATGGCTCCAGCGGATTTTTTTTTTTAAAAAATTAAATCTCAAACTTTACAACATTCCTAAAAATCAATGGATGAACAGATGTGCTTCAAACTTGGCAAGGATAAAGCCCTACCTGAGATCTATGATGGTGCCAGGATTCATTTCTTTATCTTTAAAAAATGACAGGTTTTTTAAAAAGACAGGTTATATATATATATATATATATATATATATATATATATTAAAACCTCAAACTTTTAAACAAATCCCTAGAAATCAACGGATGAGCAGATTTGCTTCAAAATTGGCAAGGCTTAAGCTTTATCTGAGAACTATCATGGTGCCAAGTTTCATCTCCGTATCTTTAAAAATGGCGGAGCTGTAAGCATTTTTGTTAATTCTCATTAAAGTAAAGTTGCCCTTTGGCTGGGGAGGATGGGGAAAATCCAGATTTTTCATCAAATTTCATAATTCCCCCCCCCCTTCCCGGATTTGTTACCAAAAATCCTGACAAATCTGGCTTTTTCCTGTCATATGGTCACCCTAATCCCTGGGATATGTTGGACAATGTGCCAGCGTCTCCTTATGCTTCCTTGCAGATGATTTGTTATGTGGTCATACGTTAGACTGCAGTTGGTTCGATCTGGCTCTGTTATGTTCTTTTTTTATAAAAGCTCTGATTGTGATTTTGCCTCTGCCTTTCTGAGGCCTTGTGAGATTACAGGATCTGGATACCCTCTTTCTTTTAATTGTACAGATAGTGTCTGTGATTCCTGTCTGAAATCTGATGCCATGAAACAGTTACATTTAAGTCTTAGAAACTGTCCATATGAGAGATCGTTTCTTGAAGAATTGGGATGGGAACTTTCGTATATAAGATATCTAGAAATATCGGTGGGTTTTCTATAGATGGAGGTGATAAGATGCTCTCCTTCCTTCACTTTTAGATCTAGGAAATGATTTTTCTGGTGTTGAACTGGATGTCAAATTTAATATTGTCATTCTTAGAATTTACCCACGTTATAAACTGTTGTAGATCTTTCCTATCCCCCTGCCAAATAGAAAATACATCAATATATCTCAACCATATCAGAAGATGTTTTGCATATTGTACCTCTGGTGAGTTTTATTTTATTTATGAAATCAGAAGAATCACATACATAGGATGGTATGAGAGGTATGAAGGGTTTTAAAAAATGATCTATAAACTGTGAGAATGGTTCCAGCACAGAACTGCATGATGATACTATTGGCCTGCCAGGTGTGGGGGAAATATCCTCATAATTTTTGGCACAGTGTAGGAAACTGGAATTTTAGGGTTAGTTTTGTATAGAAACCCATATTCACCCTCCGTTATATACCCCAGGCTAGACTCCTCATACAGGGTGTTTTTTAATCTCCCTGGCAATAACAGCAGTTGGATTATTCTTACATACCCGATAGGACACGGTGTCTGCTAATTGACAAAGGACCTCTTGCTTATAGTCAGTGCTGTTTTGAATCACAATCGCTCCCCCTTTGTCTGCTTCTATTATGACTATGGAGGAGTCGTTAGCTAAGACCAGTAGAATCTTCTTTTCCTCCTGATTGATGTTATGCCAGGGGCGAGTTGTTATTTTTCCAGTCTTCTCAAGGACTTATAGCACCAGTCTTTCAAAGACTTGTATTGCTGGCTCGACTGGGGCAGGAGGCATCAATTTAGAGGTGGGTCTATTGATACTCTTGGATATATATTGTGCTTCAGTGGTAATTGTCCTATTTCGCGGTTTGATTCCAGAATGAAAGAGGACTAGCTGTTGAACTATCACAGAAAAGGCCCATTCCTTCACTATCACCCCCTGATCTTCTCTCAGAAGGCCATACAGAATAGGTATCAGATGCTTCGCATGCCCTGCCATATGTCTAAAATGCTCCGTCTCCCACTATGATAATAATTGCTACATTACAGTTCTGCAATGCAGAATGTGGTAGCTAAATTGCTCAATGGAGCTTCCTGTTGTACACATATGACAGAAAGCTCTGCATTGGCTCTGCAGCTCTGCATAACTACCAAGCCATATTCAAGGTGTTACTGCTGGTGTATAAGGTTTATAGCTCAGAACAAGGTTATCTAAGAGATTGCATAGGCCACCCCAGACTTTATGTTCTGCTTACCGTAAAACAGCCTACTGATCTTCACTTGTTCATGCTGTGGAGGAGGGCCTTTGCCACTGTGGCACCCATCATGTAGAATTATTTCTCCACTGAGATCAGGTGAAGTCCTAGTCTGGAGTGTTTCTGCTCACAACTAGAGACATATGTGTTTGCCCTAGCATTTTCCCTATCGCTAACATTGCCACCTACCCTTAGTTATTTTAATGAGATATTGTTTTGTTTTATTGACTGCTTTTATTGTATTTTATCATGATTTTACTTTGTGGGTTATTTTTTTAATGACAAATGGTATAAAATTGCTGAAATAAATAAATAATAATTATAATAGCTATTAGCATTTTATACCCCCATTAATAATAAGTTCTTTGATCAATGTACAAAACAAATTTAAAACCACAAAATGTAATAAAAATAAAAACACGTTAAAAGAGCATCAAAATAAAACCAGAAACAGTAACAACTTTGTGCTGCTTTAGCAATATTCCATAATGTGCATGATATGTAATTGGGGAGGAGATGGGTGGAACGCAGTAACTTTTAGAATGGGCAGGGAACCATCTTGGAGAAGCTCTTGGGAGTCTGCATTCCAGTGGGAGGCACAGCCAAAGACAAAAGTGGGGAGGGCTGAAAAATCCAACCCACCCCAGATATTTCATTGTTACCAATTTATAGTGAGAAGCATGTTTACCCACAAGCAAGCAGGACAGGCCTCTGCATCTCTATTCAGCAGGAAATAATTCAGGGGAAGAAGGTGCCAGACCAGACAGCGAACCTTCACAAGCCTTATCAGGCTCCATGGGCTGGAGGTTCCCCATCCCTAATTTAGAACCATTCTGCCTTTTAATATTTTTATTAAAGCGCCAACAAGCAAGCCATTAAACAAAAACACCTGGCCATCGTGACCCTGAGAAGTTGATTATGGCTGGGTTCGGATGACACTATAGTCAACAGTGGGTTAAATAGTCAGCAGTGGGTTATTGTGTCTTCTGTCAGGATTTTTTCACACCATGATTGGTTATTCAGACAAAAAATGTTTAAAAAACGCTGTGCAGAGTTGATTATTTGGTTATCGTGTCATCTGTCGGGCACTGACTATTTCATTACAGACAGTTGCTTATTTTCAACGACTAGAGTCCCCTGGCAAGAGCAGTCAAAGTGACAGCTGCCACTCTAATCTAGCCAGTAGAACTCGCAATGGCTGATGGGATACCAGCAGGAGGAATGGATGGAGAGGGCGGAGGATGTGTCAATCAAACACATTAATAGTCAACTCGACGCTGGCCTTAATCCACACCATGGTTGAGCATGTCATGTGGGGAGTACCTCCTCAATAATCAACTATGGAGTTGACTGTTAACCCACCATTGACTATTTTGTTATCCGAACACTGCCTATATTTCCTCAGCCCCCACCCTGTATGAGATGAAACTAAAAAGAACCCTCTCCTTTTGGATGTGTTTGCATAATGTTCACATATGGCTCCAAGGCATAAAGCAGCACCATAAGTGCTGAATAAGGAGGCAGCATTAACATTATTTAAACTACTGCTAGTATATAGAACTTCATTTTGCCCCTTTTGCTACAGTATTTCCTGCTACCAAAGAGATGAGCATTTTTTAATCTGGATTCTATCTGGATGCTTGAGCTGCTGTGGTAAAGCACCATGGGAAGCTCTGGATAGTTGTTTATTTCTCTCCCTTGCCTCTTCTCTCCTGTGGATCAATTCCTATTTTATTAGTTAGACAGATAAGATAATAATTACATTTTGATTTCAGAGGTTTCAACGTTGATGCAACATTGAAACCTCTGAAATTTAAGTTTAATTAATGTAATTAATTGATGCACAGACTGTAACTTTCTGCCAAAGACTGAGGAGGAGTCTTTGAAAAACACTTGGTATTTCCATCTCTGCTAGTTTATTAAATTAAAGGAGAGCTCTTTAAAAAGACAACCATCTATTTTCTCTCTGTCTGACTGAGCCCATCACATTAGTGGGCATTTTACGTCGTTTTTGATGAGATCGTTGGAGCCCTGGAGATGGAGAGGTTAATGTCCAGAAAAGGAAGAATTCCAAATGATTTTTTAATATATTTGAATGATGGTGTTGGTGGTGACAGCTTATACTCCGCATAGTTACAGAACACTTCTTTCTAATAGGGCCAAATTAGAAAACTAGAATTATGTGTGTTTGGAGCATTAGGTGTCATGCTAATGTGCACTCCTTGCAAGCCTTTCATCTTATCCTGCTCTTAGCTGCCTTCATTCTTTATCCAGCCTCTCTCTAAGGGTGAACAGTTAGCTAAGGAAGGAATTATGAACGATAATGAATGCTCACAGTTGCCAAAAGTTCACAGGTATTCATTTCGCAACTTTGAAATCATTACAGACTATGTCTGTTTCCAGTGTATCAATGCATTGTCCTAGTGATATCCTTGAGTATTCTTAATAACCTTTCCTCCATTCTTTTGGCCTCTCCTCTGCCTCTTCTCCAAATGTGTTTTTTGTTTGTTTGTTTGCTCTGAGGCAGGCTGTGATATTTAAGAGAATGAACAGTTACAAAAATAAATCATTGCATGAATTCTTCATTTCATAATGTGCAATTTTCTCTCTGTTGTGCTTTTGCTTTCTGTTAAGCCTTGACTGACGCTATTTAAATGTCCTTTGCACTATAAAGTTTGTTTTATTTATGCAGAAAGATGGAGATATGCCATCTGTATTTGATTATTAGCTCTTGAAGTTTGACTTGTAGCAAAACCTAGAAGAACTTATTTATTTTGCCAATGAACAAAACCCTATGGCTTTATCAAAGCCAATGCCATTATTCAACAATTCACCTTAGATATTCTATAAAAATTTAAGAAGTGATATTTAAAATGCTACCAGGGTAGCTATTTGTTTAAAATCAAGTACCCAGTCTTAAATTTCAAAGTTAATTGAGGAAACTGGAAAGATTACAGGTCTTGTATGTGAAAGGTATGTAAATTCAGTGTAAATTCACACCATCTGTTTTTAGTTTGAAACATTTGTGTACAAGAATGTAGAACAGCAGCTTCTGTATTTTGAGGATTATTTTTTCCCCACTGTGAGACCTAAAAGGACTTAGACATATATTTTTAAAGGATGCATTGACTTCATCAGAGCTGTAAGTCTCTTTTGAGAAGGGTGAGCATAGCAACAGAAAATATTCAGATTTTGTTACTGAAGTTGAAGGTAGTAGGGTCAGTTTAAGTGTAATATTGTCCCAAGTAGGGCAAAGGAGAAGAATGAAGTGCAGCATCCCAAAGAATCCCCGGTTGTGTAAAGCAGTTGCCATGTGCTCTTTTGTAGTATGCTGCTGAGTTGCTGGCAGTGGTCCGCCTACCCTTCATCCATCCCAGTTATCTGCTCAACGTTGTTGACAATGAGGAGTTGATAAAGTCTTCAGAGGCCTGCCGGGATCTAGTGAATGAAGCAAAGCGTTATCACATGCTGCCGCATGCCCGACAAGAGATGCAGACTCCAAGAACCCGGCCCAGGCTATCAGCAGGTAATGCACAGTTCACGTCAGAGCTGAAACTCTGGGGTCTATCATTTTTCTGCAGCTGTTGATGGGACGGTTCAAGCTGTTTCCTGTCTGCATATGAATGCAAGATGAAATGGCTCGCTTCTCTCTCTCTCTCTCTCAGTGGCACTTCCAAGATACAGTCAGAGTAGCAGATTGGGCAATTGGGTACCATGCAGTTCTACTTCAGGTTCTGATGCTGATTCTTCCTGTGGCAGAAGGAGAGAGAGAGAGAGAGAGAGAGAGAGAGCATTCATCACCACAAATCAGGTGCTATACGATCTCATCAGCTGGTTTTCTTTCACCAATCGGCCATATTTTCAGAGTAACTCAGCACAGTCAGGAGCTAAAAGCTATGTATATGTATATTTTAGATGACAGTGATTGATACTGAATCCCTTTGACATCCCCTATATCCTGGAATATATTAAGATCGTCATATGGAGAGGTATATAAATATTGTAAATTAATAAACAGTATAATCTTTACCTTATACAACATTGTTATGTTAAACCTTATTATTATTATTATTATTATTATTATTATTATTATTATTTAAACAGGCTTTCCCTGACTGAAAGCCCAGCCATTGCTTTATAAGTATAATTCCTGTGTTTTAAATATTTTGATCTTTTATATTTTGACATTGTTATTGTTCACCACTCAGGAATGTTTTAGATGTAGAGCAGTCTATAAATAAATAAATAAATGTGCCTGAATCTACACATGTAATAAATACATAGTCTGAGCCTATGCATGTTTACTCAGAAGAAAGCCCCATTAAATGTAGGGAGACTTCTAATAAGTGTACATAGAATTGCAATCCAAAAACTTTATAGGGCCAGCCCTATTTTCAAGGAGAGTGAGGCATCCACCTGGGGCAGCAGCTGCTAGGGGGCAGCCGCCGCCACCACCCTTTCCATGGCTCTTCCCATGTTTTGGAACCATCAGTCCACTTGTTTCTGGTCGGGGCTACTGGTCTGACCTTGTCTCACCTTGTCACCTTCCCCCAAAGTGCCACAAACAGCACTGTTGGAAAATGCCCATCTGGGTGGACAGGCAAAGAGCAGGCCAGGTTACACACACCTCCAGACATCACATATGCATTGCTCTTCTGATGCGATGCATACTGGTGCTGCCACAGTTGCACTGCAGCATTTGGCTTGAGTGGACAACGGGGTGGGCGCCAAGGAGAGTGGTGAGCAAGGTGTGGTGAGGTGTTGAAAGACTGGCACGGCCTGCCCTGCTCCCCTTAAGCTAAGTTGCTGCCCGCTGGTGTGACGCAGAGTGCTATTGAATTAAGTTTCAGCGGCTAGTTGGTTGACTTCTGTACATGGAATTGGTTATTTATTTATTTGTATGAATTCATATACCGCTGAATAGAAAATGCTACAAAAACCTGTAACAGTAGTAAAAACAGAATTAAGGTCAAATAATCACATCCTAAATGAAATCAATATACATATATAACTGGGTCATATGACATGGAAAGCGTGAGTGAACAGGTGTGTCTTTAGCAGGTGCCTAAAATGCAAAACTGTCACCTCCTGCCTAATATTAACAGGGAGGGAGTTCTCAGGGTGGGGTGGGAGCATCACCTTGTCCTTTGCCTGAGGCAATAGAATGTCATGTTTTGGGAATCTCTTTTTGGTAAGCCCCCGAGACTTAAGTTTTTCATTGGCCATTTTTAAGTATTGTTTTTAAAACATGTTTGTGACCGCTGCTATTCTTTTTCTGTTTTTACCATTATTTATATTTTTATAGATTATTTTAATTTTGCCCTCACGCAAAATTATAAGAGCAAAATATACTGCCTTGGATATATTTTTTATAAAAAGGCAGGCTAGAAATACTGAAAATAAATCAGTAGATAATAGCTTCAGGTACCACGCCTTACTTTCTGGGGATTATGAAGACATACAAGTCAGAATTTTTACTCTTGCAACTCTAAAACTTTTTGGTGCGCCTATTATATTGGAAGATAGCATGAATTCATATATCAAATTTAGGGTGGTTTATATGTGGAAGGAATACAGAATACCTTTTGAAGTTGTCTCATCCCAGCTAGCAAAATAAAAAAAAAGAACAAGAGATTGCTACTGATGCACTTGGTATATAAAATTATATGTCAAGTTGCATCCTTTTCAGTTTGCAGAGATACTGTCTAATCAGGGAACGTATCAGAAAGATGAAACACATAGGATTTTCAGTAACAACCCACTTTCTAACTCTTTAGCTGGGGATGGCTAATGGTTTATCGGTCAAAAGTATTTCAGAAAAGTGCCTATTTAATGTTTGCAGATACAATTGTAAGTGTAATGCAAACCATTTTCAGAAGCTTGTTGATGAGCGAAAAGTAATTTTCCTGGAATAAGGGGAAGGGAGTGATTATTCTTGTAGGTCGAAGTCCAATTATGTGGAACTGTTCATGTACTCACAAAGGGTCTTTAAATCCTTTGTAAATATTGCAGTATGTGCAATGCCCTCTTGAGGTCATTTATTATAATCACATTAGATCCAGCACAAGTGAGGGTTTTTTTTGCCATTTTCCGAAAAACAATAATCTTATTGCCAACACATTTTTACTTCAAATTGTACAGCGTGTCACTTGTCGATACCATTTATATTTAAAATAGAAAAACTTTTCAAGAGATGAAATACATAGGGGATATAGTGAACAGACATTTCACTACCAAAGGATGTGTGATTACTGCAGCTTTTGAAAATGTTCCTAATCCCTTTATGTTCTCAGGAGGAGTATAAAAATGCAATGCAGACAAGTAGCTGCCTTTTCAGTTTCTGAGAGCAAACGTATGTAGAGCTTGGGAAAAGAGACATGCAATTTCTATGTCACATTGGCATCTAAAGATACTCACGTGATAATTTTGCATGGCTTAGTTGTCTATTAGAACACAATTCATTCTTTAGAGTACAATCCTGTGCATGTTTACTTGGAAGTAAGTCCACTGCATGCAGTGGTGCTTACTCTCTGGGACATTGGTTTAGGAATGCAGTATAAAGTTGCGATCTTAAACACACTTGCTACAGAGTAAGCCCTGTTGAAAACAGTGAGATTTACATCTGACTAAATACATATGTGAAAGCACTGTTCGTTCTTTAAGTATGGAGTAATTATTCAAATCTGTATTCGGAACGGTGAGAAGCAGAATATATATGTAATATTAATTTTAGAATATTTAACCTTGAATGTAAGCGCGTGATCCGTTGAATATCTGCTTAATCTGGCTGTTTTTGTTTTAAAGTTAGCTGTAAGCTATTTTTGAAAAACAAAGCGCACATAACTGTCAGGGAAAGGGGAATGCTGAAAAAGACCTATCTTCCCCTTCCAAACTTATTCCTCATTTGTTCTCACAATGTTCATTATTCTGGTTTAATTAGAAAAGAGTCCATGCATTATCTACTGTTTAAGCAGGAACAGAGAAATATATTTGACCATGCTTTAACATGTCTAGCTTGTTCAAAGTTTAAATAAGAATAGAAATGTATTAAATGTATAATGAAATTCAACAGAAGAAGCCTTGCAAGTAACAATTTAAATGAGGATTTTGGATTATGAAGTTGTGAGTGTGTGTGTGTGTGTGTGTGTGTGATAAAAAAAAAAACATTTTTAAGAAATGCATGTTTACATCCTAGGTGTTGCTGAAGTAATAGTCCTCGTTGGAGGCCGTCAGATGATTGGAATGAATCAACGAGCCTTGACAGCAGTAACATGCTTCAACCCTCAAAACAATAAATGGTACCCACTGGCCAGCTTGCCCTTCTATGACCGGGAGTTTTTCAGTGTGGTGAGCGCTGGAGACAATGTCTACCTCTCAGGTGAACAGCAAGGATTGGAGAAAGGAAGAGCATTATCTATTTGAAAACTGTTTGGTGTGACAGGTCAGACCAGGACAAATGTATGTTAGCTTGCCTGGGAAAGAGATGCTTCCTTTTATCACTTCCCACTTCTCTTCAGCTCAGATTTCCTCCCCAGTGCATTCGGCACTTGTAACGTATAAAGGATAGGTTCGACACCCCATCAAGCGTGTGAAGAGCATCCCTTGCAATTGCAGCACAGTGTAAAACATTGGATGGGGCTGGATCTAAATGACGGGTTTCTGCATCTCGAGTCAGTTTGACTGAGCTGCTGCATACCTGACCTACACTTACCATATTTGCTTATAAGAAGGTTCACTCTTGTTCATTTTTAAGATCTCTTGTTGAAAATGAACTGTAACCTTTTTGTTAGTTCTAGTGAAACTGAACAAACTCTTCTCTCAGACTTTAAACTGGAGGACTACGGAAATGTCACTTTGTTAATATCATGCTTGACATTTTCTTTTAAATATACTGTTATAATTCAACATGTAAGTAGGGACTTGGATAGTGTGATTCATACATTTCTAACACCTTGATACTACAACTAAAGAAGAATAGTCAATAATAATAATAATAATAATAATAGGTCATATCCAATGGTTGTGTGAAAAGGCAACACAACCAATTGTTCTCTTCCCCTTCCTCCCTGTTGTAGCCCTATGTACTCCCCAAACTATTTCCAGATGGTTGGGAAGGACTCCTTAACTGGGAAAGGGGCTGTGTCATACAGGCTGCAGTGTTAGGAGGGAATTTACCATACTTGAAATCAGCGGGAGAGATCTCATGCCACCTGGCACTCTGAAGAAAGCTGTAGGAAGGAACAAGAAAGATCAGTTGCGTGACTTGCTTTCTACGTGTACAACCATTGGATACAATTCAATAATAATGGTATTATTATTATTTGTATAATAATATAATAATGAAAGTGATCACTATTTATTAGTGTTAACCGTAGGAATTCCTCTCATTTTGTCTAGATGTACAGTTAGGTCTACATATTACCCAGCAAATAACCTGGGTTTGCTATCAAGTATATGCTCAATAGAGAGCTGCCACCAATCACAGTTCTCTTGACAAGAGTCCTTGTCTGATACATGGTTTCAAACACCTATTTGCTGCTTTTGCATGTTACACTTTAAAATATACATTTAAAAAATAATCTTATTTGTACACCTAAAACCTGTAATGTATGATATGACTCTTCGAGGAAGTACTTAGTTATTGTATTTTGTGTCTAGACTCTCATTGATTTCAGGGGTATTTTCTTTTTCTTGACATTCATTACCTAAGCAATATGACACTTAGGATTTCTAACTAGAAGATGTCTAGGAAGCTGCTTTGTCACTTTATACCAGTTGCATATGTAACTGAATAGACTGCAGGTTATTTATGAATGCTTCCTGGGCATATTCCCATATGCAAATATCCTGCCTAGTCTGACATCATGACAGCATTAAAAAACAACAACCAAAAACCTGTGGGATGCATGAATAAATGGCACCAATCTGCATCATCCGAACAGATGCTTGCAATTGAGGGTGATTTATTTTAATTAGACAAATGTCATTTGGAAGAAGTTCTTATATTGCAATTGGCTTGCATTGCAATATATACCACGAGCTATTTTTCCTCCAAGTCACGTTGACCTTTTTTCTCTTCCAAATAACGAGGGCAGGTGGCATGGAGTCTGGAGTCACCCTCTCTGATGTCTGGTGTTACATGTCGCTACTTGATAACTGGAATCTCGTTTCCCGAATGACAGTCCCAAGGTGTCGGCACAACAGCCTGGTGTACGATGGGAAAATTTATACCATTGGAGGCCTAGGTGTAGCAGGCAACGTTGATCATGTGGAGAGGTAAAATTGCTCCCTTCATACAAGCCATGCTGAGACAATTCACATGCGTTGTATAAGAAAATTGTATGATTTCAAATCCTTTACATAGAATTCATTTTTAAAAAATGCTCATAGTTTTGTGACACACGTTAAAAAGCTACTTGGTGGGACATCTGAGAATAAGGTGACCTCGTAACTTGGACCAAGCTCAGTAGCTTCTGCTTGAGCTTGGGCCAAACCTGCCCTACCCCAGCCCTGCAATCCAAATGCAGCAGGGAAAACAGAGTCAGAATACAGCACAGGTTTGTCAGTTTCTGGGAGGTCACGGGTAGCCTTGGGTAGCAAGACCTACTGAAATGCAAAATTTCAAACAGCGTCTGAGATCAAACTTGAAAGGGCAGTCCAACCAAGAGTGTCATCTGTTAGCAGCGACTTTAAGCGAAGCCAAGATGGGAGGAAAAAGCCAAGGGACCAATACACCTCAGGAAGAAGATAAAAGCAGATATCTAGAAGTCAGAAACATGAAAAGTCACCAGGTAGCTAGGTCACACAGAACTGCACTGAATAGACAAGAATTGAAAGCTTATATCGCCTAGTCTTTCATAGCGCCGCCCAGACGCAGCTGAAGTTAGCCCACCCCTCAGAGCTTCCTGTTCCTGAAGAGCCCTCCTCTTTCTGAGAACCTCTTTTGTTCCTGGTAAATCTGGTTTCTTTGAGCTGTCAGGCTTATGCCTTGCCAATGGGAAGCCACCTGGGCCTGCTCCTTTGGGGCTGGGTGATTGCTTGGTCCCCTCCTCTCCATGGGCAAGTTAGGTTCCTCAGGATCCCTGTCAGTGGATTCTCCAAGGACCACTGTTGCTGAAGGGGCCAGTGCCTACAGGAGTGGGGTGCCCACAGGAGTGCTGGAGTCAGGGGGTCTTATGTAGTTTCCAACCTTGACATTTCCTCAGAGAAGGAGATTGCTTGTCCTGACCTAGATCAAGCATGACAGACTAATATAAACACATACCTTAAAATGCACTCTTAGTCAAACATTTCATCAGGCAGAGATAGTTAGGTCAACTGGAATGTTTATATTTATCATTATTTATATATATAGTGGTGTAGAATATTCAAAACACTTCACATGTATAATCTTGTTGTAATCTTTTCAACAGTCCCCAATAACAAGGGTAGGGCTCCACCCCCTGATATCATCAGGTCCCTGGCTGAAGTGCCGGCTGGAGCTCCTCTAGCCAGGGCCTTGGTCAGGGCGTCGGCTTCGCTTTTCCTCAGCTAGGAAAAGCCCAAATAGAGCAAAACCCACCAAGGCACTGGCTGCACTGTTCCATCACCTTCTGTGGAACAAAGCCAATTTCCCCACCCAATTTCCCCCTAAGGGGTGGGGCTTCAAAGAGGGACAGAGGCCTTACCTGAGGCCCCATTGGTCCGAAGAGCCACACTAGAGATTCCCCATCTCTAACGTAGAACCAATGTGGTATAGTGATTAAAGTGTCAGACTCTGACTGACAAGATCCTGGTTCAAATCCTCATCCCAGCTGTGAAGCTCTAGGGCCAGATCCTGGGGCCTAGAGGGCACCAAAATAACCACCAAGAGAGAGAGAGGGATGACTGTGGCAAACAAACCCAGCATCAGCACCTGAACCAGCATGTTGGTAAGATAAAAATTGAGGGGAGGGGATGAACAACAGTTATAATTTGTGCCTCATTCTCTGAACCACTATGGTGCACTAACTCTCTTTGATGAATGTCCCTCGTTCCTGATTGTTATAGCCATCACCGCAGTGAAGGCTATGTTAAGGTCCATAAGTAAATTGAGCATTCCACCATATGAAATGTTTCTGTTTTTCATAAGGAGAAAAAGTAAAGACACACCACTGCACTGACTGATAAAAAGCGAAAAGTGATCACCCCCACCTTCAGACCATTCACAAAGTCTTAAGAATTTTGAAGTCCCTAAGGAGAGGGGACAACAAAGCAAATGCAGAATAAACCAGTTCAAAAACTATTAGTCACAGTCTTTTGGTCAGAAGCAGTAGTGCACCAGGAACAATACGTTTGGCTGGCTTTTTTTTTTCTTTTAAGAGGAAGCCATGTTTTCCTTTTACAGGTGCACCTTGGGAAAACAAAAATGGTGGCAGCAAGAATGACTGTGCTTCAAAATCTCTGTAAGCTTTTCAAAGTTACCGAAGAAATTCTCCACCTGAAACTCAAAAGTAACGAATATGGGACCCCATTTTCACATTGCTGAGAATGTGGATGAGAAAGTGAAAGGGCATTCTTTGCCTGGCCCTTCCTGTTTCCCAGCAGATTCAGGTCCCCACTTACCCAACTGCTATTTGGCAGGCCGAGTGTTGATTCTCTCATCATGCACCTGTTTCCAAGCAGATTCAGACCTCCCACCACCAGCCTGCCAAACAGTTTTTTAGTGTAGTGGTAGAAGGAGTGGTTGTGATATGAGATTAATTAAGCAATCCAATATATGTGTACTCGGAAGCAAATCTGATTGAGGTCAGTGGGGCTCACTCCCAAGTAAATAGGTTTAGGATTGCAGCCTAAATGAAAAAGAAGTTCAAGGAAGCTAGCTGTTTTGGGAATCTGTGATACCTGAAGCACAGGTACAGACTATCCCCAATTGAAGGTAAAATGGAACACAGTTCACGTAGAAAAAATCTGACAAAAGGTTTAACTTAACTCAAGTGTATGGAGACTTTTAACTCTTATTTTGTTAAGTTTTACATCTAGAGACATTATTTCTGAGCAATAACTAAACTTTTACTGGGTTACTTTTAACTGTAGGTGTCTCTTAATCCCTTCATGATTTATTTACTGGCCATATATAGGTGTACAGAGACTTTTTTTGTGTTCATATTTCATTTTGATCCAATATGACATTATGTTAGTTTCATTATATTTGACATTTTTATATTAAAAATAAAACTTTAGAGTACATTCTTATAGAAGATAAACTATTTTTAAAAAAAACTTTATGGACATAAATACACTCTCAACTTTGAACCATAGTGAAAATTTGTTGTTATTTATGGAATCTGTGTGTCGAGAGCTTTCCAATCAAGTATGTTTCATGAGAATTGGACAACAGGAAACCAATCAAAAAGGGATAACCAACTAATTCCTGACTTGGAATTGCAGATAAAGGAAACTTTTTAATTATTTTTAATTAATAATATTTTATTGTTGCTGTACATTCCAGTGCAAAATGAATTTTCTAAAGTGCCATTGAATACAGTGGACTTTCCTTTCACTTGCATTGTAATCATCATATGTGTTTACTCAGACGTAAGTCCCACTCCATACAATGGGGCATACTGCCAAGAAAGTAGGTATAGGACTTCAACCTTAGTATATCATTACAAGGCAGGATCTACACTACTGCTTTATAATGGTATTGAAGTGCACTGACAACTGTTGGGGCCCATGACACATTCCATATACTGTTTTCAAACTGCTTTCAAAGTGTTATATCCTGCTTGGTGTAGAACTGGCCTAAGTAGGATCATGTATGTTCCATCCAAATTCTGGAAAAATTGATGCTCTAGAATCATGGTGCCCTCTAGCAATTTTGGACTGTAACTCTCATCATCCCCAGTCAACATGACGATGCTGGTTGGCAATGATGAGAATTGCAGTGCAACACATCTGGAGGGCATGAGATTCAAGAAGGCTGCTCTAAGAAAAAAGTGAAGTGGGTGGCCCTAAGTTGTTCGTCATCAGTTTTCCACAACCCCACATTCACCTCTGCATATCATAGTCTTCATCCTTTCCAAATACTTTATCTGCTTTGGGAGAATGACAATTTCACTTGCACTTTCTACCTCCTTAGGGAGGATGTGGCGTTACAGCTTCCAAGCTCACAATTTCCCCTGCTTTTTGGTGCCTGGTTGAAAACTCTGTAGCCTTATTTCTTTTTGTATACCATAGGTTTTTAGTTTATTGAATATGTACAAACATTTCAGCATCAAAATATATCCCTGGCTCTTTTAATATAAAATCTGAATTCAGTGAAAACCGGTTATGCATGCTTATCCATCAGAAGACTTATGAGAAGCAAAAATTAAAATAGAATGCATCTGAACTGGACTGGACACTCCTTTTTAGCAGTGATTGCTTCAGTTTATTAAATGTAATTAGACAGAAGCTTTCGCTCAACAATATCGTGGTGCCTTGATGTCTTCAAAAGAATTGAACATACAGCCTTGACCAGTAGCACTTCAGTCTGAAGATCCTTTGAAAAAGGAGAAAATATACAGGAAGGACAATCCAGGACAAAGCATTTAAAACTATCAATATTCATGCATAAAGAGAAGACCAGCCTGTTACAATATAGCTTTATTTTTCTATGACTACTTTTTTGGAAACTGTATTCTGAATAATATATACAATAGTGTGGGTATGGTATATAAACACCAGATAATGATGGTGCAAAGGCTTTATAACAGAAATAAATTAAAGCGTTCACTCATAAAGCTGCTAACCTAGACAGAGACAAATTAAGAGAACAAGGCTAAGCAAAATTGATGTGTGTTCAGATACAATTGGGAAGGAGAAAGAGAGAGAGAGAGAGATAATGCAGAAAGCTTTTTCCACTTAGCATGAACTGCAGAGTAAAAAAATTAAAATGTAACAGTAACAAGATTGGTGAGAGAGAGAAACACAAATTAATTAGAATGAGGGAAAAGAGGTGTTCACTATCATAAATAATTTATCTTAGTTTTGTTTATTTTGAAGACTTATATGTTCCTTTTCAAAATAATTCATAGTTGGCTAGTTAGGTCATCAATATATTACGCCTGGCTCATAGATAATGGCAACCCAAAGTATGGGTTGTTGTTGAATTAGAGTTTTTTGTAGAATCGTGGATTGTTCCTACATGCAAACACTGTTATGGTTTAACTATGGGTTGTTAACTATGATAATTCAGGAAAAGACCCCATCATTTGTTGATGGGTTATGAACTCTGGATTGTTCATAGTTAACAAGCTGTACTTAAACCATAGTGTAGGGTTCACAAATAACAATAACCCATGATTGAAAAATAACGCATGATTCCATGACAACCTACACTCAACCCTTACTCTGGGTTGTCGCTACATGCAAAACAGGTCATATATGCAGCATGATCTCCATTCTTTAAGCATAATTGCTTTTGTAGCCAAAACAGCACCATTCATGCACGAGAGGGAGGTAGTAGAAGTTTTGGGGAAACCCAAGATTTGTAGAAGTACCACCAGTATTTAAGAGGGGAAACCCTTAAGGATGTGGAATCCCAAAAGCTGCCCAATGGCTACTGACCATGCTCAGTAGCCACAAAATGCTAATTGACTGTTGTGGAAGGAAATAGGATGCCAGTTGGGAGGTAGAATGGAATGGAGTATCCTGAGAAGGGCACTGAACAAGAACACTTCACACACCGCAACATTTTGTTGCAACAAATCCCACTTGTTATTAATAATACTTAACATTTATATAGCACAGTTAGAATATTCAAAGCACTTCACATACATTTGCGTAGTAATGCTCAATAGGCTTGTGTGATAGGAGAGTATTATCTCCATACACAGATGAGGGAGTTGGACTTAGGTTATAATGATTTGCCCAAAGCCAACTTGCGAGTTTGTGGTTGAGGTAGGATTTGAGCTGGGGACTTAGCCTGCAGCTCATGTTCATCATCCCTGTACTACGTGTAGTTGCTGCTTTTCTGGCAATCCTGAAGAATTTTGCAGGCTTAATTTAGATCTTGTGTTTTTACACATTTGCTACATGAGATTATACTTTTCAGTGTGATTTTGCTGATCCACAAGGCCATTAGGGGCTAATGCCAAACCAGTACTAGCAACAGTTCACTGTATGTGGCTCCTTTCCTATGGCATGTGCTTGGGCGACTTGGCGTTCAGCACATCTAATGATGTTTCTGAACCCTGTGACATAAGCAACTGCTATCTAGTTGTATCCTTACATGTTGAATTCTGTTCAACAAGGCACAGAAGAGACATAAGAAAGAATTTGGGTTTGGTTTCTGGCCCTTAAGTGTAAACCCTGGCTGTGTATTCCCCCACCCCCACCCCTGTAACTCCTGGGCCTGCACCAGCAAGTGGTGTGTTCAGACCTGAAAATAAAGATTTGGAGAAAGTACAGAAACAAGGTGACCAGAAGCACTTGTGTCTGAGGAGGAATCTTTTGCAGTGCCTTGGATCGATTTAATGCATTGCTTTGAAAGGAGATCAAAAAGAAGATATTGTGGGTCTGCTTCCAGATGGATTACCAAATAAGATGGAATCATAATTGCAAAAAAGATAAAGATGCAAACTTAGATTCAGAAGTGAAAGATGGGTGTATCAAAACCACAAAAAAATTGAAATACCTATTGGATCGTGCACCAACTTATGAAGTACTGCTTAGAGAAAGAGGTTAAGGAGAAATGTCCTTCAAGATGACATCACTTGGGAGAACTGGTTCATTTGACTTTATCCAGAGTATTTCTAACATTTGGCTCGGATGGCCGTATTCCATGTGGGAATAGATTCTGTTCCATTGAGAGTTGTGCAACAGAGCAACATTTAGCAGTTGCCATTTTGTCCGCTAACATGGTAGAGGCACCTGTGGGATGCCTACAAAGCTCTTCAAGAAACAGAAGCCCTGCCATGTTTGGAGTATGGTAACCTGGCTTTGTCACTCAGCAGGTGATGTGGGATTGCTGAGTAAAACAAAAAAAATTATGCTTCATGGGGAAGGGACAGCCTAAATGTGACTACTTTGCTGTACCAAACAGCCGATCCATGGAATTTTAACCTTTGCAGGGCTCTGTGTGCACAGGACAGGTATGGTTCATTAGCATTGCAGCTACCCCTTCCTATTTTAATGTGATATTTTATTGTTTTATTGATTTATTTTATGGCATTTTATCATGATTTTATCTTGTAAACCACTTTGGGATTTAAAAGAAGGAAGAAAAGTGGTATGGAATTTTTCAGAAATAAAATAAGTAAATGGCGGCAGGATCAGCAGGAAATGCAGGACAAGCAATGTAGAAAGGTGAATCAGTAACTCTCTGTCCATACATGAAAGGCTGGCACTGCAATAGCATAGCAGGGTGAAAGAATCCATACAAATCACCTCTTTTAAAGAGACAGAAGGATAGCAGGGAAAACACTAGATTACAAGCGCCTTATCTGGATTCTTCGGAAAAGCTAAGTGAGCAAATGAAATCAATTTCGGAAAAAAAGGGTTACTTTGGAAGTATCTGTTACATTTCAGCATTGGTGAGTCTGCCAAAATTTGAACATTCTAAAGATGTAGATTTCGGATCCTCCCCTAAATCTAGAGAGCTTTCTTGTCCCCACTACATAACAAGCAGATTCGTGACCCATCCTGAAAGTAAAGCCAGCAAACTAACTCAGGACCTTAATAGTTGCATTAATAGTTTAGCACATTAAAAATTGAAATTAGTGAGGCCTATTTTATAACCAGCTTTTCGTTGCTGTTCTGAGTCTTAATTTGAATTGAAATGGAAGTGTTGTGCATTTAAAGGTTACTTTGCACCCCACCTGGCAGACATTTCTTGGCTGTAAACAAATTCTGTTGGTTTGGGGAGAGGGAGGAGGACGGGACAAGAGAATTACGTTTTCTGTATACCTGCATCAAGCAGAGAAGTGTAAAGAAAGAAGCTAGAATTAATTTGTTTATTTGTTTGTGAAGCAAATAACCAGAGGCAGTGGATTGGAAGGAAAACTTTATGGAGTGAACTCTGAGACCTTTTCTGTTTTGGTTTAATTAAAGTCTACAAAGCTCAGCATCCCAAAGATTTAATGACAGGATGTTGGGAACCTCAAAAGCTGCATCAGTTGAGGGTCAGACTGCACTCACCTCTTTAATCATCTATCTCCTTCACTCTGGCAGCTTTGGGATTAGAAGGTTCCCTTACTTGCTGCCACCCACTACCCCACGCATGAAAGCACATTTCTGTATTTGGGAAGAGGGCAATATCTCAAAAATTTCACAAGTCTCTGCTTCACTTTGTACATATTTGATGTATAGATTTAGGTAGTAAATGGTACATGTGAAATTGTAGTGTTTGAATGTCAGTCTTGAAGACCTATTCTGGAAACGAAACATGGTACAATACAGAGACTGTGCCAGATAGCTAATTTATATTTCCCCCTTTGGTTCATTTCCCCCCCTGCAAAGGCATTCTATCAGAGAGAATTTAGAATAGATTGAACACCTTGAGAATGTGTCTTTCACATATCCTTTCTTGTACATCACTTCCCTTGTTTAATCACACATGTACTTCCATTATGGATATTCATGTTTTTCTGTTTTTAACTGCTTTTGAAATTAAGATCATGCAAATGTATTTACTACAGTTTAGAATATTAATAAGTGTTCCTTTGCCCTTTATCTTTCCTCAATTCCTCCCCACATCTTATTTTTTTGACTCTAGCAGTTAGAGGGCCCATCCAAAATTTCATTAACAATAGAGATGTCCATTGCTGGGGGAAAATCCTGACTCAGGAATCATGAATGCAAACAATTTTCATGTTTGTTAGCTGTAATTCCCTAGTGGCATTAGGTGATATGAGTTTGTGTGTGACAGAGGGAGGGAGGGAGGGAGGGTGAGGATGATAGTGAGTGAGTATCATAATTTATTCTTGCAATTTACCACTCCAGCCATTAGGTTTTTGAATCTCTTATTTATCTGGATATGCTGCAATTCCATGGAAATATTGAAGCCGAATAACCACTTCATTTTTTACTCCCAAACTCATTTTGCGGGCATTATTTGGATCGCTGCCATGTTAGCTAAAAAAAATAGGTCTCTGAACTGGTGACATTGTCTAAAATGAATCTTCATCTGTGGTTTATTAACTGTACATCTTTATGGTCAGTGGCTTAATTAAATCCAATACCAATGACCTTAGAACTAATTTAGCGCTCTAACGCATATTCTTATCTTCTGTGCTACATGGAAAAATGGATGCAGCAGAGAAATCTTATTCCTGCAGCACATTTTCCATTAGCGTTTCAGCATTCTGCAGTGAAATGTGGTAGTTTTGTCCAGGCGCTGAAAATTAAACAGAAGCAACTTGCACATCACCAATGCACACATTTAATGGCTAGTTAACTGGGGCAAAGAGAGCTATCATGTTGCATTATGTCTGAAGATCGGATGATCTTCAAGCTAAACAATTTAAGTGTGTTAACACTTGCCTGCTTCCAGTTGCTGTTTGATATCACTGCACTCATTTGCAAGAATAATCTCACTCTATTCTAATTAACAGAAATTAATTAGTGAAAGTCATTTTGACAAAAGTATCTTGGATTATTATTTTTTAGCCAGGGATATAATAAGACTTGAGAGGCATATGTAGAGACTAGATTTCATTTCCCCACCCTTTCCCTCCCTCCTCACTATCTGCATTAAAAAGTGTAGAAGACATTGATAATGTTAACTATCTACTGCCTGCATTGTTATGGGTTGGAAGATTCATTTGCCAAGATGTTTCCCTCGCTAGCCATTGGTGGGTGCCAATCAATGTCGCTTCTAGGCTTATTCCTATGTCTTTGTGTTTTAGGTACGACACAATCACCAATCAATGGGAGACTGTTGCTCCATTGCCAAAGGCCGTGCATTCTGCAGCTGCTACTGTTTGTGGGGGGAAAATCTATGTGTTTGGTGGCGTCAATGAGGCCGGCCGTGCTGCTGGAGTTTTGCAGTCATATGTCCCACAGACGAATGCTTGGAGTTTTATAGAGTCACCCATGATAGGTAAACAGAGACCATTTTTCAAAATATAAATTGAGAATGGGAGTGCGGGTGGGGAGAGAAATTAATTCTGTGCTACTGAATTGCTGGAAAATGATATATTCAACATTGTACGTGCTGAAAACGATTATGAAAACATAATTAATTTTTGTGAGCTTATTAATGTAGTTTATTAGTCAGCCTAATGGATGTCTGTATATGATAGTAATGCAGGTCAAGGACATTAGTATGTATTATCCCACACTGCAGACCAGTTAGTGTAATTGTTACTCCTCCTGGTTATTCCCTAAAAATTGGTGGGTTCCTAGGGGACAGCGGAAAAAGCTAACAGGAGTATGAATAACCTATGATTATGATATGAGAAATTATCAGCCCCGAGCCTGTTTAAATGTTACTTCACCACCACCGCTCACTTTTAAGTGCAATAATAATGGGAGCTCACGGGCTCCATCCTCTCACCACCTACGCAATGTAATGCCCTAATCATGGGATCTTGATTTGAACATGGCAGCTTCTATATAAAAAGCATACCCTTGCTTTTTTGAGAGTTTCCATACAACAACTTTTGATATTTCTGCGCAGGTGGGATTCTACATGAAAGTTGAGGTGAAGATCACATTGTAGTATTTTTCTGCCCCTAAAAAGGGTTGTATGAATCAGTCTTCAGAAAAGGCCACACGTGTCCTCGCTTGAGTTAAACCAAAGTCCTGCAACTTGTAGACCAGTATTTTTTATTTTATTTTAGCTATTGTTATCCTTTCTTTGGGTGTTGTGGATGTAGCACTGGTTCGTAGCATCGATTTGTGGGTGTAACATTGCCCTTTCCTGTTCTGTGGCTGCTCTTGGCGTTCAGCCTAACGTGACATGACATGCGTACGATGTAGCATGAATCACCCAGCAGGAGGACATTAACCATTGGCAATCATGTTTATGTATTTCAGCAGTGCAAACAAACTCATTTCATAGCTCTTTCTGTCACATGCACACAGTGCTGCTGTTCATAGAATCCACTGAGTGACATTATGAGGCTTTCCTGTACTCTGAGCAGACTGCAAAGCTGAATGCATTATACAAAGAAAAAGTGTTCTTGTTCCTTACAAAAAATAATAAAAGAGCTGCAGAAGCAGCAGTTCATTCCCTAGACTCGTTATAGTGTCTAACAGTTGTCAACTCATACAGACTTGAAAAAAATCATCCCCAACTATCCCATAGTACATTGCAAATTTGCAAATAAATAGCTTTATGCCCCAACAAAAATATGTCAGATCTACAGATAATCAAAGGATATTTAGGCTTCCTTCAAATAAAAGTAGCAAATTAGTTAATGTCTATACTATACCCAGAAGAAGGAGAGCTTTACAGTTAAGCTACTGTTTTGTGATTTTGCCCAAAGATAAATAACAGCAGGTAATTTTCATTTTTAAAGATACATAGATTCAATTAGGGCAAGAGCGAAGGGTTTCCTCACTAGGGATTTGATTGTTATCATCTTAAATAGAACCTATGCTGTGTGAGTATTTGTGGGGGGGAAACCATACCCTGAACTAAAAATGCAGTCCAGTGACAATTTGGTTTCGTTCACCAACTTTCCACAGCAGCTTTGACTATTTCTTGGAGTTCATCATGAGCCAGAAGTCCAACCCATCCTTCTGTCCACCCCAAGGTCATTTTGCCTGAAGGACATCCTATCTGTTTGTTGATTCTATACAATAAATGTGCAGCCACTCACATTTTGACATACTTTTTCTTTCTCTGTGATTTATATCTTGGAGACATTAAGGCATTCCATAGGCCTGCCTAGCTCTGTTTCTTCCCCTTTCCCTTAGATGTGCCTACATCTGAGCCCTGGGCCAGAATATTAAATACATCTGAACTGTGTACTCTTCTTTGCTCTTGAAGTCTATTCTTGCTTCATTGTTTTGATGTGGTGTGAAGTCACCTCAAGTTGATTTCACCATAGGGCGACCCAGTAGTCTGAGTCTTTCAACATGTCTCCAAACTCACAGTGCTCTTTCTTAGCTTATTTTTAGAATCTTTGTGGCAATAAATTAGATTAGATTTGGGGGGGAGGGGGGACAACACACACTGTTCAAGTCCCTTCTCAGCCTTTCTTCAAAATCAACCACTGCTATGCCTCAGTTGTTCCTAGCAATAAGCTTGTAATTTATTTTTCTTACCTTTTAAATCCATAATTAATTCCTGTGTGATATACATTGGGGAGGGTAGCAATATGTGCCAGTGAGGAACTCAGTTTGACACCCTATACATTTCAGAGATCATATGGCACAAAAGTGGTTAGCG
Source organism: Anniella stebbinsi (assembly GCA_029215795.1). Taxonomy (NCBI): domain Eukaryota; kingdom Metazoa; phylum Chordata; class Lepidosauria; order Squamata; family Anniellidae; genus Anniella; species Anniella stebbinsi. Next base: position 126,178,689 of record JARDYH010000003.1, on the reverse strand, counting down.
GTTCAGAACTAGCTATGATGTGTATAGGCATGGAAATACATGGTCTATTACTAAATTGGTGGTATATACAACTTAGGCTGACCATATGAAAAGGAGGACAGGGCTCATGTAACTTTAACAGTTGTAGAGAAAAGGGGAATTTCAGACGGTGTCATTTGTATGCAATTAGTTCCTGGTGAAATACCCTCTTCATCACAACAGTTAAAGTTGCAGGGGCCCTGCCTTCTTTTGTATATGGTCACTCTAGTATAGTGCCTGCAACTTGAACTGCGGTGATGAAGAGGGAATTTCACCAGGAACTAATTGCATACAAATGACACTGGCTGAAATTCCGTGTTAAAGTTACATGAGCCCTGTCCTCCTTTTCATATGGTCAGCCTAATACAACTACCATGACAGTGCTATAAGTTGGAAAAGGCCTTTGCTTTAAGCTTCTACAGTAGAAAACATTCCCCAGCTTTATATTTTTATTTTTGAATGTTTCCTCCTCCTCCTCCTCCTGTTTTTTCTTCTTAAAAAAAGTGGGGTGGGGGAGTAGAGAGTAGCTAACAAAATGTATGAAATATATTTAAAATGCATTCTACATATGCAGTAAAAGTCAAATGAAGCCCAAATGATAAAAATTGTGAAACACAAAAATTATGAATCAAGGCTACTTACCATCAGTGGGCGAGGTACCAGGGCCACACACCCTGACATCATTTAGCCCCCAGCTGAAGTGATGGCTGGAGCTTCTCCAGCAGGCAGTTTAGCTGAGGATGATCCATCTGCACCTTGGCCAGGGTGGCTTTGCCTACCCCCTTGCTTTGTAATAATTAATAATAATAATAATAATAATAATAATAATAATAATAATAACCACTTGCCATGGAAGCTAAAGACTACGGCAAAGGAGAAGGTCACAATTATTCTGTTAATCACATCAGTCACCAGCATCACACCAAAAAGCTATACAGAAAACCTTCAGAAACTGGGCCTACCAAAATCCATCCACACCAACGTCCAGAAGACAGTCATACTTAAAACATGCTCAATAGTCAGGAAATTCCTGAATCAGTAAAAGACAGCATCACTTGCCAAAGCCCGTCATGTCCGTCTAGAAAAACTGCCACAAGTGAGGAAAGAGAGATGGTGATAATTCTGTGCTTTCTGTTGGATTTCGGTTGAGCAAATAATAGGCTATCCCTTCCTTGAGAGGTTTCCCATACTTTACAGATAAGAATTTGTTCTCATTTAAACTCTAAAGTTAGTTATCCTTTGTTTCAAGTCATTTTTCCTAATGATTCTTCTACTTTTCCCTGTAAGGGTTCGATCTTACGGGAGTTACACATAAGTGATAATTTTAAAAGCTGTTTAGTCTTTTCAATTCCATAACGATCCCAAGAGCAATCTCATTATTATAAGATACACATAGAGTATTCTTCTTTTAAACAAATGTGCGGTTTGCACAATGGTAACTCCTATCTCATTTCCCCCAATCCATTCGAAGCAGAATGTGTACTGGAAGACAGAAGAGCATTCTTCTAAAATTCAGGACAGAAAAAAGGGGGTGGTCCAGATAGTTAGAGGTTTAATTTGCACTTCCTGAATGAGGTGAAAATTCCTAGCAATAACGCATCAACTACCCCTGAGGCTGGATAGTGGGACCAGTAGTGCAGGATACTGAGTGGTGTGTTGTGGAACCATATATTAATGTCCCTTGTCTATGGAAGCTGAGGCCTTCAGAAAATTGCCACTATCACCCCCTATTTGTGCTCTGAATTTTTTGAAAATGTCATTCCTTGGAGTTGAATTTTCCCTTTATTATTTATGTATAAGCATTCCCGCTCCTAACAGGTTCTATTTCCTCACCAGGGATCTCCTGATCCTTGTTTCACAGTCTTCCTCTGAATGCCCTCTTGCCTGCTTTGTATATATTTGGTGGGGTGGGTGAAGAGCAGTGTGGTTCAGGGAACGAAGTATTCCAGACAAATGTTGCAATAGCAAGCTCCCACCTTACAAAGCAGAAAGGGGAATGAACAAGTGCTAGTTTAAAACGGTTCCCTTTTTTGTGTGCACAGACTGCCCTGTCCTTCCATATTTTGTTGGTTGTTTATTTCTCCCCAGTTCTTCTGATCACCTCCTGCTTGCATTGTTCAGGTGGATTGCTTTGTACTTACATTACTGGAACACTCCACATATTCGTCTGAAGCTGGGTGTTCACCGTGCTAGAGATATAAAGCCTGTCTCATAGACTCTTGGCTTCAAGGCACAACAAGAGCTCTTGCCAGCTGCCTGAAATCCTAGAAGCACTTGCTAATTACCCTATTTGCAGTTCAGTCCTCTCTTAGCTATGCTAGGAATCAGACTGCTGTCGCACACTAGGCAACCAGTGGCCTGTTATCCCATTACTGTAAGTCGATTGGCTAGACCAGTCTTAGGATTTGCTATGCCTTAGATATGTGGGCAGATTTTCAGACACTGGCTTTTGAAAACAGACTGTGTTTCCATTACCCGGTTCTTCATTTCGAGCACAATCCTATGCAAGTTTAGACAGAAAAAAAGTCCTACAACTGTCAGCATTATCCAGCCAACATGGCTGGCTGAGGAATGCTGGGAGTTGTAGAACCTCTTTCTGTCTAAACATTTCATAGTCCCTTTTCCTAGTGAATAGCTATGTGTCTTATAAAGGACTTGTAGGTTTCTTTCATGTAATATTTGAATGTGATCATAGCAATGACTCACTCCAGAATATCTTTGCCTGCTTGGATTTGACCAATTAGAGCAACAATTTGTGTAATATTTGCAAACATATTCAATTTGTGCAATTGGTTGCAATACTCCAATTGCACAAGGGATACATACAGTGGGATGGAATTAAATCCTTTGTGTTGCTGGAAGCCTGGAAGGAATTCTCATTTAGATCATATAGAGAGTTTAGAGGGTGAGTTCACTTAGAGGGTGAGTTCGCACAACACGACAATCTACACGGGTGAATAAGCCCAGCAGTACTGGTTGTCATTGGAACAACCCACAGTTATTCTCCCCCCTCAGCTCTCCACAGTTTCCCAGGGGTCTTGTCTGCCTCTAAGTCCCCTGCGCCAAACACAACCCCAAGGGTAAATCCCACATTTCAGAACTTAAGGATAACTTTGCTAAGGGGCTGATCTGGTCCCCTTCCCCTTCCCCCAACCCCATACCTGTCATCTGTCAAAGGCTGTCAAACTAGCATGTATACAGCCCTGTTTTGTCAATTAAATTCTATGCTTCATACTTTGACAGCTGAAACATAGAAGGCAATGGGTAAGGCAAGACTATATATATTTGACAGCCACAATTGCACATCTCCACACTTGCACAATTTTTTTTAAAAAAAAGAATCCGCCCAAAATGAACCCAAATAATAGTAAAGAAATTTACAAAGACATTTGCCCACATTCCCAGGGCCAGTATATATAGAACAGAATTCAGCCCCACTTGTGCAAATATCAGGACACAGCAAAAAAAAAACTGAACATTGTTGAATGAGTAACAGCCCCTCCAAAGTGATGTTAAGCAGCAGTGGAGGGGCTGTCTCTGTGGCATAGGCAAGATCACTCAGAAACAGTGGCAGGGGCTTTTGGCACTCTTGCCGAGGGGCTTGCTTACCACTACCCATGATGGGTTGGCAGTGCAGGGTTCGGATGACACGCCAACCTATCATGGGTCCAACAACCCCTAAAACAAGTTGTGAGTTACTAGGATGGCTTGTTTCCCAAGCACAAGCCACCCTGCAGGAATCGGTTTGGGTTCGCACAGCATGACAACCCACTGTGGCTTGTCACTAGTGCTGTGTTGTGTTGTCATGTCATGCAAATGCAGTCACTATCAGATTGTTTGTTTTAGTTACAGGAAAAATGTTTTCTAGATGCCTTATACTAGACTTGTTATCATCCATGTATCCAAAAATGTGCAAATGCCACAGAAATTCCAGTGAGCAATATGAATGATCCTGACATGTATATATAAGGAAAAATAATAGGGAGGTTTATGTCTCCGTTGCTGTTGTTGCTAAATCTCCATGCATGTACACATCCTCACACTGCCCTTAAAATTTCAATGTTTCTATGTCAACAATTATCTTTTAAGATTTTTACAGCAGGACGTATCTGGAATCTAACAAGCTATAACTTAATCTGAGGGAAAGAGCACACATCTGTTCTTCAGCTCCAAGCTTTCTCCATGTGGAAATGCATCTACTGGTTCTGCTTATACCCGGTGCCCTTTTTCTGTCCTGCTTTTTCAAAAGGGCATTACACGGAGCAGATTTAGAGGTTGTGCTGGGGCTGCAAGGTGGAGAGGGAAATGGATATGCAAGAGGGGTCTGTATCACTGGTGGAAGGATGCCATTGGATGCAAGCAACTCTTTAGTTTTCATTATTAGCAGTGAATCTTGAACGGTGTACCTTGATACATCCACCTGCCTGGATGACAACATGTTTGTGGGTTTGAGCTCCCCATTTTGTGACCAGTGTGCTTATACTTTGTTCTATTTTTATTGCTAGGTTTTTGCTGGGGGGGGGGGGGGATGATGATTTATTTATTTTTTGGTGTTCTGTTGTGCAACACTACAGACAAAATAAGGCAGAAATGTTGCCACCCAAAATTAAGGGTGCTTACTTATGGATACTGGAGGGGATAATCAACAAAACTCACTTTGAGAACTATCCATTGAGAATGCCAATATGGTACAGATTATTCATTTAAAAGTGTCTACCTCATGATTCTAAAGTGTTTCATTGAGGATCTGAGTTAGACACAAAGGTCCAGATATAACTTAAAAATGATCAAATTAAGGAAGCTTACAAAAATTCAATGCGTATTAAATACTCAAAATAATCCATAATAAGAACAATAATAATTAGTGTGTGTGTGTGTGTGTGTGTGTGTGTGTGTGTGTGTGTGTTTAAGAGAGAGAGTGATTATAAAATAGTTATATATACAGTGTGGTGTAGTGGTTAGAGTGTTCGACTAGGACTCTGGAGACCTGAGTTCTAGTCCCCACTTGGCCATGAAGCCCATTGGGTGACTTAGGCTGAGCATCAGCGACTGAGCCAAACCCACCTCACAGGGTTAATGTGAGGATAAAATAGAGAGGAGGAGGATCACATAAGCTGTCTTGGCTTTCTTGCAAGAGGAGAAAAGGTGGGATATAAATGTAACAATACACAGACACACACACATGTCATCAGGGAAATACTTGTTGAAATGTCTTTGCTTGTTTCTCAAGCAACTTGACAGCAATGGGTTTCTGCTGGGAAATATTCTGTAGAGCTGGAGTGAAGGCCTTGCTCCTTGACATTACACTTGTTGACATTACATTTGTTACTTGTTGAGGCTTAAGAATGTGAAGCAGAGCCCCGAACTAAGAATCTAAGATGACTGTAGGGATAAATAAACTGTTAACTCTTCTAATAAAAGTCCCAAATTGTATTTCAGTTCAGTTACTCAGCATCTGTTAGCTACGGTGAACAACTGTCAGGATTTCCCCGGACTTGTCCTGGTTTTGGTTCTAACCTGGGTGTCAGAGGGAATTTACTGTAATTTTCTATAATGTCCTGGAAAGACACACTTTCCCTTTTAAGGCCGCATTAGCAGGTGGGAGGGAATGACGCACTTTCTGGAGGGTGGGGGTCATTTCCCTCCCACTGCTCCAATCAGGGCCTTAAAGGGGAAAGCGTGTCATTCCCGGACATTATAGAAAAGGCCCTGATTGGAGCAGTGAAGGGCGGGAATTACTCTTTCCCCTCCTCCACTCCAGTTGGGGCCTTTAAGGTGGTGGGGAATTACATGCTTTCCAGAGGCCCCGGAATGCCACTTTCGCACCCCCCACCACTGGGTGTCCCCTTTTTTTGGTTTCCCAAATATGGTCACTGTACTGTTAGCCATTTCTTTTATGGCAATAACAGAGATATGTTCTTTATTGTGAGAAGCCAAAAAAAAAGACAAAGGCAAAGGGGTAGAACCAGAGGATGAAATTTAATAAAAATAATATATATATACCACCAATGCATTTCGGACAAACAGTGTCCTTCAGGGCAGTTCAATATTACAACACCTCTCATGTGAGTAAAAACCTTCTTTCTTGGGGTTCCTTTCCTTTTTGACCCTTATTGTGAGGGCAACTAAGAAAGATACTGTGAAGCATTTCCATATTAAAAATGTCTCACCTTGCAGCAATATATATGTTTACTCAGAAGTAAGTCCCAATGGGTTCAGTGGGGCTTACTGTATAGGCATGTATAGGATTGCACTGTTAACCTGGTAATTAAACTAAAAATAATGAGGATAGTCCCACCTGGGGCATCTGAGGGAATTCAGTGTGTACTACAGCAACACAAAAGTACATTGACAGTCTCCGTCTTTCTGACCTGACTTGCATTTTTGCAGTCTAAAAGCTAGTTCTTTGATATAATATTCCTCCTTCCAGAAACCAGCAAGTGAAGTCGCATTCCCACTCACTGTTGCCTCAGAAATTTCTAAGAGAGCTTAAGTCAGAAAAAAAAGAAGCAGGCTGAATATTGGAAATAGTTATGGGGCACCAAAAGCACCATGAAGCTAGCTCACTACAAAGGACTCTGAGAAACCATGCTTACTGCTTATAAAAAATAAAAGCAAAATTCTGCTATTAAGAGACTAAAGGGAGATCTTCTTTCTTTTGTACAACAAAGGAATATGAAGGCAGGGAATTAGCCTCCTGAGGAGATATTGTTTCTGTCTTGAGGTAGCCCAAAAGAATATCCCTGTGGGCATTTGAGGTTAAATGTCAAGATCTCTTTTGTTAGATTAATGTGTCTTCCACAAAGTAAAGTTTAGCTCAAAAGAGGCTGCTAAAATGTGATCAGCATATGTGGAGGGTTCACATACTAGAGAGCTTTTTGTATCAATAACAACAACAGAGCAAGCAGTAAAAGGAGGATAGGACACTCAGGCTCTCAAATTATAGTAATGGTATAGTTGGGAGACAGCAGACAGTGACTTGCTTTTTAATCCTTTTGATCAATTCCTACCTGTTTTTTAAAAGAATCACACAGATAAAGTGGTCTGTTCTCATAGATGATTTTGGGGTTCTTTTACATGTGAAACATGTAGCTTATCTAGTTGTGGAACTTTGTCTTTTTATTTATTTATTTTTCATATAATCTCTGTCCTTTTTTGGTATTTATGTTTGGGTGATACAGGGAAGATTACCACTTGTACATGCCTGAGATGTGATGTCACCTGGAGTCTGAAATGTAATATTTGAAATACCCCATGTCCGTCTTTCCCAAAGCATATGATTTATTACTAAAGACTAGATATGAGTTGTGCATGTAACATTCTCACATACACTTTGTCTGGTGAGAAGAAAACTGAAGTCTTAGACAAATAGACCTTTGTGTGTGTATACTACAATACTACAAGGCCCACGTGCTTAAGAATATTTCTTAACTGGGACTCTCACTTCACAAGAAAAGGATTTGTGGTTGATCATAGCCAGGGTTACGTATTCTCCTAAATTCATTGAATCAGTTTGCATAAAGAATACAGTGAAAAAATATGGAGAATAATGGTGGCCAATGTTATAAAGAAAGCAGTGGGTATTACTTTTACCCTCCTGTGTGTCATACAGAATCTGAAATCTAATGTTAAACTTGGTTCCCTGGGAACCAAAGTACTAGGTCTAAGGTTTCAGGTTAAGGGTGCAATCCCATGGCCGCTAGACACTGTCTAGCTGGCCATAGGATTTTTCAGTTTCTGGACACCAAGGTCTGAGCCAGAGCTCCAACCTTGGAGTGCAGAAACCACCCTCTCCCCCTCATAGCTTATAGCCAGTGCAGTTTTGCTGCGCCAGCTACATCTCCCAACTTGGAAATGGAGGGCAGAAATAGAGGGCGGAAAGGGGGTGGTCCAGAGATTGGGGAGGGGAGGAGACCATGGAAGCTCCCTGGTCAGACAGGCAAAATCGTTTGTCTAGTCAAAAATACAGAGTGCCTGGATTGGATAGTTGCAGCCTCCAATTTCAGAGGCTGACAACTATCTCCATAGGATTGCACTCTCTGTCTGAAATTAAACAGTGTTTACTGTTTAGAAGAGGGCCTGTGCTGGACCTCCAGTGGACATGGATTAGGATTTCTGTGCTCTGCAGTATTTCTTGCCCCACTCTTAGGATTCTGTTCCTCATTTCGTGGCCCTCACAGCCCCACTCCTAACAGCATAATCTCCCTCTTCTTTCCTGCCAGCTACCATTATAAACCTTGCCAAAATATTCTGAACAAACCGAAATATTGGCAATCATAGTAGATGACGCATATTGTTATTACAATGCATAGTTGCACAATTTGTGCTGTGCATGGGATTTAACTGTCCCTGGCCAAAACCATTCCCTATTTGGTGTTGGCAATTGTAGTTGTTTCTGTTGTTCAAATGTACATAGAAAAGTTGCTGAATCAAATCTGTGTGACTCCACGGAATGGCATGCTGCTCTTACCTAACTGCTGGGAGCAGGGGAAAACCAGTTTCTAGTGCATACATGTGCCCCCACATTAACTGAATGGTTGGGGAAATCGCCCTGTGTCCACTTGTTGTTCTAATGCATGTATGTGCTATCAGAGCAGATTTTCTAACTAAGAAACAATTTAACGTTATGGTTCTTAACTTGGACAGATGTCTCCTGGAAATTCTGAAATGGATGTATTGCCATTAAACTATTAGCCCCCTAGAAATCTTAGCAGGACCTTAATTATCATAACCCTAATTTCCAAAAGCCTTCCAAATAGAAGTTTCAGTGTGGCAGAAAGCAGGGCTGTTCATGCAAGCATCCAAGTAGCTGTGTATGTGTGAAGAAGGAAGTGGATGTCACCCGCAAGTCCCATCCCCTGACCTCGATGAATTCAGTTACCCCTTGTGCAGTGATCCTGCTCTGCCTTCCATGGATTCACCTCCACACAAATGAATGCATGAACAGTCCCTAAGTGCCTTTTGATCAACCAAAGATATGTTAGCCAGTGTATTAAAAAAATGTTTTCCTAAATACATTATACAAAGGTTATTAGTTTAGGAATAGTTTGTAGGGAACAAGCTACCATGTTTAAGTGGGGTGGCCTGGAAATTAATATTCAGTATGGTAATTACAGCCATAAAGATTTGAAGTGAATTGCAAATAAACACATTTTTAAAAAATTAATAAAATACAAAACAACATCCAATTTATGTGTGTAAAATAAATGTGTGTATAAATGAACCTAGTGATGTGCTGGAAAACCTGTTTAACCTAAAATGACCAAATAACTTAAGGTGCAATCCAGTGCATATTTAGACATGAAAAACGTCCTACAAAAAGTCCTGCATGCTGGCTGGGAGTTGCAGGACTTTTTCCTGTGTATAGGATTCTGCCCTTAGTATCACTAAAACAGAAGAGCAGAAGCTGCTATGCGATGTATCTATTGCTGGGCTATTCCATTTCAGACTGCAGGTAAGAGACTAGATGTTTAAATGCTCCCCAATATAAATGCTACCTGTTTTATATGGTTAGGAAATATCCTACCCAATCTCTCTCTATGAAATGGTGTAGCTCAGGTATGAATGTATCATTTTGGGCTTCTGATCTGTTTTGCCCTCAAGCCAATTGGCATGTGTATGTCCAGAAAGAATAATAATAGCAACAACAACTGAGAACTACGAAAAAGACATCATAAATGTTAACAGTGTAACAACAGATTCATGTGGAAAATGTCAATTCCAGGAAACAATAGATCATGTAACAGGAGGATATAAAATTCTGGCAGGAATGGATTATACAGACAGACACAGTACAGCTGTAAAAATAATTCACTAACAACTGGCCATCAAACAACCTAAACCATACATACTCATCCGAAACAATCTTGGAAAATGCAGGTCATAAAATATACTGGGACAGAACAATTCAAATGGACAAGACAATAACTTGCAACTGACCAGATGTAACAGTTATAGATAAAAAGGAAAAACACCTCATTGACATAGCAATACCTAATGACAAAAATGTTGTAGAATAGGAAGAGGAAAAGAGAGGAAAATATACAACAATGGCCATGGAAGTTTTAAAAAAAACACTATGGCAACAGGATAAGGTTACAATTATTCTGTTAGTCACATCAGTCACCGGTACCTCCTCAAAATATTTTACAGAAAACTTTCAGAAATCGGGCCTACCAAAATACATCCACACCAACATCCAGAAAGCAGTCATACTTAAAATATGTTCAAGAGTCAGGTAATTCCTGAATCAGTAAAAGACAGCATGACTTAGCAAAGCCCATCATGTCCATCTAGAAAAACTGCCACGAGCGACGAAATATAATAATAATAATAATAATAACAACAACAACAACAACAACAACAACAACAACAAGTTGTGCTAAGTGTGGGACAGGGATAAGGGAGAAGATATAGGGTCGCATAAAGGCAAATGGTGGCATCAATACATACCAAGGAAGACGTCTGTATGAATCTACTGCTTATAAATTAATTGTGTCATATTAAAATGTACTGCAGTTTTGTATGAGAAACAATTTGACAGGGTCACTTTTGCTGCAAAGAAGTGCATTCGGAGAGCTATGCTTGGCTTTTTGAGATAAGAATACCTCACTTTAGATGGAAAAAGGCAAAGGTATTGGATCACAGCCACTGTGGGTTAGACACAGGGAAGACCAATGAACTTTTTGAAAAAGTGCCTTTCAGAAGTTTAGGAATAAAGAACAAAAAACAGCAAGAGCAGCAGCAGCAGCAGCAGCAGCAAAAAGACTTCCTCATTTTTCTTTCTTTGGCCTTGGAGGTTTCAAGAAACGTGACTTATCTATAAATAAGGGGAATGTATAAATAAAATCCCGGTTTTAGTGCTGCTCTTGGAAACTGATCTCAGCGTTGCTTTCCATTGACAGATAACAAATATGCTCCTGCAGTCACTCTCAATGGTTTCATCTTTATTCTTGGAGGAGCTTATGCACGAGCGACCACCATCTATGACCCAGAAAAAGGCAATATTAAAGCAGGCCCCAACATGAACAACTCCAGGCAGTTCTGCAGGTGAGACAACAACAAAAAAATTATGATTGAATTACCAGCACCTCCAGTATTTTTCTGTTGGAGACAATTATTGCATTAGAGTGAGAAGCACGTTGGGAATTGAGTTGCATGCAGCATGCTTTCTTGCTCATTTTGATGGTATAATCTCTTAAAGGGTGAAGTATTCTCTGGGTTATACTAATTGAACCCTCAGATTAATTATCTGACTTTGCATCATTTGTAAATGCTTTCCTGTGGTATTGGAGCATCAAGATCTTTTATACGGGTCCAGTTCTCTAACGTACCCTTTGAGAATTGAGATGATCTTGAGCCCAGAATTGAGTGTGTTTCAGTTCTCCCCCAATCTGAAACAAGACTGGTGGCACCCATTTTATAGGGGTTTGTGTAAGGTGGACATATGTTAACCAAGTTTTGCTTCTCATACAGATTGCTCTGTAGTAAATGTATTTAACATTAAATCATGTGTAATCAAGGATATGCACCATAAGGCCCATGGACCACTTCTAACCCACCAAGCTTTCCCCAAAATGATCACAGGTGGACCACCATCTGGAAGTAGAAGAGGAGCATGACAGCAGAGCTTGATGAGCCCTATCTAGTTTTATGTATATAGAAAATAGAGCCCTACCGATGCTATATACCACTAAAACAAACCCCAGATGGTTTGGGGACATCCAAAAACATTTAGAAATGAGAAATACGTTGTTTAAGTAACACGTCACTGTCACATGATTAGTATGGGAAATACCTGTTGAAGTCAGATGAACAAAGATTTGATTTCGCCTGTTCTGCAATATGTTATCATAGTAATGTTGTGATTCTGACCGAAGAATGTCTTTTAAAAGCAGTTGATAACAAAAACTGCTAGTAATTTCACAGAAAACTTTTGGATGTTTTAAAATGTCCTCTTAAATGTGAGCAAGACTGAAGAAGGTGTTAAAACTTTACCCTGTGTTAAAATCAGTGTAAACTTTAATGCAAACATAACCCTGGTTTCATGAATTGTTGTCTATGTCACTACATATTGCAGAAGGCTGAAATCTGGCATCCCTGTTCTACCGTAATACAGAAAGAGCCAGTATGTTCTTAGAAAAACTCAGAACTGATTCACCTCCTCCTTAGCATCAGCATCAGGATCATTATTATTTTTGTCATCGTTGCTGTGGTCGGTGTAAGAGAAAATAAAACTAGGAAATATTCATCTAACGCAGACAAAATGTATATCTTTGAATCTCCTTTTCTATTAAAAGAGTGCCCTCTCTTGGCTTCCAAGAGCATTTGTCCTGGAGCTAATATTATATTACTTGGGGGGGGGGGGAAATAGTACAGGCCAAATTCCAGCCAAAGCCACTGTGTTCCTGCTGCTTCTGTGCTAATTACAGATTTTCATTGTTCCTCTGTGTTAACAAGAGTGAAATTGAATGTAGGAGAACCCCACTGTGTCCATGCAGTAGTTAATTATATTTTTTCTCTCAAGATTGTAAACCAGAAGCAAACAGTGTAGTACGAATGACATAACGTCCCCTGGTAATTCATTCCATTAATTATGTGAGCATTTTTTTAAAAAAAAAGGAGGGATGTTCTTTAACCACATTAAAATTACTTTAATGTGAATTGCTGTTAATACAACAGTTCTTTGGCCAAGATCACTTGACAGACTGGAATCTGGCCAATATTGGGAGATTTTATTGAAGGTAGGAGAGACAATGTTATGTTCACATCCTGTTGAAAACCTGTAACAGTTGAGCAGCTAACTCCCCATCGCGCTGTTCAGAATGATCTCATTCACATATTCAGAACTGAGGGAATGAATACTTCCTATCCATCGAGTAGAATTCGAGCACAAAATTTGAGTACAAAATTATGTTTAAAAACAAAGTCCATAAAAATGTTTGCAGCATTTAGCATTTACATTTTTGCTACACTTTCCCATTCATATATAAAAAATAGCACATGCACTTCATAGAGACGATTTTAAAGACTGAAAAGCAATAATGAGACAGAGTTATACAGAATTAAGAATGCCTGAAAGCCATAACCCAAACCCAACAACTAGAAGCATTTGGGGCCAGTACATGGACTCCAAAGCACACTCTCCTAGATTTGGAGGTTAGGGTGGCCACTTAAAATGCCCCCAAAGAGGAAATGCATCACCAAAACACGAAGACAAAACAAGGCACAGATTTGCATAATCTTTCTGTGTCTACATGCAAATCCTGAAATAATAACAATAATTGAAGAGAAATACAGTCCATCTCACCCTAGTGGGAAAGACTGAGCCCCGTTGACCTGTGTGCCTGCTGAGTCTGGTGTCCAGGTGCTCCCTGTTGGTGAGCCACGTTAAGGGCCCTGCTTGCGATCCCATCTGATGGCTCTTTAAACAGACTTAGACCGGAGGGGGTTTCAAATAGAGGACTGTCCTTTATAAAGTACGACACATAGCCACCTAACGTGGAGGTGTAAAACAGAAGAGCAATGTGCTTAAAATGATATCGCCATGCTTGCTTTGTAATGTTAAGTGGCATTGCCACCGAGACTTTTATATTGTCATTGCCAAGAGACACAGCTGACCCCTGCTTGGTCCTTATCTTAGCACTGAGTCTTTTTCCATCTTTGTGCTCCTGGTGTTTCTCCCGGACCAGGATGTTGTTCCTTTCCACTCTCTTGCCACTGCAAGGTTTTAATTCATAAGGGAAAGAGTTTCTACCATCTCCCATTTAGCTTCCACCATCAGCCTAAGGTTGGAATCAGTCAACCGGGAGCCACAAGATAGCTCTTTAAAAGCAGCTTGAAATGGTAGCTGTATAGGAAGGCTGTGATCTGAAGCCTACTTGGTTGTTATTATCATCAGTATCATCGGTATGATCGTCAGCTTCCAAGAGGCTGCATGTAAGTGGGGTGTGGCAGCGCTCTGGTTTTAGGTATATATGGATGCTTTCAAAACTTTACCTCCCCATACAGTACAGGATCCAGTAGTAACTTTATATGAAGTTACTGAGCCAGAATAAAATAGGGAATTTAAGCCCATTAATGTAGACTCCTCCCCCCACCACCACCTCAACATCAGGGTAAGAAGCTCTTGACCCTGCTCTCAAGACTAAATTATTGTTTTCCAACTATCAAGGATGACCTCCTAAAATTTGTAACTGCCAGAAATTATGCAGTTATGGATAGATGGGACAACAGCCCTTTCTCTAGTTCATCTTTGAGCCAAAAGAATATAGAATGTGTTGTCTGCATGTGAATGATTCCAAAGAAGCTAATTTAGGACCAGCAATTCCCAACTGGCAGCGCCTTTTTCCTCTCACTGGTAGCCAGTTGGATTTATTATCCAGACCTGCCAAATGGAAACCCTTAATAAAACTGAGGTCCAGGCTATACTGCAGAATAACAAAAGGGGAGGGGATAGATTTTGTTTTCTTTTTTTTCTTTTTTTTAAATACAAACTTTTGTTCTTGGACGCTGAAGCATGGTGCCTGCTGCTCCGCTTGACTAATAGGAGACGGGGCTGCTGATCCCCAGCCAACTCATTTCCTTATTACAAAGTTAAGATAAAGCACAGGCACTGTAACAGGTTAAAGCAGATGGTCTGTCTGTGGGGAGGGGGGGAGGAATTCCCATATGAATACCATTAGGAAGCACCAGTTCTTAATAGCTGCCTGTTGCTCAAGAGCCCGCAAATTTAAAAGCTGGTATGTGGCTGTAATCCCAATCCTTTTGGTAACTGAAAGAAAATGAGCAGAAAGGAAAACACACTGAGTGTTTTAACATATGCATTCTTTTAGGGTAGATGAAAGCTCTGTGCATCATGATAGTTATTCATCAACATCCCTTCTTTTAAGTTCCATTTGATTTGTTTAATTCTTCTCTTACTCCTACATTAATGATCACATACTTTTAGCATCTCTCAGCTAATTGAAGTATTTCCCCTTGCCGCTTGTTTCATGTTTTATTTTTTAGCCTGAGCCTTTGGTCAGGGTCCTATTCCTTTTACTTTTGTGCAACACCTAATGAGTTTTAGTCACTTTTATAAACATTCACAGCAAAAATGTCTGTAGGCTGTTCCCAGAAAGAAAGTCAGAATACAAAGCCAAGACCACCTAAGACTGACATACACCATGGGCTCATCTACTCCTACAGCCCTTTCGAAAGGGAGGAGGAATAATCGCGAGGCTTCTACGAACGTCGCTCCCAGGGCACACGCGAGGGAAGTTTCTCACAAGTACAGGAGAGCCATTGTGGGAGGACATGTGTCTCGGGACGGTGGCTCCGAATGTGCATCGGCAGAAGTGGGAGGGACTGGACAGATGGGTGAAATTCTTTTACCGGAGATAAGCAGTGATTCCCAACCATGCTTCCCAAGAAATTGGATTGCAACTCTCCCCAGCCAGGGATGATGGGAGTTGTAGTCCAACAATGTTTGCAGACCCAGGGTTGGGAAGGACTGGGCTAAAGACTAGACCTGAGACAAGGCAGGGTGCCACTAGAGCACAACTCACCATGGTGGCTATTAGCAGTGTTGCCCACACAGCTACGCCACCATGCTAAAGTGCAATGTCAATGGTATCTATGCGCATCTGAGGTGCTGGCTTTACCAGTGTACATGAAGGGATGGAGTAGCCTACCCGCTTTAACCATCTACTCCAAGCAGCAGATTTGTTATCCCATAATTGTGAATATCTCTTTAGAGGTCAGTCATGGATGCTTGCTCCTCACCACATCAATGCAAAATACTAAATGCTCTTGGGTACCAAAAGTTTGCAAAGAGGAGGTGGCAAACACCTTGTGACTGACTATCCTAGCAGCATTCACACAATAATACTTACTGTGTGTGGCTTCATAGCAATACCCTATGGGGATTCTGGTCTAGGATGTTTTAATATTAGCCTTAGACACAGAAAGCAGTGGTATTTATTAAATGAAAAGAGAGGGAGTATTCAGAAATTCCTATGCTTGAATATTCTCTTCCTTTGTGGTCAGCCTTCACTGGGATGATATTTGTGGGTGGCTTTTTTCTTGTAAATACCACAAAAGGGAACAGTTTTTAAAATGAACTCTCTGGCTTATTTTTAATGGCTCTTTGGAGCAGCTCCAGATAAATTAGTGTATGTATTGGCTCTGCGCCCTTCTTCAGTTACTAAAACTGGTGGTGAGTATTACAAAGAACGTGATGCATATGAACATGCTAATTTAGTCGTTTAAATGTTCTTTTATAACCTCAAGGACAGCTAGGGGGGATATTTCTTTATTTAAATGTTGTATCTGGACAAGGATTAATGTTCATAGCCAAGTCAAACCAAGATTGTAAAATGTCTCACAGTGATAAGCTCCCAAAGAAGGCATGGCTGTTTAAGTATATTTGGTGCCAGAGCACAAGGGCCTCTTGAGACATGACAAGCCATAGTTTCTCCGGAGTAAACTGATATTGATGATTCAGCAACCAAGCAAAATGCCTCACCAGATGTTAATGAGCCTTGTGCTGCTGGAAGTGCTAGTTTAATCACATCTGTTCTAAAAACAATCACTTTTAGTGGTCACTAATGAAAGACCTTGTAAGAACCCTCTTAAAACCCAGTATCCAAGCAGAACTGTCATGTAGTAATTTATTGTCTGCCCAATTAAGCTGCAATATTTTTGCTTCCTCTGCCATTGCAACACGAGTAGTCCATTGTTCAGTGCCTATCGTGAAACATTCCTCGTTGGGAAGGGCACGTTAACATCTGTTTAAGTCTCTCCTAGACTTGAAACTGTGTGGAAGCAAGATTTAGTTAGGCTCAATGGCGGTGCAGCTTTCAAATATGAAAACAGATGCCAAGCATCTCTCTGATAAGGAACATTGGAGCATCATGCTTAGCTTCTTTGATCTAAGCACTTTGCACTGTCTACGTCTTCCTCTGGCCTCCTTGTTGTATGATTTCAAATTATCCTGTGGTACTGTAGTAGAGGATGTTCAAAAAGTGTTCATAAAAGCTGCAGATCAAAGAACCATGCCAAGAAGCACCATGCTCTCATTCAATATTATAACTAGCACACACAAAATATTTGTATTTTATCGAAGAAAGAGTGAGAGTAATACTGTTTTTCACATAAGTAGCCTTTCAAGTGTCAAAAACCATGGGTAGCAAGCTGTGAGCACTCAAGTTCATATCATTAAACGGTAACATTTTGGAACAGAGGTTTTATATGTCCTACCTCCAGATTCTGTGAATGCAAAATGCTTTGCACTGTTCTCATTTCCAAAATACCTCAATCATATGTCTTAAATAAAATAGAAATGCAGACGAGACATTTCAGGATGCCCTTTCATTGTATCATACTTTATTTTTTTTATTATTACGATTTTTATTTATTAAAAAAAAACATTCTACCAAGGCATGGGCATTAAACCTGTTGCCCCAGGTCTGTCTGAAAGTATTTATTATATACCAGTGAGATTTCTTCTGTGAACAGTGTTAAATAGTTGCACTTCCTTAATTACATCAATAAATAGAGCCCTTTTGTGTGCAAATAATACCTCCCTCACAGGAATTAGCATGTCGGTGAGCTAGTGTTCTTCTCTGCTTTAGGCCCCAATTCTATATAGGTTGGCATTAGCTGTAGCAGCGTAAACAGTGATTCCAACGAACTAGGTGGCCACATGCCTTACTTGACAGAAGACAGTCCTCTACTTGAAGGGCTATTACGTTCTAGTGCGGTTTAAAGATAAACCATCAGAAGGGGAGAGCAGAGGCTTGGAAGTTGTTTACCAGCAGTGGGCATTTTCTTCTCCACAATGATGAAATGGGTGGTGTTGCTATTTCAATTTTAGTAATGGTTTTTACGTTCACATCTATGTGTATAAATTAGTAGACACAAAATCCATGCGAATCTGTAGCTCTTGTGTCCTCTTTTTTTGGCAATGCATGGGTGGCCACCCCAAACTAAAATTACATCCAACCATGAAGCTGAGACAGAGGCAATGTACCCCACTTGACAGGCAATTTCTCCCCAACCACCAGCCTTCCTAGGCTGTATGCCCAGAGTAGGAATATGCTGACTGCCATCATTCTAATGCGGGAGAGGGGGGAAATATGTCATCTGCAAGCTGCCCCCTGGTGGTGACCCTGTTATTTTTTAATTATTTTCTTTTCTTTTATCACTATTGTTATACTAACAGAATGGCACTTCATCTTATTTGCAAGCTAAATTTGTCAATTTTAGAGCTCCATAACTGCTACAGAGTGTTAAAAGAGCCAGGCGTATTTGAAAACAGCATTCATTTAGCCCATTTAGTGTTACTAAGCACTATGGAGCAGTTTGCTGCAGCAAATTTCAGCTGCAAACCACCAATTTTACATTGAATAAAATTACCCAGTGCAGTCAGTGGGGCAGGGAGGGGGCAACCTCCAGACTGGCCCCAGTTGCCCAACTCTATTCTGATGGGAGACTCTGAGTGAGCTGGAGGAGACAAGGCTCTGCTCCCCTCACTGCCCATGCAAGGATTAAGAATGGGCCCTCACACACACTGTGCTGGGGCTGGCATCCATCCTTCCAGCTCCTGGAGGAGAGAGTGCCTCATACCAGGACAACTGGTACCTGTAAAGCGTTTGTCCTGCGCGCCCCCCCCCCCAAGTGTTTGATATCATTGTCTCTGTAATCCTTATGACAGCACTGTGGGATAGGCCAGTATTATCATCCCTGTATTTTAGATAGCTTACTTCCAGTGACTTGCTTAAAGATCCCTGCAGCATTCAGGGCTGTGGATTAGGGGCTTTCCGGGTCACATTTGCAGCCGCTGTGCCATACCAATTCATCATGACAAAATTCCTGTAATTGTTTGTGGCGAATCAAGCTATAGCTGGGTAGAGTTTAATCCAGAGGTAGGCCGCTGGGGTTTGTGTTACAGGGTTCACTGAAGACCTTTCAGTACCTCTCTAGTTTGTCACTCAGAACCATTTATTCTTTTCTGCTGCTAAGCTGGGCTAATTTAAACCTTTGGAAGATATTTGAATCCGAGGAAGAGAGGAGGGAAAGGAATCTTTTCCAGGTGTTTAGTGGACTTTTTTTTTTAACTATAGCAATCATTACAAGGCCAAGGCCAAGTGTGGAAGGGCGGCAATAAATAACAAGAAATAAACCGGTCACTTCTGGGACAGAGGAGAAAGATTAGGACAGCTACAGAGCAAGGTCTTCCACCTCTTCACCAGAAGAATTGTGAAAGAAAGATTGTGTCAAGCAACTTTTCAGGGGGAAGAAAATTACCTCAGGGCATTTTTTAAAAAAGCCATTGCCCCCCCCCCCAAAAAAAACCCACAGCCCTTCAGGCGTTGTTCCCATTTTCCTAATTGCCCTCATATCCTCCATAGCTTGGGGGTAATCCAAAGCGTTTGCCTGAGCCCTTTCCTCTTGGTGATGCATTGCCTGACCCCCATGTTATTTTACGCCTGAGCGTCCCCTTCTCTCTGCTCTTGTACTTGCGTTACTTAGCTGTGTACCTCTCCACGTCACTGACCTTTCGCTTTTCCTCTTTAGACTCGCTCACTAAGTTATTGCAAGTAAACATTAGGGCTCAGAATAGCTTGCTGCTTTATTCATGTGGTCATGGGTGCGCTCATTTCTGAATGCTCAGGAACACGCAGTGGATACGAGGCAAGGAAAGCGAGCCTGTAGGCCCTGATTCTCCAAAGACTGCCACTAGTCATGGTGGCCATAGATTTCCACCAGGATCAGAGAAAAGATGCTAGGGAGAATGGGCAGGAGGGTGCTGTTGCTCTCATACCCTGCTTGTGAGCTTGCATAGGCACCTGGTTGGCTTCTCTGAGAGCAGAATGCTGGACTAGATAGGCCTTTGGTCTGATTCCGCTTGGTTCTCCTTATGTTCTTATTCCACGCGTCAATAAGCAACTGGTACTACCAGTGAACTCTGTAATCTCTTAGTAGTCATCAACTAGCATGTTTGGTTAATTTTTTTTTTTCAAAGACCAACTTGCTGCTTCTCATCCAAAATGTCTGTGACTTAAAAAACATACCACACACCTCATAGGCTCAATATATTCATTAGCAAATGCTGTTGGAGCCTTCAAGCAACATAACACCCACCTTGCCTACTTATATGAACACAGCAATCCAGTGTTTCAATTAATTTTTCGTTATATTTCTAGTTTAACCCTCTTTGACATTTCTTTTTCCTCTTTATGTAAAATCTTTCCCTCTGAAGCTGAAGGATACTCCTACAGCCAGATCATTAACAAAAACCAGTTTTGGAACAACATAGCATTTAAATGACTTGGCACTTT
Organism: Anniella stebbinsi; assembly: GCA_029215795.1. Classification (NCBI taxonomy): domain Eukaryota; kingdom Metazoa; phylum Chordata; class Lepidosauria; order Squamata; family Anniellidae; genus Anniella; species Anniella stebbinsi. The sequence goes on along the minus strand of JARDYH010000003.1, from coordinate 126,158,347 downwards.
TCTTAGTACCCTCTATTCATGACTCTTAACTACTTTCTTCTGTATTCATTCACATGTTTTATACACAAGTACCTGCAAGATGTGTACAGCGGTAGGGAACATGTTTGTTCCCCCTGCTTTGCCCCAACCCAGGTCTACCTCTTGTGCACACAGTGGAAGTAATGTTTAAATGGGATCTATGCATGGATCAGGTCTGCTAAATTATTATGCCACTGAAATTCAGCTGGTGTTGCTGCACTAAAAGACAACGTCCACTAGTGGAACAAGGAGGGGCTGGTTCCCCCTCCACCCTGCAGATCCCTGCCACACACACCCAAATCTGCTTGAAAGGGATTGGGAGACCCTTTAGAGCAAAGTGTATATTTGGGGAGGGAGGAGAGAAAGTGGAAATGATGTTGTTGTGCAAGTGAACATCTAGTCACACAACATTGAATGGAACCCATATAATTTCTGCTGGTTCAATCTCAGTGTGCTAGACCTCCTTTAGCATGATATTATCCAGCATATAGCTACAAGCTGGTGAAGCAGGTCAGGCCTTCCATGGGGTGGGTGGAGTAGTCCTGCTCATCCTCCATGCGTAGTCTCTTGATGCTTTGGAAATGCACTGAAACTCTTTGCGCAAACGTCTTTACTTCCACTCTTAGGCTGCACATTTAGGAACCAGGTATTTTATTTTTTTATAAGCAAGTTGGTCTACAGGGTTAGCATCAACTGCCACAAGAGGAGCAACTACGGCCATTTGCTGTCCCTGATAGAATTGAATGACCCCACAGGAGCATCAGTTGCCAGCAGCAAATACAGAATGTCATCCTCAATTTTCCATTTTCATTTGTTTATACAATATAGTGACATAAGTGTGAAGTAATCCTAGTAACAAACATTGACTGCACAATTTACTCCCTATTGGGAGTTGTCAGGGCCAGTTGCTGCCCCCATAGTTAAACTGGAGATGCTCTTCCTACAGAACAGGTGCCTTCTGAGAATTACTTAAGGTGTGTAAGGCCTAGAAGTGCTGGTTATGGTTGTCACTGCTGGTTTTGTAGCTAGAATGGAACTGGCACTCAAGCTTTTCTTCCAAACAGCAGGCCAGCTTAATAAATGCAGGGTTTGCTTCATGAAATATTACTAACTAAATTCATCCGTTCTTTCTTTGCACAGTGCTGTGGTTCTTGATGGGAAAATCTATGCCACTGGTGGAATCGTCAGTAGCGAAGGCCCTGCTCTGGGAAACATGGAAGCTTATGACCCCAAGACAAGCACATGGACGCTTCTACCCAATATGCCATGTCCTGTGTTCCGACATGGCTGTGTAGTAATTAAAAAGTACATTCAGAGTGGTTGATGCCAATGAAAACCTGGATCTCAAACTGGCTGTTTCCTGCTGAAAGCAGGCAAGAAAAGAAACTGTCCTGCAGAGAAAAATCGAGGAAATGCAACTTATGAACATCTTGTCTAAAATTACAAATAATCTCTACATTGAATGTAGAAAATCATCCTCACCTTTTGGTGAACAAGGAGCAGAGAGCTCCATTCTATATATGATAGTGTGACTTAACACAAGTGTGCCACTAGATGTCATAGCGGCACTTGTTACCAAGGCTTTTGGTCTATCCAGGTGCAATAGCATATCCCATCTGTTGTTTCACTAGGGGGAAAAGAGGATCTGTGCTATACTCAATAGCAAGCTCAATTATTGAAACAACTGTGTCGATTAGGCTTTGCTACTACACATTAAGCATCGGGGCTATATGAAGTGAAGGTCAAAGTGTCCTTACCACTTTGATTGCGATATTTTTGTTTTGAAACCAACATATGCTTTTCAATACCGATGACCAAGAGAGAACTTACCTGACAGACTGCGTAGATTGAGGTCAGTCTTCCATCAGAGCAAATGTTTATTACAGCTCCTTAGAGCAGAGCTAATGAAGGATAGAAGTGTGTCTCTCTGTCTACTAGCATTCCATGTTCTTTTAATGAAAAGGTTTTCTGAAGTTGTATGTGAATGTGTGGTTGTGAGGGGGGCTTGTTGCTGCCTTTCTACTGTTTTTCTACTGTATGAACAAAATGACAGCTAAGTTTCTGTAAAGCAAGAGGCATCTAGGAGCTTTTATTAAACTTTTATTTATCTATTCAAAGTTTAGGATGAAAATTCTGTGTTGGATTTCCATATTTTGAGCCAGTTATTTAAGGCGTTGCCTTGTGTGGTGGTGGGAGTAAGATCACTACCGACTGACAGTCCACTAGCCAGGATATATGCCACTGTCTATATTTTTGTCAGATGAATCTAAAAGAGCCTATTTTTTCAGACTCTCTTTCTCTGCCCCTTCCCTTTCCCAAGGGTATATGGGAGTCTTAAGGAAACCCCTCTCTTCACAAAAGGCTTCAGTAGCTGCTTTTCTACGAGCAATGCTTCTGCAGCTTTTCACTGGACAGGTTTAACAACAATAATTGAAAATGCATTAAGTTATATCCTGGTTTAGAGAGAGAGGGTGAGTGTGGGGGCAAAGGTTATTCTGTAGAGTTGTAAGTATACACACAGCAGGGCTATATTTTTATATGTATATTAAAATATTGTATATTCAGAGAATCGTGATGTGAAAATTTCTTTATAAAACTGTAAATGCAGATGATCAGGTGAGAGAAAACTGGGATAACAGGGTCGTAGTAGTAACAGCAAATGTATCCTATGATTAACCCTGCACCACGGAGCTAGTGCTGATTGTCTTTGCAGCAGCTAAGAAAACAGTGGACACACCTGTCTTTGATCGTTCACTGAACTTCATCATGGTGATTAAAAAGACAGCTTATTCTGTCAGAGGTACAATATGCCAGATTATGTAGACATGGGAAAATCCTGACTTCATTAAAACTTTTGCTGTTGAAAATCAGCGACATCAGGATTTCACTCACAAGGGATGTGATCTGTTAAGTCACTAGCAACTTAATGGGGGCAATTGCTGTGCCCCCTGCAGAGTTGCTTCCAAAAGCCACATGCCCTTCTTAACACTTGAGAAATTCCACACATGACATGGCATCAGTTTGTACGATTTCCTGCTCCAGGTCATTGGCAGATGCAGGTAGGGGGCAAGGAAACTCACATGACACCCTAAACACTACAGGGGTGAGATACTGTTTGTGGCAGCAGCCCCATAGCACATATATCTTTGCACTCTTACTCTAGTGCATGTTCACTTGGAAGCAAGTCTCAATAGATTTCAATATGTCTCTTCCAAGTGTGCTTAGAATCACAGCCTTACTCTGACTTTTAAGTAGCCAGAGAACTGCAGTCAATTGCTAGTTGATTTTGATACCAAATGAGTTTTCTTTTAAATTGGAAAGTTTTGGATAAAACTACTACAGATGGCTGGCCAATCACATTAAAGTTATTTTGTTAAGAATAAATTTATACACCGCAGATATTAATATGAAATTTGTATCTTGCCATATTTCAAAAGACATGTTCATTTAGGCAGCAATCAATAAAGTAACTGAAATCTCTCACATGAACAGTAATGTTCAAACTTTATGCAGTTTTTATCTTATTCTTTGAAGGAAACAAGTCATGTGAAGTATTTTTCTCAACCATGGTGCAAGTGTGAACCTAAAAGATTGGTGCACAAGTACCTCACTGCCTGAGGCAGGTTGGATTTTAGCATAGGTGTGTGTCTACCTCCAAAGGAGGTGCTAGCTTGTAAGCCTTGCTAAGCATTCAACATCTCCAAATTTATCTTATTTCTTTTCTCACACTGGAGCAAAACTGGCTATTTCTGTGAATACTAAAACACAGGGTTTTCTGTAATGATATTGTATATATGTTTACTGTTCTTGTTAAAATAAATCTATTTCTAGATCTAGTTTCAGCATTAATTGGACTATTTTAAAAAACAAACAAACAAGGAAGCTATATTATGTTCGCAATCAGAATACTTACCAGCCGTGGAAGCCAAAAGCTTTATAGTTATTGGAAAATAGCACAAACTCTGGATACTGGAACAGTTGTTGTTCAGCTATTATTCTCCTTGAACATCTAGGAGACACATTTTCCGCCAACTATCATAGTGATCTTTGCCTTCAGAGCAACACATCACGTTTTTATTTGTTCAAACACAAATTTGTGCTGCCTTTGTGATTTAATATATGAAAAATGGAAGCCACTGGTAAAATACTTTATCTGAGGAGAAATTCCACATAAGTCTTGGAGAACATGAAAATAGGTGGGTTTGATTGTTTTCAGCAGTGGAACATTTTATACAATGACTTGGTCTGTTTTGTGTTTTAAAGAAAATCCAAGATTTAGCTTCAAACCATGCACAACATTGCACAACACCTTTTAACCTGCAGTCATTTAAACTATTTTCATTTCTGTATAGTGCTAAGGCCGAATAGCAGGAAGTGACTAGTTCTTTACAAATTCAATTCCTGAAACCATCCAGGGTGAGTTGAAGGAGCTGCCAACCTTATCAACATTGGAGAAGGGGCCTTATTCAGCACAAGTCAATACTAGTTGGTAAGATGAGCAAGACAGAGGATATTTTGGTTTTGCTTATATGTGCAAATTATTCTGGATTTCCTCTGGGAAATTGGCGGAAAGCCTGTGATAAATGAATCATACGCACATATCTGCTAAGAGATGCAGAAGTAGTCGCTCCTTGAAAGCTTTCAGAAATTCTAAACATAGGCTGGCTCATCCTTTCACCTCTTGTTGACACTATCCTTTCCTTTTCTAGTGGGAATTGCTTTAAAAGATTATTTGTAGTTTCCACAAATGTTGACTGCCTGTTGTCAGTTGTCATCTGGTACGAAATCTAGAATGTTAAATCTCATTTGTCATTATAGTAGGCTGAGAATGTTATTGCTCTACCTTTTCCAGTGTAGTACAAGTGGACAAGTCAAAATAGAACAACAATTTTGCACCTCAAATATGCTTCTGGCTGCTTCATTGGCACATTTCACCCATGTCTTTACAGCAGTTGACTTCATATCCAGGCATAACATACATGTGTGAATGGTCTATTACAGGCACAGACGGAGGGCTGGATCCAAAGGTCCAAGCATTATCCATCTCACTTAACATGCACTATTATAAGAAACAAAATTCACCCATTTAACTGTCAATTAAAAAAAACACAGAAATCAAGTGATGTAGACATGGATATGATTCAGCCCTTAGTAACAACTGTGTATAGGAACATGATAGAATGAAAAGAGTTGTATCAAGTTGTGGCGCCTTGACTGAAGCAAAGGCTTTTGTAAGTGGAATGGGGTGGGTGGGTTGTTTTTTTGCTGAAAACTCCTTCCCTCTGCAGCCCCCTACTTCCACAAACTTACCCCAGAAAGCTGGGGGACCATTTGCAACAGTATTGGAGGGGGCCGTAAAAGGGAGAAATTGAATAATAATAATATAATAAAATAAAATTAATAATAATAATAATAATAATAATAAATAATAATAGCCACATACATGGAAACCTCTGCTGGATCAAAGAGCCTTCTAGCAGTAGAGAGACACACTTCAATACAATCCACAATATTTTATTTGTACTTGTATCATACTAAAAACACACAACTGAAATTAGCTTGCAAAATAAGAACAGTAAATAAACTATGGGTTGGAAGAGGGGGGGAGTTTAATTTACCTCTCCAGCACTACACAGAACAGTACTATCTCAAAGCTTGACAGCATGTTTTTCTTGGAGGGCCAGAAGCATGCACAAAGTTTACTTTATGCATACTGCTTTGGGGCTTGCAACTGGAACCATTTGATGCTAACAAGGCACCTGTGACTTGGTTATGTGAGTCTTAACAAAAATATTCAAGTCCCTGCTCACATTATGACGCCTGAGGCAGAGATAAATAAATGCATTCCTCAAACAGGTGGACAGAGGACTTCCCAGGATATTGAAAAGTCGTGTAGTACCTTAATGGGCATTTTTTTGGTTTTTTTTTTTTTAGGGAAGATGCTTTTGTGACTAGAGTCTAAATCATTGTAGAAAGTAGGTGTAGCTTATGCCATAGAAATATATTAAGGTGCCACTTTGGTTACAACACACTAAGGGTGCTTCCAGACAAGGTTTTTATAATGCAATCCCCCTGCCTCCAGATAACATCTCCAACATATAACCTTCCCATGTTTTTCCATAGCTTCTTCCATCTTTTTTGTTAGCTGAAAAATATGCTGAGGAAAAGATGGAAACATTGCATGTTGCACAATGCCTTCCATCTGGAAGCACCCTAATTCAACTGCCTCTCTGAAGAGTAGTAATTGAAATCCTCTGGCGGGCATTGAAATCCATTTATGCAACCACGTGCATCAAATACCATCAAAATAGTTTCTGCTTTTCAGAATGAAGTTATCAAAGCTGCTCTGGAACTTGTACATGCTCACTTAGAGGACATTTCAAAGTCTTACTTTACGAATGGGAAAACTTGGTTTCACCAGGACCTACACCAGTCATAATTAACGTTTCACATTGATTTCAAGGGGCCTAAGGGCAACTCACCTGCTCTGGATCCAAGCTAATGCACTGGTGTATATCAGAATGGTCATTTTCACATTTAGCAATACAAACATTTCACTTTTAAAACCCCATTCTCTTACATTTTATATTGCACTTTTTATTTAATAACTTTTTAAACCAGTGATTGCCATTTCTATTTGCATTCATTGTACAGTGTAATGATTACAATAGTTTAGTCTTTATAGCAACTCAACTACTACACACTATTAAAAAATCTGCTAAATAAGCTAACATGGGTTCGAATTTTGCATTTACACTGTTCAACCAAATAAAAAGATGAAATGGCTGTACATGGAATTATAGTCAATCCCTCATTATCTGAATTCTATGGATCCCCCTTAAGTACTCCTCATCCAAAGGTTTGGAAGTTGTCCTAATGTCCAGGAACTCGGGGTAGGATACATGGTTCCCCACACCGCCACATTTATCCTCACAGTAACCCTGTTGCTTGCTTATTATATTTAGTTAAGGGGACCTGTGCTACACATCCTTACTGCAGGAAATTCAGCAGAGCACCGCAGGTGACACTAAGCTTAGGTGACACTAAGCTTCTGCACTTCTATCCAGCAGGGGCTTTTCTTCATGAAGTTATTCAGCATTTAATACATAACTACCTGGCTCTAAAGAAGAGCAAGATTAATTCTGCAAGATAAAGGGGGCTATCTCAAACAGCAATCTCTGGTAAATTATAGGGAACCTCTTCTAAAACCAAAGGAAGTTTCAAAACAAATTTATAATGGGGGAGTGGGGAGGATGGCCATGGAGAAAATGGCAATTCAAAATCCCATTAAGTGTATCCAAGCCTTTTATCATGACTAAAGTGGCACTCTGAATCTCAGCCAATGAAAACTCTCGACATGTTGTAATTACAAGTCGACATTCTCTTGCCCAAACAAATGTAGAAAACAAATGACGCTGTCCAAACTGTTTAATCACAAAGTAGTAGGAGTCCTAAGATTAACATTCCATTAAAGTATGAAGACTATTAAGAAACTCAGGATTTTACTTGTCATCTTTATTCAAGTATTTCACAGCAGTTATATTACAAATTACAGTAAGATGTTCAAAATATCCAGAAATTCAAAAAATTAAATAATTTACTTAACTAATGCAGAATGAAGTCAAGAAGCCAAAAAAAAAATCAAGTGAAACACAGTTCTGAATACAACTTATAGAATCCAAAATTTATCATAGCTGATGAAGTAAGCTTACTTAATCAAAAAGTAGACACACATGAATGAAATCAAACAACAAGACATCCCCATTCCCTAAATAAACCAATGTACAATATAGAAAAGAAGCAGGTACACATTGAAATTCTTTATGTTGAATTTACACCAAAAAAAGAGAGAAATGATGACCAGCTATAGGACCTGCCATTCAAAATATCAAAGCCAGAAATTACCCTCCAACTTAAAAAGGTATGGGAAGACAAGGTATTAGCAAAAACAAACAAAAACAAAAACACCCAATAATCCTATAATAAATACATTGGCATATGAGAAAACTCAAGTAACAATATCAAGGACACAAAACATAAATTAATCACAGGTGAAATTCAAGCTTGCAAACACAATTAACTCCACAGCCATGGTCATCTTAGAGCAGTTCCATCATTAGCCCCACAGAAATTTAACCTCCATCCGGCCCTAGGATAAGGCCTTGCACAGGAGTTCATTGGTAATATTCATAACAAGAAACAAGAATTGATTTGTACAGATTATTGCCAGTTTAATGTGGCAAAATAATAATAACAGAAATACAGATAGTAAACGACTTGACAACATGAAGAGATTAACAGGTTTAACTCTACAACCACTAAGCTATTGGTAAAGAAAAGCAATACATGTTTTAGTGTGGTTTTGGAGCCAAAAGGGTGAATATATAATTTTATTCATGTTGCCCACTAACACATTTATATATGCTAATTCTTCTTAAAAACCTATAACATTTAGAGGCAGTTCCTCAATTTCTTATCAACATTCAAAACTACTAAGATTTCCCCCCTCAAATGACCAGTTGGAAGCATTTTTAATGCTGGACTTGAATTTAACATACTCTTTTCAAATTAATTGACAACTAGATTTAAGGATTTAAACTTGTACAAATTTAGCAACCTGTTAAAAATGTATGCAGTTTTTTCTTCTCACAAGTGCTGCTGCTACTTGAACAAAAGTATCTTTGAACTACAATATTTTTACAAATGCTGCAAGAACCTGAGACTTGCAAAAAATTATTTTACCAGAAACCTGCTACAAAAAATCTGCTACATTTCATTTTCATCAAATCTCAAAGTTCCGTAACAATTTCCATCAAAATACAAAATGCTAATGGATTTGACAGCAAAATATCCTAAACAGCTATAATGGCAATAAATACTAACAGAAAAATGAAAAGACCCCACAATCAAATTTCTAAAATAAATGAGATACTACTTTAAAAGGTTTTTGTTTTAATCGCACTTTCCCTTCTAAAAATACAGTATTTCTACAGGAATTGTGTTTAGAATAGTGTATGACTAAGGATGCCATCCTATGCATGTTTAGACAGAAATAAAGTCCTAAAATTCTCAGCATACCGCACCCAGTCATGTTGGCTGGGGCATGCTGGGAATTATACACGTTTTTTCTATCCAAAGATGCATAGGATTCTGCCTTAAATGCATATTAGGAATTAAACAAGTGGCATTTGGGGTGGGCCTGGGGAGGCTTGGCTATAATTAGAAGGCTTGTATGTAACATCAGAAAAGGGGGAAAAAGAGGGTGATGGGAGAAAAAAGCCCTTTGGATTACTGCAGTAGCCCAAGGCCAGTGCCTGATTTTCAGCTACTATAAGCTACACATGTAGTGACAAGTACCTTAGCTTTAGCATGTGAACGGTAGCAGAGCGGGTTACAGCCTTCCGTAAACACTTGTTGGTAACTAAAATACAAAAAGCTGAGGTAGCTGAGTATCTCTGCAGTAGTCCAAGACCGTTTTTGCTTCTTTAAAACAAAACATACTGAGTTGCATATTTTGGAAAAGACACTCCTGCAGTTTCTGATCATAGTTTAAATGGATACTATCTCAAACATGACACTAACACCAGGAGTTCACTAGCTCACTTGATCTTCTACATGTTGCTCTAAAAGAAATCTGTGTGACAGGCTGCTAAATACTGGGCCTGTAAGAAGAGCCTTCCTAATGCCTGGAGTGGGCCTCCTCTTAATTTCCAAATGAAGGAGGAGTTTGAAAACTAGCATCGCATCATTCAGCTCTAGCGAGCTGCGAATGCCTCCGCCCAATTTGGAGGTCCAAAACCAAACAAAAAGAAAGGCCATTCAGTTATTTTCTCACGAATACTGCTCAGTATGAACTGTACTGAATAAACTTGGTCTAATTCATTCAAAGGCTAAAGAACTGTAGGACAAAATTGTCTTTTCTGTCTATGGCCACCCAGCAAGTCTTCACTCCCATAATAATGGAAGTTTAGAAAGAAACCTGTTTTTAAAAACTCTGAAAGGAATAAAGTGGGACACTTAAAAAACAAAAACACAGCTACAGCCACCTTAAATTTTCACTGTGAGTTTACACAGTGTATTTTTTTTTCAAAACTAATATACTTTTGGAATAAATGCATTTTATCATTTTGAGATAACATGTGGTCATTTCCATAATTTAGTTTCTGGAGAGCAACACAGACATGTTAAAACATAATACTGGCTGCCATTTGACAGTCTGGGAACCTGAAACTGTTCTTTGGGAACACAGGCTTTTGAAAAGAACTTTCTAACTCTGTCATTGGCTACAATCCCAACCATTTTAATAGCCTTCTCCTCCTCCTCCTCCTCCTCCTCCTCCACTGACTAAAAAGGCACATTGAAGGCAGCTCAAATGAGCCTCATCTTCACATTATTGTATACCAAAGTTAAATCATTTTATCACAATTCTTCACTGCCAGCTTTAAAAACAGGCTTCTGTCCATTACCTCAGAGAATAAAAAAGAAAAGAAAACAGTAACATTTTAGAAGCTGCCCACTTAAAGAAACAATCAGTTAGATCTGCTCTATCCAGTTTGTGGCTGTTTGTCAGCCTGCTCCATTTTGCCTGAAGCTTCTCATAAGATAATGCATATAGGCAGCAGAAATGAGAGCAGTTTCTGTAGCACCAAAAATCTCCAAGTTGTGGCATTAAATTCTTTATTGATATCAAGATACAAATATGATGAAGTTCCGTTTGGTTCTTGTAGGCTGGCTGGTTTCAGGTACCTGAGACAATAGCACCAAATTCATAACAGAAAGAGACAAAGAGCGAGCATGTTAAGACCAAGGCTCTGCACGTACTTGGTGCAACTGGAAATCGAATGGCTCAGAGGACTCTGCTCTCCCATGAGCAGCTTATGAAAAGATAAACCCGCACATCTTGAAGAGTTCACAGGAATGTTTCAAACATATGAACTGTTCTCTCCATCTCCTGGAAGAATGACGAGAGTGTTGATTATTCATCACTACTCAGAGAAATGTCTAATGGTAGCTGTTAAAGAACAACAGAGCTAAATCTACAGAGGTCTCTGCAATTAATTTAAAAGAACACAGATTCCCTTATCACAAATAAGGGACTATCACCATTCAAAATATAACGCAACTAAGCTTTCCTCAGATTTCAGCCCATTATGTATATATTTGGCCTGGCTTCAATTCAACTTCACTGATTTCACTAGTTTTTGAATCGGATTGTAACGTATCAGTAGTACCAAACATGTAAGTGATGAGATATATAAACTCATTGGTAAAACAAAGAGGCATTTTTTTAATTTTTCCAATAAGGAAATGTGTACATTTGAATTTTTTCCATAATATCCATTCCGTTTTCACTGTATGTGCAATTAAGTTGTTTTGTTTAAATCTGAATATTCTCTTATTTTGCAAAGTCATTTCTTAGGGACATGTTTACACACTAAACATTTGACACATTTGACACATCAGAGAAACTGGGTTCAGATAACATGATAAGGCATGGTGGTTTAAATAGTCGATGGTTGGTTATTTAACCCACCATGGGTTATCGTGTTGTGTGGAGGGAGGTTTTTAACCAGTGGTTGGTTATTTGGCCGAAATAACCAACGCAAATAACCAACGCCATGCAGAGTTGGCTATTTGAACCACCATTCGTTATCGTCTTGTGTGGAGGGCACCATTGGTTATTTTGTTAGCCACAGAGTCACAAGGCAAGAACGGTCAAAGCAGTGGCTGTCGCTCTAGTCCAGCTGCCAGGATAGATTTTCAGCAGCAATAGCTGATGGGATACTAGTGGGAGGACTAAGGGGGTGAGAATGCGGGGAATGAGTGAGTCAACTCAGCGTGTACTAATAGCCAACTAAACGCTGATCCTAATCTACACCACAGTTGATTATTATCATGTTGTATGGGGAGTACGCTCTATATAAACAAATGTCAAGTTGATTATTACCACACTGCTGACTATCGTGTTGTCTGAACACAGTCAGAATGTGAAAGTCTTGGCAACAAAAAAGAAGTATGGATTCATCTTTAGGTGGCTTAGGCCACAATCTTATGCATATGTAGGCAGAAGAAAGTTCAGGTCCCATCATTTCCCCGTTACCCATGGTGGCTGGAAAATGGTGGACTTGTAGGAATTTTTTCTGTCTAAATATGCATAGAATTTCACCGTAAATATGAACAACTGATAGAAATAAGAGCTAGACTAATTTCGCTGTATAGGAATGTCAAAACGCAAAAGGCATTATACTGATTATGCAAAGACTTCTCAAAGTGGTTCCAATCACCAACAGTTAGATTGACCCTGCAGAGGATTTTTGGTTGACATATATATATATATATATATATATATATATATATATCTTGCCTGTCCAAATTCCAAATGATGTTCAAGATAGCTAACATCAACAGTACTGTTATATGTGATAAAATCCAAAGAAACAAACAAAAAGACAGGTAAAATGTCAATAAAAACAACCACTAAAACAGCTTATGGGACAAAGACCTGTCTAAATAGAATTGTCTTTGTCTGCTAGTGGAAAGTTACCAGAGGTGGGACCAGGCAGGCCTCCCATGGCAATGAGCTAGAGCCTGGGAGCAGCCAACAAGAAGTCACTGACAGAATATTCACTAAGGAGTACATTACTAAAGAGTTGTGTAAACTTACCTCTACAAGCTGCGACTTGTCATAATCTTTACGGTGCCGGTAGATGCATTGATTAAGCAGCGAGTATAGCCTCTCAAGCTGGTCAACAGTCAGGTTGTCACTTTTCATAACCAATAAATCAAGTAAATTCTGTAAAGAGGTTGGCATACATTTTAGGATGGTTGAAGGAAATCTAACTTATACTTTGATTACAAACAGTCAAGGGCTAGGGTATTTAGAAACCAAATTACCACTAAGTTTTACTTCATTCCACTGGACTAGATAGTGCTGGATAGAATATGGAAATGATATGGGTTTTGCCTCAAGAGCTAACAAATATATGGCTCACCACAAGAAATTAGTAATACCATGGAACAATTTAGTATTAGTCACTTTTTCACTCACATTTTAATATTTTAACTGAGATTCTTTGTAAATTCTACATTTGGAATAGAGCTGTGCTGAGTGTTCAGTGCAAAACCATTTTCAGTGCAAAAAGGGGATTCTGGGTGCCTAAAAGCTTTTTTTTTTTTTCCAAAATGGTTTGGGGCTGTTTGCAGCCCCAAGTGGCTGCAGCTTCAGCGCCATCTCTTTCTTTGAAAACAATCCTGTTTCATAGAAATAGCAACGTCACTTAGGCAAACTAAGCTATGTGATGACATTATAGGGTAAATAAATTTCATTCAGAGCAATGTCAGTGGTGTCACTCTGAATTAGAATAATCTGCCCTTGATTATATTATCACACAGTCAGATCTAATGAGTCATATGACAATGTAATTGTTATTAAAAAGAAAAGTATTTTTAAAAGATGGGGCTGTGAAAAGCTCACTGGAGAGGGCCACTGCCTAAATCTCAGGTTTCTTATGAGGGAAGAAAATGCTCAGTTAAATTGTAAACTAGGGTTAAGCTGAAGTGGGAAGGGGAGGCCAGCATGTAACATGTAGAAGACAAGGGGTTTTAAAAAAAAATTTTTTAACTGAGCAACAATACTAAAATACCAATAATTTGGTTCAACTTTCAGCAAATAAAATAAATCTTCTAAAGCTAACACTCATCATGTGATCTCTGCCTTCCTGGGCAGTCAGAGGGGTATAACCCATACCTTGGATAGGGACGTCGGAGGAATCCGTCCAGGGCCTGACGTTTGCCGAGCTTTCAGTAGCTCAGCCCCCTAGATTATGGCTTACTTATCTGCAATCTGACCCGATTTGATCACCTCAGGCCAGGTCACAGATTTTCAGTTTTTTTACCCCCTTAAATCGCCATTTACGCACACCGCAGCTGTAACTTGTGTAATTTATGCAAATTTCGGTCGTGATTTGTTTAATTTGGTTAAACTGCAGACGCAATATGCTTGGTTTACAGAAATTGCACCTGCAATTTGTACAAGGTTGTGGATGCAATTTGAGCATATTACAGTTGCAATTTATGCAAACGTAGGCCGCAATTTGTATAACTGGCGATGGGGGGGGGGGGGGGGAGAACCCGAGAAAGCTCCCGGATTTCAGGGGGAAATTCTGCATCTAAGCTTACAAATGCAAACTGAGCCTGGGGCTTCAGTGAAATCTGTCAATCCCAAGAAGGGCTGGATTTCCCCACAACGGCCATCCCTGCCTTGGATACCTCCTTCATACCACCCAGAGAATTTCTTGAGGAGAAGAGAGGATAAAGAACAAAACATTGGTTTTAAGATTATATTGCCAACTACCCTTACCATTAATCTGCCATGGTCAACCACTACAGGAGGTACAGGGTCCAGCTGCTCTTCTGGAACCTGTGCCAAAGCAACTTTGCGAGGTTTTTTATTTTTTAACGTACCTGCAAGTTAGGAAGCAAATATCAAATGTGAGAATATATGGGTACCAATTATAATCACATTAAAAATAGTAATTCATAGACAGCTTGGAATTCAAAGTCACAGGTACTTTCATTCAGAACAAGAGGACTAAAGCCACATCTCAGATAAAATACAAATGCCATCTCTAAATTTCTACAATTAACACCCGTTCTTGAAAACAAATCTATCAAAACACCCAGATTTTAAATAGCTCTTGCTACCACCTTTGGCAGAAATTGTAGCAAAGGCCACATGGCTTTCATATTATTCACCCTCATTTTCACCGTCCTGTCTCTTGTCTCATCATCGTCATCTTCCCCTTCAATGAAGAGAGCTAGTATGATGTGGGAGAGGCATGACCTGCTGCTGGCCCTGTGGCATTACCAAAATTCCAATCAAGCTAAAATAAAACATTTTGTCCATAGTTTCAGCCTGGTTTTGCACAAAATGCCTATAATGGATACTCTGGGATTTTACTATATAGCCTAGTTAGTCAGGGAGTCAGGGTGTGCAGCAAAATACCCTTCTATCACCACCATCATCCATTAGAAATTGGGTCTCATTTTTATCTCATAGAAAATGGGTTGCCGTTGTTTGAAATGATTTGGCCACAGAATATCTATCTACCAAAATGGGAACCAGCTAGTTCAAGGGAAATAAAAGTTCTCTATGACTATGAGAATGAAACAGGAAACATATATATGTACGTAGTGCATACCTTCTTTATCTGATTCAGTTTCTTTAGACTCAATATCTATGCCTTGTGATTTCTTTTCATTATTGCTGCCTTCTGGTGCGTCGCTGCCAGCCTGTTTTATCTGTTCTACTTCTGGGATATCGTTTGAACCATCTGATTTTTCCATTGGTTGGTCATCAATTGTTGCATTTTGTTCAAGAGTTGACATGTCAGGGATACCCGAAGGTAAAACCACGTTCAATGATTCACATTTGCCATACTGACACACTGGAATAGGTGTACCATCAGAAGCTTCACCGTTTAAACGATCCCTCTTGAATGAGGACTCCTCCTTGGCTTCCTTCCCTGCATTCATAGCAACTTCATTGCTTACAAGCAGGGATTCATTTGAACTCTCTTCTGTGGATGGTATATTATTTTCTTTCCCTACTATCCCATTATTAAGTCTTTGTTCTCCATGTATATCCATAACATCACAAGATGACTCATCATTTGTCAAAGAGAGATCACCTGTTTCCTCTCCATTCTCCTCAACGCAATCTGTACTTCCCTCAAGTTCCCCATTCTCCAGCAACTTGCTGTCCTCCCCTTGGTTTTCATCATCTGCAAACTTGGCATCATCTTCATCTTTCTTCAAATTATTCACTTTTCTCTTTTTAATAATGCCTTTGCCCCACTGCGAGCGTCGTCTTGATTTCCTTCTTAACCGAACTAAATCATGAAAAGACAAAGTATCTCTTAGAGGTACAAACATTTCCTCAGCCTAAAGTGCTTAGTAAGCAACAGGCAAATTATTAATAAAATGAAATACATTTATTTGCAATACAGTTAAACACTATAACCTGCCTTTCTGACATGAAGGCAGCTAACTATGCTCATAAAAACTTACAGTAAGTACACCGTTATAAAAGAATCAAACAGTCCAAAAAACCAAGACAGCCACCACAGCAAAAAAGGAAACCACATCAGGAACAAAACAGCAGCAACCTGAATGAAACAGCTTTGTGCTGTTTCAAAATGCCCTCTTTAAAAGCGAAGTTTTTACTGCTCAACACAGTGATGGAGCCAGGTGGGCTTCCCTGAGGTGAGGTGAGGCTTATTTTACCTTTCACAAATATTAAAACTTTTAACCATATTTATAATCATCACACACTTCCACCAGATTTACAAAAAGTGAAAACTAGAGTTTAACTTAAAACAACAACAACACATTTTTAGGCACATAAATATTCAGCAACAACAGCAACAAAATCTACGAAGCACAGAACTGAGATGCCAAAAATGCAATATTGTAATTATGTTCAGGCTGTATATTATGCAGCCTATATATTAAAGAATTCACCACAGGATTTGGGGGGGGGGGTAATTTGCAACTAAAGACTTCAGAAAAATAGTGATGTCAGTTTTTCCAGGAGGGAAAAAATCTGGAAATTGTTCCTGTGCAAATTAGGTAATTTGCAGAAGATTTTTTTGTGCCCTCCAGATGTTTTAGACTGCAACTCCCACAATCCCTGACCATTACCCTTGTTGGCTGGGACTGATAGGAGGTCAGGGAAGGGAGAACTAGAGCGTGATCTATTTTAGCATGATTATTTTACTCGTATTGAATTAATATAGCTTTTAAAAAGTAACCATGTTAATTTTTTGTCCCAGTATTTTACCTGAAATATTTGAGAAAGAAAATTAAGGCACAGTTAATGTGATTTATATATTGCATTGTGTGGACTTTTGTTTTTTTGAATACTTGTACAATTTTAAAAATAAAACCATGTACTTCCCTTCCATTATTTAAATGTAAGAAAAAGCCAAAAGTACTGAAAACTGTTGTCACACTAATAAATTTTAGCAACCCAAAGAACTGTGCATGAGATGCTGACAACCACTCAGCTACAATTTTGAAACTGACCAGCATACCTAACTAATACTGCACTGTAACGCAACTGGCATCCTTCAAAGTTACCAGGGAACTTATGAAATGGGGGAAAAAATCTGGAAAACTAAAACACTGGGAAAATGTTCTATTTTGAGAAAATGTTCCACCCCACATGACAGCCAAGAGGTAATACATGGGGATCAAAATAGAAAATAAATAATTTATAAATTCAAAAAGAACCTGCAGAGGACTCAGGTTACATTGGGGCTATTTGCATGGCACGATAGCTCAGTATGGGTTACACATGCTGCAGCCTCACCATAACCCCTCTGTGAGGTTATGGAATGTGCAGGGCATATACAGTCACCATTTTGTACATGCAAGGCCCACTCGGGGGTTGTCGAATCATGAGAACCAGGCAAGCGTAGATAATGTGAGGGTTAAACAAACCTCACATAATCCATGGTCTGTTTTAGGGTTATGTAAGGATTGTTTAATCCTTGCATAACCCATGCCTTTCGGTTGGCACAACATGGCATATGCTTGTCATCAGAACCCAGTCAATGAATCACCTAAAAGCAGTTTTGAACACCACCGTTTGAGAATCGTATCAGAAAGCATCTCTTATACCAAGCCAGATCATTAGTCTATCTAGCTCAATATTGTCCACAATGACTGGCTGCAACGCTCCAGTATCTCAGACAGAATTATTTCCCAGCGCTACCTTGAAATGCCACAGACTGAACTAGGAATCTTCTGCATGCTCTGCCCCTCATTAAAATCAACAGCACTGCTTTCTATTAAGTATTGTTAGGATTGTGGCAGAAATGTAGAGCTGTGTACATTCCATACTCTCATGCCAGAAAGGGATGTAGAATAATTCTACATTTTGAGAAATACAATTTTCATTTACAAAAGAAAAAAGCTTTTAACTTTATGGCTCTGAAGAGAAACACATACGGGGGGCAATATAGGGGGTGAAAAAGCAGGGAGAGGCCAACAAGGATTTCTAGCATTTAGGGAGCAGAATTTCAGCACTTTGCCCTTCCAGGTCTGTCAGATGGCCAAGCATTCAGCCAATCCAAATATCTGCAAAGTCTCAGTACATTCTGACGGAGACCATTTATGGGGGACATTTCTTCCTAATAATATTCAGTAGGTTCTAAGTAGTATTTGCTCACTCTGGTTAGTCACCGTTCTCAAAGAGAGAAGCACGCCTCCCTAAGGGGAGAAATTTCGGACATATCTTATTTCTTGCAACACAATTCTCCAGGCCTTAACAGAAGCAGAACAATATCTGCCCATTATGCTTCACCAATGTAATACAGTGCAACACGTTCAAGGAGTAGTTCAACAACAAATATTTCCCAGACCCAGAGACAGCAATTGAATATCGCTACTAAGAAACTAATTCAATGATGCTAAACAATATGCTTTTGACACCATCTACTGGCAATAATAATGAACAATCTAGGTTTCCTTAAGTTAGCTAAAACGTTCTTTTTTAAAATGCATTTCCAATATGTTTTAGCCTCTAAAAGAACAAGAACTGATTCCTCAAACACACTCAGGTAATGCCGCATTAGTGGAGTGAAAACACGCACATCTGCGTCACATGCAAACGGGCACAAATGCCAGCATGATCCTCACTGGTCTAGACTCATTTTACACTCAAAGGGTTGAAAGGCAAACTGGAAACACACACACACACACACACACACACACACAAATATCCAAGCTTACTCTTCACCCCATCCCACGTCCTTGTCAGACTACAATACAAGAACGTGGCTGGAAGTCCACATTGCTTTTTTGGCTATAGCCTAAAGCTCTGGAAACAGCCTACGTACTAGAATCAGCTTTGGTTCTCTAGAAGTTGCACCTCTAGTCCCAGGCTTTTTACATTTGTTATTCTTGAAAATAAATCTATATATCACCTGCACAACAAACAAATCCATGATAAACAGCACTTGAGCCTGAGATGGCCAATGCAACATTCAAATGCCTTTTGGTTTGCATTCAATGTGACAGAAAGACAGAATGCTACAGGCCTATATGCTAAAGGCACAGTGTCAATTGCTCCACTTCTTTGTCACTGTGGTGAATATATTACTCAATCATATCTTCGCTATGGTGTACTTAAGCAACCTATATATCAACACCATCAATAATACACTTCAGCCAGGAGTAAGCAACTCCCTTCAGTATCACAGTGAGTACTTATCAGCTTCCAGGGCTTGAGGTGGTAAATTTGATCAAAAGTCATTTCCCCATGTTTACACATTCAGGAACCAAAAGGGAGCCAAGCGGAAAACACAAAACCTGATGCTATTCATTTCCATGGATGAGCAGATGGGAGAACTATGCTACACATACCCATCAGGTCACAAGCTTTTGAAAAGTGAGAGCTGAGGAAGACTGTTGTGTGTATATGCATTTCATTTATTATATGTCTATACTGCCCCACAGCCAAAGCTCTCTGAGCAATTCAGAAAGATTAAAAAACATTAAAATACATTATGCAAAGTACAAAAAAGCATTTACGTGAAAACGTATAAACAGAGAGCTCACAAACAAACAAACTATATCTAAAAAAACTTTTTTAATGCAATAGGTGTACTTGGTTATCAGACACAGCCAACCAAATTTTTTAAACCATAATTCAGTCACTGGAGGCTTCACTCAGTCCTAGCCGCTTGTTTGGGGACAGGGGATAATAAGGAAAAGAGAGAAAAAAGCTAGACAATGCCTCTCTCACTCCAGACCTTGATACTGCTATTTTGATCATGCAATGTACGCTTCACCATCACCTTTTACCCAAACGTCTCTGTCCAATTGTTGGATTCTGAATCAATGCAGCATAGAACTGAATAGTATTTATTTATTTTCTAAAAAAATTAAGTCATAGCTACTTAAACTGATACAAATACTCCAAACTGAAATCATGAAGTTCGTGTCATAGCAATAAAAGTATGCTTACTAAAAAAACTCAAAAATCATAGTAATTCTAGTATATGAAGTATTCAGTGCAAAACCTTCCCTATTCAAAGTTCTTCCAAGCTCTTAAGGGATTTCATGCAGCTGAAAATGTGACATCTCTTAACGCATGAAACCAATTTGGCTGTCATACAGAGAAGGCATTTTATAAAAACTAACCAATACAGGTGGTAGAAAAGTTGCTTTATTTTGAGGAGGAGGACACCAAGGAGAATAACTACTACTACTTATTGCTACAGCAACAACAGGAGGTCTGCATCAGAAATATGGCTACATTTATAGCCTGCATACAATAAGCAGAAATACTCACATGCACATTTATTTGCAGAATTGTGCCAAACTGTCATGGCATTTTTTTGCCGGTTCTGGAACGCCTCTTCAACTCCAGTTTCTGTTTTCTGTACAGTGGAACCATGTGAATTTATTTGCTCTGCTGTTACTGATAAGCCTGCACATGGAAGATAAGCATACTTATTTAAATAATTCTAGGAGTATTAACCAACTGAGTTTTAAAAAGCAGACTAGAATATAGTACTAATACCCCCCACAGTAATTAAATGAATTTAGATGGACACTACAAAAAAGATTTACATCAAGAATATTTACTTTTTTTCCCCAACAAATGAACCTATGACACAGAGCCTTGGAATATAAAACCTGACAGTTGAAATAAAAATCTTCTTGTTCTGAAGAAAATAGTATTTAGCATTTATAAAGCGCTTTAGTGTTGAAAGCACATCACATGAATTATATTGCATTCCTCACAACAAATCTGTAGAATGGATATTACCCCCACCTTGGAGATAGGGTGCGGAGACTGAGAAATAGTGGTTTGCCTAAGGTCACACATACTTCCATGGTAAAAGTGAGAGTCAAACATTTATATCTCAGTTGCTTAGACTGCTATCCTTAAAAAAATGTAGTTGGGACTAAATCCCATGGAAACCAGTAGGACTGACTGCTGAGTAAATGTGGATAAGATTGCACTGTTAGCTAAGAAACTATACTAGGTCCCTAACACTCCCAATTTTAACAATAAATGTTATAAAAATGGTTTAAAATTCCATGGATTGGATCGTTTAGTCCAGGGGTGAGCAACTCAAGTTGGGCCAGGGCAAGATGGTTGAATAATACCAGGGGTGTGGCCACACCTCTGATATAATGTGGTTCCCAGGCGAGAATAAGCCATGGATTAACTTGGGGCCACGGATGCATCATTTGAGGGATGTTAATGGAAATAGGAAGCGGATCAGGTGCAGCATGTGCCCCCGTAATTATTGGGTTAATTAACCCAAGATTTGGCACCAGATGCCCCCACTATATCTGAATAGTGCCACTCCATCTAATGATCAAGAACTTAATGTCATTTTCACTGTCACAGTAAATCCATGATAAATATAATTTAATGGAATTGCAATACCTCTCTTTTTTCTTGCTTCTTTTATTTCTTCACACATTTTATTGAATTCTGGATCCAGCTCAGCAGCTATGATAGCATGTGCAGTGTCCTTCAGAGTACAGGCTCTGTGCCTAATTATTTTATCTACAAAATTAGCATAACTCATTTTAACATTCAAAGGCATTTTTGCTTATTTTAAAATTTATGAATCATCCTTTGTTACAGGAGTGCCCAAGGCAATGGTATAAATATCAAAAAAACAGATGATCATTTAAACCAACCCATAATTAAAAATGTACAATTAACCACCATAAAATAAATAATATCCACGTAAGTCATCAAACAGCAAGCATTAATCATGCCAGTGCCACACAGAACAAATATGTTTTAAACAATCTTCTAAAATTTAATGTAACTTGGCAGACTCATTGATCTACATCAGGCCTGCACAACTTGCACTCCAAGATGAACATCAGCAGCTTGATAAACCTTTTGTTTTAGCTGCCTGGGACTGTAAAAACAGTTTTCTGAAAAACTGGCAGGGCACAATACATGGTTAGAGAAGGGCTGCCTTGAGATTGGTGGGTCACACATTGTGCAGTCTGCAGCTCAGCTTAGGTTTTTCAAAGCTATTAATGAAAATCCATACTTCAGGCTCCTACATTTTGGGAAAGACAGTCTTTAAAAGAAGCAGGGTTTTAATGTTAAATTATCAGATACCATTCTATAGTTAGACATAAAAATGATTTAATTGCAGTTAGCTTTAATGTCTTTTTGGCAGCTTTGATAACTATAATATTCCTTTTTTAAAGTACCTATGCTTTCTATCAAAAAGTCATGAAGCTAAGTATTTGCAGCAAACGAATAATGTTACCAATATATAATACTAATTATATATTTGAACCCTGTTTCACAAATGAAAATTAGGAAGGGGCGGAAAATTTGCCTCTATAAGAGATCTGATATTTAGTGCTATACAAACAATACCCTGCTTCTGTTCTTAGGCAAAGAGAAGGTGGGGGCACAACTAGAGATGGATACGTTGGAGGGGAAATCTTCACTTTTTTTGCTTTGCAGTTTAAATTGTAGACATCTGCTTCGCTTTTTAAAATAAAATGGCTTAGATCCAGAGATCCTGTGAATGGGAATTTCATTCACAGGATGCTCCCACTGATGGAACAGGGGGAGGAGGGGGAATGATTTCCATCAATTCCTCCTTCGACCTGCGGTCCCCTGTGCCCCTGAAAGTCTGCTCTGGAGGACCGAGGGAATCTCTAGGACACCGTAGCAGGTAGTGCAGGGGATTACATTTGGTGGAGGGAATCAAAGAGCTTTCCACAGAACTGCCTTTCAGACCTTGCTGGTTCAACGTGGAAATACCTAAACGGAAGAAGCTGGGGTGATAAGGGGCTGGGCCAACATGCATGACACTAGGAAGAGCAAGTTCATGGGCCAACTGGTGGACATGGGTAAGGAACGGTCAAGGTCTAATTCATCTGACAATTTAATTGAGTAACACTGATCTAGATCTCACAGGCATGGGCCAAGAACTAAGGGACTACCAAGGATCGCTATTCAAGGAGGCTATCCAAGATTAGACCAACGTTCTTCAGAGAGCACGTCAAAACTATATACATTTGATCTTGGTGCCATAAGACAAGCTTTTTTTAAGAATTGAGAGAAAATAAAAATAGCTTGTGTCAGGTCACTGCTGTTGAAAAATATTGAAACACTCCAACACTCTAATGGATAAGAAGATATATTAAAACTCGCCTTAAGACTTCTTCAGGACAGTGTTATTTTAGTAATAGAAATGAAGTGATTCAAAATATTTACACTAACTTCATTTGTTTCAAATGTTATTTATGGCTCTAAAACCACCACATATTTATGTTGTAGTAGGTCCCAATGAAATCAAATAACTGTGTTTTGGGGCCCAAAGGAAACATGTTTTGGATCCAAAGAGCTACACTAGACATGTTAAAGAGCTTAGGTACACTCAATGGAATTTGTAACTTTTTTCTTTTGAACATGAGGCCTCCATATGGTACCACGAAGTGCTTTTGAAATCCCCATCAGTTTTTAAAGGGGAAGTTGGACTTTTTAAAGGGGTATTTTAAAGGGGCTTTTGGCATTTGGAGGATATCAAACGTTGTGAGAAACAAGCCCAACAAGCTATGTAGTTCTTTGAAACAAAACCTTATGAGCCTGACCCTAATTAATATTAAGGAATAGATTGAAGACAAATTTAACTTTTAACCAATTTCCATTTCTAGGATGCAGCTTATACTGATATTTGAATTTTAGTTGGATAACAGCTGGATGTGCTTTCATGTTTTAGGTAAAGATGGTAAAATATTTCCTTACCCCCAGGATCTTTGTCAGGATTATATTCCAATGCATTGCTGCAGATGAGATCTATATCTATTAGAAAATCCTTTGTCGTTAAGTAGTTGTGTTTATCAATTTTACTTATTACTGTAGACAGGTCCATTGGCTCTTTGATAACTTCAAGATAATCTGAAACCTATAATCAAACAGCACACTAAAGTGACACAGAGATTTAGGCTAATGTTAACATATTCAGTATTATATTGATTTGCATTTTCAGACATATTCACTTCAAAAATTTTTGACCTATAAAAGATAAAACTAGTATTGGTACACTGTTTTGATCACTTTGATTCATTACTCTGATTTTAAGCAGTTTCTAGAGGGAGTGGACTCCAGTCCACGGAAGCTTATGTCATAATAAATTTAAGGAGCCATGACACTCTGATTCTGTTTTTTAAGAGGTAAGGGAAACTCAAATATTGGCTGCTATCAAAGCCACTTTGTTCTGTATAGTTAAATAATTTTAAACACATTTTCATTTTTAAATACAAAAGAGGATGAAAAACACTGGGACTCTTTCCCAAAGCTTCAAACACAATGTAAAAGTGATTATTTACATGGCTATTTCTAAAACATACGCTGCTGAGCAGGTTCCTGTATTGCTAGGAAAAGACAGATTCATAGGAGCTGAAAAGAAGAACCCAATATAGATTTTACTCTTTATGGGGAGAGCCTGGCATGGAGAGAAAAGTCTGATTGCACGCCCATCCTTGTCTGACATTCACATATTGGACATATTTGCAAAACAACTAATCCACACCACTGTACACTTCAATTCTGTGAGGCAAGAATTAGGCCCATCCATGTTCCTCACCAATATAATCACACTCCCCTTCAAATGTAATGCCTACAAAAAGCTAAGGTGCTCCACATATAAACCTAAAAGTTTACTTGAGTAACACTAAAACATTAATCGAGAAGAGGAAGAACGCCTCATAGTCAAAACGTTCTAGAAAGATCCAGTATTTGGCCTGAGACTGAGCAGATCCTACAAGTGGGGCTCTACAGAGGCCACAAAACAGAAAATACATAATTAAAATGACAGTATGCACAAGTTTTAAAAAGATGTACTATGCAAAACTATATGCAAACAAACTCCAGAAACGAAAACAAGAATGCTAGACTATCTAATAAAGAACAGATGGGGAACCTCTAGCCCAGCAGGCTAATAAAGACTGCCAGGATCCCTACTCTGGGCCCGGAAGGCCACACACCCTGCCCAACATCACACCCACTTACTTGCCTTTGCTTAGTGCTTTGATCCCCTCAGCTATGAGATGACAGCAGTTTCCCTAGCTAGCGCTAGTGCTGAGAAGGCAAGCACTGCTCTTATCTGCAATCACTTGAGCAGGATTTTCCTTGTCAGCACTAGCAAGGGAACCCCTGCTCATCACGGATCATAGATAAGAGGCAAGAGCGGACTTCCCTTTCTCTAGCACTGACAAAGGAAAGCCACACACATCCAACCCCTGGGGACAGAAACAGTTCCCCACCCTATACTAAAGGAAAAGGGAAGTTTGATTTAGGGGAAGTTGCTTCCTGATACAAATTTGACTCCAATGCAGAATAAAGCCCCATTCTCTTAATCTCCTAAAATAAAAAATATACTATAACCCAATATTTCATCCTTCATTTCAAATCTGAAATGGTTAATCTTAGAAAACATCATGGCAATTTTTATTGTACTGTCTGATAGCCATTTTAGACATCTAAAAAAAACTTGCATATGACAATAACTTTCCATGAAAGGGTTTTAATGTATGCAAATATAATGTTTATTACATTAATCTGTTTAGTTACCATCCCCCAAGTTATAGTCGATATTAATATGGGGTTAAGAAAAAACATCCAGCGGTCCTGAACCAACACACCAAATAAGAATGCAAGAATGAATCAAACTTCACTGAAATTAGTGTAGTTTGTTCCAAATATTATTCAATAAACTATTCCACATCGCTTAACAGTTATCAGCTGCCTCCTGATCACCAAACTAAATAGTGAATTTATATTCCTTACACACACAATACTCTTAATCCAACAAATTCTCATCAGAAAACAATCCCATCCACTTGTCAGCTATCTTTTCCTCCCTTGGTTGAGAAGGATGAATTAATCTAATCTCTGCACAAGTTTAATATGATTCTCACTTGACTGGAAACTCTCCTAACACATTCAAAGATAACATCTTTGTTGGTCTGCAGGTTCAAGTCATCGTGATTAACCAGTCCTTTCCTACTTTATTTCCAGGTGATGCAAAAAAAAAAAAAAGACTAGACCCCTCCACCCCATCCCAATGGATCCCTAAAAAATGCCTCTTGGTGTCATAACCTTTTTTTTTTGTCAGCACGTTGCTATATAATTCTGCAAGATTGGTTATGGAAAATAGTGAATGAACTGCCATGAATTCTTTGGAGAAGCAGGATAAGTAGAAACTGGATACACAAGTAGCCAGCCCAAACCTATTGTCATCAGTGAACTGCCTCTCCCTTGAGGTGGGGAAGAGCATGGTTTTGTCTCTGACTTCAGACTGAGCTTGAAAGCCACTCAAACAAGAAGTCTCAGGGCTTAGGAATTCCTCTGAAGCTCAGTGCAACAGCAAGGATGAATCCGTACCCTTCTCCCACTGGGAAGAAGGGCAGAAGCTTGTTTCTGCTGCTGCACTGAACTTTGGATGTACTTCCAAAGCATCAATACTGCTTCATTCTGAATACCAGACCTTGACCCTTTCTCACGTTGGGTTGGGGCAGCTACCACAAACACACCCACCAAAATAAGGTATGTCTCATCAATAATAGAGAGCTAGAAAGGATGTAGGTGGATCTCTGGATGTGTTAAAAAAAAATATCCAAACTCTACAGGGCACTTCTTTTCAGCATGAATGTCTGCCTTTTAGCACAACTCTGTCTTTCCCTGGACCAATGACTTTCCCATCTTTCAGTTTTAGCACTGATATTCCTTTCTGTCCAGTAAAACTATCATTTTTTAATCTGTGCCATTTTAATCAAGTTAGTAAAAGACATATCACTTTAGATTTTAAAAACTGAGTAACTTGCAAGAGTACTCTGGTAATCCTAAGAAGTGATTTGTGGCAAATAGCCTCACAAGAAAGGAACTTGGTTACAAGTACAGAAAAAGATCTAATTGCTAAGGCAGCCTCCCACAATCTGGAGCCCTCCAGATGTTTGGGGCTACAACTCCCAGCATTTTCTAACATAGGCCACGATAGCTGGGTGTAATTGGGAGTTATAATCCAAAATAACTGGAGGGCACCAGGCTGGGGAAGCCTGAGCTATGTTGCTGGCCAGGGCTTCTTCTGAGCCAGGACTCAACATAGGAACCCATTTTCAATACCGCACTCAGGCTTTGGAACATTACAAGAAGTATTTAAAAACAGAGTTTTTCTGAGAATGTGCAGAATGCATTTATCTCACTAATATCCTCTGCTTGTGGACTACACATTTAGGATTGGGGCTGGACTTTCATATTAAAGAGTACAGCTTTCCAAGGTGGATTGTGTTCTGACACAGCTCAGAAATTTGAAAACTGTAGGAGATAATTTATATTTTTCTTTGCATTTCTCTATGAAGTAAACCATGAGAGCCCAAACACAAGCTACCCCTTGAACAATCAAGACCCCAGATGATAGCACAATGCAAATTACATTTTTCTAAGCACATCACAACTTGCTTTTTCTTGAGTAAGTTATCTGTGCAAAATTGAGTTCTGAAGTTGACCGAAAACAGGATAGATGTCACAAACTGGCTTGGAAACATGATCAAAAAGTAATTTTCTAGTATACATGTAACAGTTAAAGCAACTTTGCCTTTCTCTTTAGTTTCATACAGGACATTCGAAAATGTTTTTCACTTAAGGCAAAGTCCAGCAAATTTAAAAGTGACTCAAACATGACTAGCCAAATTCAATCTTTGTTTTAATTTTTGTAAATGGTTACGCAAATAGTCAGTAGGTCAAATTATATAGTTAGAGCTTTACAATTTTCCAATGTTCTCTTTGATTAAAAACAGACAAGGGGACAGATAACTGTTTAATTTTTTGAATTTTCTAGAGTTGACAGTACAATTCAATAAATTTGTTTTATGACTTCCAGTGGCCCAAGGCTGTTTCTCCAGGCATCTAATTCCTGTGAGCAAGTAAAATTATCACCACAGAATGGCAGATACAGCCTGAACAATACATGTTAGCACTATGGCTAAGAACATGTTAGTTGTGGCTTCAAATGTTAAAATTAAGCCACTATCCCTGTAAATATGCAAAATGGGTTAGATCATAGATATAATCTGCAATAATAATTCATCTATGCTTTTTGATTAATTGCTAATAAGGTCAACTTCATTGTTTGCACGTTACTGAAACAAGACCTCTTCAATATCCACCGGTTTGCTGAAGATGTTAAAGCGCTTGTCTGTGGCCAGCCTCTTGGTAACATCCCTGAGAAACAATCGCAGCTCTCTTAATGTGTTTTCTTCCTGGTCCTCCATTCGCTGCTTTTCAGTCTCTGACAGCTGGCGGGTAGGAGATGGCAGGGCAAGAGGAAGCACCTCCAAATCAGAAAGAGCTAAAAGAGAATTGAAAAGTCGGGCAAAACAGGGCTCGTCAGATTACAGCCCCTGAAAATTTCACATCACCCATTTAATTTCATACTTTTTACTCTTATCAGATTTGATAACACCAGGAATTCTGAACTCCTTATCTCAGTTTTGCAGGCCAAGCTAAAAGAACCATATTGTGGGGAGTCTGAAATTCTCATAAACAACTACTCTCTGCTCAGCATCAGCAGCCTTTCCTTCAGTGAAAGAGGAGTTGACAAGGGACCTGATGGCAGGAATCTCAAGAGCCTACATGATTCCCAAATAGGCAAATTAAAGACAGGAAGATCTTTTTTAAAAAAAATTTTAATATGATTTATATCATCCCTTTTGGCTGAATGATCTGCAGGGTGGCTTATAATAGACTGGAATAGTACACACACTCACACACAAACCTACACAAACCAGCAACTCTTTGTCGCCTGGCCAATGACAGAGGTCAGAGTGTTCTTCCCTTCAGCTCTGCAGTCTCAGGGCAACTCTTCCAATCTCTGGAAAGCCACAATTAATGGCTGCCAGGTTACAAAAATATCACTATTGGTGTTCCAGAAGCATTCAATGGCATGGGTTCCCTTTCAGTGCCCTTGAATGTGATAAGCAACAAATTTAGCTCTCAATTTCCAGCAACTAGTACAAATAAGGAAACACACAAGGCAGCCTTTGAATGCATTATATACTCCAAATCTTTCTTCCATGCTCTCTGCACCCTCCAAGTTTAGTTTTAGCCACCCTTACTTACATATAGAAAGGGCCACAAATAGGTCCCATGTGCAGACTAGAGGGGAAGGACAGATAGTTAAGTAGAGTAGATAGTTCTCTACTCTAGACCATATTGTACCAACAACAACAACAAAAAATTATAAGTCTACAGAAAGAAGAGACTCCAATGGTGAGCTGCGCCTAAACAGGTTTAACACTAGCAATGAATGGCAGGAATTAGCTTATGTAAATACCTAGAATTCAATGTCATTCAAGGCCAGTAAGACTGAAAACAATTCTTTGGAAAACACAAATGATTCAGGTGAGAGCTTTCTTGATACATTTAAAACACCTGCCTCTTCAATATCCTCACATCTAGTCCAGCATCCTGTTACTGACAGTGGCCAATCAGTGGCTTCTGGGGAACCCACAAGCTGGGAATGAAGGCAAGAAACTTCTCCTGCTATTGCTTCCCAGTAGTGCCATTCAGTAGCATTCTGCCCTGGCATCTAATAGCAATCTGCTTGGAAGAGAAAGTGTCTGGGAGGCCATAGGATTGTTCGGTTTATTGGCTCCAAGGCTGCAAAGAGGGCTCCAACCTCGAAGCTAGTAAACCATATAGCCCATCCCCTTCCCATCCCCTTCCCATCCCCTCGTAGCTGGTGCAGACAGTACCATGCCAGCTATCTCCCTGCACTCAGAAACCTGAGCACAGAGACAGGGAAAAAGTGATGGTCCCAGGGGCAGGGAGCGGAAGAGACCAGGGAAGCTGTGTTTTGCAGGTTCCTATGCTCGCCCCAGCCTCCTTCCCTGCTGCTCCGAAACACCACAGCTCACCCATCTAGCAAAAATGCAGGGCGGCTGGAGACTGCCCCAGCCACCCTGCATTAGGATACTTGGCAGCCTCCGACTTCAGAGGCTGCCAACTATCAACACAGGATTGCGCCCTAAACCCTCCGAAACAGCCAGACAAAGGCCTACAAACGTCCAGAATGACTGTACTGAGGCAACAGTTAAGAGGGAAAATGAAAATTGGGGGGGGGGGGGGAGAGAGAAGGGATAGGAAGGAAGAAGGAATTGCCCTGCTCAAGACTTTGACAATGTATAGTATTTTTGAAGAGGAGGGGAAATTAGAGTTGGTGGGGCTTACATGCCATGACCCTAAAATATTCCCCTCCCTGCACTTTTTCTATTTTCCATTCTTCAGAACTCACCTCCCCCACCCATTGCTATAGAGCTATAAAATGCTCTGATTCTCGTCTGGCAACTCCAAATATGAGCATATATGGCAGGGTAGAGCAAGGCTTCAAGGGAGGGGGAAAGAAAAAAAAGGGTAATTTTTCCAACCAACCACCACTTGGCCAGGCCTCGAGGGTTATATTTTGGTGCAGGTATCACTTTTGATTACTAATAAGCATTTTAGAATCTCCTCCTCCTTAGTTTGTCTAATCCCCCTATAAAGCCATCTTACCTAGTGGACATCACTACATCTTAATAGCAGTAAATTCCATAATATACCCATAGTGAGTAAAAAGTACTTTCGTTTGTCTGTCCTAGCTTTCCTGCCTATCAATTTCACTGGATGACTTTGAGTTCCAGTATTATAAGAGGAGGAGAAAAATGTCTCTCCCCACTTTCTTTCTTACCTCATGAGAAACTTGGAAAACTTTATTATGTCTCTCCTTAGTCATGCTTTGATTGCCCTTTTCTACAACTTTACACATTCTAAAATATCCTTTTGAGATGGGGTGATCAAAACTGTACAAAGTATTTCAAATATGGCCACACTACAGATCTGCCTAAGGGCATTACAATGCTGGAACTCTTAATTATCCCTTTTAACAAACATGCTGCTGAGCAGGAAATCTGCCTTTCACAGCTTCCATACACTGTTCACGCTTTCATTGAGCTATCCATCATGACTCCAAGACACCGCTCCTGGTTAGTCACTACTAGTTTAGACCCCATCATCTTTGCACCCAAATCTGCATCACTTTATACTTATTTACACAGACTTGCATTTGCCATTTTCCTGCCTATTCATTCAGTTAGAACTATCCTTTTGGAGCTCTTCACAATCCATGGGATTTCACCATCCTGAACAATTCGATGCCATCTGCATACCTGGCCAGTTCATTTCTCACCCTAAATTCCACATTATTTATGAAGCTTTGGTGGTTGTGAACAGGCTTTGGGCTTGTACACTCCCTCTTTCATCTGCACACCAACGACATCTTTAAGCTGAGAATGTTGACTCAGTGACACAAGTACATTTACTGGATATAAATCTCATGCAGGGTCCTAGTCAAAGACTGCTGTTTCCAATTTTATTTAAAAACAAATGCAAACAG
This sequence comes from Anniella stebbinsi, assembly GCA_029215795.1. Classification (NCBI taxonomy): domain Eukaryota; kingdom Metazoa; phylum Chordata; class Lepidosauria; order Squamata; family Anniellidae; genus Anniella; species Anniella stebbinsi. The sequence continues at coordinate 126,126,830 of JARDYH010000003.1, read as the reverse complement.
CACGGTTTTCTGGTGGAATATTATATACGTTCTGGATTTTATAGAAAATTAATGTACCTGTTTGTTTCCTCCTTGGAGGAGGCATTGATGCCTCATTGAGAACCAGCTCTTGGAAAAATTTACGCCTGTCTTCTTGGCTAGGTCTCTGAATATAAAAAACCTCTTCATACTGGATTTTAAAGATGCACTTCACCTAAATGAAAAAGTGAGAAATTAGAGGGCTGAAAATATCTGCTTGTAACTTAATAATCAACGATAGCATTAAATTCTACGGACCAATTTTTCAAAAAGGACAGCTGAGTTTTTTTGTTTCTCTTTAGAGATTCCACATCCAAGCTTACTTGTATCACTGCTCTACTCTAATTTAACATGTATGTTGCTAGGGATATTTGAGTCCTCATGAGCATACTTTGCACACAATTGATCAATATTCATAATAAGATGCAGTGAAGTGTTGGGAAAAGGCTTTTTAGCGGCGTGTACATGGAAGCAGTAACAACTGAACTGGTCGGAACAATACTTTCCAAAGGAGCTGATCTCACTTAAAGATCTTTTCAAGAAAAGGCACATGGAATCCCACAAAAGTCTGAATATGAGTTGCTAGAATGCTAGATAGAGCCTAGATACCATTTAAAGATGGATATACTAGTAATCTATCAATAAAATAAATATAGGGATATTTGTATACTTTTAAAATCCAAACTGCAGGCCTTCATACCATACCACCACCCTCCTCTTTTAGAGTCCTCACTCCCAAAAGCCACGTGCAATGGGAGGGGGGGGGGGGTTGCTGTATGAGAAATACAAGTCAATGCTCCTCAGGTTGCAATTCAGAAAGGCATGCAACACTCCACAGGGACCTCCCTCTTGAGGAAAAGGGCAAAAGTGCTTGCTCCTGTTTTTCTAGCTCTAGAGGTTTGAGATGCTGCTCTGTACAGGCATAGATCCCCATGTGTGCACATGGTACAGACCACAAAGAACTAGCTATGCATTTTTTTTAATCCCAGTGATAAGTATAAAATAAAACTTTTTTTTTTTTACTAAATCAGTATTAGAAAGCATTTCAGCTATAAATGTGGAACAGAGAAAAAAACTGGAAACTGAGATGGAGCCGAAAATTCTCTGAAGATAATTTTCAATTCAAAATTGGGGAGATTCAGCAGAGGTGAAGAATGGAGTCTCCAAACCATCCCCAGTCATTTTATCATGGCTGCTACCAGCTTTGTGATGGTGATACTCTTTCTGGGGTAGGGGGATGGGCAGATGTGGCAACCACCATTTTTTCTTATCCATGTGTTCCCTAGAGTAAGCTGATCAGCTTCAGAATTATGCTACACTTTCACACATACCCCATTTCAAAACTTGCCAAAAAGACCCTATCCCAGCTTCATCACCTGTAACTGGAGGGGCAAAATTGGGAAGGTCATTTCAGGTCTGTCCTACCAGAAAGTAGTAATTTATTATGGTCATAGATGGATAATGAGGAGGAACAGCAGACAGAAGAGGCAAAGACAATGCTATTCAATTAATTCAACCCTAGTTAAGCAATCACAGGGCTAGGACTCAAGGCTGATAGGCCAATCAAGGGAGGAAAACTGACAAAGGGTGCAAAAGTTACAACAGGAAACATTGGCTGCGTTCGGAAAACAGTCAATGGTGGGTTAATAGTCAACTCCACAGTTGATTATCAAGGGGGTACTCCCCACACGACATGATTATAATCAACCGCAGTGTGAATTAAGGCTAGCGTTGAATTGACTATTAGTCAACAGTGTGTTAGATTGACACATCCCCGCCCTCTCTCCCTCACTTAGTCCTCCCACTGGTATCTTATCAGCCACTGCGAATTTTGCCGGCTGCTGCCACTCTAGTCCAGAGGACTCTGAAGTCGTTGAAAATAACCAACTATGTGACAAAATAGTCAACAGTGCCCGACACATGACACGATAACCAACGGTTGTTCAAATAGTCAACTCTGCACAGTGTTGGTTATTTCGGCCACATAGACAACCATGGTGTGAAAAAGTCCTGACAGACAACACAATAACCCACTGTTGGTTATCGTGTTTTCTGAATCCAGTCATTTTCTTGTTTCAAGCTCTTTTACCATTATCATCATTATCATCTACATAATTCACCTTTTAATGTCAGCTTCAGATAGTTACAGTTCATTTAAAAATATTTATCCCAATCTAAAAATGCATGCAGTGAAGTTTTTCCCCTGTCTTTCCCAACCTGTAGTTGTCTATTCTTATCATAATACATGAGCGTTGTCAAATTCCATCAAGTATAAAGATGTGTGTAATGTTGGTGGAGGTTTCCCTCAAAGTCAGGAAAGTATGGGAAAGTTCCTGCATGCACATAGTAGGGCTCTCTAGATCAGGTTCATTATTCTTTAAATGATGCCTGTTCGCTTCTCAAGAAAGCACTTCATACTCACCTCTTCAGGCAGTTCACTGTACATGGTTTCAGAGGTAGAGAGTAGAAATATAGGTGAGAATGATGGTATGTCTTGCAGCAATGTTAGAAATGTAGCTCTCACAGTTTCACTGACAGCTTCCCACCAATCACCAATATGAGGCATGTAAACAATACTTGGTAGTGTTCTTCTTGCTTCACGAAAGATCTATTTTAAAAGCATTAAGATGATACTAAGCAAATGATTAAAACAGCATGCACAATTTAAAAGACAGGATGTAATATTTCAAAGTGTGATGTTTTTAATAGCATCTCCTTTATACAACACTTGATGCAGAATCTATTGACCTTAGCTGCCTTTCAGGAGAGCCCCTTCTTTTGAGACTGCCGCCTCCAGAGGCGCATTTGGTGTCAACTTAGGAGAAGGCATTGGTAGCCACTCCCAGGCTGTGGAACTCCCTCCCAAGGGAGGCTAGGTTTGCTCACTCCCTCTTTGTTGCCCTTCTGCGATCAGACAAGGGCAGCTTTATTAAAAAGGCATTTGGCCTGTAAATGGATGTGTTGGTTTGGGTGCTGTTTCCTTTTTTTGTTCTGTATGTTTTTATTGTATTTTATTGTTTTCAACTATTTTAAATCATGCCTGTAAGCTACCTTAGGTGCCATTTTTTTTGGTAGAAATGTGGGGTACAAATCAAATCAATAAATAAGGTGTATTACATCAAATCTCTAAAAGAAAATAAATTCCAATTAATATGTAAGATAATGCAATCCACTACAAAAATCAGTGCAGGCCAGCAAGAAGACATCCGTGACATAAACTCTTTTATTTTACATTATTTTATTTATATTATTTTTATTTCTTTTTAACTTATTTTTTCTATGTATATCAATTAATTCATTTTTTTACTTATAGATAAGCATGTACTCTTTAATTACAGGATGATATAAAAGAGGGGGAAACCTAAAGGGGAGGGAATGGGGCGTGAGGGTAATACATTGGAATGTGAAAAAAATCTAATAAAACATTCACTAAAAAAGGTTAGGTCTGAATATAAGCAAATAAGACCATTGTTCACTTACCAAAAATGGGTGTCTTTGTGCATGTAAAACAGTATATCAGGTGAGTTTAGGCGCCACCTAGTGGTTGAGGCGAAATCACTGCTCCAATTAAAGCTTTTAACTGTGCTTCCTGCATTTGTACCTCAGTTTCCGATGACAAGGTCAAGAAGTACTAGGATCAGTGAAAACAGCAAAAATACGAACAAGAAAAACAGGACACCTCGCACTCTCTGCAGACAAGGCTTGGAAAGAAACAAAGTGTGTCAAAAATAGGAAAACTAAGCCCTACCAACAATGGAACCACTTACCTATGGAGGTAATGGGTTCTCTCACACTAAAGGCATTCAAGAGGCAGCTGGACAGCCATTTGTCATGTATGCTTTTAAGGTGTATTCCTGCATTGAGCAGGGGGTTGTACTCGATGGCCTTATAGGCCCCTTCCAACTCTACTGTTCTATGATTCTATGAAAGCAGCTTTAAAGGAATTTAAGACTAGGGTGTGGCCCTGATGTACTGTTTTACATGCACCAAGAAATCCCTTTTTTGGTAAGTGACCCATGCTCTTTTCTCTTGCGCATGTAAACAGTACATCAGGTGGGACATACGAAAGCTTGACCCATGTAGAGTGGGAGCCAAGCGTAGTAGCTGCTTAATGTCTGGGAAAGACATGTTGCAAGACATGCCATCCAAACGTCACCTCAGCAGAGGCACAGAAGCCAAGCTTATAATGTTTAACAAAGATGCTATGATTTGCCCAGATAGTTGCCCTACACATTTCATGCAGTGGAGCATTAAGGGGAAAAGCTGCTGAGGTCATGGTTGTTCTTGTAGAATGGGCAAAGATATTGGTAGGCTGACACAACTTAAGGCAGGAATAGGCTAGGCAAAGTGGCATTAGAAACTTCCATCTTAAAGAGTCAGGATGAAATAACCCAAATTTGACTGACAAAGAGGTTTGATTCTGCCTATAAAAACCTTCAGGACTCTCCTGACAGTAAGAGAATGCCATGCCATTTCTGAGGGGTGTACAGGGGAAGGACAAAAAGTGGGAATTAGCTCTTGTTGAAAATAAAAGGGAGACAGGACTTTAGGATGGAAAGAGGGGTTAATACGGAGTACCATTCTATTTTAATGGAAGATACATAGGTGTCTATCTACTTAGAGGGCATTAAATTCGGAGAAACTTCTGGCTGACGTTATGTTCACCAAGAATAAAACCTTGAAAGAGAGCAGTCAGAGAGATACTGATTTCAGGGGCTCGACAGGCGGCTTCTCAAGTGCTGGAAGTACTTTATGGAGATCCCAGGAAGGAAAACAATGCTGGACTGGAGGTGACTTTAAAAAAGCTCCACGCAGGAAAATGTTTGAGAAATGGATGAAAGCCCAGGGACTTATCTGGGTTTTTGCTGTTGCTTGTTTTTGTTTTCGAAGAGTAGATAGCGTGGAAGCCTGATGCTTGAATACATTAGGGTTGAGTCCCATAGCCAAACCATCTTGCAGAAATGCTAAAAAGTCAGAAATGCTGTCTTTCTGCGCTGAGATTCTTTTCATCCACATACTCAGTGCATTCTGTAGGTAGACAATGTCCTAGAGGCCAACCTAGACTTGATTACTGTGGGGGCAAGGCCTGCTTTGGCGAAATATTTCCATTCAATTTCCAGATATGCAAATGAAACCATGCAGGGGTCTGTGTGAAGAAGGGAGAGGCCAAGGGGGAGCTGTAGCTAAATTGATCAGGTCGGAAAACCAGGGTCTCTCCGGTCAAAAACAGGAGTCACTACAATGAGTCTCATCTTTTCTTCACCTTCCACAGAACCCTGGAGAGAAGGGGGAGCAGTGGGAAAATGTACAGAAGCCCATTCAACCATGGAGAATACAGGACATCTGTCATCTCCGCTGCTGCAGACGCATAAAAGGTGAAGAACCAGCTGACCTGGTAATTGGCTTCTGATGCAAATAGATCCACCTCGACAATCCCGAAACGAGAGACTACCTCTTCGAAAACTTCTGAGTGAAGTTTCCATTCTCCTTGGCTTAGCTGTTCCCTGCTTAGCCAGCCAGCCTGAGACTTCTCTCTCCCAGTGAGTCATCCTCCCCTTGCAAGAGCTCCCCATTCAGAGAAGACGGCGTCTGATGTAATCACTGTTTTTGAGGGTCCTGGAGGGGAACCCCTCTATAGAACTGGGCGGAGGAGCCACCAGCAAAAGGAAGCTCAAACAGTCTTGGACAGATGAATGTGCAAGTGACAGCTTGATGCTATGTCATGTTGGAAAAGAAGCAGGGCCCATTGCAAGGGGCGAGAATCAAGTCTCGCACAGGGACTTACCTGGAATGTTGACACCATGAGGCCCAGAACCTTCACTTAGAAACATTAGGTTAACTGATTTCTTGAGGTAAATAAATTTGTCTGCTGCTTGAATTTTGGGGATCCTCTCTGGAGAGCGAGAGCGATGATCCCTGCTTGTTTGTCTATTATGGCCCCCAGGTGGAGTATTCTAAGAGAGAAAAACAGCTGATTCATTTGGATACTGACAAGAAAACTGAAGTCCTTAAAGCATGCCAGGGTGACTTGCAGGTCGTCAATTCATGGGCTCTCTTCAAACCAGTATCCAGTTTGTGTTGAACTGTTTCCTTCAGCTGTGCATCTGTTATCTTTCAGGTGAAGAGCTTCATTCATGAGAGCTGCCACAGGTGCAATAAACTGGAATTTAATCTGATCCATAATGGGCTGCTCTAAAAGCACAATGTTTGTTAGCAATAGTGATGGATTTCTTGTGGCGTAAAAGAGAATCCAACTCACCCTTAATCACTTTCAGGATAAGAGCAGACAACTTCATCATTTTGGTCTTGGGCTGAGGATCAGGACAGACAGCTGCCATCAGATAGAAGTAGAAGGTTTAGGAGCTTCCCCTGAAGGGTTCAAAGCTAAGGCTGCCATAGATTAACATAGCAGGTGAAGATAATGGGGGTCCTGAAAGAGGTGGTAGGAATCAGGTTCCACGAGGTCAGGCTCACCACTCCACTCCTCTTCATCTAGGACAATTAAGCCTGCATCATACTCCTCTGGTAGGAGAGTCCAGATCTGGGTTGGATTAACATTTTCTAGGCAGATCTGGAGAGAGATGACCCCTATCCTGAGCTGGAGCTGAAGGAGTCTGTATAGGATGCTATGGTGTGGAGTGAGAGCCAAAGGGCTGCGTAGTATTTCTGGATGGAGTAGGTATAGAAAGGGCTGAGAATGAGCCATGGCATTCTTAGCAAGATCAGTTAATAAAGGCTTTTTCAAGGGCCGCAGCAGAAAAGGTAGAATTTCCAGAGAAACTGAATCCCGTAGATGGCTGCGTAGTTGCTGGGGATTGACAGGGTTTGGCGGGAAAAAGCAGTGGGCCTGGAGGATGATGCCCCTATTCCCATTGGGCAGTCTGTGGACCCCTGGAACTCCTCAGGGGAAGACTACACTGAAAACAGACTCCTCAAATTCCCATCCATGTCTGCTTCTTCCTCATCAGAGAGTTCTTCGTCTGCCCTAAGGTTCCTTCTGGCTAGCCGCCTGGGAGACTACAAAGCAAAAGTTGGGCTCCTGTATAAACCCAGGCTCTCCCCTCCTCCTCCCAAACTCCCTACATCCAGGCCAGCCAGGATGTCGTTGTAGGCACCCAATCTTATTCTGAGCCCTGCTGAGGAAAACTCTCCCAAAAATTGGGAAAAGAGAGCTCCAGATGTTGTGGAAAGGCTTGCATTTTCATAAGCTGCAGACGGATGAGCTACTTCAGAGCAGATGGGAGGAAGCGCAGTAATGGCCGCCATTATCGCCTTTCCTTCACTCGCAGAGGCCACAGCGGAGGTGGCTTGTGAGGAGCCAGAGGAGACTGCCAGGTGAGGCTTATGGGAAGACTTGAGAGCAGAAACAGACTTTTATTTTGCTTTCCCCATAGCAAGCAGCAGAGCTGAAGGCACAAGGGGAAAAAGGCTTGCCAAAATGGAAGGGTGGGGGGAGAGAGAGATGAAAATGAAGGCAGATATTTTTCTGGCCTAAAAGCAGTGAACTGGAATCTGAACCCAAGTCTTCCTGCTCGAAGTTCAACTACACTGCACTGGTTCCCAATGAGGACTGAGAAGCTACAGTAACACCAAGGTTGGAGCTGAGGAGACACAGATAAGCAGCTTCTTTATTTCTTTATTCCTTCCCCCCACCCTGAAAAAGGAATTGGAAAGGGGGAGAAGAGAACAGATAATACACGAATGGGCATAAGTCAGGGAGAAGATAGAAAAAACAAGCCTGAGTCAGAAGAACACAGAGATGGATATACAACCACTTCAGTGTGGCAAAATCGCAAAACTGAGGTACAAAGGTGGGAAGTACAGTTAAAAGCTTTAATTGGAGCAGCAATCTTGCCTCAACCACTAGGTGGTGCCTAGGTCCCATCTGATGCACTGTTTACATGCACATGAGAATTCACATATTGTCCTTATTGCTTCAAAACATCCTTAGTTGTTGTATAGCTACAAAGCATTGTTATCTATCACAAAAAATCAGTAAATTACACAAGAACATTAAATACGGCTTTCCCACTTTTTCACCAGATATAATTTTTCAAAATGTGTTACTTTCTTTAAAATGGGCTCCCATTAATTTTGAAATATCACTGCTTATCTCCAAATACTGAAACAAATGAAGAGCTACTTTGTACCTTACCAATAATTTCCTGAAGAAATAACATGGTGGCACTTTGTTGCTACGTGTTTTTCCTATAGTCTAAATGGATGTGTGATAGCAGGATTATGACAATACATGGTGATAAACAACAAATTATTTGGGCTTAATAACTGTCAATTCCTCCCCACCCCCATCCCCACAAGCACTAACACAAAAGGGTTTCTCTACCATTGTTTCAAACACCAAAGACATTTTAATTATTCAAAATGGAATAGCTTTGGCGCAGAACATGTTATAGTGCAGCATAATTGTAAACAACATTTAGAAAGGCCAGACTACATTTTTTTAAAGTTTTCCAAAATATTTTAGAAATTCTTGGTAGTTAGGTTTTGTCATACAAAGTTAACTAGACGTTTTTGGAAAATCCAGTTTTAACAGGTACAGGTAGGGTACAAAAAGACCTAGCAGTCTAAAAGAGCTGCTCCCTATGTCCAGGGCCAGCCTTAGGGATGGATGCAGTCGCCCAGGGCACCAAACTGAACTGAGGGGGCCACCAACATCATACCTGCACCATGCCCTGTAAAGGTGACCATCGGTGTGTGAAGACCAAAGGCTCACCCTGCCTAGTCACACTTAAGAATCAGCAAAGACGCTTCCTTTCTGACTGAGGCTCCCACCGCCTTCTTCCTGAATCATCCTAAATCTCTCTATACACATTTCCTAGGAAATTGAACAGACAGCATCACAGTCACAGTTTAAAAGTAATGCCCATACCTCTAAAGCAGGGGTGGGCAACTTGAAGCCCTCCAGATGTTTTGGCCTACAATTCCCATAATCCCTTACCATTGACGATACTGTCAGGGCTGATGGAAATTAATATTCTAAAGAATCCTTATTTGAACGTTTCTAAAATGTCCCTCTGTTCATCTCTACCCTTATAATTTCCCTTATTTTCATCATATCTTCCTATTGAACTAGAGAGCACTGTGATGAATAAACAATAAAGCAACTCCAGGGACCCAACAAAAGCCTTCCTAGAGATGTACAGCTGTGTCAAAACAAAATATTACAGTTCCAAATTATTGGGTTGGATCCAGACTTACCCTCAGTGAAATTCTAATTAGGCTAAAATGGGGGCATGGAAGCAGTTTTCAATTATTCCTTCTTCCCTCTGCAGCCCCTGAAAAGATGCTCCAGAGTATTGGGGGACTCTTCACAAGCATGCGGGAAGCAGTACTGGGGTTTGCAGGGGGTGGGGAATCACTGCCCAGGCCAATTACCCCAGTGTGATGCCATGATTTCCCAAGAGTTACATAGCGGTAAATCTAGATCCAATCCATATGTGACAAACCTGTTGATAAGCTGATTGACAAGTTACCAGTCTTCCGCTCGTCAACCAAAAATTTGAATTATCACAGTCAAGTTGTTTTAGAGGTCCTAATTCTGCCTGGTAGCAGTTAGCTCTCTGAAGCTTTTTGGCTATATTTCCTCCCAACAGTGGTGCAAGTGGGATTTCTGGCTTTCTCTTCCTGAGAACTAGCCACATTAGTCTGTGGCAGCACAAGTGTCTTGTGGCATCTTTAAAACTAATCAATATATTATTGTATAACTCTGTGAACTTAGCTTGGGGGAAGAATATAGGATTCTCCATCCCCACCACCAGTTTTTTTTCCAGTGTCTGACATTACTTTAAGGCCTCTGTTTTACACAGAGGTCCTATCTATAACACTAGGAGCCCTTAACGTGCAATCCTCCTGTTCTTGGAAAGGGAGTTTCAGTATTTAGGCTTAGATTACAATGAAGGACCTAGTACACATGGGAGACTCTAGACATACAGTGTGTTGAATACATCGTCAAAGGGGGTATAAATGCAAACTAACCTGAGCGCATGATTCTTCAGGAGTCTTGGCACTGACCGAATAAAGTGCTGGCAGATCTAATCTATGTACAGCAATTTTTTCAAGCGAGTGCAATAGAGCTGGAGCAAGATGTGAAGTCTGACCTGAATCCCTCTCCCCAGAAAGCAGTAACCTTGGCCTGTAAGAGGTGGGGTGGTGGTAAGCTGACCTGCAACAAAAGTAGCATTTTCTTTAGATCTAAAGTGTGCTGACCACGCCTTTTCTTATTTGTCCTATTCTGTTAACTACTACAAGTGATTGATAGCGGGCGAGATAAATGAATTATAACAACGCACTAGCAATTAAGTAGTCAATGGGCCTGAAATATTTTGTGGCAGTACGTTTCCAAAACAGCCTAACCTGAATTCTTTGGCCATTATATTTCTTAGTTTAATTCCAGTTCACCTGTGACTGAAGTCATCCTGGGATTTGGTTCCAGTTAAGAACTTTAAAAAGAAAACAGTTCCAGCAATGTGCATGGTGCTTTCAAGAAAGGACAGAGCCCGTGCAATAAGAGTTTAGAAAATTAGTCTGGCACACCTGAACTGGGAAGGAACAGGAGAGCAAGGGAGGCAGGCAAAGACATCAAGTCTTGCTCCAACTGGACTGTCCCCTTTCCACCCCCGCAGGTCCAACTGCCACCAACAGCCTTGAGAGAAAGATCCTGACGAGTGAGCTCTTAATATTATTTTATTGCTATTTTATTAAGCATATTTTGATTTTGACTTGTAAGAAACACTGGAGGAATCTGGATCTTTAAATGCATGATATAAATGACATCTGGTTGACATGGGGCAATTTAAAAATCTGATACATTTAGCTTGGACATTTTTTTAAGTAAAGATGTGTCTTCTCTGCTTATGTCATGGTGTAAGACATCAACAATAGGTATAATTTGTTTATGCCATGATACAATTAAAATTATTTAGATAATGTATCCTAAATTATAGTGCTCTGTTTAGTTATGTGCTACATGTACAGAAGGTTGGGAAGAAGTTGGGGAGTGTATATGAGGCAATTAGCAAAGACTGATCATTGTGGAACACTACTTGTTTTTTTTAGAACCAGCTACCTAGAGCAGGGGTAGGCAACTTTTTTACTGTGAGCACATTTGACAATTTGATAAACGGTCCTGGACACTGCCACAAAATGGCTGCCATGGGAGGCATGGCAAAGGGCAAGTAACCTTCCCAAGAGGCTGAGTGCAAGACAAGAGGTGGGGCCTGAGTCTCAACACACTAAACAACTCCTTTGAATCCACGTCTTTCAGCATCAGCAGAAACCTATTTCAATGAAATTCCAGCTGCCAGTAAGAAAATGTGTCAATTAAAAAATAAGTGGGAACTGTACGGCACCTTGGAGGTGCCAAGCCAGGCATCTAGATGTGTATTGGTGCACACGGGGACACCCAGTTGCCTACCTAGAGGAATTTAGAGATGGTTTTAAAATGCAATTATAATTCAAACTAATTATCAAGCATGGTGATTAACGCAAAAATTTCCTGGGAGAGCTTTTGAGAACAAGAGTGGGTTGGCCCACTGCTGATATTATCTGTGATCTGTTAGCAGATCATAGTAAAGCAATTACCATCAAGGTCGCAACGTTTGCCGCAGCAGCTCAAAAAATACGCCAAAATTTCCTAAAGAAATCAGGTGTAGATTGCAGAGGGGACCACCTCTTTCTGTGATTTGATATTAGGGGTTGCATTATTTTTTAACAATATAAACCTCAGCCTTTTCTCGCAGTCTGGCTCCCTTATATGTATTCTCTCCCTATGAATTTGAAAGTATTTTGGTTGTCACAGAGATCTTTTGTTTTAATACTGCAGTTGTAACGGCCTTTGTGCCAGAGACAAATAAAATGTTCAATTTAATTTAATTTTAAAAAAATTGAAAGGGAAGCTCATCCAATGACCACAGTGAATTCAGTAGACTTGAAAGATGAATTCTGCTGACAGCTTAATACTTCAAAGTTTGACTTGGTGTTTTCCTAGACTGTTAGCACACCCTGCTTACTGTGAATGAGTTATTTGCAATTTTATTGTTTTATTGTATTTTGTTAATGTTTTATTTTGTGAACCACTTTCGGGGGGTTTTAAAGAATGAAAAGTAGTATATAAATTTTCTAAACTAAAGAAATATTCAGTTATCAATGTGAAACACTGACATTAATGGATATTAATTCTGTTTGAGCCCATTGGAGCTTTCTAACAAGTCCGGGATTAAAGTCAAAGACTCCAACTACTACTAGTTGCTTAAAGATTATAAAACATTACTGTCCTCATTTATCATTAACCTTCTTTGCCTTGCTGGCTTAACTTTAATATTTTAAGTGAAAACATTTTGAAAAAAGAGGCAAATGAGCTAAGCATTCATAATAAGAAATCGTGGAAATAGTGGTAGACGAAGTTTAGTTGCTTGTTCTTAAAGCTTTACCATCAGAGCAGTCTCACTTGTGAAAAAAAACATATCCAATTTCAAAATGGAAGCCCTTGCTAACCAACCAAACACATGCACACAAGCACTTCCTGTAGAGTCAATGGTGCTTGGCTCTGTACATTTCCTTCTCAAAGGCCCAACCAACCCCAAGACCTGCTCTGTGAACAAAGAAATGGTTAGGACAACGCGTATCAACGTATACACAAAACAGTGTCATCAATCATAAGTTTATGTTGGAAATGTAACCACATTTGCCTGTGTAAATCTTGATGATAAAGTTATCAGAGCATCTACTTACATTGTAAAATGAAGGTAAGGTTTATGTATAGCAGCTGGTAATTGTTTCTTTGGTGATCCTAACTGGCAATTTGACTCAAATATTGATGAAGTGTTTTCATCTTCACTATCATCTAAAATCAGACTTAGTGAATCTGTTCAATCAAAAACAAGAGTTTGTTAATAGATAAACAATGACTCCTCCTGCAAATATAAAAAATCCTAATACTAAAAGACTCTTCTAAATTTGAATACAGAATAAACTATCCTCTCACAGGGAAAAGGTTTTTTCCCAAGACATCTTTTTCTTTCCTCTGCATGTATTATTTTTGTGACAGACTATTGCATCATGAGTGAACATTCTAAGTGTTGATGGAAGCAATGGGGCAGAATTAGAGAAAACATTATGGCTCACGGTGCAATGCTCCATAAAAAAAATTACCAAATGCAAAGGGACACATTTATTTTTTTGCTGAATAGTCTTGGTGATTACGAAGTGCATCAACCTTTTCTCTCATAGTGTAAATTGCATGAAGATAACCCAAAACTGCATTGGAACATCCCATTCTGTGTGTCCTGCCACAAACAATATTAGAATTTCTAAGTTACTGCTTATTTCAAAGGCACTTCTTTCTGAAGCAGCAGACGGACAGACTCAATGAAAAGAAATAACTGATTTATTTATTCTAGCATCCACCATAGTATGTGGTATAATATTACAAAACGTTAAACATAAAGACAGATTTTGCTACTTTTCAATGTTAATTCACTAGGACGTCAGGGAATGGTACCTATAAGTAGAATTCCACCCGTGGAACACTCCCACTGGAAGAAGAGGGGAGCCCCTGAAAAGTTGCAGCAGAAGATTGAGGGACCTCCCAGAACAGTGCGGGAGGTAGCATAAAAGACTGCATGGAGAATAAATAAAGAACAGTCTTCCCCTCCCCAACTTAATCCAGCAGGATCCTCCACTGGATCTCACTGGAAAGAACATTCTGGATCCAATCCAATGCATTTTTTCCTCTAACGGATAAAAATGAACCATCAAAAACTCAATAATGAAGCAAGCTTCAAAAGCCTTTCAAAGGCCCAATCAATTCAAACTAAGAGACAGAACTCGTGTTCATGGCCAATAACACAGTTGACAGTAACTTTCACTCTGTCTGTAATAGCCAACTGAAAGAGTGGCTGTAATTAAAAAGAAATAAACGCATATTGAATCATACACTTAATAGGACTACAATTAGTCTTTGACCAAACGCTACTTAATCCAGGTAAATGGTCTGTAAATGGTCTAGGAGCATCATATACCACACCATTGCTGAAATTAAGGATGTTTGGTGCAGATCAGAACTTTGAATGTAAGACCATTGGGAATACCATTTAAGAATGGAATAAAAACAATGGAAGTTACTCAGACACATGAATGCTTTGGTTTTTAAAGTGGCAATAAAAGCATTACTTCCGAAGGTCAGCATTTCCCAGGGTCATGCAAGAAAGCAGGTTTATTTCAATTTCCCATCACTACAGCTTAGGGGCAATTAACATAGAATAGATAAACAGAATATTTAGCATTTCTATAGTATAATTTTTACCGTATCCTTTTAAGGAATCTATGTTGACATTTAGGTTGGGAGGTGGAGACTCCCAAGAAACCCCATGGCCTGTATGACCAGGAAGGTATTTAAAACATGGGCCACCCAAACTCTTCACTGAATCAGTTTTACACAAGGATCTTCAAAACACATGTTAGTGGTTGACAGACGTTCTCCAGTAAAATAGATATTCCAAGCCCTCATTCAGATGTATAATACTTCATATCCATAGCCCATCACCCCCATTTTATCTGTTTGTTGAGGACAGACCATGCAAATCAATGCAAATCAAACACAAGTAATTTGACAGCACCAGAAATATTAAATAAACAAATTTAAGTACTAAATACCTGTGACAGTTATCTCCCATTGGCAAGCTTCCAAAATTAAAAAATACTAAAATACTTCATAATATGCTACTATAAAATATTTATGCTATGGGTTGGATGCTCCTGTGCACAGAAGAGGCACTTTTTTCTAGATTTCTCCTCTGCAACTCCCTATGCCCCTGAAAATCTGCTTTGGAGAGTTGGGGGACGCTCTAGAACAGTGTTGGGGGTGGTTTTGGAAGCTGCAGAAGGAAATCAGCAAAATTTGCCTCTCCACCCTTCTACTCATAGAGTGGGAGCATCCACTGGATCAGACTCAGTTCTGCAAATGGAAACATTTATAGAACAGTAGGTCTGGATCCAAAACTATAAGTCTACAATAAATGTATTTTAATAGTATATGCTATAGTATGTAATTTAAATTATAACAGTATTTATAGCATGCCATTTATCATTGACAGTACTACTACAATAAAATTGTTTATACTATTATGACAGTGTACTAGCATGATAAAGCACTACATAAAAGGAAGATAAGTGTAGTAAATAAATGATTAAATGTTTTCAAATGTTTAAAGATAAAAAATAAAGAACAGCCTTACAGTTGATAACGATAGCTAATAAAGGCATCAGCTTGGGCATACTCAGGTTATCAGCTCAGCTAAGTAATTTTGGGCTAGAATTCAAAGAGCTACTTTACAGCTTGGACACACAAAGTAGGAACTGTGAGTTCTCTTCGATCAGCAGACTTCTGCTGATGAGACTCCTCTCAAATTTCAAAAAAAGTTTGCTGTGTGCCACGGAATGCCATTTAAGGCATAGAAGCTATCCGAAGTGCATAGAAACAATTGCATAGATCTACTGGCCCCGGCCTTAGTTTTAAGGAGAAATGAGAAATTAAAGAAAAAGTAGGATAGATTGAAGTGAAAACATACAAGTACCTTCTCTTTTGTCACTCTGGCTGAATTCAGCATGAGGAAACACTTTATGTAAAACTGCCAGAATGTCATTGAAGGTTCTCTCCAGCAGCGGCCTTATGATGGGACATAGCGCATGCCCTGACAACATCACGGCACGTTGAGAGGCAGGCACAATATTCTGCATTGCATGGTAAAAATCTTGTGCGCTGAGAACTATTGAAGAAACATCAAGTTGCAATTTCTGACTGCTCACATAGATCTGAGGATAGCGTCGTCGCAGGGCAATCAAGGCAGCCTCAGTGCAAAGTGCTTTTATGTCAGCTCCACAATACCCTAGGGGCACAAAAAGAAAACATACACAGGTTCCATAAAACAGCACAAATGTTGTGCATATGTCAAGCACACGCCTGAAGTTGAAAGCAGCCAGCAGCAGATTCATACTGCATTTAATAGTATGTATGGCTTTAGTATCAATCAACCCTGCTGACATCTGAAGAAGCAAATGTTAAAACTCATTCTTAAGTCACGAACAACCAAGACTTTGGGGGGTGGGGGGTGGAATCACTGCAAAGGAAACCATGAGAGAGAGGAAAGTGCAAATATATTACCATTCAATATTACCTGGGCCAGTGAATCTACCACACGTGCTACATCACTATATAAGCACAGAATCAAATCTAAGGCACGTTGGTATTTAGTATTCAGATAGCTGTCGTTTTAATTTTAAAAAGTCTTCATGAAATTTCAACTGTGTTGCTTTTTCTCGGGGTTGGGCAACTTGTAGCCCTCCAGATGTTTTGGCCTATTAATTCCCATAATCCCTCACCATTGGCTATGTTAGCAAGACCGGATGGGAGTGCTAGGCCAAAAATCTGGAGGGTTACAAATGGCCCACCACTGCTCTATCAGTAGCAGGCTCAGATAATACAGAGCACTGGGCACAGCTTTCAGGGAACAGGGCTTCAGTACCCTGAATGCTTCCTGCCCTCTTTCCACAGTATCTGCTCACTGGCCATCACAGACCCAGGTTTCTTGCATCGTTCTCTGAATGGCCATAGCTAATACGATTCTATGTTACAGACATCTTCACAGTTAGATACGTTTTAGAAGACTCAAAATGTCCAGTATGCTCTAAAACTGGAAGTGAACACCCTGCAAGCTTGTTTATGCTATCCTAGGAAGTTTGAAGAAAATGAAGCAGGTTGGATCCCGACTTGCTCCTGCTAGCATCCTAGTGTGATGTACAAGGTGTGTGCCTGGCTTTTAAAAACAGGCCTCCAAAACCTGTGACCTACCTAACCAAAAGCAGCCCAACACCCACACATTGTTGCCTGCCAGGTGCTTGACAACCCTCTGCTTTTTGCAGTGCCAGGAAAGCAGCAAAAAAGTTTATTTAGCCGCTGGTGGAACACACTTAACGGCTACATTTACATATAACTCTAGATGATGGTTTAGTGTTACAAGGACAAGTTGCAGCGAGCTTTGGTTTTGTACACTCTCTCTTCCCAGCATAGGTGTGAGATCAGAAGCTTCTACTTCCATTTTAGATGAACCAGAGTTTAACCGTAGTTTAGAATACAGATCTGATGGCAATCTTAACTATGATTTGTTGAAACAAGACAGCTTCATAAACTATGATTTGAAACAGGCTTGTTTCAACAAACTAAAGTTAAGATTAACCAAAATTTTTCTAGGGTAAACAATCGGGAGAGTTACATACAAATGTTCCCACAAATGTTTGAATCTGATTGGCTTAAAACAAACCTATCTATGTTTGTTCTGGGGCTCTACTGAACCATGTGCTTTTATACCAAGGCTAATAACTTTGATGGGTGTTAAGAGATCACAACACAAGCCCTTAATTTTAATGCAAAAGATTTCTTTTTTTACAATTAACATTATACAGACTGAATTACAAACATTACAAATTAATCATTTGGATTAATTCCCCACAGTGAGAAACATGCTTTTAGAAAAACTACATAGAAAACAACATTTTGTATTAGATCGCTTCAATACGTTAGTCACTCTTATAGTCGTTTTTTTGGTGTGAACTTTGTTTTTGGACAAAGCATATTACTTACTAAAAAAAGAGAACCAGGTCTAGCAACTAAGTTCCTAACACCAACTTGTGATAAGACCAGTCAAGACTTTATATTTTAACTTAGAACACTGCTTCAACTATGTCCATCTCAGGAAACTAATCAAAAACAATTACACATCAATAAAAAATATTGCAAATATTCCAGTATCTCTCTTCAAAAGGAATCACTAAATCAAGATCCATGTCCTTTCGTAGTTTCCTCCTATTAATGAATGTGTTGACGAAGCTTGAAGCTAATTTCTGAATCTTATTAATCACAACTGCTTGGTCTGCAAGGAATTTTACGAATAGAGCATAATAGCTTATGGCTCATTTTCACAACTACTCAGGAGATCAGATGTAAAATTAGTCTCAAACTCTCACCTCTCACTTTTTGGAAGAAACTGAGTTTTGACTTTTTTCCCTTCAGAGTGACTCTCTAAGTATACTGCAATTTCATATAGGTTGGCTGACAAGGTGACTGCAAGCTTCTGAACAGAAATTAGAAACTTGTTTTATTGATAGGGTAAGTGAGAGTATAATGAAATATGCAACACTTTTTTCTTTCCTTTGTTTTTTTTTTTTTTTAACTGATAGCTCTTAAAAATGTGCTATAACCAGCGATTTCTATTTCTGGGATATAGTCCCTACCCTTCCACAGTGACACCTGGACGACTTAATATTTGTGGACTTCCATGCCTTTAATTATCTCTCCCTCATACACACATACACTGTATTCTGTGGCTGAACATGCTTCACCATGTCAGGCTGTTGGCACAGAGTCAATAAGAAGCTGCAACAGAGCATTTTACTGAGACTATTATCGTTGACCAAGCTAAAACAGGTTTTTCAGACAGCATCTTGAAATTTGTTCCATATTTAAGAACATTTAGCATTTTTAGTGTCATTGATGATTTCTAGTTTTGTACCCTCATATAGCTTGTTCCCAGATGAGCCCCCAACCCCCACTGTAGTTTCAATACAGAAGGAACAGTGATCTCCCCCCTGAAGTCCATCTGGCACCAACATTGTCATCTTTTTGGCACCAGGTTAAGACTCTCCTCTATTCCCAGGAACTTGACATCTTTTATGAAAGGCTTTTAATGTTGGTTGTTTTATCAGGTCCTGATATCTCACTGCAACTGTTCTTAGTTGTTTAAATTGTTTTTAAATTTTTATTATGTTAAAGATTTTATATTATGTTTTGTAATTTTTGCGAACCACCCTGAGAGATCTGGCTATTCAGCGATATAGAAATAAAATAAAGAGATGAATAACATCACTGGACTGAATCGGTTTTGGACTTGTGCACTATGTTTGGTGCTATAATTAGATTTTACCATAGTAAAACATTTATAGTTATGTCTAGTTTCCTAAGACACTGACGCATTATATTTCATTTTTTATTTGTTCATCATTATTTTTAGGCCACCTTTAAGGGTAAATTCAATTTTGAAAAAGAATGAAGTTATGTATCCCGTTGAAATAGTCAGATCTTGTGAGAATTATTGAGAATAACTAATTCATCTTTATTAAACTTGAAGGGAAGTAGTAGAACTAGAACCACAACTCAGTCAGATATCCCAGGAGGGGGTGGGGTGAGTTCAATAGTGAGATGAGCAGATCAACAGGGATGTCATTTAGGTTTCTGGTGAACAAAGATTCAATAGGCAAGGGTTGCTCTTCAAAATGTTCAATTTTAAATTGCAAAGAAAAAGTGCATTGTAAGAGCATTTGTTGTGGACACTTTTTCATATCTCTCAACTACAAGAAATATACGAGTTCCAAGAGAATCATTGCATGTACTCTGAAAATGGGGCAGGGCACAACTGTTCCCCTGCAGCCTCCCTAAGTGGCACTCTAAGACTTGAAACTGTATAAACTGACAACATGCATAATATACCATATAGAAAATTTGCAGGCTTTTGGAAAAGGCAGAAAGCATAATAGAAAAGGTGCCTATTCACTGAAGGATATGTAATGTAGAAAGAAATTTAAAGACTACTAAATGCTAAGATGAAATTCAGTTTTGTGCAGAGCATTAAACAGCATACACCGTTTAAAAAAAGATCTAATGATACCAACATTGAAATCAAGGAGATTAAAAACCATTAGGTTATGACCATATACTGATTGGCCCAGTTCAGATGTAATAATCCTGTCCTCCAAAGCATGGTTTGTAGGATTGGGAACATGTTGTGGGCATCTACACTCATCCTGCCATACCAATTTCCACCTCCATTTCCTGTTTTCCTCTATCTTAAGATTGCCAGGACATCCAACATCAGGCAAATGTGATAACAATCCATCTAGAATTTTAAAAAATCTTAAGAACTGGCGATGACAGAAAAGTTTTATAAGAGGAATAAAAGCAATCTAGTTAGCTATGGAACAGGTAAGACACCTTTAATGGCACACAATGCACTAGCTGCCCAGAGAGTTTTAACTATTGGGTAGTACAGAAAAGTAAGTAATAAATAACTGTAGCAAATTTACATAAAATATATGTAAGCACATGAGAGATGGCAATAGGGGACAGCATGGATTCAAAGGTAGTCCATATCAGAGTAATCAGCTATCCTTTTTTGTGTAAAGAGCTTGCTAGGAAAGTGACTTGTAACAGATGTATTTGGGTTTTAGTAAAGCATCTGATGATTCAGTACCACTTAAACTACTATTTAAATTCGAAACGGTCATTGTAACTATAAAAGCTGTATAATTACATAATACTAAAGAATGAGTTAAACAGAAGATGATGAAGTAAAAGCTTCAAGTTGGTGAAAAGTAGGTGCTGTGTGGAAAATTGTAAGGTCCTAAATAAATCAAATTCAAATACTGAAATGCTGCAATCATCAGCTTTCTGTTCTATTTAATTGAATATTTTCATGCATGATCTACCGGAGGAAAGGAGTAATGTGAAATCAAGTTGGGGCAAAGGACTGAAGTTTCAGATTACAGCAGCTTCTGTTGTGTCTAGTACCAGGATGCAGTTAACATCAAACAGAATGAAGAAGTTATATAAAATGATCCTAATGTTCTAAGAAACTGGATTAACCAATATATAGTGAAACTAAGTGTTAAAAAGATTATTTTTTTTGTTAATAGATGGAAATGAAAGGGAAGGAAAAATCTGGAACCTTAGTTGACATGACCACACACTAAAAAATGAGGTTAAGCAGCAAATGGGTCTGGGCTTAGTACCACATTTCAGAAAGATAAGTTCCAACAGAAGTAACTGCAAATTGGAGCAACCAGAGTCATTAAAATAGATAACCCATTTTAAGAGCTGGGGTTAAGGGTGACTCGCTGGTTAGTTTTTAAAAAGTTTAATGGATATTAGTGCACAACAAATATATACAAAAGATATCACATCTGATTAGGGGAATGCTTTGGTTGAAGACATCTATGGATATAAAAACTAATGCCAATAAATTAGCCATTAAATTCATTGAAAGGGAATAAAGGTATTTCTAACAGAACTGTACAATTCTGAAATAGTATCGCTAGAACAGTTGGGTGAGTAAATAAATTCTGTGTTTTCAAGTTTGATACATACAACAGATGTTTTAAAAGTCTACTCTAAACTTCAATTGTGAACCAAAATACATCTACATCCAGGAAGAAATTTCCCTATGTCAAATTGGCTAGAAGGCTAGGAAGCTTTTATTAAACCTTTATTAATGTGGCTTTACTCAGTTGTATGAGCCATCTACAGCTATGCCCTCCAACAGGCTTGTTCAGACAGTGGCTTATCTTGGCCTGGATTACATAGGTTAGTTTATTGTAAGACACTGAACTTGAATAATGCTTTCTGCTCCCTCTCAACTACTTTCATAGATCTGCACCAAAATGATCCCCACATTACTTGGTTTTTCTATAGGTGTTGGGGTTTTTTTAAAAAAAGAATTTAATGAAGATTTGTATCTACTTTTTCTTAAAATTCCTGACAAATTCAAAAATACAATTAAAAAAACTTGCCAAATTAATTTAGTCTTCAGGAACCGCACACTAATGACTTTAAGACTTGCATTCAAATTCTCAAAACAAAACAAAGCATTAAGATGTCTGAGCATCATGCAAATGATTGCTCCCAATACATTAATGCTGAGCAAAATGTCTTCTGTAAAACTCAGTCATTTTCATCTTCGTGATCCAACACCTGTAGGTGGCGATATAAAAGGCAAGAAGGGTTTTGCCATTACAATCCCTACAAGGGGTGAACAATGCAAAACGTTTAGCAGCTGCATCCAATAGAGGGCTAAGCAAACAGGTGTGCTTAAAATGGCCCCAATGAATTTTCAAAATGCTGAATAAGAGGCCACAAATAGCAAGCTCATCCAACAAAAATGAAACGATCAGCTTGTAAATGATGGACTTTCCACTGGGGTTGCATGTCTCATGTCTAAAAACTGCACTGTGATTACAAGATTTAGACATATGTATCTATACTCTGAGGGAAAGTCAGAGTAAATGCTTCGTACTTTTCCCCAGCTTAATTTTAAACAGATTTTCCTTACAAAACCAACTGGTCACACCAAAGCACAGGGCACATTTTCTAATAAGATCTAAAAGCGATGTCTTTGTAATCTTAAATAATAGTTTTTCAATCTGAAATATGGTCAACACAGGACCAAAATTTTATTTTGTATCATCTATCTCCCACTAAATGACTTTTGCAGAATCTATAGAAGAATCTACATGAAATGGGGTTTGGCACATGCTTTCTTACACCAGGCAAAGCTTAATTTGTCATTTGCTGGATATTTGTTTTCTTCTCACCAGAAGATGTTGGGGTCTTTGAAGATCAAAAGTGGAGGAATGCTGCTTCGAAGATAGATGTCCCTGTGGATGAAGAGGATAATTCGGATGTACAGAAGCTGACTGAATGGACTGTGTTCAATTTTAAATTTTACTGCTTTGATGCAGACACAAATTATTTGATGCCGTCATTTCCCTATAAATTGTTGACTAGCATGAGACTGACAGAAGATGAAAATTATTTGGAGAGTCTGTGGTCATTTTTTAGGGTTTATTTACTATATTAAAATATTTCACATACCAAGCTTTTTCTGACCTACTATTTTTAGTAAGCAACTACTATTTTTATTTTGAACAGCCAATCTGATATTCAGTATTTCATGTTCGGTGCTCCACAATAGGCTTCAGATATTCACAGTGCCTAACTTGAGAGATAGAAAAACCTATCCTATTCCAGTCACTAGCATATTCCAGATCACATCTTAAGAGTTTTGATGATTAGCCCAGATGTCTTCTCAGTGCAAAACCATTTCGGTAAAATAATTTTTTTAAAAAAAAATGAATTTGTTAGTATCTGTATGTGTAGGAAAACATATTGTTATCCCTTCCTATTTTAGTTGTAGTTTTTAAAAGGCCGATAGTAATTTTTCTCTAGAAGAACTGTATCCCATGAGCTTTATGGTAACTTTCCATGTTCAGTCCTATAAAGGAATAACGGGTCATGCCAAGGTTTTCAACATATAAGAAGAGTGCCTTACTAAAGATGCATGGTGGTGACAGGAAACATCATGTTATTTATAACAAATTATTCTACGATGTTTTAACTTACAAGAGAAACCTTAAATGTATAATCAAACATCTTGACACAGCTACAAAATGTAACAAACAAGCTTTAAATACTCTTCCAAACATTTAACAGCATATGTTTTTTGTGTTGTTGTGCTTTGATCCAGAATTGTTGTTTTAAAGGATATTGTAATTATAACTTGTTTTTATGCTTTATGGTTTTTCATTTTGTACATCCGTGTTTTTAACGTTCAATGGTTTTAATTTTTGTAAACTGCCCAGAGAGCTTCGGCTATGGGGCGGTATATAAATGGAATAAAATAAATAAATAAATAAATAACCTTTCAAGAACAAAGACATCTAAAAGTGATACCACTCACCGACACATTTTTCAGATAATTCTCCTAAAAAATGATCTGATAATTTGGGGTTCCAGTCCCTGGTATGAATTTGTAAGATGTGCTTTCTTGCCTTGTAAAGAAATGAAAAATTTAGAATTAATAGCTGCATACAGTAAGTTATATCAAACACAGCATTCACACAATCAGTTCATCAGCCAGCTTTACTGCACTTTAATTTCAATATCACTGAAGGTACAGAAAAATATACCAGTCAACCTATTAGGTAGTAGCCAAGTTGACACAAGCACTACTGTAGATTACGTTGAGCCAGTATAAGGGACCTCTAATACAGCAGCAATAGGGTTAGCTGGCACAACAGGATTTCCCGGAAAACTCACTGTGCCAGCTAATGGTTCGTGAGAGCAACGTAATTTACATTAGCAGTCATGTCAAGTTGGATACTGCCCATAACCAGCAAATTTATAAATAGTCCTAATGGAGGAATGTTTATTGGAATGCCTTGTGTTACATCATTTTAGGAGTACTAGGATATCAAACTTCATCATAATACATTTTTGCTCTAAAAGCAATTGAAATATGGTACATGAAGTATTTTATAGCGTGTCAACTATTTATGCCTTCCAATTTAATCTAAATTAATTATGTTCCTACCTATTTAATCTTTAACAAGCAATTTACTACTGTAGATAAATACCACAAACATTACATTATGCCAGCCTAATAGAATATGATTATAATAGTTCAAAGGAGGATTTCAATAAAGTTATGTTAATGCAAAAAGGTAAGAGTAAAACGTAATTCTGACAAAATAAGGAAATGTATGTTGCAACTTACACATCAATGTTTCAATTTGGAGCAAAGCATCTGTTTATAGTTAATGAGTTTTTAACGTGATGCTGTCTGCTAAGTTACAAGCCTTTTCATTTTCATAATGGGATGAAGTGAGTTATATTTAGTCTCAGACAAAAGCTGACATTTCCACTAAGAATGCTAAATTAGAGGAAGCCTTGAACTTGTATCCATATGGTTTATCTACAGACAGTTTTCTACAAATGTAAGGTAACAAAGCCTTGTCAGGCATTGCTAAGTTCAAAAATTAACTTACATATTTGAATTATGAAAGGAGAAGAAAGCTTTTTTGGCCTGGATTAGATGATAGATTGCCGGGAGAATTTTCCTCTAACAAAGGAGAGGGCGGAGACTGCTCCGCAGAGGCCATACTTTGACATGGTTGTGACTTAGCCGGAGAGTCGATGGCTTGTACTGCTCTGCTCCACAAAATAGCCTCTACCCTATCAGACCTATGACGTCTGGTCTGTTTTGGAAAGGCCTGGCAAAAGCGGCAAGATTCAATGACGTGTCCTTCACCCAGGCACAGAGAATGACCGTCAGAAGGTGGGAGCTTGCTGACACAAATAGTACATTTTCTAAAGGGGGCCCTGAGGGCGATGCGCCCCGTAGGCCGATCCAGAGATCGCAGTGAGAAAGCTGCGAAAATAGCAGTAAATAAAATGAAATGAGATAGAAAAAAGTATATAAATAAAATCCTTTATTTTTTAGATAGAAAGCTAGAAGAAAAATGCCTCAAGAGAAAGTCACTGCAATCAGAGAAGATCCGAAACGAAGCTGCCGCAATGGCGGGCAAAAGAGAACTGAGGAGAAGGGCAGGAACCCTTCGGGACATGCGCAGTAGGGCATGCCCAAAATGCCTCAGCTATCGAAGTTCTCTGAACGAGGCTCCACGCAGGCTCAGTGCCCATATGTATGATGCACAGAGACCACAATGAAGAAGTATATATACCTCCTGAAGGAGCCTCTGAAATAGAATTGGGGGCAGGGGAGGCTGCTGCTAAAATTGCATGTTTAGTTAATAATAAATGCCACAATCCAACAAAGGGTTGCAGAGCCATACCATGCCATTTTGCTGCATGATGCAAATGACAAGATGCCCCAGTCCCAATTACACATACAGAAGCTGACTGGGACTGACAGTTGAACCTTACTTCACCACTGGCAATGGAAGAGCATCCACTACCACATCTGAAGTTTAGCTTAGGAGGCATAGAGTAGGGCAGACTAACTTAGGGGGCACAGGACAGGCCCTATGACACTCACAGCTCTGTACTCCACAGCCTCAATACCACTTCCCGCTCCACAGTATCTGCTGTCGGAGGCAGCCACCTGACTTTGCCTAATGGTGGGGCCAGCCCTGCAGGATTGTGATGAATGAGCTTATGCATTCTTCTTGGAGTTTGGACAAAGTAACTGTCCAGAGGGTTGTATTATTACTGCACTGTTCATTTTAATCCCAGATCTCAACCACTGCTGTTTTTGCAGCACTTTAGAAATCATTAAAAATATAACTTTTATATTCTTACCTTTTGATCAGGCAAGCTAAATAGAAATTCCCTGTCAAAACGACCAGGTCTCCTGAGTGCTGGATCTATAGAATCAAGTCTGTTTGTAGCACCAATGACAACTATTTCTCCTCTGTTGTCCAGTCCATCCATGAGAGCAAGTAGAGTAGACACTATAGAGCTAAAACACAAAACCTCCTTTGGTTTAGGCAGACATTTAAAATAACATGTAAATAGCTAATTCAAAAATGTTTTCAATCATACTGAAGTATTTAAGTACAGAAGTTCGTGACTCTACACTTAAACCACATACACACTTGAAATTAACTATATTTTAGATTATGCTAAAGACCATTCCATTCCAAATACAGTCCAAATGGAATAACTATTCTGAATCAGCATTCTACCCTCAGAAAGTTGTGTTATCTCCCATCTTTGAACAAGGCAAGTGTTTCATTTAAGCCCTGAAGATACACAACAAAAGAAACTCAACAAGTACAATCCTTCATGTACTACTGTGTTAGATTCTCTCCTAACTACATAAAGATTTAAGAACCATAAGGTCATACTGTTTTTTGTTTGACTAGTTGTATCTCTCCTCAATAAAGGTGAAGGATAAACTTTCCCTTTAATGCCTTGGCTGAAGAGAATATCAAGCACATTCTGCCAGCTTTTAATGCAGTGCCTGCCCAGGGGATTAGAACATTTTCTGATACAAACTGAAAATTTCCTATAAATTAACCTAATTTGCACTGGAAAAATGTTCAGAAATTCATTTTTTTCCAGAAAACTCACATCACTGGCTATGATTAAAACAAAGCCTGGCTTGTGGAAGCTAATTTGAGAGAAAAAATGACAAAATCTACATTATGGCTTAGCGTATCGTGTGAACCATGACTTAGCATGTCATGTGAACCATCCCTAACCATGGTGGCTACATAACCACAGTTTAAACACGTTCACTAACCATTTGCTACAAAAGGGTTAGTGGCCTAACCATGGCTTAGCGTGTCGTCTGAACAGGCCCTATTCCTACTAATAGCTTTAATGCCAAGCTTTACTTATCATACGCAAGAAACCTTCAGTAACCCATATGAAATTTAATCTATTTTTATGCATTTAATATGACAACAGGTTGGATTCACAGTTGTGCTAGGGGAAGAATCTCCACTTGCTCAACTATGGATCCAACCGTACATATTCAGAGGTATTATACTAACATTACCTATGAATCTGGTCTTGTCTGCTAGAACGGACTGGGGCCAAACCATCTATTTCATCAAAAAAGATTATGGATGGCCTCATCAGGTAAGCCTGTTGAGCAACAAACAGTATTAGTTAGAATCATGACAAGCATTTTTTACACTTCCCAAGGATAAGCCTAACTTGTGTCTCTTAAATATTGTATCAAACAGACTTCCCCAACATGGTACCCTGCAGATATTTCAGCCCTAACTAGCATGGCCAACGATTGACTATGCTAGGAGTAGCAATCCAAAACATCTGGAGGGTGCCAGGCTGGCACTGAATTTGAACTACTGGGTTTCTGGATAAATGCACTCTAGTCATAAGTCTGAAGTTTACTAAATAAAGATGTTCACTGAGGAATGAGTCTTATAGTTAAAAGCATTTTCCTAAATGATAACAGCAAGAGCGCTATAGATGATGCCTTCAGAAACAGGTGATCTCTGGAATTCTGTTGGGATGAAGTTCAGAAGTCTACACTTTCTCATCCAATGCCAGTCATACAAGTGCCATCTCTTTCTTTTTTTTTTTTTGCGAGAGCTGAGTTTCACTTCCAACATCTGATCTACTTCGAGGGAATTGTAATGTTGGCCTACGTTACATATGAGATGGTCCAGACAGTATGGCAGCAGGTAAAGCAAAACTGCAAGTCTTTCAGTTTTTAACAGAGATGTGAACAGTCGAGGTAATACCATTTCTTCTCTCCTCAATCTAAAAATCTGCAGCTATTTGTACTGCTCAAATAACCTATTCCTATTTTTTCCCCAAGCAGCCACACCCATCCATCCATCAGGAAGATAGTGTTTTAGATGTCAATCTGTAAGCACCTTGAAAACAATGCAGTGATGACTAGAAGCCAGCATGGATTTGTCAAGAATAAATCCTGCCAGACTAATCTGATCTCATTTTTTGATCAGGTAACCTCCCTTGTGGACTGTGGGAATGCTGTGGACGTAGTATATCTTGACTTCAGCAAAGCTTTTGACAAAGTGCCCCATGACGTTCTGATTCACAAACTAGTGAAAATTGGGCTAGATGGAACAACTATTAGGTGGATCCACAGTTGGCTACAGAATCGGACTCAAAGAGTGCTTATCAATGGTACCTTTTCACATTGGGGGGAGGTAACGAGTGGGGTACCACAGGGCTCAGTCCTGAGCCCAGTGCTCTTCAACATTTTTATTAATGATTTGGGTGAGGAGATGCAGGGAATGCTTATCAAATTTAAGGATGACACAAAATTGGGTGGGATCACTAATACCCTGGAAGACAGAAACAAACTTCAAAGTGATCTTGACAGACTGGAGCGCTGGGCTGAAAACAACAGAATGAAATTTAATAGGGATAAATGCCAAGTTCTACGCCTAGGAAAAAGAAACCAAATGCCCAGTTACAAGATGGGAGATACTTGGCTCAGCAATACGGCAAGAAAGAAGGGTCTTGGAATTGTTGCAGATCACAAGCTCAATATGAGCCAACAGTGTGATGTGGCTGCAAAAAAAGCAAATGCTATTTTGGGCTGCATTAATAGAAGTATAGCTTCCAAATTGCGCGAGGTACTGGTTCCCCTCTATTCGGCACTGGTTAGGCCCCATCTTGAGTATTGTGTCCAGTTCTGGGAACCACACTTCAAGAAGGATGCAGACAAGTTGGAACGTGTTCAGAGGAGGGCAACAAGGATGATCAGGGATCTGGAAACAAAGCCCTATGAGGAGAGACTGGAAGAACTGGGCATGTTTAGCCTGGAGAAGAGAAGATTGAGGGGAGACATGATAGCACTCTTCAAATACTTGAAAGGTTGTCTCATGGAGGACCAGGATCTCTTCTCGATCAACCCAGAGTGCAGGATATGGAATAATGGGCTCAAGTTACAGGAAGCCAAATTTTGGCTGGACATCAGGAAAAACATCCTGACTGTTAGAGTGGTACAACAATGGAACCAATTACCTAGGAAGGTCGTGGGCTCTCCCACACTAGAGGCATTCAAGAGACAGCTGGACAACCATCTGTCAGGGATACTTTAAGGTGGATTCCTGCATTGAGCAGGGGGTTGGACTTGATGGCCTTGTAGGCCCCTTCCAACTCTACTATTCTATGATTCTATGACAGACATATTAATGTAAAGGGAGAAAAAGGCAAGCTCAAAATTCTCGTTTATACAGAATATGCTTGACTACATACTAGATCAACCCTGCAAAGTTGGCTTCTAGTCCATTTCCATTCCTATCTCACTAAATGTTATTGATGCTTGTATTCTAAGAAAACCCTGATTGCTTGCTAAAACACTTTGTTGCATATTAAGACAAACACTTGAATCCTAACATTTTGTACCACTTAAGGATCCCTTCTACTCACAATACAAACCATTTATGAACAGATGCTCCTTCTATTCAGACTGAAACATAAGCATTGAAGTGATCACTGTTCACAATCATGGCCAAGTTACTTCAATCCTCCCTCACTGGAGACAGACCCTCCAAATGTGCCCAACTGACACTTTGGAGGGAGCGTCACTGGTTTCCCAGCTTCTTTTTTTTTTTTTTTAATTGTGTCCAGATAGTTGCGCAAATGGGGCTGGGAGGAAAAAAATATTTTTCAGTCCTGGGAATGTGCACAAATGTTTTTGGAAAAAAAATAAAATTTGTTTTTTTGTTTGGTTTGTGCAATTGTGGCTCAGAGTGATATACCGCGAAAGCGTCAGATAGTTAGGTATATAAGAAGATAGAATAATATAATGAGTAAAAAGAATTTTTTTTTTAAAACAGGAACGAGGAGGTGAAGCAGAAAGGAAGGAAGAGAATAGCTAAGAAAGAAAGGAAGAAAAACAGAGTCTAGGCTATAAGAATGATACGAACATAGGAGCAAAGTTCTTCGTGAGGCAACCAGCAAGGCAGTCAAAAAAGAACTGAGGTAGGCGGGAACCCGAGCATGCGCGATGGCACGGTGGGGGGGAGGGGTTCCCGCCAAGAATTTCTAGGCTTTAGAAGTTCCAGGTGAGGCTCGGCGCCGGCGCGAGCCCATAGTGTGTGATGCACAGAGACCATGAAGAAGAACTACAAGGTAATTAACAAGACGGGACTGCGTATATGCTAATTTGACAGCTGACAGGTTTGGGGGAGAAGGGGACCAGATTGGCCACTGAGCAAAGTTATCCATAAGTTTTAAAGTGAGGGATTCCCCTCTTGCATTCCATCCCTCCTCAAGTCTCCTCCAAGTGTTTTTAAAGGTGATCTAGGGTCCAACCCATTTTCAGAGCTCCCACAGGGGCACAAATAAATTTTAAAAAGCTGGGGAATGCAAAAAATGTCACGATTAGAGTGGGGAAGGGGACTTGGTGGCAGACAACACGGTTTCTGCCATTAAGTCCCCTGGGATACTTGTCAGAGCCAGCTGGAGGACCAAGGGGGAAGGCAGGGGAGAACACGCAGTAAGCCCAATCACCTGTCAGGCTCACCGTGGGTTGTTCTGCGGACAACACACGCTGCGTGGCTTATTTGCCAGGGTAGGCTGTTGTGATTGTGAATTCGGCCACTACCTTCCCAAATTATGGAGATGTGCTTTTGCCATCACTGAAAGCATTCATGAGAAGTACCCCCACTCTGCTTTGCTTGAAACTAGAACGTATATAATATTGCATACTAACTTGATCAAAGAGGAGTCGAAGTTGTCGTTCAGATTCACCAACCCACTTGCTGAGACAGTCTGCTCCTTTCCTCATAAAAAAAGCAACTTTTCTCTCTCCTTGGGTGCATTCGTTGGCCAGAGCTCTAGCTACCAAGGTTTTACCTGTTCCAGGAGGACCATAAAACAAACAGCCCCTGAAGACAAATGGACAAACACAGTAATCACTATTTCTTTGTTTCTTGTATGAATATTTATCAACCACATGGGCAGGAATTTCAATAAACTGCCCAGCAATTTTTTCAAGATGCCCAAGAAAATGCTTGTTACTACAAAATTAAAGCAACGGAAACAAAAGAGAGAGAGAAGTAGTATATGCAACAACCAATTGACCAGGCAACTGACACATTAGCAAGAATTGAAAGACTTGCATTTGTTTTGCGTTCAAATGGAGGGATCATGTTTTTCTAAAATGATTTTGCGTAAAGAGAAAAACTGTAGTGCCTCCTCCTGGTTGACATCAGAGCCTCCAGCAAGAAACGACACCAAGGGGAGGGACTTGCCCTTAGTTCCCAGACCAAGCCCCGAGCCTGGAAGAAAGCCCCTTAGCCCTAACAAGTGAAAAGTACATATAAAAAAACACAAGAAAAAACATTCAACAGTATAAGTACACTAAATGGCATACACTTTGAAGGGAAAAAAAAACATTAGGGGATCCCACTGGACTCAGAACGTCAGAAAATTCTGGATGTCTCAGAATACCATAGTATTTCGGATGTGTGACAATTCAGACGGCGAAAAGGAACAAACCAGAAGCCACTGGGTCATATTTCTGCCACTGATTTTCAGGCTCATTCCCTTTCTCTCCTTTTAAATTTTAAATAAAAGAACACGCGCAACAACCAATTGACCAGACAACTGATATATTAGCAAGTACTGAAAGACTAGCTCTTGTTTTGTGTTCAAATGGAGGGAACATATTGTTCTAAAACATTTTGCAGTAAAGAGGATCATGGTAACATGTCAGCCTATGATGATCAGAGACAGTTTCTGAATATTGCTTGCAGTGAAGTAAAATGATAATACCAGCTTAACTACAATTAAAATATGAAGCTCTTCAGTTCTCTCATTCTTGTGCAAATCTACCCAACATTAGTTGTGCTAAAGTGGAGGAAGGGACGGAGAAAGGAATGGTGATCCTATGATGAAACAGAATCTATTTGGCTTCTGTTAGAAAAGCTCTGGGCCTTAGCTACCTCCTACTATACAAATCTGTCATGTCACAAAACATTTGCTGTATTTTTTATCAACTTCATGTAGTTCCTTTAAAGGCTCTGAATGACAACGTTCTCATCTCTTCTGGCATCCTTCCATCAATTTTAAAAATTCAATAGCTTCCTTCGCAAGTTAAACACAATCCAAAATGCCTTTAAATCACATCTAAAAGCTCATCTTCACAAACTGTCTGATGCATACAAGCAAGCAAAGCAGGTTTCAATTCCACAGACTACCACAAGCTACATCAGTCCCAGCAACAATCCAGTAAAATGCTCTCGGCATATTTAAGAGCTTGGGCATACCCAGTAGGACTTTAACTTCTTTTCTTTATGCATAAGTCCTATGTTCCTCAAACTATTTTTAAAATGTATACACAGATACAATTTCAAAAGTCATGCTGAGTAAATAAAGTTGCATCTGAATTTAATCTGAATTGTACAACATTACAGGACAACTATTTGCCAAATCCTTTTCTCTACTTGCAAGGGTATCACAGCAATAGCGGTTCTATCCAATGCCACAAAAGTGAGTTTCCATTCATCCACACAACAGCGGTTCCCATTCCGCTCCTCCGTGCTGCACCCTCCTCTGCTCCTGAGGGTCCCCCCAACCCTCCAGTGCAGATTTGGAGGCATGTGGCGGCCGGGGAGAGGCTGAATCCATTCTACTAGTGGTATTCATTCTGCTCATGGACACGACAGTACAACCCTAAATTGTAAGGTATACATTACATATGATGAAAAAAATCTACCTACCTTGGGGGCTGAATTTTGAATTTTTCAAATATTTCAGGATAGAGAAGCGGAAATATAACCATTTCCTTAAGTGCATGAATATGATTGCTCAATCCACCTATGCTATCAAAGCGCACCTAAGAGGAAGATAAAAAGTAACTTTTCACTATTGGTTTCATGTATAATCAGCATACATTTAGAGAATGCACTCAAAACGAGGTTTATTAAAAGTAAGTAACTTAATTTCTTTCTCATTTTTGGAAGTTCATTTTAGCTCATAATATTTCTACTTTATTTGGATGAGCAATCAACATACCTCAAAACTATTGACAAAGTAAATGTTATTCAACATGGTCAACCTCAATTGTATGAAAAGTAAGTTGCAATTGCTGATTTAATTAGCTGACTCAAATTAATTGTGCATTTATTTAAATTTCAATTCTACAAAACTTCAGATTAGAGATGGTGATTATCTTCCTTTAACCTGAATGTGTACCTATAGAGACAAAGTGATGGCACGTACCGATTTATCAAGAATCATTGGATCTACATCAGCCAAGCTTGTACCAACTTTCACTCGTTCACGCAGGATTCCACTGGCCAAGTCTTCTACTCTAAAGTTCATAGGCAGACATCTGTTTGACACAAAAGCCAAATGCGTAAAATTCAGTTTCATGTTGGGGAAGGTTGCAATCCAATGAGCTTACATATATTGTAAGAGATAAACATTTGTTTTTTCATGTGTCCATCTGTCCCACCATAACAGTGAGAACTTATGTTACTATGGGAAAAAATTGAAGTGGAAGGTCAGCAAAAGGTCATGCATAAAAAACCAAAGACAAATGAACTACAAGGAACATGAATCTGAACACCACCAGACATTCACTGGGTTCGGACGACACGCTGCAGGTTGTTGTGGGTTATTTAACCCAGGACGAGTGGAGGTTCCCATGGGCGTGAAGTTGCATATGAAATCCCCATTTGTGGATTGTTATGTCATGCAAACTCTGCAAGTGTGGGTTATGTGAGGCTTAAAACAACCCGAGTATAACCCACACTCATCAGGTTTACACAACATAACTCCCAAGCAGGGGGTGCATATTCAAAATGGTGGTCGCATGCACCTAACATGTGCTACAGCCTCACTGAAGATTAAATAACCCATCGTGGGCTGTCACGCTGTGCGAACAGCCCCTATGTAGATCTGGACTGAGTTGCATTCAATAGAATTCCACGCACACTGGAGAAAGAGGGTGTGGCAGACATTTTTGTCAATGCCTTCTTTCTCTTGACCCCTGAAAAGCTGTTCCAGAGAGTTGGGCAATTCTCAGAAACAATGGAAGAAGCACTGGAGACTCAGTACTCCATCCTTTATTCCAGCAAAGGGCCTCCACTGGATCCTGGTGCCCTTCCATAGGGTGAGGGGCAAGTCTGGTTCAGCCCATAATATTTAGAATGAAAATCTCTTAAATTCTATGGGATAATTTCATATCTCACAATGAAATGACTGGCATGCATAAGGCCCAAGGTTCCATCCCAACTTTGTTAGTTAAAATAAGGCAGTTTCACATGTCTGCAAACTTCACCAGGCCAAGCATATTGAATCAAGCTGAATTAACAAAAGAAAATTACCGGTTTCTTGCTCTTGCCATACTCTTAGATTTTCTTCTTTCAAAGCGTTCTTCATCTGAAGAGGTCGTATCACTGCTATGAATGGCATGCTTCTTTCTCCTAGGGAAGCAATGAAGACATTTCACTGAAGTACAGCATGCACTTAACTGTCCAGTGCTAACGATAAATGACATTAAAGACAACCAATGTCTCCAATTTTATACACAGCATATAGCAAGGAGCTCTGTCTTCATAAATTGAGCTGGTTCTGATGGCATGATAAACCATGGTTTATTGGGAGATGAAACTGAAGCAAGCCTCAGCCTCTCACACTCCTTCCCTGATCCTCTAGAACAAGAAACTGTTGTTTAATCTGACTACAACCCAAGATATGGAATCAGATCGTGATTTTATATTCTGACTTCTATTTAGAGATTAAGCCACTGTTTCCCAATTTGGACATAACAGAAAACTGTGGTCTAACACATCCTGGCAGTCTTGCATTATGGTGCAAGAGAGATGAGAGGAAAGTGTGCATGGGCACAAGGCTTGTTCTAAACATAAAACATGACTTATTAGGCTGAGATTGTTATGTTTTTTCAAAAGCCTGTTTTTTCAAAGATATCTATTACCAATCTGAACATTTTATCTGTGTGAGAAAAATAAAGTGTTCACAGAGCTGTAGCGGGGGGCGGGGGGGAACAAAAATTAAAAGACTGAGCAAAACTGCCATATATTATTTATTTATTGTATTTTATGTCCCGCATTTTTTCCTTCAAGGAACCCAAGGCAACATACAAAATCCTCCTCCTCTCCACTTATCCTCACAACAACAACCCTGTGAGCTAGGCTGGGCTGAGAGTCTGTGACTGGCCCAAAGTTAACCAGTGAACTTCAATGCCAAGTGGGGACCAGAACCCGGATCTCCTGACTCCCAGTCCAACACTCTAGCCATTACACCACACTGGTGTAGCGACAGTAAAACTGCCACTCATCTTAATTGCAATTAACAACTTAAAATGCATCCACCTATCTTTTTGTTTTATACATTCACTTATCTTAGCATTTCCTCTAAAAAGTTGTTTCTAAAAGTCCACATACAAACTAACTATGAATGGGAAGTATTCTAACAGTATCATTTACCTTATATGGCTTCTTCTTGCAGGAGATCTATGAATGTCAAATAATGCATTTTCTCTTTTCTTCTGATGAGCAGGCACTGGATAAGACAAACCAATTTGTAAAACACATTCAAATTTTGTTACAAAATTACACAAACATCTACATCCTTACTGTTTGGTATCTTGGCACAATTCATCAGAGACCTATGCAAAGCAGATATGCTGCAGTATCCTCTGCTTCCCTCCAAATCTGTTTCCTCAAATCCCACTGATTCCTACAAAACTTAAGTATGTCTGACATCTGCCAGACTGCACCCAAAATATTTTGTACAGTAAAATAATTTAGCTTTAGAACAGCATTGATAAACTCAAAGGGTAAATACAAGCAAAAAGCCACAATAAAGCCACAATATTGGTGGCTCAGATTAGATTTCACATTTAAATAGTTGTGGGATCTCCTAGTACTTTACAGAGTGGAGGGACAGGAAGAACATGAGGCAAACAAACCCAAGACCTGTTCCTAATCTCACCACATCTAAATGTTGAGGACTGCAGAATTATTCTAACACAGCCACAGTCAGAATTGTACATGATAAAATACTTACTTCAATAATCAAGTCAAAGGGCCAATTTGCATGACATATCAGCCCATTATCGTAAGTTAATTTAGCAGTGAAGAGTGTGTGCCGGCCACCATTATGAATATGCAAGCCCCAGCCAGAGGTTTCTGTGGCTTGTCATGTTGTCCAAACCAAGGCAGTAGGGGCTATTTAAGGATAAACAATCCTTGCATAACCCTAAAACAGACTGTGGTTGTGCTGTGGCATCCCAAGGACTAATTAACCCACGCTGGGCTGTCATATAATCCAAATCAGGTCACAGAGTGAAAAATACAAAGCAAGTAAAGTGCTATCTTACACAGACTAATATTCTCCCTTCATATTGGATGTTCAAGAAATAAGGAGATATCACATCTTTCCACCCCTCCCCAAAGGAGCTCCAGGTGGCATACATGGTTCTTCTCCTCCCACTTTATCCTAACAACTCTTTGAGGTAGGTTAAGCTGAAAGATGATGACTAACCCAAGGTCATCTACTGAGCTTACTGAGCGTCATGGTTGAGTTGGGAATGGGTTAGAAACTGAGTCTCTCCTAGTACTAATCCAACCCTCTAACCAAGATGAGATGTTGCTAAGCCAAGTCATGTCAATTCGCCAGGTCCTCATGGATTCAAGATGAAGCAAGGGGAGAGTTACTTGAAAATAAGGAGAGCCATGCTGAATCAGACTAAGGGTCTGTTCACACAGTGGCCAACCCACTGTCAACCAGAAACCCAAAAGCAGGACACGGGTGCAACAGCACCCTCCTGCCCATGTTCCCCAGCAACTGGTGTATATAGGCTTACTGCATCTGGTACTGGAGGTAGCACATAGCCATCAGCCATTGATAGTCTTCTCCTCCAGGAATTTATTCAATCCCCTTTTAAAGCCATTGCTACATTTTGTGGTAGAGAATTTCATAGTTTAACTATGTACTGTGTGAAGAAGTACTTCCTTTTCTCTGTCCTGAATCTCCCACCAATAGCTTCATAGGTTCTAGCATTATGGAAGAGGGAGAAAAATGTCTCCCTATCCACATTCTCCAGACCATGCATAATTTTGTTCACCTCTATCATGTCTCCCCTTACCCTCCTTTTTTCCAAACTAAACAATCCCAGCTGGTGTAACCTTCCCTCATAGGGGAGATGCTCCAGTCTCTTGATCATTTTAGTTGCCCCTTTCTGCACTTTTTCCAGCTCTACAATATCATTTTTTTAGGTGTGGTGACCAGAACTTCACACAGTATTCTAAAGATGGTTGCACCATAGATTTGTATAAAGGCAGTATGATACTGTCATGTTTATTCTCAATTCCTTTTCTAATAATGCCTAACATGGAGTTTGCCATCTTTACAGCGGCCGCACACTGGGCTGACATTTTCATCGAGCTGTTCACCATAACCCCAAGATTATCAAGCGAACATTTTTATCTTTCAAATTGTACAAATGGTGCTTTGGAGTCAGAGTAGTAAATAAAAATCATATATTAATTGTGTTGACATCACATAGTGTCTTATGAACATACAGTGCAAAAAGCGAGGGACTTTTGTATCAAGCGTTTTGAAAAGTAGTTGGTCCAGTAATAAGGCATAATTTCTTTTGTTGTATCACGTCTGATCATGACAGCTACTCAGATTGTCAAATATTAGCAAATTACTAAAATTAAGTTAATCTTTTTCAGTCTTACCTATAGGAGGTGCTTG
Source organism: Anniella stebbinsi (assembly GCA_029215795.1). Lineage (NCBI taxonomy): Eukaryota > Metazoa > Chordata > Lepidosauria > Squamata > Anniellidae > Anniella > Anniella stebbinsi. The sequence continues at coordinate 126,088,984 of JARDYH010000003.1, read as the reverse complement.
ATATCTTTCCACTGTTTTTCTTTGTCTCAGATTATATGGGCGATCATTTTCTTCTCCCTCTGCCTCCTCTGCTTCAATATCTCCATCTTCTTCTTGAGATTCTATGAAGAAACAGCACATTAAAAACATATACAACTTCATCACAACCTTTCTGTAACATTTTTTGGGTTCCTTCATCACAAACTGTTCTGTAACATCTTCTGGGTCTCTGTTAATTGGCAAATGAATTTCTTTTGTAAAATGTATAAATTGGGTTGAAATATTTTTGCAATATTCCAGGATGAATGTCTTTAAGGACAATACAGAATTTAATTTATTTAATCACTTTTAACCTGCCTTTCGAGGTGTACTTCCTTCACGAGGTAGCTTACAAGATTCTAAACAATTAAAATATTACAATTTCAATGTTTGAACTACAAAATTATATATATATATATATATATATATATATATATAAACACAAGAAGCCAAATATTTTTTTCCAAGTACAGCATGTTCAACCCCAAACACTCAGGAGTTGTTGTTTTTAAAATCAATGATGAGCCATACCTCTCTCCTTTAAAACCAAGAATTTGAAATCAATCTAGACAAGCCAATGATAGATTTAGTAAACTAATAGAATATTTATGTAGCAAAAGGTATTTTGGTCTATGAGATATAACTCATCAAGTCTGAGGATATCAGCAACTCTATGATGGTATAATCTTGTAGACATATACTGGCTTATTTACACAATCGTTTTCAATAATATCTATAAAGGTACCTAGCTAACTTGTGCCATCATTACCTTCTTCTTCCCCTTCTGTGGAAACTTCATGATGGTTCTGAATTCCATAGCTATTTCTCCTCAATGATTTCCGCCTCCTCTTCACACGTGAATACATATCCATATTTTCCTAGAATAAAGGTAATTTCAAAGTAATCTGCACTGTAAATATCAAAATGCACACCATGTTTAAAAGTATACATCCCAGTGATTCAGAGCTGAGTATTTGAGAGAGACAGAGACAGAGAAACTGGTTTCACATGACATAATAAGCCGAGTTGTGAGCCCTGTTAGTTCCAGTATGGCTTAATGGAACGTGTGAAACTGGCATAGAGTATTCCTTGTGGCTGTTAAACATGCAGAAGCCACCCTGGCCTAGTTTGGACAATCAGGAAGGAAAACAAGCCACCTTGGCTTCTCTTCCCTGCCCCATGCATGCCACTTGCACACCTGCTATTTCCCTAATTACCCACACCACAGCTGTCTGAACCTGGCAAGGTGTGAGGCGGGGGTGGCTTCCAAACCACCCCACAACCCATGTGTTATTATAGGGATTATGAGGTGGTCTGGAATGCACCTTACCGGGTTCAGACAACATGACAACCTGCATGGCAGTACGAGTAATTAGGGAAAAAGCAGGTATGCAAGCAGCATGCTCAGGGCAGGGAAAAAAGCCACGGTGGCTTCTTTTTCTCCTATGTTCATCTGAATCCAGCCTGAGAACCCATGGCTCATAGCAGGGTAGTTTAGTGTAGCTTGTCCTCAAGGTGGCTTGTTGCGATATCTGAACCCAGTACCATAGTTTGTCCCAAGCGGCTACAGAGCCGCCTGGCTAGAATGGCAAAAAAGCCCAGGCCACTCCTCACAATCTCTCTGGTGCCATCTCCAGCCTCCCCTCCTTGGTCTGATCACTACCCTTTTTCAAAGCACTTTTTGAGGGAGAGGGGTTGCAACTTTTGGCACAAGGGCAGGGTGGAAGAGTAGTCCAGAGAAGGTGTTCTGTTTTACTGACCTGCCATGAGATTTGCGCAAATTTTCCCCGTGTTTACCTCAGCAGAACTATATTCCCATATTGTCAATGTTCTGGTCTATTTCATCCTTCACTTTTGATTTTCCTCCACTGTTAGCTGCTGCCGCCATTCTCCCTCATCCCATTAGTGCCCACAGCCCCCTGCTCCAAGCATTTAAATTTGCACAAACCTCCCCTCTGTTTATGGCCCACACAAACAGTACTTACACCCGGCTACCCCAATGGAACCCCATATGCTCAGCTCTCTTCAGCTGCCTAAGGGTGTGTTGTTGTTGTTGTTTTAAAAACTGTTGGGGGGAAATTTGCTGAAGTGCAGTAACCCCAGCAGTAATTGCCTCAAAAAGGAGCTGCGAGGCGGAGAGCTCAATAACTCCAATTTGTCAACTTCAATAGAACTCAGAGAAGTATTGAAAGGGGGGAGGACACTGACAAGGCATAATAGCAAGACAATGACATTGCCAAATGGGAGTTATTCCCCCACTCTTGTGCTCCTTTTTGGAACAATTACTTCTCTCAACTTTTTTTTTCTTTTTCGATGCTTCTGAATTGTGAACATGGATTTGTACTTTCTCTTAGTATTATTTTTCCCCAGTCCTTCACAAGTATGCACAGATTAGCTATGCACAGTCTAGCTTTGTCGATAATACCTACTGCACTTCGGTGTTTCCCTTGACAGCTATAACATATAAAGAAATTGACAAGGCGAGACTACACATGGCAGACAAGTGAATCTGCATTGTTGCAAAAGATGGGGGTGGGGGAATAATTTTGAAAATTATGATTCCACTTGTGTTCTTCTGAAACATCTGGGGGGGGGGGGGGAAGTGCCGAACAAAGCGGTGCCCCAAAATGGGGGAACAATCGGAGAGGGGGCTGAGAAAGTTTCCCACCATAGGGACGAGGATACAAGTCGGGTCGCCATGCAAAGGACACTGGGATATATGCAAAGAGCTGGCTGCAGGACTGATGGGAAAAGAAACCATGCCAAGCCACTGGATGCCCACTATCTGTCATAAGTAACATGAGTTGGTAAGTGACTCTTTATTCTCCAGTGGCTTAGAGTGACAGGCGAACTGGCCCAGAGAGAGATAGAGAGAGAAGTGGTGCTAAGACAACAAGCAAAATAAATGCAACGATCTTTAGTGTTGCTTGATGATCAGAACAGAATGTTCCAACTTCCCTTCCTTATTATTATTATTATTATTATTATTATTATTTATTACATTTATATACCATCCCATAGCCGAAGCTCTCTGGGCGGTTTACAAAAATTAAAAGATTGAACATTAAAAAGTCAATATACAAAATTTAAAACCATAAAACATAAAACAGCTGATATTTAAAACATTTTAAACTTTTAAGCTACAGCAAAACACAGGGGAAGTCAACAAAATAATAGTTACTGTATCTATACACAAGTTTATGGCATACAGAAATATACGATTTCACAACAATGGCACACCTACTCTTGAACAAGTGTCCACATGCAGCATTGTGGAACTCACAGCAGCAAGGCACTTTGATTAGAGTGTTCAATGTCTTTGGCCTTGCCAGAAAGTGGCAGCGTGATACACAAGGTATTGCTGCCCTAGAGTTGGGAGCCATAGAACTAAACCAGAGGCTCAGGGATTCCACCACTCAGAGCAACAGCTTCCCTGCAGCCAATAGGGTTGCTGGAAGGGGCAGGCTGTTGTTTCCTAGCCAGCTCATAAAAGAGGAAGCCTTATTGCCTCATCAGCTGGCTTCTATTTTACCACCCATTTGCCACTGCATTTAAACAGTTGTGCAAGCCTCTAAGTGGCAGCAGATAAGGCGGGGAAAGTGTTTTTTTAGTTCCCGTGACTGGCTTTTAGATGTGGGTTTCTACTGCTTGAGGGGTACTTCCATAAGAGACCAGGCAGAATATAGCTTATGGAACACATTAATACAGAAGAAAATCCCAGCTAGACTGTTCTACTTTAACTTGCAACAGCAGAGATAGGCTAGCCTAATACGTGTTATGCTAGAACCTATTCCCATTTCAGCCAAATAGCAGAATGCAGCTGGAGGTAATGTTTTTCCCCCAATATAAGTTGACACCAATGTTTACCCTAGCTTATTGTGTCAAATATTTCCCCTCCCTCTGTTCAGCTGCTGTCACAATTACCCACAAATGAATACAATATGGTATGTGAGTTAAAAATTAACTTGAGTCAATACTTTATTAATCTGTGTTTTAAGTGTTGTCTGGAAACAACATATCCAAAGCTTAAACAAAATCCAGGGGATTGTTGTTGTTTTAATTTGTTGGCAAGGGACTTAAACTTACAAATTCCGTATCTGTCCACATGCGCAACCGTTCCACTTCACCTGAACGCCTATTCCGCCTGATGTTAATATTGTCCATTTCCTGAAGAACAGCTTCAGCAGTACTAAAATACATAAATATTAATATAAAATTTAACATCACATTTGCAATAACCAATTTGTCAGATTTTATGTAGACACAATGGGTTGGATCCTAACTTAGCCTTACATAAACAAAAGGGTTCTCTGTGTTTGATTCAGCTGAAGATCCCACTGGGAAATATAGGGAGGAGGACTTTTTTTACTGATTTTCATTGCAACCTTCCCACTCCCCTTCGGAGAGATCTCCAACCCACCAGAGCAGATTTTCGGAGTGGGCAATCAGTGAAATGGCCCACTTCCACCAGGAGCAACATCAACATTATACCTCTTGCCAGAGATGCACAAGTTTCAGAGATTAAATGAAATTGCTCTCTATAAAAAGGCAGGAAGGGATCAAGACCTATCCTGAAAGCCCACAAAATTCCCTCATTAAAATCAACTGTCACAACTGGCTTCATTTAGAAAAATAAGCCCATGGCACTTGAGACAAACCCATAGTATCCCAAAACTGTGGCAGAATCCACAGACAGGATGCCTACACCTACACAGATTCTCTTACACCCCACCAATTCCTATACCCAAGCGGTGGCCACCACTTGTGGCATAAAAATTTAGCATCTCATCTCTGGAATGTGGCAGATTGGTGGAGCTCCTCGCATAAGGAGCACTCATTTCTGGAATAGGGCAGATGAATGGAGCTCCTTGCAGAAGGGAGCTCTGTCAACCTGTCCCAATCAAGAAACAAGTGTTTCTGCTCGTTCCACGGCTTCCTCTGGGAAGCGGTAACTCTGTTGCGCAAGCGGTGGGTCCCATTTGTGCACCTGAATCAGTGGGACCCACAGCATGCACAACAGAATCTCCGGGGTACAAAGAATCGGCAGGGGCATAAGCACCCTGTTGGATTCTACCCAGGGAGAAGGGTAAAGAAGTGATGTGGAGTACCATAGTATTACCAATTGAGACAATTGGTTAATAGCCAGAATACACTGAGCATAGCTCTGAGGCCCAAAGAGGTGAGGCCTCAAAGCAGCTGTCATTGAACATTGCTCAGCATAACTCAATACCAGCCTCCAAGCCCACAAAGTGGACTGAAAAGAGCAGGAAGAGGTGAAAAGATAGAACACTTGTCTGGCTTGTAAACAGAAGCCAGGAGCTTCAGCAGCTGATATCAGCTAACTTAGCAAACAACCTAAAAAATGGAGTACTCTAAGCCAAAAAAATATTGGAGAGCAATGCCCTGCAAAACTAGAAACTACTCGGGCCCATTGGTCCCTTAAAATAACTCAAGGCCTGCCCAACACCCTTTAGAAATTTGTGAATTAGCAAGAAGAGGTGCTCCCTTAGAAATCTACCTATGTTCATCAAGTAGTATAATATACCCCCCATAGCAGCCATCACAGACCTGATGCCCTCCAGATGCTTTCAACAACAATTCCCAGCATTCCCAACCACTGGCCATGCTAGCCCGGGCTGATGGAAATTATAGTCCAAAACATCTGGAGGGGAGCAAGCTGCCCTATGAGATCTGTAACCTATTACAAAGATGATTAGTCCTTTTTTAAGAGTTATAAAAAGAATGAAAACTACCTGCCCAACAGTTAGAGTAAAATTAATAATCAGAATAAAAACTGAAGCATAATAATGTCCAAGTGTGAAATTTATAAAGAGTTAACAGAATATAGCTTCAACAGTTTTGCAAAAAACAGGCTACGTTTGAAGCAGAAGGAAAACCTCAAAATCTCTGTAAAACAAGGTCAGATTAAAATACTTCAGAACGAAACCAAATGTATGCAAAGTTGTAGAGTGATTAAACAAAACTTCAATATACTTACTGATAGTACTGCACTACAATATATATACTTACTGATAGAATTGCACTAGAATAACATGACAAGCTTTATGAGCCACAGTTAAAACCAGAAATCAATATTTTGCAGTTCAGAAATTGGATATCAAAAGTTAGGGAGACACGTTTGTGTAAAGGTTGAGTTCTCATAGTCTGAAACACAATTTCAACTAAGCCATTAAATTGAAAACCACTATTATAGAAATTCTCAAACATACCTGTTTACTAGCTGATCAAATAGCAAACTCTGATTCAAACTTTCAAATCTGTTTTTTCTGGATCGACAACTTTTTCTAATTTCTCTGCCTCCGTTTATGCAAGCATGGTCTCCATCTCCTTTTTTCTCCCCTCGAAGGGAACAGCTTTTGAGAGCTGAAAGATTTAAGTTATTATTTTAATCTGCAGAAAAACATTTGAATTAGAATTCTAAAGGATGGCCATTTAACAAGGGTAGCATTAAAATATGTAAGATCTAGCACTATAAGGAAACAAGTATGCGCGCTTGCTTTCCCTGTAGAATCATTTCTATTGGAACAGCCTTCTTCAACCTGGTGCCTTCCAGCTGGAGCTGATGGAAGTTGAAGTCCAAAACACCTGGAGGCCACCAAGTTGGGGAAGGCTGTATTAGAACATAACAGGACAGAATGGCTGAATTCGGACAACACGATAGTCAATGGTGGGGTGATAATCAACTTTACAGTTGTTCATCTAGGCGGTACTCCCCACACAACATGATAATAAATAATCAACTGTGGTGTGGATTAGGATCAGTGCTGAGTTGACTATAGCAGCATTTGGATGACAAGATAATCAATACAACTGGCAACTGTTTCCCCACCCCAGTTGCTTATTGTGTCGTCCGAATTCAGCCAATGTGTCTTAATTCAGATATAATTACTTAATATTTCCACATCCTCTGCAAAGTCTTCCAGCTTTTTGTTTATAGTCCTAATACAGCCTAAGCCACTTCTCTAGTTTCTTTTTAAAAAATCACCCTGAAAATCATGCTTATGCTTTGTAATAGAAAACACTCAAAATGTTAAAAAAAATCCTTTTATTTTGTATTTCTACTATTGGGCAGAAGTGAAGATTGTGAGAATGGAAGTCCATTTGCACAGTGAGGCTCTCTCTCTCTCTCCTGTCTCCTGCAGCCCCCTAAAAATCTGTTCTGGAGGTTCCCACAAACCTCTCCAGAGCAGATTTTGGGGACATGCAGAGGGAGGGGAATTCCCACCCCTTTTCAAATATTGCAGAAATCAAAAGAAGCAGAGAAATCATAAAAAAAAAAAAAACATGATTATGGGTAGAAAGCGTTTGGCAAAACAACCAAACTAAAATACTTACATAAACTACGCCCATTTGGTAAGGTAGCACCAGACTGAGAAGTTAACCTAAGAAGTAATTAAATTTGCAAAATACATTAACTTGTTGCATTAAAGCTAAATTCACACAATACTTCTACAATGACTATTCTTAAAAGTTATGGACATTACTATAATTTCAGACTACACTAGCAATCTGAAAAGTAGTTTACTATCCACCTGCCTCCTTCACAAAAACTAAGGGAGGTGGGTCACTATTTTGCAGCTTGCACAGCTGGGGAAATGAAGCAGAGGGAGACAACACATAAATGAGAATTGAACTTCGATCTTCTAGATCTAAGTCTGGCTCCTTATTCACTGAACAACACTGGCACTCTCAAATGTTTATACATACTCATTCATGCTAGCGAAACTTATTCGAGTATATATTATTTCATTCTTTCTCCTAAAGCATTTATTTGGGATGATGCTAAATACAAACTTCACAATTACGCTAAGCTAAACAATGTCAAGGTTCCAGGATTGTAAATAACTGCATGTCCAGAAGAATTTTAACAGAAGTTTGTTTTTTTCACCATTGGCCTACCATTGGAAAACTACACCTGCAGAACTACTCAGTAAAAGAAAATGAGTTCTGCCTAAGGTGGAAACTGGAAAGCTTATATTTAGGCAATGTGAAATAGTAAGACAACAAGGAATCTTGAGGCCAACACAGCTATCCTCTGGAAATTAGCCATTTAATAAGCCATGAAGAGGGAATCAGTTGAATTGTGATTATAAAATAAATATTACACTGCTTGACAGGTACTATTCTGATGAGTGAAATGTATGCAATATGCAGAAATTCTAATACCTCCACTAGGAAATAGCTGTTGCAAAAACAAAGTTTACTGTAGCAATCAGCTCAAGACCTTATAGGTTCAAATATTTTGGAACCTGTAATTTTCTATGTTAAAAAAAAATGCAGAATAGTTTTCAAACTGCAAGTACTTTCCAAAAGAAACTAGCTAAATCAAAGAAGAATGATAGCTCAGTGGCAGAGCACATGCAAAAGGTTCAATCCTTGACGTCACCAGGTACAGCTCGGAAAGGCCCATCTGAAAGCCTAGGGAACTGCTGACAATCAGTGTAGACAATACACTGTACACTACAGCATAGGCCATTGCTCTGATTTTGAATAAGGCAACTTCCTAGGCAGCTTATAAAACTTTTAAATAAATGCCTGTGTTCCTAAATAGTAAAAGGTAGAAACAGATTTAGCTAAACAGCAAGAGTAGTAACAGTTGCGTTCCCTCAGGAAGCTTCCCATATGCGACATAGGGATACCATTGACTTGCCTTAGACAGATGTTGGAAGGATTGCTGAGATAATATATATAAAGTAGATTGAAATATGGTATATAAATACTAATATTACCAACTAACGGAATTCAGACACAATGCATGACATCCCGCCATTTCCCGCCATTCCATTGCCACTCCCAGAATATACTACTAGTAATTAGTACAGATAGGAATCTTATAACTTTTGTCTCTATTGCAGCTATTGCTCCATTCAGAACAGTGAATGAAGGCTGTGAAGCTTACTGAAAGGTGATAAGTTTCCTTGTCACAGGAGCAAGGAAAAACAAATTCAGTTTGAATTATACTCTTCTTTAGGGATACATATAAATAAAATGAATATTTAAACCTTGAAAAGGTACAGGATTAAGAGCTCTTGCTACAGAAATGCAATTTGCTTTTTTTAAAAAAAAATGGTTTACAATCAACCACACAATTTGAGAAAATAAAATGAGTACAGCAGAACTTTGGTGGGTCTGCTTGATAAGGCTATTAGCAGAAGTGAGAGCGCTGTTGCCAGAAAGATGTTTGAAGCATTCACCCTATTTTTGTGCAGGAAGTGAGTGGTAAGGTAATTAGGCATTTAATTTTAGAACAGTACTCCAAAAAGTAAATTGAGTTTGTATAACAAGAGCTCTCAATATTTTCTCATTTCAAGGCTTAAGTATCTGTTGTATTTATAAAAGTTTCTCTAAAGAACATTGCTCAAAATACATGGATTTTTAAAAATAATAATAAACTCGTTATTTCTTATATCTGTGAATTCTCCCTATGTATGTATGTGAGTGGGTGGGTGGGCGGGTGGGTGAGTGGTGGTGTGTTGCCCTCTATTTTCTTTCAGCTGATTCTCTTGGCAATGAAAGGGCAAAATACAAGGAATGTTTAGATGTTGGCTCCAACTAGCATAAACAGTGTAGAGGATTATTTATCTGAATAAGTAACAGTGTATACTAGTTGTGTAGTTTTCAGAAACCTGAGTGCCTTGCACGTCTGATTTCCCATAATGAATGTTTAAAACGGGACTCAATTATCACAGGCTTCACGATCCATCAAGTATGGCAGTCACCTGAGGCGAGATCCTAAAATCTCATTTCAACATTAATTGCAGGAAATCAAAAGTGCTAGCATCCATTTCTGCAATTCTAGAAACATCATAGAGAACTACAGTGGTGCCATCATAGGGAAATACAGTTATCATCAGACACATGCTGAAGATAACCACAAATCATATTTGGTTAAATCGGCTTCTAAACCCACTTTACCCGTTTCAAATTATTGAAGCTGGGCTCTTGTCATGGATGAGTCTCACAATGAAAATGGGATTTATAAGCAGGTTGGAATGTAGCAAATAGACACAACAATTTCCTCACATGCTTTCTATTGCTGAATACAGGTCTTTAAACTAGTCAAATTTACTGGATACAGTATCCATGGAGCACACAAACTTGCACTGAGATCATGAGGAATTCCAGATGTTTTAATGTAAGCAACAGATGGAGTTGCTCTTTTCCTTTTCCACAAACAAAACTTTGTGTTTTAAATACAGTGGTGTGGGGAGAGAGAAGGAACAAGCTGTGCCTCATGCACTTATGCATAAAGTCAGAAGCATTGGCTAAAGTTAGTGACTAACAGGAATTACAGAAGACAAACATGGGGCTACCATGAAAAGCAGCATCCTCTACTTCCCCACTCCATCATTGGCTGTCAAGTATTGCACAATGTGCATCATTTCACATCAGGACATAAGATAAATTTTACAATGAATTATGGAAGGGAATAATTTGTCACAGGGATACTGCTTTAAGCAGCAGATAAACACTTCTTGTGACATGTTTCATTGGAAAGGAAAGGAGATTCAACATTTTATCAACAGTTTTACAGAGTTTTGCAAAATTATCAGAACATTCTATTAGACAATGTATCTCAATGTTTTAAATATTCTTACCGGGACTGTCCAGTTGAGACGCTCCATTCCTCTCGCTGCCCAGTACTGCGAGATTTTGATTTGTCTTTGCACACAGAATCAGCATGTTTCAAGGTACGTTTGGCTGGAGGAGATATGTGGCTATCACTCAAGCTACCATCACTACCATCATCTCTCTAGAGAAAGAAAGAAAGCAGTTGAATTGTGTCAGTTTATGCCATCTCCCACAAGTAAAGGAATATTCTGCTAAACAGTGAAAAGAAATCAATTCCTGTGCATTTAACCCCTGGAAATTTAACTAAACACATAAAATACTCAAGCCAAAATCTGGAAATTTAATCCTAGAAAAAAGGTATGAGGGAAATCTTAGAGTTTGCATAAACCTTTTTTCAGAGACTGCATCAGATTTGGGGCTGGGTTTTAACACTTATACCAGGGCAAGTGGTGAGATAACCCTGGGTTCACATGATTCAATAAGCCACGATGGGTTGTGAGCCCTGTTAGTGCCAGCGTGGATTACCATGATATGCAAATCTAGCGTGGATTATTCGTTGTGGTTAGTTAACCATGCACAAGCCACCCTGAGAACCTATGGCTTGTTGGGGGTGGCTTGTTGCGATGTTCGAAACTGGCAGCGTGGCTTGTCCCAAGTGGCCCCAGCAAGAGCGACAAAAAGCCCATGCCACTCCTCACGATCTCACCAGTACCACCTCCAGCCTCCCTCGCAAGTGATGTCTGCCCCTCCACCAATGCCGAAATGGCACTTTGGAAGAACTGTAACTCAGTTGCCACCTTTTTTAAGAATTACTTTTCAGTGCTTCGGAGGTACGCAAATGTTTTAATTGTTGTTATCTTTTTCATGTCTGATATGTTTCAAGGTACTTTTGGCTGGAGGAGATATGTGGCTATCGCTCAAGCTAACATCACTACCATCATCTCTCTAGAGAAAAAAAGCAAACAATTGTCAATTTCCTTCTCCACTTCCAAGCTTCCTTTGAAAGCTATAATATTCAAGGAAACTGACAAGACTACAGGTAGCAAACAGGCACATCTGCACATACTCACAAAGGACCAGGAAAGCAAAATAATAAAAAGTTACAATCCCATTTTTTCCGGGGGGTGGGGGGCAAACAAAGTAAATGCTCTCAAAAGGGGCAGTGATCAGAGTGATAAGGGCAGGTGGGTGAAATTATTGCTGGTGCAAGGCCCCTCAATCACTCTGTCCTATGGAGCGACTCAGGGAAGCATCAAAAGGGGGGAGAAAACTGACAAGTGTCAGTTTAAGGCACAATAGCAGGATATGACATTGACAAGTGCGATTTATTGCCTTCCCCCTTCAGTGTTTATTTTGGGAACAATTACTTCACTTGTGGTTTTTCCCCCTTTTTCAGCACTTCTGAATTGCGCAAATGGGCTCATATTTTCTAAGATTATTTTCCCCCTGCCCTTCACAAGTGCACACAGATTAGCTTCTCCATTATGTGCAGCCTTGCCTTGTCAATTTCCTTGTATATAGGAAGTACTGAGGTGGAGTAGACAATATACTAGAAAATTGACAAGGCGAGACTGCACATAGTAGCCAGACAAATCTCTGCCCTTGCGAAGACCCAGGAAAACAAAATAATAGTAAAAAATTGCAATCCTATCTGTGTACTTCCAAAGCAGCAAGCAATGGTGGCCAACAAGGTAAGTGCTCCAAAAAGGGATAGTGATCGGGGAGGGAGCTAGGAAAGTTTCCTCCCATAAGGATGAGGGTACAAAAGGGTTTGCCACACAAAGGACACTAGGCTAGGTGCAGGGAGTGGGCTGGAGGACTGAAGAGGGGAAAGCCAAGCCAAGCTGCTCTTCACCCAAACATTTGTTGGGAATAATGTGGATTGTTCAGCAAGCAACAAACCCACCACAGCTTATTCTCAGGGTGGTTTACCATGACATGCAAACTGGCCCAACTTTTCCTTGGACCAAGCTGCAGAGATCACATGTCGCATCTACACTGTGAACATGCACACAAATCTGTATGCTGACAGAATATCCCTCCTACAGAAGATTCAAACAAAGAAAACACATTCTTCCTCATTACCACTGCAACCTTAAACAGCATTCCTTAGCACCTAAGAATTCTTCCTGATAACTAGGAATTTGTTTTTCCCCCCAGCTCTGCCCAATACTGAACTAAAATTAAACAAATTAAAGAGAGACACTTCGAAGATTCAATTAAAATTCATAAGAGTCAAACATTTTTCTAAGCCAACAGAATTCAACTTTCCTAATCTCAGGGAACCTTTTCTAGGTGGATCCACCTGCTAGGAAGCCCCTGCATATCTGGCATCGAACTGCTCAATGTTGCACAAGATAATGGAGTATATTCTAAAACGTACTCTCATTGGCACCAGTGGGGACTTTTTAAATAGCTCCATAGGGAGATTATCAGTAAAATCCGAGCTGGAAGAGAAGGATTAAACCTCCCCTCCCTGCACAGGGGAATCCCAATAAAAATCAGTCCCCACAACTGTGAAAAAAGAAAAAATGGGGGGGTGGAGGAAGCAAATGCTAGTTACAGCTTTACCACAACGTGTAGTTTGACCCTCAATTATTGCTGGGCAGCAGAAAGGCCTTCACCCCATGAGAACCAAAGAAGAACCCTAGAATAATGCAGTTGCATGTAGCAAGTGAAAATCAATTGTGGTAAACATGCTGTCTTTTAGGCACATTGCTTTACCAATCATCTTGTATTAGAGCCTCTGGATTCCTCAGAATACAATTGGAACACCACTACTTCTAATGCTTCTGAATGGTCTACATTAAACAAGTACGCATGGAGCTGTGAAATAAATGTATATAAAAGATATTCTGCATTAACTAGTTGGGTGAGGGACTTTAACTCAAGCCCACTATATACTTAACATATTAAACAGTAAACAACCAAGCCACAGCCATGTTTGTATATGATGTGTGAGCTAGCCAAAGGTGTGTCTGTACTATTAATGAAATATACCAAGGACACAATCCTTTATTAAATAGTCTGAGTAATTCTGTTCCAAGCAGAAATTGAAGCTACACAACTGGTTTGAAACCTGTTTAAGTGGTGTGGGAAAGCTCAACTCGATAGAGCAGACAAGGCAGAAAAACTGTTGCATCATTGCCAGAAGACATTAAGTGCTCAGCGCAGAGTAATTAAAACAAATTCTTAAATACAAAGCATTTTTTAAAAATAGGCCACAATAATTTCTCTGTTGACTGCTTCAAGAAAACTTAGTTGACGAACATTTGTCAATATTTATCCTCCTTTCTTTGAAGAGCTCCAAAACATAATCCGAAGGAGACTGGGCATGAAACTGTCAGATTCAATTTAAATCATAACTGAAAAAACCTAAACTTGTTTTGGTGAAAACATTGCACAAAACTCATGATATGTCTAAGGCATCAACTTGAAAGGTTATAGTCAGAAATTAATATTAACTTTTACCAAACTGTGCAAGTAATTCTCATTTATACAGAATATATCATTTTAGACTTAGAACATAATTAGCAGAAACCAAGAGTAGTATACAACATTTGCACTGGCAGAAGCTGGCAGAAGCTAACTTCCCAATTTCTTCCTTCCTCTAGCAGTCTCCAAAGGCCCCCCCAAAAGCCTTTGAGGGTACAGAAATGTCCTGAATCTCCTGGACTGTGGTGCAGGGGAATGAGTGGAAAGGGGATCCCAAAATCCTGGGTGGAGGCACCTTCTGTGGATGGAGCTCGCTCAGAGCAGGAGCCTCTGGTGGGTTTGTAGGGACTGTCTTTAGCAGATTTGGTCATTATGCAGAGGAGAGGGAGGATTAGTCCTGTTGCACGAGTCCACTCGTACAACACTGGATGCCATCCCTAGTCTTTAAAGTTCCAGAGGATTCTTTATGTTCTCAGCAGTACAGACTAATATGGCAGTGCTTCTAGAATTAACTTAACTGGCCCTCCAAACAACATACAGATTGCTATTTGACATGGCATGCATCAAACAGTTCCATAAAAGTAACAGATCTCTCTTGTCACAAAATGTTTTGAGCGTCAGCAGAAATCATTCTACTTGTCCAAGCTTTTTTTACATCTCATGCTGAGAGTGAATATATATTTTCACAATACTCTGTCTCCTTCTCTAAGAAGCTAATCACTGAAGCCTGCATTCTGAAAAGACTGCTAGTTTGCCTCCCACAACAGCCAAGTACATGATCCTGTTTTTGAGCATGCAGGGCAGACTAATGCATGTATGTATTTTTTAATGACATTTCTATACTGCCCAACAGCCAAAGCTTTCTGGGCAGTTCACAACAACATAGAATCAAGGCAGAACACATTGGAAAGGAAAGAGAAGCAAGAAAAGGACAGCATGTAGCTTTGTATTTTGAGTCTGGAAAGTCTGATTGTTCATGTGGTGTGAAGTGTTGCCCTCCCAAACCCATTAGGGCCAAAGATTGAAATGGCCAAGATACTTGCTTTCTACTACCATGTCCAACCAATTTTTAACCAACCCAGTCTCCTTGTCAGGCCAACACATACTGGCTCAATTCGGACGACACAATAAACAACTGGTGTGGGGGAAACAATCGTCAGTTGCTTTGACTATTGTGTCATCCGAATGCTGCCATAGTCAACTCAGCGCTGATCCTCATCCACACCACAATTGATTATTTATTATCATGTTGTGTGGGGGGTACCCCCTAGGGTTAGGTTTAGGGTTAGTCAACCCACCATTGACTATCATGTCGTCCGAATTGAGCCACTGACTCAGTTAGCAAAACACAGTGGAAATTATAGGTAATTTAACCCACAATTTGTGCGGACACATGCCACCTGCAAGCAGCTTCTGGTTTCTATAAACAACCTTTGTTCAGGACAGCAGTTGTCCATGTAATGTGTGAACCCAGATCAATGGGTTGTTTAGGGGCTAAACAAACTAGCAGTAAACCCATGGTTTGTTGCTAGGTTGTTTAGCTCTAAAGAACCCATCAGTTTGAGTTTGCATATCATTCTGACAACCTCTGATCACACCAATCAGAGGTTGCTTACAGAAAATGGAAGTAACTCACCTGCAGTACGCAGCCCCCAAATCATGGGTTAATTAACACACAATTTGCTGCCAAGTGATGCAAACAGCCCCAATGTACGTTAGTGTATTTCTGTAATGTAGAAGGTTGGACTAAACTTCAAATAATGTAGTGACACAATTAAATAATTGCATAACAAAACAAAACAAAAATAGATCAATGAACTGTACTTTAGGCAGAAAAGTTCAAATGATCATCAAAAGATAAAGATCAGCCTTCTACACAGGTATCAGTAAAAACCCACTACAAGCAACCAAGGATAGGAGCAACCACATGTTTGGAGTGACAACTGTCAGGTGTTACTCCACATGGGGACAGAACCTATGAGAACACTCAAGCCTGGAAACAGAAGCTTCAGCCATTCAGAAACCCAATTCATTTTTGTATGGTGGTTAACAGTACGAAGAAACAAATACAAAGTTCTACTGACAGTACAGTGACTTTACAGATCACCAAACCAATATGCCCTATTTGGAAGATCCATTGGTCTCAGTGAACTTTATTCATAATCCTAGTGCATCAAAGTGGCAGTAGCTACTTTGTTGATCTAAGAAGTCATTGTACTAATCATTTATTAGCTAATAAGTTATAATCTGAATGTTTTGATTGGCTGCACTGACTTTGTATACTGCTTTGACAACACCAGAGCTTACAAACATAATTTATTAATTACCTAATTATGTCTATACATTTTTATAGTAATATCATTGTTTTGATTCCCCCCATTCTTCTTACAGGCAAACATGGTACACTTTCCAGGCTTACAGGGTTCTTGAACTACAACAGCATTTTCAAGCATCTTTATAGTATCTCTCATGTAAATGAAAGTATAAAAACATTTATTTAAGCTCATTTAGTGAAAGTCAAGAACTTGTTTACACAACCTTTAGTGCAAAATCAAAACTGGGGCAACAAGTCTAGACAACTCATCTACTAAAATAAAGGTTGTTTGCTCAGTATTATTAACAAATGTTTTCCTATTTTATACCAAAACTTTTTTTTACAGAGCATATACTTAATAGTGGACAGCTACCAAAAATTTTCAGGAGCCGCTGTTGCTACCACTGCAAATATACTTAGGTCGCAATTGGGATAGTTGGAGTATCCAAAGTCGGAGGCTCACGAGTATCCAATGCAGAGCAGCTGAAACACAGAAGCAATTGGTCACTGTTGTGCTCCAGCCGCCCTGCATTTTTGTTAGACCGTCAATTTTGCCTGTCTAACTGCAAGGCTTCCAAACAGGAAGGAAGCAGGCTAGGGCATGCATAGGAAGCTGCATAACGCACTTCTCCGGTCTCCTCCCATCCCTGACCCTGGGGCCACCCCCTTTTCCCCATCTCTTCCCTCTGTTTCTGTGCAGAGACATAGCAAGCAAGTAGGGAACCACAACAGGTATGAGGGGCAGAGGGAGGGGAGTGCAGTTTCTGGGTTCTGAAGTCAGAATCCTGGTTCCAATCTCGGATCCCAGAAACCAAACAATCCTATGTCCCCCAGATGCTGACTAGGGGACATAGGATTGCTCCCTTATTTATATAGTGCCAGAACCAAAAATGACTAATTTACAAAAGATAAAAAAGTATCTACCCAAGGCAAATTAGTCTTTCAGAATGCTTTATCAGAACATATTCAGTATGTGAATACAACCGAACTGAAGGAGGTGAAGTTTTTTTTTCTAGAATGCAGATAAAATGAGAAACCTCTTTATTTTTATTTTCCATTTATTGTCATTTTGGTTTTTCCAATCACTTGCTCCTACTTCTCTGTTCGGCTTTTCTGACATAATTCAAAATTCAAGAACGATATCATTCAGGTGAAACTATGCTTTCTCCTGATTAGCAAATTCCCCTTTTGTAAGAATCAAGGACACTATATGGCTGACCTTGATTTATTGCATAGACTCCCTCTATCATAGCATCAATAATCAGAATGGCTGAGATATTCCTAAAGTCTTAATTAGTCATGTATTCCAAACGTAAATCATATTGATTATGCTCTGTTCTAGCTGGCTTTTGAACTAGGCCTACTACAATAACCAAATCATATAAATATCTGGTGGACAACCTTTTTTTCCTTTTTCTTTTTAAAAGCCAATTTATACACATCTATGTAAGGAAACAAAATTACATGGGGGCACCCATTTCTACTCTGCAAACATATAAATGACTCTGCAAACATAAAAAGGGTACAGAAGAGTGCAAAATAATTGTAACAAGCCTTAAAAAGTTTTTTTCCTACTGCTGTGTAATTTTTAAAGCAAAATTTAATGTTGTTCTTTAAATTTTGCTTTAAAAATTACACAGCAGTAGGAAAAAAACTTTTTAAGGCTTGTTACAATTATTTTGCACTCTTCTGTACCCTTTTTATCACACAAAAATAAAACCTTATTATATGATGTGAACTATCTCCTCCCTTTTTGTATTACTGAAAACCAGCACAGAAGCTGTGATCAGTAGAGAGAACAGCACAAAGAGTTTACTTAATCCTTGACTTACGTGCCATCTTACAAGATTACCCCCTAGCTGATTTCCCACCTGAAGGAGAAAAGATATGGGATCACATATATTTTCCCCTGCACAGAGAAAACAATTCAGGAAGGCAGTTTTGAGTAACTGACGTGAGGAAGAAGACCCTTCCTCTGACATTTGTCCACTGTAAATGGAAACCTCTGGTGGATGCTTTTCAGAAAAGAAGTGTTGGGAGACTCCCAAGTATCGTCTACTTTGGCCTTCAAGTGTGTTACTTGAGGTCAGCCTTCCCCAACCTGCTGCCCTTTTTGAACTTTCAACTCCATGAGCCCTAGCCAGCACATCCAATGGTCAGGAATCCCAGGAGTACTGTTCTAAATTCCAAAACTTCTAGAGGGCACCACGTGGAGAATGCTGCTTTAAGTGTTATTTTCAATTAGGTGTTTGTTTGGGTGTATCTGCACTATAAATCTAAACTGGCATAGAAGTCTTAGGATTTTCATGGTTTCCTCTAAAAGAATTCAGGGAATTGCAGTTTAGTGAATGTAATTTATTTACAACTTTTCGATCTCTACCATGGTCCTGTCACAGAATGACACTTCCCACTGCTCTCAGCAAAGAAAGAACTGCTGTTACACCACTTTCCATTAGCAGTATAGATATGACCTAGAAGAAAGATGCAAGTATGATAAACGGTCTAAAGGGATCTCATATGACGAATGACTGAAAGAGTATGTTTAGCCAGCAAAAATTGGAAGAGAGGGGCAGCGACATGATGACAGTTTTAAATTCGACCATATGTCAGAAAGAAAAAGTAAAACCATTTTTCTTTCTATCATCTATAGATAGATGAGCAATGGGTTTAAAAAAAATAAAAAAACAAAAACCCATAATGTTGTAGAAATTAGCTACAAAACAAGCTTTCTAGTAAGTGATGAAATTTCTATCTTGGAAATTCTTCAAGAGGCTGCATAAGCATCTATTAAGGGTGATTCAGGCACAGAATAACGCTGGTTGCAATAGGGATTCAAATAGATGGTCAATGACGATTATTTAAGCACTCAGCATCAATCCAGCAGCTAGACTAGATGACCCATGGAGCAGCCCTTCCACATCAATGATGTACTATTTATATTTATAAGTGACCAAAAGAATATCTATTAGACATACTTCTCTTTCTTTAAGTAAATATGTTTCTTCAAAACTTTATTTAACATTGAGAAATTATTGAATAATATTTTCAGTAACTAAATAGCATTAACTTAATTGTTCAAAATATTTAAGGAAGTTAATGTAGATATTAGAAATGGCTTAAATTAAAATAAGACCTTCCAAATAAACAAACAAATGAAAACAAAACAGTATTATGCTCTACAGATTCCTACATTAGTATGTGTGAATCCATAATTCTGTGTGTCTCATTTGCAATTAAGTATAATGGGGAATGCTATCAAGGTCTGCTGGAAGACCTACTCCACGCAAGGAACATATATATACTAGCTCAGGTGGCACGTACATTTTTTCAGTTGTCCTAAATAAGGACCTTTCTCATTCTCCCAACAGCAACAGTAATTTACAAAGGACTACTATGTCAGTCATTATAATGACAGCTTTTAAATCTTCATCTCTGAACATTAGCTTTGTGAACAAGAAATCGGAGAAAATAATGTGAAACAAAGCACTTTGTTTTAGGAGCATTCAATACCTGCACAACACTTTAAGGTATGAAATGTTTTCAAGTACAATAATTTTTTCAACTGACTATGCAATTTACATGACCCAAAAATCAGGAAAATGCCCCACTTTATCTCCTCTATACAGTATCAAAATACAACTACAATACTACTTCAGCAGTACAATCTTATCCCTTGATCCATTTAGCAACTAGAGACTTAGTAAATTGACAATCTGGCTATTCACAGAATGCCTTAATCTGAACTACTGCAGCTGCAATCGTCCAAGTACTTTCTTGATATAGAGCAACTCTTTGTCAGAACAACTCTTATTTACATTAAACAAAGGTATGTTTCATCACCATATAACAAGTTATGTGAACTTATAGCCTGACTGTAATCATAATTACAGACAAAACACTATTAATTTTAACTGAGACTTCCAAGTATGCATAGTTAGAATTGTGACCCTAGACTATGAAGGCAGAACAAAAATAGTAAGATGCTATCTTTAAAGTATCACTAATTTTATTTAACAATTCTCTCGTTTTAAACCAGTTTGCTTTAGAAATATGCACATACAATCTACCAATTTTACAAGGACTAGGTAACATTTTAACAGTATATATTTATTGTATTTGGTATTTCTTGGGGGAAAGTAGCTGTAATGCTATCATCAAATACATCAAACACACAAGCACAAAAGCAAGAACTAGTTGCAACCAAACTTCAGTATCACCTGCATGTTATTCTTATACACTTAAATTTTAAGAAGCTGAACAGAATCACTGCCAGATTTCTAAGAACCAAATAGTAAAAACAAACTTCTAATAAACTAAGTCTATAAAAAACATAAAGTAGTCCACTTGTTAAACACGGAATAGATAAGGAAAACTGCTGCAATCTATTCACGCAACACAGAGCCTTCCTCTTTGAAGAAAAGAAGTGTGCACAAAGTTTCCCTCAGAGCTGAAGAAGAAAACCCAGAAATCCATAATACACAGAGATCCATTCCTATAGAAAATCTGCTGGCTTTATATTCAAGGTATCTTACAGGAATTCTAGTTACCAATTCCAAGATAATATCCAGGATACCTTGGTTCAAATGCTCATCACAGCCATGAAGCTCACTGGGTAATCTTGGACCAGTCACACACACTCTCAGCCCCATAGGGTTTTTGTGAGGATAAAATGAATGGAGAACCTTGTACTCTACCTTGACCTCCTTGGAGGAAAAACAGGTTTATAAGTGGAATAAATAAATAAATTTCAAACCCAGATCATTCTCAAGCACAGATAGTATTTGACACAATAATAAATTCAGTTCTCACTTGCCCACCTCTGAAAGCTATTTGCAAACACCTAAACTATATCTATCTATCTATCCACACACATGTGTACATTTATTTCTCTATCACATGCACCTCATTCTATGGGACCAAAATGGCAGGAAACATAGCCAATTTTCTGACCATACTACTACGAAAGTATCTCAACACCCACATGGTACCAAAAATGTCATTTACTAGAAAAGCCCCCAAGGGTTTTACTTTTTGTAAATGCAATAAACTTTTTCATTTTCATTGTGATTATCTCTATAAAAACTCACCATATCTGAAAAGCTTATGATAAATTCAGGCTGTAACCCCATATAACACTTATGGCACAATCCTATGCAGGTTTAAACAGAAAAACGTCCTACAACTCTCAGCGTGCTCCAGGGCTGCTTGGGGCATGCTGGGAGTTGTAGGATTTTTTTGTCTAAAGCTGCATAGAAGTGCATTATTAGCTGAGGTAAGTCCAACTGAACTCAGTGAGGCTTATTTCTGATTACACATGTATAGGATTACATTGCTGGACACAATTGTATCATACCTTTTTCATCTCTTTCCCAAAATAAGATATGGACAATGAAATTTTAAATCAGGAAAGAATATATTTGTCTGATATGACTCGTAAGCAGTGTAAACTAGCTTATAGATCATATCAGGCATAAATGCCACAGCAAGCATTGTGCATCTTTCTCATTATACTAGACCTGTTTCAATGATTAAGCAAGTAATCAAATGGGAGAAGTTATGAAGATTAAATGAAAATAGAAAAATAAGAATAATGTGGGAGAAAACATGAATATGAAAATACAAACGTTTCAAGCCTGAGGATTACAAAAGATGCATCATTTCTAACATATAAAAGGCACAAGAACATTTACTGCTTGGTAGAAAATACATTTGTGCCATCCTTCACATGTTACACGAAACACACTTTTTCCAGCATGGAGATTAATATCTGTTTTGTAAAAATCAGCCCTAACACTCCCTCAGAAGTTTTGTAGAAACAAAAGCCTGATTCATGTATGATTTGATTTCTTTATTTTACAACTTCCAGATGTTTACTTCTGCTATGTCAGTAATATTATTTAAAATGTACTTGCATGTCCATGACTATCAGACAGTATCACTCGTTTAATGTTTCACTGCGCTTTTTAAGTGTTGAAATAATTGTAACATTTTAATATGTAACAGCCTTTAAGCCATTTGCCTGGGCAAATCAACTTTTGAGAACCATTGCTCAGGCTATCTTGCGATTTTACAGAGAAGAAAGCCAACAACACTGGGTTTTTCCCTCTGTACTACATGTCTACGTCTGTCTGTGTAGGAGGTACAGGCAGGCAGGCAGGCTGTTATGCCAGGTGGCAGACTGGGGAGTTTTTATGTTCTCACACTGATCTGCAAGGCTGATGCACATTATTTGGATTAAAGCACCCTACAAATAGTTAACGTCCCCCCCCACACACACACCTTCAGAAGTGATTATTTTTTAAAAGTCCATGAAGTAATCACCAGATCGTTATTTTTTCACCATCTAGGTCAGGGGTGGGCAACTTGTAGTCCACAACATGTTTTAGCCTACAATTCCAGTCATTCCTCACCAGTGCCTATGCTGGCTAGGGCTGGCTGACAAGAGTTGTAAATCAAAACACCTGGAGGGCCACAGTTTGCCCAACCCTGATCTAGGTACAGAAAGAAGATATGCCTCTAGAAACCTGCAAATTTCCATTAAAATACATCAAATGGCAGTTTCAAACATTAGGCTGTTGCACTCATGTTAAAAAAAAACATCCTGATTGTCCAAAGATAGAATTACATTATTCTGGAAACAGTATCCCAGAAAATAAGTTTAAAAAGGAGTCCCCCACCCCACTAATAATAATAAAAATCCTACTCCAAACAGTCGAGGGGAGGGGGGACCGACACCACTCCCCTTTGCAAAATTGTGCAAAGTTAGCGCAGCTGTAAATCTTAACTTTTCTCCTGTTGTCCGTTTAAATGCAGTCCCAGATTCAGCCAGCGGGGGAGCCTCACTCTACCCCAGCCTGCTGCCTGGCACAACAGAGCCACGCAGAGAAATGTATCAGGGAAAACACACACACACACACAATTCTCTTTTTTTGCTGCCCTGTCAGCTGTTCTACCCACAGCTAGCCCCCCTTTTCGGCCAAGCTTTTCCCCCTCCGCAATGTCCTTCCCTGCCGTAGGCAGCCACCTTGCCACCCCGCTCCCCCGCCAGCTTCTCACTGCAACCAAGGTCCTCCTCAGCTGCAAGCTCAGAGTCATCCTACCTCAAATGACCTCCCTTAGATCGAGCAGCAAATCCCAGCCCGGGCGCCCCCTCCCTGCTCCCTCGCTCACGTCTCCCTCTTGCAACATCACCGGCCGCCCAACCTCAACAGCGATACTGCTTCCCCTCCCCCGCCACGGGCACAGCGCCCCAATTCTACGCTCCACTCCGGTGCTTTGCTCCCAAGTACCGACCCCCTTCCTTTTTGCACCCCCTCCCATGCTTTCCCCCGGTCCCACCACCGACGCTTCGCAGCCCCTACCGCCGCCACGACACATCGGCAGCAACAGAAACCCCAACCCAGCCCCCACAACCCCCCCTCTCACGGGCTCACTCCGGAGTTTGCCTGCGCCCCCTCCCCTCCTGCCGTGCGGTGCTGTCCGGTGACACTCCAGCCTTGGCGACGGCAATGAGGGACAATGAGCCACCCACTTACCCCTCTCCAACCAACCCCACACACACCAGCCCGTCAAACGCGGCCCCCCATCCCCGGCGCCCCAAGGACGGGCAGGCACCCCGCGCGGGGGAGAACCAGGCTGCCCCGACTCTTCTCCAGCCTGGCGACAGCTCAGCCTCCCCCCACCCCCACTCCTCCTCCGCTTCCCCGGGCCCACCCTCTCGCCCCCCTCTCCTCTCCGTCCCCCGCCTCACCCGGGCTGACTCCTCATCCTGCCCGGCCGCCGCCGCCGCCGCCGCTGCTGCCGCCGCCGCCGCTTTGGCGCTGGTCCTAGACAAGCGGGTCCTGGATGAGATGAAATGGCTGCCGGGCCCGGGGACCGCCGACGCCGCCGACGCTTTACCGGAGAGACGCTGGGACTGGGAGCTCTTTCGGGTGTTCACCATGGCCCCGCTGAGGGGCCCCCCAAGAAGGGAGGCGCTGTCGCTGGCTCCGCCGCCTCTGCTTTGAGGAGCGGCGGCGCTGCTGGGCGAAGAACAAGGGCCCGAAGGCGCGGGAGTGCTCCTCCTCCTTCCCTGCTCAGTCACACACACCAACTGGCCGCCATTAGTGGTTCCCTCTTCCCTTTCTCTCCTCGGTCACGGCGAAGCCTGCCGCTTGCGCTGGGCGGCGCTGCGCCGCCGCCGCCGCCGACGTTCATAGGGCGGCCTCTTCTTCCACCTCCTCCCTAGGCCTGGCAACATAGAGATGGGAAAAGATTAGAGCGTGACACACAGCCTGAACTTCCGGTGGACGTTGAAAGCCGTCACGGGCCGTGATTATCGGGGGGGGGGGGTCGTCACTCTATCCTGAAGAGTCTCTATGGTGAAGGGCCTATGCACTCTGCGTTGGGAGCTAGAGCGGAGAAATCCGTTCACTTCTAGGCCGCGAGGGTCGATGAGGATGGCAAGGATGTCGTGTGGCTGTCATGTTCCTTAGATGTGCCGATGCCGGTGACACTCTCGCACAGCGCCCTCTATGGTGGTCTCCTCATGCCGGGCGGGGGGCGGACAGGGGGAGGAGGGGCGAAGGCTGCAGTCCCATGTACCCTTTACTTGGGAGTAAGCTCCCTTGGACCGAATGAAACTGCCTTCCGGGTAAACATGCGGAGGATCGGGCCCAAGGGCGCCCTGGGGTGTGCGGGGGAAGATCCAGGGTGATTGACATGTTTTTATAAGAGGGTTTTTTTTCTTCTCGAAACAGACAGTCTGTTATAACCTGTAAGTAAAGGGAATAATTTACATGCCCAAGACCTGTTTCTCGCCATTTATTCCTCTTCAGGGTGATCTATCCCCAGGAGAGAGTTCAAGCCGGCTATAGCAACACATGCAAGATCCCACACTGGTGCTCCTTGTTAATTAATCTGGGATAATGTGCTCCCCTCCCCGGTAACGTACTGACAACTAGTACTGATAAGAATCTCTACCTCACTTAAATGCATGCAGATGGAAGAGATTCACCCATTTTCATTTAAACAGATGCAATATATCCACACGTTTATATTCTTAATTAACTGGAACCAATATATGACCTTGTGACTTACATCCCAATCATATGCATGTTTACTCAGAAGTAATTCACACTCGATCCAGTGGGGTATGTAGCCAAATCGAGGCGGCAATCCTATGCAGTTTTACAGTAAATTCCTTTGAACTTTATGCAAGACTTATTTCGAACAAAATATACTGTTACAGCACCGGTTGACCTCTTAGGATTCATTCCAACTCAGTGGTCTTAAAATTTATGTGAATAGATTTTATGTCAGTGTAGGTCGCCTGAGGCATACATGGGCAAGGCTATGGACTTCTTAATAGTCCTGGCAAAGTTGTCCAATGTCTTCCCTTTTTTTGCAAGATTAGCTGTTGGCTCTCAATAGCTGGCATTTTGAGTGACAAGAAATAGGCCTGTTTCGGATGACACGATAATCAACGGAGGGGGAGGGACAATCGTCCGTTGTGTTGCTGATCGGCAGCATTCGGACGACATTTTAGGCAACGGAGGGGGAAAAGAGGCAACAGACAGTAAGTTATTGGCAGCATTCGGATGACACGATAATCAACACAACTGACGATTGTCGTGTCCCGCCCCCCTGGTTGGTTATCGTGTCGTCCGAATGCTGCCATAGTCAGGGATTTTGGCAGGGGACTTACCTTCCCCTTCCCTTGGCTGAGGATGATGTCATCAAGCTATGTGTGTGGGATTGCATTCAGATGACACTTTAGACACTTTAGGCTATGGAGGGGGGGAATAGGCAACTCATAATATGTCATGCTGCCGGTACTCCCCAAATGACATGTTGCCTGCCCTCCGTCGAGCAGCTGAAACTCACATCATCCTTCCAGCCATCCTCCCTCTGCCCAGGGCTATCCCAGCAGCCATTACAAGTTCTGCTGGCTGTAGAGGAGCGGCCAGTGCACTTTCGGCCGCTCCTGCCGGGGGACTCTATGGGCTTCTGAAATAGCGCACTCAACAGGTGAAATTAAGCAATGGAGCCCACCACACGACACAATAAGCAACGGGTCTCCAGATAAGCAATGGAACAGCTCGTTGATTTTGTCTGTTGCGTAATTCGAGAAAATCGTGTACCATCAGTTGCCCGCTTCCTGCCAGACGACACGATAAGCAACGCAATGGACGATTGCCTAATTAATCAACCATTGCTTTTTGTGTCGTCCGGACCCAGCTTGTGTATGAAGAAAATGCAGAGAAAGAAGAAACAGAGCTGAGTTGATCTGGACGCATCTTATGGTACTGCCATCCCCAGAAACCTGATATAGGAGCAATGGGATATCTGTTAGAGTCTTTAATACTATACCTCCACCAGTTCTCAACCTACATATCTGCACATTAAGAGAAGTATTACAAAACGCTACAATGTCTCCAATGAACTAATTCAAAGGAAGCCAAACCCAGGTAAGTGTTACATGCCTGAAATTCCTCACTGCTTGGACAGCTGGGGTGCACATAACACATAGGTTTGGGTAGAACAGGATTATACCCTGAGATGTCTAG
Source organism: Anniella stebbinsi (assembly GCA_029215795.1). Taxonomy (NCBI): domain Eukaryota; kingdom Metazoa; phylum Chordata; class Lepidosauria; order Squamata; family Anniellidae; genus Anniella; species Anniella stebbinsi. The sequence goes on along the minus strand of JARDYH010000003.1, from coordinate 126,062,077 downwards.
ACCAAGGAGACAATTCAATCTGCAAATAGGTCAAAGTTCCAGATAGTGAAGTGCTGAAGGAGGAGATCCATCTACTTTGTCATGTAATGCTTCCCCTCCTCTTGTAAACTTTTGATTTTAGCATTACATTTTTGTAAATGGTTTGCTTCCCCTCTCCTGCACTGCTGTTTACATCTAGCCAGCTTTTTAGAAAGGGTAGAATATCAGCAAAAATTGGCCTCTCTCTGTACTACATATGGACATAACACCGTGTTGCGTGATTGAAAACAAATGTCTGTGAGAGAAAGTAGTACGCAAAGTATGAAAGAAATATTTGGGAAATGATTTCACTCTGCAAAAAGACCCTTGGCTTCTTACCTCCTGTATAATTAAGTTGTTTTCAGGGATTCACATAGACTTGGCCTGGGTTTAGTACAGCTAATCTCTGGGTATCCCAAAGGTACCTGAGAGGAAACTTTTCTCCCTTAATTGCCCTTCACATATCTATGAATCATTTGTGAATGTCACAAGCTTACCTGAAAACAATGGAGCCACACATGGTTGCCAGAGTAACTCAGGCAAAGATAATATCTGAATATCTGAACAAGGCCATTCACTCCTTACATTTATTATTTGAATAGTACAGGAAAAAAAGTCAGATGCAGATGACAAGAGGAGTGATGCTCTAATTTTGCGCTCCATAATGGAGTAAATATGAGGGTTATTTGTTTTTATATGTTGATGCTTCTTTGTTTACTGTGATGTTGTTTTTAAGGTTTTGTATTTTCTGAGTGGATTAGTTTGCGCTACTGGAAAGTAGTTCCACGTATGTAAGGCCCTGAAGTTTCACCGATTGCAGCCCGCTGAGATGTACTATATATTGTTCTGAAGGGCCCCAATTCTCAGGGACAGTTGGAGAGGGTGATGACGCTGCAGCAGGTAGGGGGGGATCAGCAAAAATTGGATGCCCTCCCTGGTGCAAACAGAACTGCTTTCCAAAGCCAACAGTGGACACAACCCAGTGTATTGTATTGCATTTTATTTTTGTGTGTGTTTGTAAATTACCTTGAGTCATCTCACAGACAGATGACTAAAATGCATGCATAAATAAATAAATCTTGATATTGGACAATCAATAGAGTATGTGATAGAATGAGAATGCAATTTAATATCATTCTGCTGTGTTCAATCTCTATTGAATAAAACAAATAACTGCAAAATGTTAAGAGAAACCACATTGTCCTTTCCAGAGATAATTTATTTATAGACCCTTGCATGCTTCCCTACTGTTAGCCTGGGCAGCAACTCATCATCATCATTTCAGTGTAATGATCAAAGAAAAAGAGTTCATTGGATTTCATTCTTATAAATCTGTCAGGAGCATTTCTACATCATGTGATCAGGCTGCCTCTTCTTTTGTTTCCTATGCTTTAATGGGTATAGAAGAGAGTGATGTGAAGAGAGTGATGTGCCTATCTACACACGCGGGATAAAACACGTTGAAAACGTTTTGAAAACTATATGGAGTGTGTCCTGGGCCCCAACAGTTCTCAAAACTGTTATAAACCATTTTAAACCGTTTTAAACCATTTTAAAGCTGTAGTGTAGATAGGTATGCCATATTTCTTGATGTGTATGCTATGTTCTCTTGCTGCAGTTTAGATGGGCTTGTGATTTCATTTTGCAAATGTGACCTTGAGTGCCTCTACAAGAGCGATCTAAAGCTCTTTCAAGGTGGATTAAATTTTTTACCACGCGTTTTCCCTCAGATTATACGCATCTTCGCATGCGCGTTAAATAACGAGTTTTAATTTATTGTGGGAGTTCAAGCGCCTTATGACCATGTAAACAAGTGATTCTCCACATTAAACGCCTTTAAACTGCGTTTCAGGCAACCGTTAATGTGCTTCACCGCCTCCTGTGTATAGGGATTAGGCGTAAAAGCGATTGCGAGAAGATGCACATAATCGGACAACCAAGCATCAAACCAAATTCTTGTAGAGGGAACCCTTATGCCCAGGCAAGAAGCTGACTGTTGGGGGTGTCTTGCACTGATGTGTCATGTAGTTGTTTGCCATGTTATTGTTAGCTCTTTTATGGAATGTGTGAACAGGTTTTATTTTGCATGATTAATTAATAAAAAAACTAGTTAAGACTTATGAGCACAGCTTTACACTGGTGTAAAGAGGGGAACTGATCCTGGAAACATAGATAACATCACTACTCTTCTGTCTGCCTCCCACCAGGGCCCATCTCTGCTCATTTCTCAGCTGTGCAAGTCCTTGTATAGGGCAGGATTTGGGCAGTCACACAGGTGCAGCAATGCTGCTTAAGTAGGCTGACCATCTGAAAAGGAGGACAGGGCTCATATAACTTTAACAGTTGTAGAGAAAAGGGAATTTCAGCCGGTGTCATTTGTATGCAATTAGTCCCTGGTGAAATTCCCTCTTCATCACAACAGTTAAAGTTGCAGAGCCCTGCCTTCTTTTGCATATGGTCACTCTAGTATAGTGCCTGCACCTTTAACAGTTGTGATGAAGAGGGAATTTCACCAGCAACTAATTGCATACAAATGACACCTGCTGAAATTCCCTTTTCTCTACAACTGTTAAAGTTATATGAGCCCTGTCCTCCTTTTCAGATGGTCAGCCTAGCTTAAGCCACTTGTGCCACACTGCAAGGTCAGTGCATCTTAGGCTGTAATGTGAGCCAGTGTGGTGTAGTGGCTAAAGTGTTGGACTGGGAGTTGGGAGACCCAGGTTCTAGTCCCCACACAGCCATGGAAGCTCACTGGGTGACTTTGGGCCAGTCACAGACTGGGTTGGGATGACATGATAAACAACGGGGGGGGGGGGCGTAAAGAGTCAGTTGACCACTGTGTTGCTTATTGTGTCATGAGGGGGACAACAAACAACTCACGGCACACTATTTTTTTCATTTAACCTACAGAGAAAAACAACGGGCTGCTCCGTTGCTTATCCGGAGACCCATTGATTACAATGTTGTGTGGCTGGCTCCGTTGCGTGTACTGTGCATTATTTCCATTGGTCATAGAGTTCTCCAGCAGGAGTGGCCGAAAGTGTCCCGGCCGCTCTTGTACAGCCAGCAGAACTTGCAATGCATGATGGGATAGGGATGGGAGGACTGAGTGAGGAGCACCAGCCGCCCGGATGGATGACGGAACTTTCAGCTGCCCGACAGGGGGCAGGACAACATGTTGTGCGAGGAGTACCAGCAACATAACATATGGTGAGCTGCCTATTCCCCCCTCCGTTGCCTAATGTGTCATCCAAACTCAGCCACAGACTCAGCCCAACCTACCTTGCAGGGTTGTTGTGAGGATAAAATGGAGAGAAGGAGGAGGAGGATTATGTATGCCGCCTTGGGTTCCTTGGAGGAATAAAGGTGGGATATAAATGTAATAAATAAATACTAAATAAGGTGGTGGCTGACTGGCCCAGCCTTCCCCAACCTGGTGCCTTCCAGATGTTTTGGACTTCAGCTCCCATCTGCCCTAGACAGTGTGACCAATGGTCAGGAATTATTGAAGTTCTTGTCTAAAACAACTGGAGAGTACCAGGTATGGGAAGGCTAACAATTTTTATTCTTGAAGCAGAGTTCACTTACGGTGCAATCCTGTGCATGTCTACTCAGAAATAAGTCCTATTGAGGTTAAGGGGACTTCCTCCCATGTAAGTGTGCATAGAAGTGAAGCAGTCTTAAGCATAGTCTTGCCTTGGAAGAAGGTAGGATTGGAGCCTAGGTTTATATTATCGTTTTTTAAACTTTATCCACATGAAACTCACTAACATGTATTCCAAATTCTCAAGCAAGCAGTATACATTGGAACAATGCCCAGAGGCCTTTTTAGGATTGGAATCTCTGTATTAGAGCAATAGAAACATATGATGTGGGGTGGAAGGAAGAATCATTTTCTGAGCAGTTTGAAATCTAACTGAAATGGTCAGACTGTGAAGTGATCTCATACAGTGACGTGGTTTGCATGTAACAACTCAGAGTACAGGTTGACTATGGGTTGTTGTTAATTTATGAATTGTCATTGAACTGTGGGTTGTTATGTATGAACCTTGCATTATGGTTTAACTATGGGTTGTTATCCACGAACAACCCAGAGTTCACAACCCAACAACAAACCATGGGTTCTCTTCTTGGACTGTTTGTAGTTAACAACCCAAGTGCAAGATTCACACGTAACGACAATAAATAACCCACGACTCAACCCATACTCAAACCCATATTCTGGATTATTGTTACATATGAACCTGGCCATAGATTATTAGAACAAACTTTTACTACTACTGACTCCACTTGACTCCAACCTGCATTTTATTCAAAAGTGTGCCTCTTTAAAATGTAGGTTAGATAATTGTTTCCCTTTACCAGAAAAAAAATCCCTCATTTGTTCCCCTAATGCAATGAACAAAACTGTAGCTAGGGTATGAACCTCTGCTACTTGGTATAATTCTTTAAATATTAGTAGTCTCATAGATGTGTAGAAAATTCTAAAAAACACCCTTTTCAGATTCTACAGGGCTCCTATTTTCATAACCCAGAAGATTGGTATTGTTGTAAGATTGGGAGGGGTTTGTTCAGGGAAAGGATTAATGGAGCCAGAAGTACTGCTGGAGACTCCCTTAGTCCTAGCAAAGTTGCCAAGTAAAGTGCCTCTTTTGTTAAGGAGATTGGCTGATTGCTCACAATAGCTGGATCTTCCTCAAGTCTTCTGAATGGCTAGGAGATACCTGAAAGAGGCCTTTCTTTCCACACTCCTAACTAAGGATGATGTAATTTAGGCCTGCATGAAACAAAACAATCAAGCTGGGGAGTGAAACAGCCTGAGAAATACAAAGAGAGGAGAGTTTTGGTCTCTGCATTTGGATTGCTGGCTGCCTATCTATAGAGATGTGATGTGGGGCCGTGGAATTTGCTGCTGGACTGTTTAAGCTCTATGTTTTCACCTATGCTCAAGTTGCATATTTGTAAATAAACTTAAATATTGCAAAACATCTTAAGCTTCCAATAACCTCCTTCCAAAAGAAACTAACCCTGGCTAAGTACTGCACCCCTGGAACTTCTTAGCAATCAGAGCAGTGGAGTGACCATAACAGTATAATCACTAGGGTTGTGCACCGGATCGGGTCCAATCCACGATCTAGACCCGATCTGGCCGGGATCAGATAAAATTATCCGATCCCGATCCCCAGCACCTGGATTGGCCGATCCGATCCAAAAAGAACCCGATCTGGATTGGATTGGATTGGAGGATTGGACCCCCTCCCCCACTCGCACTCCTTACGTGCCGGGGCCACAGACAGCCCCGGCAAGTAAGGAGCACGAGTGGGGGGAGGGGGCTTACCTGTCAGGGCCATCTGCTGCCGCCCGCGGGTGGCACCGGATGGAAGCGGACGGCTCCGACAAGTAAGGAGCGTGATGGGGGAGGCGGGAGGGCCCCCCCACTTACCTGCCAGAGCGTCCACTTCCCTCCGGTGCGCGGAACTACTGAGAACTCACTCACTTTATTCTTTAGGCAACCAATCGCAGGTTATAGCCTGTTCCATACAGGAACAGCTGGCGGCCGTTGCCATGGAAACGCGGTGCTGTTTATGTCCGCGGACGGGAGCCGGCTGCGAGCGAGGCTGCTGGATGGAGCCGCGGCGAGGCTTGAAAATCTGCGACTCCCCGGAGGTGCAGGTTGATATCCTATCAGACTGGCTGAGAACTAGGCTTCGTGGCCTAGTTCTAAGTAGAGCGCCAGGTGATGATGTCACCGGAGGGAAGTGGACGCCCCAGCAGGTAAGGAGTGCGAGGGAGGGGGAGGGGGCTTACCTACCGGGGCGCCCGCTGCCGTCCGCTGCCGCCCGCTGGTCCAGTCTACTGAGAAACTGGCTTCGTGGCCTGGTTCTCAGTAGATTGGACCAGCGGATGGCAGCGGGCGACCTGGCAGGAAAGGTGTGTGAGTTGTGGGGGAGGGACAGGGAGGGGGGAGTTAGGCCCCCACTAAACTCCCCCATGTTTTCGCCATAGGCTTACATTGGGGGAAAGCTTTCTTTCCCCCAATGTAAGCCTATGGCGAAAACAGCTAAAATGGCGTCCGATCCAAAAACCGGACATCCAATTTTTGGATCGGAATCGGGTCCGAACTGAACTGGGAAGCCTCCAATCTGATCTGATCTGATCCAAGGCCTCATTTCCAGTTCCGATCCCAGTTCCGATCCGGGGGGGCATGCACATCCCCAATAATCACTATATCACTAATACGTCTGAGGTGCTTTTTCTCTATAGGAGCAAGGAGCTGGGTGCATAGGTTGAAGCATGTGCGCAAACACTGTCCATCCCAACTGAACATGAATAGACACCTTTGTTTTTTTCTCTGCATTTCTCCCAGCCAGGCAGACCAACAGGCTTGTGAGGTTGGTTGCCACATCTATTTGTAGCAACATGTCTCCACATATGTGGAAATAGAGCACATTAATAAAATAATTAATGTTATCTTGCTTTGAACATGCCCTTTTCTGCCTGATGAGAAGCTCCAGTCAGAGGCATCAGAAGCCCAAAACTGGCCATGCAAAGCACCCTGAAGTGATGGTCCTGCATCACAAGTGGTTTCATTTCATTGCTATATATTATTCCACTTTTTATCAAAGCGAATTTTGATATATATTGCAAATTTTAAAAATTGCTCTAGTTTCTTAAGTTGCTATTTGCCTCTTCTGTTTCTTTTCTGACTCTGTATTATTTTCTATGTTTATCTAAGGACCTGCCCCCACAGATCTTCCTAGTGGAAGGCAGTTTGTTTACAAAGATGTATGGTAATGGTGAGGATTAAAAACTAGGCTGACCATATGAAAAGGAGGACAGGGCTCATGTAACTTTAACAGTTGTAGAGAAAAGGGAATTTCAGCCAGTGTCATTTGTATGCAATTAGTTCCTGATGATATTCCCTCTTCATCACAACAGTTAAAGTTCAGGGGCCCTGCCTTCTTTTGTGTATGGTCACCCTAGTATAGTGCCTGCAACTTTAACTGTTGTGATGAAGAGGGAATTTCACCAGGAGCTAATTGCATACAAATCTCTAATGTGAAAATTCATATGTATAGTGTTATTGAAAACCAGAAATAACGTGTAGAAGCACAGACATACACTGCTTTTATAATCCTAAGGAAAATTCCACTACACTGCCAAATCTGTTTCCTAACACTGTTAATTTGAACTGCATTTATGCAATTTCTTCTGCCTTAGCTTGTACAAACCACGGTACAGTCCAATCTGCTAGCTGTGGCACACAGATCTCACACCCATGGGATTTCCAGACTTGTTTTATAATAATAATAATAACAATTTATTTCTTACCCGCCTCTCCGTCTGGATCGAGGCGGGGAACAACAACATGATAAAATACATAAAACTGATTAAAACAGAACACATATTATTAAAACTGCATAAAAAATCCTGAAACATCCTAAAAACACCCTTAAAACATTCTAAAATTCCACTGGATATGCCTGCCGGAAGAGAACAGTCTTTATAGCTTTCTTAAATTCTAAAAGACTGTTAAGTTGACGAGTCTCCTCCGGCAGGTCATTCCACAGTCTGGGAGCAGCAGAAGAGGTCCTCTGGGTAACGGTTGTCAGCCTAGTCTTGGCCGACTGCAGTAAGTTCTTCCCAGAGGACCTGAGCGTGCGGGGCGGATTGTATGGGAGAAGGCCATCCCGCAGGTAACCTGGACCCAAACCATGTAGGGCTTTAAAGGTAATAACCAACACTTTATACTTCGCCCGGAAACTAATTGGCAGCCAGTGGAGCGATTTTAAAGCTGGCGTAATATGGTCACCCCTAGATGTACCGGTGACTAACCTGGCTGCCATATTTTGAACTAGTTGAAGTTTCTGGACTAGGCACAAAGGTAGCCCTATGTACAGCGCATTGCAGAAGTCGAGCCTCGAAGTTACCAGCACGTGCACTACCATCTTTAGGTCTTCCAACTCTAGGAAGGGGCGCAGCTGGCATATCAGCCGAAGCTGATAGTAGGCACTCCTGGCCGTCGCATCTATCTGGGCTGTCATTTGGAGCGATGGATCCAGGAGCACCCCCAAGCTGCGAACACAGTCTTTCAGGGGGAGTGTAACCCTGTTCACTGAGGTGGCTGGTGCAGGGCTCATATCATATTTTTTTCCTTGTTGATTTATATTTTTCATCCCAGGAATGTGGGATCAAGCTCAATACCTAATGTTTTCCATATGGAACACTTCGAACATATTTGGAGAAACTAGTGTAGCCAACTTGTACCAGTTTGAGCAAAAGAGATAACCTTGCATCCCTCCAGAATTATTGTTGTTGAACATTGCAGTTTGCATCACATTAATGAACATTGCAGTTTGCATCACAACAGGATGAATCCAACGGTATTCTTCCCCAGCAGATTGGACACTCATAGAAGATTGAATTACTCATCTCCCCTGAAACCCTCCCCCACACCCTAGAGATTTGCTCCAGAAGGTTGGGGGCTGAAGGAGGGAGAAAGGAAAGGGAAACTTCCTTTGCACAATCAAAAGTACACTCATGTGACATTGGTTTTCCAGTTTTTTATGTTTTTCATTCTCTGTTACTCACCAGAAACAATAAACAGCCTAACAAAATAAAGCAGTGTGAATTGGTTAAGATTGACTCTCATTAACCAATTTGCCTAGTAGCAAATCCCATTAAGTATAGACTGACCAGATAAAATCCAGGTCAGGGCTCATGTAACTTTAACAGTTCTAGAGAAAAGGGAATTTCAGCCAGTGTCATTTGTATGCAATTAGTTCCTGGTGAAATTCCCTCTTCATCACAACAGTTAAACTTGCAGGGGCCCTGCCTTCTTTTGTATATGGTCACTCTAGTATAGTGCCTGCACCTTTAACTGTTGTGATGAAAAGGGAATTTCACCAGGAACTAACTGCATACAAATGACACTGGCTGAAATTCCCTTTTCTCTAGAACTGTTAAAGTTACATGAGCCCTGACCTGGATTTTATCTGGACACCCTAATTAAGTAAGTCCCAGCGTAAGCCTGGTCTAGACTACACAGGTAGTACAATTAGGTTAGAATGAGATAGTAAGAGTTTTGAGGTGACAGAATGGACTGTCCCTTTTCATACTGAAACTGGAGTTAATGTTTTGTTAGTGATCCTTTGTGTAACAAACTCTTTATGAGCGAACACCCCGCCCCCCAAAGGCAGTGTGGACTAAAACTTTTGTCCCTGCTATGCTGTTTTGATTTTAAAGTTTCCGTAACTGGAGTTCTTTTTATACAGGAAAACTTTTTAAAAATGGCATCCTCCACATACTGTCAGCAGTAGTAGTACACTCCACTTTGCCACCTCAAAATTCTACCACCTCATGCTGCTGCATGTGTACATGTCAAATGTCACATCTAGTTTTGCAGAAATTTATTTATATATATATATATATATATATATATTACAGAGGGAAGGAGAATGTATGGGGCAGGGTGGGAGATTTCGCCAGCATAGTAGCAATACAGGTGAAAAGATACATGAGCTGAAATAGCACAATAACACACAGGCCCCCTCCACAAGGATGCGCTTTTGCGCCCGGTTTGGCGATTATGCGCATTATCGCGGAGGCGCATTTACTCCTAATCCCTCTGCACGGGAGGCAGCGAGAGGCGGTGAAGCGCATTAATTGATGTCCAAAAAGCGCTTTACAAGAAGTTAATGCGCATAATCGCTTGTTCACACGGGGAAAATGCGCTTTAACGGCCGGAGCAAAATAAAACTCGCTATTTAACGCGCATTCAATAATGCGCATAATCCGGGAGATAACGCGCCTGTACGCCCGTTTTGCGCTCCGCTGGTGTGGAGGTAAAATTTATAATGAGCCTTCAAAGAGCATTAAACCTCTCTTGTGGAGGTACCCACAGACATGAAAGTGCCCAGCGCTTGACTCGCTATGGAAACGGAGGAGGAAACTCTGGATGCAAACTGGGGGGGGGGGGGGAGTAGGAAAAGTGATAAAACTCCAAATGTGGAAGAGTGGACTGTCCACTTTAGCCTGCAGGTGGGGGAATCAGTTTGGAATTCTTTCCCGTGTAAAGGACTCTGCAAATTTGCGCAACAGGCAGAAGCATAAATTATCATCTTTCTCCCTGATGTGTTAGTTTTTTTCTTGCAGAGTTTTTTTTCTTTAATGAGGAGTGGAGTCCCCATATTACAGGTAACAGGCTAACACTGCAATCCTTTGGGTGTCTACTCAGAGGTAAATCTTATTGGGTTCAATGGGGCTTATTCCCAGGTAAATGAGTACAGGATTGCAGCATAAAACTGCAATCCTGTCCAACACTTACTTTAAAGCAAACCGGATTGAAATCTCTGAGATTTTACTTCGGTATAAACAACAAAAGCACCCGCCTCCATTAGGCATTGGCTTCCCAAAAAACACAGTGAATTCAGTGGATTTTCTGACTCATTGCTCGTGGTTTTAAGTGTGTGTTTGTGTGACTAATTGCATTCGTTTTATTAACGCAAACCAGAAATTAGAAAATTCATCCCTTATGCCAGGGCACTCTTAAAACAAACCTATACCATGCGTCTTGATTCAATAACTGCTACTGAGATCCGTGGGATGCATCAACACTCGGAAAGGACCTCCATGGGACCAGCTGTTCCGTTGCTGCTCAGATGTTCGTACATCTGAGCATTTTTTACAGCCCGATCCCGTGCAGGTATGCTCAGAGGTCAGTCCCACGGGGCTCGACGGGGCTCGCTCCACGGTAATCGCATTTAAATTTGCTGCGCTCCTCTCTTTTTCTCTTTGGGATGGTGGCCAAAACACAGCCGGGAGCAATCTCATCAAGCAGCAACTGACAAGGGCAACGACAGATCACGTGTCTGGAAGCACCGGGCATCGTCTCGCCCGCTCCGCCCTCACGTTCAACCGCCATCGAGGTCCTCCCCTTTGTGGGCGGAAAAGGAGTCGGACGCCGCTCCTGCCCGCTGGCGCTCTAACGCAACTGAATTGAAACATTGCAGCGTGGCCGCTGCTGCCGGACACAGCTTCTTCCTCGCACCCGGGGCAGGTGAGTCGTGGGCGGCGAACGACGGGCTTTGGTAGGCGGTGGATGAAAGGGGCGTGTGTTTCCTTAGTGCCTTGGAGCAGAGCTCCGGAGGATCCCTGATCTTGCAGCGGAAGCGCAGCCCGCAGCGGTAAGTAACTCGGTGCACGCAGGAGCGAGCGGGCGCTTGGGGAGCAGCGTGACTTGGCACTTCGGTAGGAGTCGATCGGTTGCTCTTTTTTTTGGCTGGGGCGAGGGAAGGTTAGCAAGGGGGCGTCCCATTTCCTGGAGGGAAGGATCGATAGTCGAGGCTTGCTTGACTGGGGAGCGGTCGTGCTTCCGGAGGTGGGGAAGGAGAACTAGACAGTTTGTGCGCCCAGATTACATCAGGCCGACGGGAATTCGTGGAGTTTACGCAAGGGACAGTGGGTTGTTTCCTGCTGCTGTCTGCTACGACGGTTTTTCGGCCTCTAGTGTCAACCTGAAGTTCCTTAAAGTTTAGCGTCTGCTGATTCCGCAAAGGAATGGATCTGTCTGTGTGTAGCTCGGAGCCGGAATGGGCAAATTGATTAAACTTGGAACCCGATCCGAACATTTCTGGATTTAGAAGCAAGCCCGCAGAGTTCAGTGGGTCGGTAAATTGTGTTTTGGGATTGCAACCTTACAGCCCCATCTTATTTATGTTTGATTAAAAGAAGTAGGTCCCGTTGTGTTCGATGGTGCTTCATTCTAAGGCATAGCATTGCAGCCTGAAAGCTTCGGGGCCAGGCTGTAAATGAGAGAATTAGGGTGGATTGAAGAACCAAATACGTTCTGTCGCTTAACTGAACCAAACTGGATCTTCTTCCAACTGGATCTTCTTCCAGTAGATCAGGAGACAGTTTGGCTCTTCTGAGCTTTCAAAGGATTCGTTTCGTCTTGTTCTGCTCCCTTATCGATGTCTAGATAAAACATCAACTTCCATCCTGCTCTCAGTTTGTTTTAGTTTTGGAAAGCGAATCTTGTATGGTTCCTTTCTACCAATTCCCCCCCTTTTGTGTTTCATGAGTTGTGCACAGCTCCGGTGTTTGTCCTCGAAGTTGTCTTTCAGTTGTAGGTCTATCTCACTTTGCAAGCGCGCAAAGAATGGGTTTTATAGCACAATCAACTGTCACTAATTTGTGAGAAGTAGTATAAGTCCTGCTTTTCATGCCTGCACCATTTTATGACCTTTTAAGAGGTTATGGGCTGTACAACCCGTAACATAAAGGTGCGGCACTAGAAAATTACGTTTATTATTCATCTATTCATCCGTAGCTACTGGAGCAGCTTACAAAATAAAAACAAAAAAGCAATAAAATCTGGCAAACCAATCTGGCATGCAGTTTAAAAGCCCAGCATCAAAAGATGCCCAGAGAAAAGGCTTAATAAATGTGTGTGCGTGCGTGTGTGTGTGTTTCATTTGGCAACAAAAAGAGAATAAAGCTGGCACCTGCAAGCCCCTCTGGGAAGGAGTTCAACAAATGAGGTGCTACAACTGAAAAGACCCTGTCTGTTGTCAGCACTCTTGTCATTCTGTTGCCACTAGAAGGCAGAGGGACATGAGGTATGGACATTGAGGCTGATCTTAATGCACTGGGCAGATTCATGCAGGAGAAGATGCTCCTTCAAATATCTGCATCTTAAGCCATCAGGGATAGGCAGCTTGTGGCTCTCTGGATATTTTGGCCTACAACTCCTTTGATGTCTCATCACTGGCTATACTGGCTTGGGCTGACGGGAGTTGTGACCCTCCAAATGTTTTGTTCTACAAGTTATCCACTCTAGATTTATAGGTTACAACTAGCACTTTGAATTGTGCTTGGAAATGAACCGGCAGCTAGTATAGCACATTATGTTGTACACAACCAGAGCACATTTTTATGTGTGAGTATGCACTGAAATTCTACCCATGTCTTATCAGGAGTAGATCTTGTTAAATTCCGTGGGACTTACTCCCAGGTAAGTTTGCAAATAGGATTGCAGCTGTGAACCAGGAAGCCTCCAGTTCAGGTGTTGGCATTGTCCTGAGCTCAGTGAGTGACAATTTGACCTATCTTATCGAGTTGTTGTAAGGATTATGATAGAACATTTCATGTGGCAATGAGCAGCTTGGTCAATCCTAACAACAATGCTCTGTTTTTCTTGGAATCTTTTGTTAAACAATTGTTTTTATTACATTTTTTAATTTCACCAGAGCATGGAAGGGGCTGTAGTTTAGTGGTCAAGCACATTTTTCATGCAACCCCCTCCCCAAGGTTCAGCATCGGGGCATCTGTACATAGAGCTGGGAAAGGCCCCAATCTAGGCTGACCATATGAAAAGGAGGACAGGGCTCATGTAACTTTAACATGTAACTGGTTAAGCATTTTATGGAACAAAATCATAAACCAGAGTCAATTGTTTTCTGGGCCATTGAGAAGGTGAGGAGGAAAGGGGCATGTTTAAGTAAAAGAGAGGTATTTTGGATGTTCACTTAAAAATCTGTTACACCAGAAGGACTGAATGAGTCATTGGAATTACATACTTACAGGCAATAAGAGATGGTTTCACAATGGGTTTACTGGGGCTGGCAGGAAAGGGGAATTAAGTTCGGTCAGAACCCTAGAGGAGTCAGTGGAAAGCAGCCGTAAAACTTTGCTCATTAACTCCAGTAAATAACAGAAAGAACGCAGCCTTCAAAGAAAATTGCTGAAGGAGTTTTACTCTGAAAAAAGTTCTTAATTTTTCTAGGCAACGTGTGTGGAGATACAGGTTTGTACTTTTTAAAGAGATTTTGGGACGGACAAAGGCTTAAACTAGGTGAATAGTAATGTAAGGCAAATAATTTTGTGTCTGTATATACAAATAATGCATGTCACAGGGTTATGTTGTATGTGTGTTTGTTAGAAGAGGGATTTAACAACTATTGGAAATAAAGGTAGTTATCTCTGAAAAAATGATAACAAATGAGTCAGCCTTCTTCTAAACAAGGTTAATCATATTTCAAATTGGCTTGTTTATTGGCAAATAGACTGACAATTAAGAAGTGATTAATGGTATAAAAGAAAGGAATGTTTAACTTGTGACATGTTTTTTAAGGGTAGCCCTTTTTTACTTATAAGAAAAAAAATAGTTATAAGATTTATATGATGGCGAAGGTTGCCTATTAGAAGGGATCCTGTTGTCGTTTGAAGATAAACAGTATCTTCTGTTTTAGAATAATTCTAAATAATTCTAATAATTCTGTTTTAGAATAAAAAGAATATAGCTACATAGGTGGTATTTAAGGATTTGGCTGTGAAGTTTAAACATGCATGTATAGTTGTGATATGTGTATTTTTATCGGACAAATATATTGACAAATAAGAATAGATGAATGGTACAAAATAATGGAATGTCTAACCTTTGGTAGGTGTTGTCCATATTATTTATTGATTAAGAATGTATATTTTTGTTTATAGCTCCTGAGAAAGGAGTTTTTCTGAAACGTTGAGCTTTTAAAATGAAATAAAAAACACACATCAACCAGCACCAGACTTTGTCTCTTTGCTACTGGTCAGCATTGGTGCTACACCCTTCGTAACACGACACTCTAGTATAGTGCCTGCAACTTTAACTGTTGTGATGAAGAGGGAATTTCACCAGGAACTAATTGCATACAAATGACACTGGCTGAAATTCCCTTTTCTCTACAACTGTTAAAGTTACATGAGCCCTGTCCTCCTTTTCATATGGTCAGCCTACCCCAATCTAAAACCTTGGGGAGTTGCTGCCAGTCAGTGCAGCAGACAATACCATGCTATTTTATTATTTACTTATTTGGTTTGTAGAATGCCTTTCCACCAAGAAAATGGTGCTGAAGACAGTGTACAAATGACATATATAGCTTGATAGAGCAATGGTCTGACTCTGTATAAGACAGTCTCCTACGTTCCTATGCTCCTTCTGCCCTTTGCTGAGGTGTACATATAATCACATCTTTAAATTTGGTGGTAGTGGGGATCTAGATAACAGCCCTTGCAGCTAGGGTGTTTGTCATGTGTTGATGGGAAATACTGCCATTGGCATTGCAAAAGGATTTTCAAAGAGTGTCATGCAAATGTGAAAATGAGGTTACGGCATGCTTTGATTGATTGTGTGAAAATACTCTAACTTGTAAGAGACTTGTGACAACACTTTGCTTTCTCCTTCTCTGTTGCTTTGCCTGATGATTCATCGGTCAGGGTAGCTGCAAATATGACAAGATACGGGAGTTACTTAGGAGTATGGTCCTGCTGTGGCTTGCATTCTGGCCAAGTGATTCGTTATGTGCTTTTAAAAAAAGAAAAGAAAAAAGAAAAGTCAAAACCAACACTTTATTTGCTGCACAACACTTCCATGAAACCAAATTACATTGGTTGCACATCTTCAAATGTGATGTGTAGACCATTGTCCACTATCTATCCACACATCCATGTGATGATGGCATTGGCCTATGTCAGCCTTTCCCAATCTTGAGTCGCTCCAATGTGTTGGACTAGAACTCCAGCATGGTCATTAGCCCTGTGAGGTGAGGGTGATAGGAGTTGTAGTCCCATACTTCTGGAGGGCACTAGGTTGGGGGAGGCTGGCATAGGCTTGTTGATCAGCCTGTATGCAAGAGGTTAAATAGGCTCAAACTGTACATAAAAGGGAACACTCGGAAAGCCGCTTGCGGAGCATGTCCAGTCTCCCAGGGCACAGCCCCCCCCCAAAAGTATATTCATAAAACAAAACTTTCAAAATGAGGCTCCAATCTGAAGCCACCAAACTGAAATTAAATAGCAAATTTGACTCTGTGGAAATTGGTTGCAACAAATGAAGGAAATTACCAGCTTGCTAAAGAAAGCTAGACCTTGTGCTCATTTGATTGATTGGATTGTGCATACATATCTGCTCTGCATAGTACTGTAACAAAATTACTGCTGTCTTGACCACTTCGCAAAAAAAAAAACCCTTCTCTTGTACACAGGGTGTATTTATCTACCCAACTTCATGTATTTGTAAAAGTTGGCTTTGGCCCGGAGAAGCATATGGCGCAATAAGTTTGCTAGTCCTTAAAATGCCTCAAGATTTTGTCATGGCTTAAGGGTCTGTTAAACCTGCCTATTGTAAAGCTGATTGGAGCTGATATGATGTCATGACTAAGGCTGCCTCTACAAGAGAGGTTTAAAGCTCTTTCAAGGCGCTTAAAAAAATTTACCTCTACAAGAACGGAGTGCAAATCGGGCGTAGAGGCGCGTTATCTCTCCGATTATGCGCATTATCGAATGCGCGTTAAATCGCGAGTTTTATTTTGCTCCGGCCGTTAAAGCGCATTTTGACTATGTGAACAAGTGCTTATGCGCATTAACTACTTGTAAAGCGCATTTTGGTCATCCGTTAATGCGCTTTGCCGCCTCTCGTGCAGAGGTATTAGGTGTAAATGCGCTTCAGCGATTATGCGCATAATCGCCTAACCGGGCGCAAAAGCGAATCCTTGTAGAGGGGACCTAAGAAACTGAGCAATGAATCAGGAAGATCCTGGTTCAGCTCTGGAGTACACCATGAACTCGCTAGGTGTCCTTTTAGACAAGCCACTGTGAGCCTTAGCTCCCTCCTGACTATCTGCAATATGAGGATAATAATACTGACCTACATTACTGGATTGTTGTCGGAAGGATTACAACTAGATAATGTATGTGAAGCACCTTGAATACTCTAAAGAGCTACATTAATGCTAGGCTGTAGCATTTTCCGTTTCATGTATTGATGGTGCTTTTCAAATTAAATAGCTTTGTCAGAAGTCCTAAGCTGAATTCATTAACCTATTTAGCTACACAGATGTAGACTGCATTCTAAACACACCTTCCTGGGAGTACATCCCTTGAACTCATTGGGGCTTACTTCTGATTAGACATGTATAGAGTATTACTCTGTAGAGAAAGAAACTTGATAGCCTTTTAATTTCCTTAAGTTAGTAAGAAATCTTGTACTCATTTACCTGGGAGTAAGCCTCACTGAACTCAATGGGTTGACTTCTGAGTAGACATAGGGTGGCACTGTAAGTGCCTTAGATAGTAGAGTTGGAAGGGGCCTATAAGGCCATTGAGTCCTACCCCCTGCTCAATTCAGGAATCCACCTTAAAGCATATCTGACAGATGGTTGTCCAGCTGCAACTTAAATGCTTCTAGTGTGGGAGAGCCCACCCCTAGGTAATTGGTTCTATTGTCCTACTGCTCTAACAGGAAGTTTTTCCTGAAGTCCAGTCGGAATCTGGCTTCCTGTAACTTGAGCCCATTATTCTGTGTCCTGTACTCTGGGATGATCGAGAAGAGATCCTAGCCCTCCTCTGTGTGACAACCTTTCAAATACTTGAAGAGCGCTATTGTGTCTCCCCTCTGTCTTCTCTTCTCAAGGCTAAACATGCCTAGTTCTTTCAGTCTCTCCTCATAGGGCCTTAAGGGTGCAGTCCTAGGTGTGTTTAGACAGAAAAAGTCCTACAATTGGGAGCTGCAGATTTTCTTTTTCTGTCTAAGCATGTATAGGACTATGTCCTTAATTAGAAAGCTTGTACTTAATTTTCCTTCACACGTGTGCAAGGGCACACACAATATTTAAAACAATGTAACTTACCTCCAAGTAAACAGCTTACAAGTGGTGCTTCCTGATCAGGCGTGTATACCACCATCGCCCAGCCTTGCCTCATTGACAGGATTTTATGGGGAGTCCAGAAATTGACAACTTCCACTTGTAACCTTTCACGATTCTCTCATCACATCTCCCATCTTTTTTCTTACAGCAGAAAATCCATTAAGAAAAAAAAAGATGACATTACTGCACAATGTCTTCTGACTGTTAGCTAGGACCCCTCTACCTGGAAGCACCCAAAATCCAGTAGGTGAGTATGCAATGCATATGACTGTATTGTAAGCGGGTATCAAAATCCTTGATTAGCAAGTCCCAAGTCCTTAAATTTTCAATTGAGGACAGTAAGAGCAATGGCAGAAAGAAAGTTTTGTTTCCTCAGTACTCAAGCTTCCACAGTCGGTAGCTAGTCTGATGTAAGGTTTATTTATTTATTACATTTATATCCCACCATTTTCCTCCTCACGGAATCTAAAGCGGCATACATAATCCTCCTCCTCTCCATTTTATCCTCACAACAACAACCCTGTGAGGTAGGTTGGGCTCAGAGTCTGACTGGCCCAAAGTTATCTGGATCTTCCAACTCCCAATCAAACACACTAACCACTATACCACACTGGTTCTCAGTTTTATAGTTAAAATTGTTTGGAAGGAATTGCATTTAACACAGTTCTTTAGTGAAGTGTGTCAGTAGAGGGGTAGCAGTGTTAGTCTGTAGCAGTAAAAACACAGCCTTGTGGCACCTTAAAAACTAACAAGAATAAATAGATTTGTTGGTCTTTAAAATGCCACAAGACACTTTTTTGTGTGTGTTTGTTTGTTTCAGTACTTAGGCTTTTTGCAGCAGAGAACTAGCCTATAGTTGGCTTTTATAGTTGAATTTTGTTTGTCTTGGAACTGTTAAAAACATTTTGCTACCCATACACTAGGCTTTACTGTATTTTGCCCTTAACTTATACCTCTTGCTGCTGAGAAAATCTTCATGATAATAATAATAATAATAATAATAATTATTATTATTATTATTATTATTATTATTATATTTATTTGTAACCCGCCTCTCCCTCCGGATCGAGGCGGGGAACAACAACAATATAAACACAAAAATTCACAACAGTTAAAAATTTTAAAAACAAGAGAACAACACAACATTAAAAATATCCTAAAATTGATGCATCTTCAGGCCCCAAAGAGTGGTGTATCGATAAGAGAGGAGACTAGCTTGTGTTATAGTTCTGATGGCATGTTGCTGGAATGCTGCTAAAATATCCTAGCAGCAAAACAAATATACATTTGGATGAGTGAATGCATTTGTAGTTGCAGTGGAGGGGGAATGGAGCAGAAGGAGGGGTGAGAAGGAAAGAAAACCCAGAAAATGTATATATTAAAGTCTTGGGTTCCAGGGCTTATTGTTAAGAGCTTTTAGCCCTCCAAAGAGTAAGGATAGAAAACTGATGTATATCAGACACAGGCAGAAGTTGGCCTTATTGTCTGGTCTTATTGTCCTACTGTGCTGTGCATTTAGACTGACATATCTGCCTACAAAAGCTCATGCTTTTGTTAGTCTGCTGTAGCAAAGAGCCAAGAGAGTCCTGAGGCCCTCTAATCTTCTGGCATATATGGGCTGTTAGCTTTAAAGGCAACTCAAAACTGTGATTTCTTCTGTGAGCTGACATGGTGTGGTGGCTCAGGGTGTGATGTGTAAGCAGAGACGTCCTCATTCAGCCTCGCTTCTCCCTCTGCTGTGAAGTCACTAGGATTGGAGGTGCTTGAGGAATTTCTTATTTGTGCATTTGGATCCATACTGCCCAGACTGATGTGTGCCTATCAGAACACAGTTCTCTGTTGGACTTCGCACTTCTTCTCTGAATTTTTTGCAGTGCAGTTCTTGGCTCATAGAAATGCTACTTTGAGAGAAAGTACACTTAGAAATGCATATTTTGTGAGAAAATACATTCAAAAATATGTATTGAAATACTTTTTCTTAAAAAAAAAACCACCAAAGAATGTGGAAACAGGACAGAAACCTTTTATGACTGAACACATGCAAAGCTTGACATAGGCCAAAAATAGAGTGATCCATTCATCCCCTTAAGGGACCTTCTAGGCAATTCACTGGGTCTCAACCCCAGCTCATCAGTTGCAAAAACTGGCGAGCTGGGGATAATAATATGTACCTACCAATAAAGTTGGTGTAAGGCAGAGACGCAGAATTGTTTCTGGCATCATTACCATGTCAGCCAAATGATGCCAGAGAGCATGGCCCCACACTTTTGATGTCACTTCCCTTTTTTCCATCGCCCTAAAAGGAGGGCACAGAACTGTCCTTCCTCCCAGAATGGAGAAAGCTCAAGCCACGCTGCACCCCCAATAGCAGCAAGGGTGTGGGCAGTCTGGGTGTTGGGACTCACCCACACAGGGAAGAACAGCTTCTCTCCCTAGTGCTAGCGAGTTGTACCATGCTCCCCCATTCCCGCTGCTAACTGCAACCTCAGATCAGGGATACCAGGGTGGGCAGCGGAGTGGGACATGCCCACACGTAGGGACATGCTCTTACTCCCCCCCCCCCATGCAGGCAAGTCCCACTGCCTATCATCCCCACTGCTCTCTCCGATCTGAGATTGGAGAGAGCAGCAGGTGTGTTGGGGCGGCACTGTGAGATGGTTCCCCATCATGCAGACAAATCCCAACTCCCACTGCCCCACATCCCCACTGCTGTCTCCGATCTCAGATTTGGAGATAGCAGCAAGAATGATGGGCATTGGGGTTTGCCCGCTGGGGGAAGAGCAGCTGCTCTCCCCAGTGTGGGTGAGTCAAGCCCAGGCTACCCAGCATCACCAATGGCATCTCAAATTGGAGACAACAGGGGTTTTGCTACTGGCGTGCGCCAGCAGGGGAGTCCTCCATGTTACCTCCGTTCTCAGATTGGAGATAGCAGAGGGGATGCCTTTTGAGGCAATTCTTCCAGAGGGAGGGGCTTGGAGCCTAAGCCCAGCCCCCTGGAAGAACTGCAAGAGGTGGTGTGGGCCATATTGGAATGTCCTGCAGGCTGGAGGTTCTGTACCCGTGTTGTAAGGGGTTCTGACAGAGGTAATCATATGGAATTCATTGAATGCTTTAAAGCAAGGGTAAGCTACCTGGTACCCTCCAGATATTTTGGATTAAAATTCCTATCATCCCATGGGCTCATGGGTGTTGTAGCCCAAAACATCTGGAGGGCATCAGGTTGCCCACCCCAGCTGTAAAGCATTTTCATTTATTTAAATTGGGGGGAGAGGAGCAACCTGTGACCCTTCAGGCTAGGCCGGAATATAGGTGGGAAGACTGTTTCGCCTTGAAATGACAGTGGATTCTATCCCGCTACTTGTGCAACAGGGTATCCCCTTTCTCTCTTCCACTCTGCATTCCTCCACACCATGCCTGTCTCTCTTCCAGAGAGTCCCCAACCCCCGAGGACAGATTTTGGGGCATGCAGAGGGCCTGGCAAGGGGAGAGCGGGAATCTGTTCTGCCAACAGCTTTAGTTACATTGGTGGATGGAGACTACTGAATATCACCCTGTGGGCGTAAGCAATTACCATTACACTGGTGGTTTGAGTTCACTTCAGTGAGGTGTTCAGAAGCACCTTTCCCGGGCATTCCATTCAAAAACACTGTTCTAGTTTAGCTTGGACTTTGCCTTGCTGCTATTAATTTGTAAAATTTCAAGTGCTGCTGCTGCTTAAGTTGTCCTGGCTTACCATGTCTTTTGGCATAATGTACTGGAAAGGACAGCGGGCATATGAACCCTTGTCAGGTAATTGGCTCAGCAATAAGTATTGGAGAACTCAAGATTTTCTTACCTGCTACATGAGCACCAATAGAATGAAAACGTAGTCTGGTTTTGACCCGTTTCATGCATATTTTGGAGAAGGGAGACAAGGTTGAGAGATACCACGTTGTTTTTTTGTCCTGATTAAACTGCAGATTGCTGTTCACTGTTAGGTGTTGCAGAGGGTATCCCTGCAGCTGTGTTGCATTGCAGCTTTTCTGCAGCCAAGTACTGCAGCTCATGTCCCTGTGAATGGCATAAAGACACACAGGTTATGGCCCTAGCGTTGTAGCTGGGATCTGACCCCTGGCACTGGTTTTAGTGTAGTATGAGTATGGAAGTGTAGCGCTAGGAGAGAAAATAGAGCAAAGCCAGTTGGGAAATTGGACTTCAGCTGGGATAGCATAAGATGCTGTTTGACTGTTGTGGCTATTGCCTGTCTGGAGGAGCATACCCACAAAACTCCCAGTGGGCCAAATTACACATTACACCAGGGGTGTTGAATCTCCGTCAGCCAGAGGGCTGAATTCCATTTTGGCAAAGCTCTTGAGGGCCATATCCTAGTGGTGAAGGCAAAAGGAGTGAGGCCAAAGGCAAACGGAGCTGGGGCAAAAATGCCAGCATGTTTTAGCTTAAAGCTCTTACTTCCAGTAACTAAGTCTTAGGAGAGGCATTCCAATGGTGGGGAGGTGGAATGCACAAAAGCTGGGAAACCACCAATGATCAAGGGATGGGAAGGGGCGGGGCCATGGGAAGGAGGCGGGGTTGTCTGGGGAACCTCATGTGGGTTGGATTGGAGCCCTTCTGTGTTCTGCACCCCTGCATTACACAGAAGATCCGTAGTTGGAACTTCTGACATTTTCAATAAAATGCCGCCTGAAGAGGGCTGAATAGTGAAGGGAGGAACGCCTTTCCCATTCAAAATTGCTCCTCACCCCAAACTGCTGCTTTTCATGAGGGGAGATCTATTTATTTATTTTTACTTCTCCAGACATTTTAAGGACTATTTTAGTGCTTCTAGATTATAGCACTTTTATTTTGCTGTTGATTTTACTTTGGTTTTATGACCTGCAGTGCTTTAACTTTTTGCTGCTGGCTTTACTTTGGCTTTATTATATGCTGTTTTTAATTCCTTGTTGTTGTTGTTTTTGTTTTTGTTTTTTTAATAATATTTTTATTTCAACTTAAAACAACATAATACAACATAAACAACATACAATACAATACATAACCTACATACCCCCCGTGCTCACCTCTCCCCCAGGAGACCTACTTTTATTCAATTATACATCCTTCCAAAATTGTGAAGAATCTTTTGAAAGTATTTCCCCTTTCCCTGATCTTAATACATATTCCAATAATGGATTCCATATATTTTCAAAATCATTCTTCCTGGACATTCCCCTCATTATTTTCATTTTACACGTTAACTTATCATTAAGTGCCATATCCCATATTTCTTTGTACCAGTCTTCTATTGTATAAATTCCTTGCCCTTTCCAATTTTTAGCTATCATTATTCTAACTGGAGCCAGGAGGTTGTTTATCAATTCTCTCTTACTTATATTCTCATTTCCTTTATCCCATATTGCTAGTAGAGCCAGCTTTGGGCTTATCTCCAATTTACTTCCCGTTATTTCACTTATTTCTTCAAACACCCTTTTCCAAAATTTTTGTACATATTCACAGCTCCACCACATATGAAAATAAGTTCCAACCTCCTGACATCCCCTCCAACAATTCTTGGGCACTTTTTTATCTATCTGATGGGATCTTACCGGCGTTAAATACCATCTCCATACTGTCTTATAATAATTCTCTTTAATTCTAATCGACAAAAGCTTTAACATTCTAGCATCCCATATCCTCCCCCAGTTGTCTTCATTAATCTGTTCCTTTAGATCATCTTCCCAAATCATTTTAAGAGAGTCTTGGTATTCATCATCCTCAATCAAAATGTTATATATTTCACTGGTCAAACCTTTTTTAAGTTTAATTTCTTCCTTCTTTCCTCTTGATTCAATTAAATCTTCAAATCTTGTATTCTTTCTACATTCCTTATTTTTCCTTTTCCAATCTTGTGTCCATTGTTCCAATTGTATACATTTGAACCAAGCTACCTTTTGCCCTATTAGTAGCTCTCCAATTTGCTCCTTATTTATCATTCTTTTTAACCAAGCTCTTAATTTAATAATTTTCTGATCCCTCAAACCCCCTTCCAACTCTGCTTTTAAGTTCCTTGGGAAGTCCCCCATTACTACAACTGGTGTAAGAGGAGAAACTCCTGGTATTAACTTCCCCTTAACTTTTCCCCATATCTCTAAGATATTTTCCAACAACGGGTTGTCCAGGCCCTTCAAATCTTTTTTTTGCATTTTAATAAAAAAGATATTTTGTAATTTAAAGTCTTGTTCCCCTGTTTGCGTCTCTAACCATTCTAAATCATCCTCCCCTAATATACTATTTATAACATGTCTTAATTGATTTGCAATATAATACTTCTTTATATTTGGAAGTCCTAAACCTCCTTTCTTTTGAGTCTTATACCAAAACCCTTTATTAATCCTTGCTTTTTATCTCCATTACAATAAGCATTAATCATATTTTGCCAGCTCTTTAACTCTGCTTCCGTTATTTTAATCGGTAACATTCTAAACAAAAAATTAATCTTAGGTAATATCTTCATTTTAATAACCGCTATTCTACCAAACCACTAATGTTTTAATTTTCTATATACCTCTAACTTTTCCTCTATCTGTTTTTTCAAACTAGCAAAGTTAATTTCTTCTAACCTATCTAAATCTTTTGCAATATTAACTCCTAGATAGCGAACTATATTCTTAAGCCTAAAACCTAGTTTAGATTTACAGTCCTCCATTTCCTTCTCGTTATAATTAAATAACATCATTTCTGACTTCCCCCAATTAACTTGTAAGCCAGTAATCTCTCCAAATTCTCTCAAATGTTTCTTTATCACTTCCCCACTCTCCAGAGGATTTTCTAACATCAATAATGTATCGTCCGCAAACATATTCATTTTAATCTTTTCTTTCCCTCCTATCCCTTTTAATCTTACATCCTCCCTTATAACATTCGCCAAGATTTCTAACACTATTGCAAATAAAATCGGTGAAAGTGGACATCCTTGTCTAGTTCCTCGGGCTAAAGTAATCTGTTGCGTTAACCCATCATTAACTATAATTTCTGCTTTATTATTTTTATATAACTGATCTATCACTCCTATAAATTTATCTCCAAACCCAAATTTTTTAATAATTTTTTTATGTGCTGGCCATTCCACACAATCAAAGGCTTTAAATATATCTAGTGCTAACAATCCTGCTTTTAAATTCCTTTTTTTAATAATATTAATTATATTTAAAACTCTTCCAATTAAATTAGGCATTTGGCTTCCTGCAATAAATCCACATTGATCTTTTTTAATATATTTATTTATAAATGTACTCATTCTTTTTGCCATTATTGCCGTAACATTTTTTGAATCTTGATTTATTAACGAAATTGGTCTATAAGAAGCTGGATCTGTCAAATCCTTATCTGGTTTCGGGATTAATATAATGAAAGAATGGTCTCATGATGGTGGGGTCTTTCCTCCTTCTATTATACTGTTAAATAGCTTTTTCAATTTTGGTATTAATGTTGCTCTAAATGTCTTATAATATTCCGGCCCCAAACCATCTATCCCCGGAGATTTTCCTCCTTTTAATTTATCTACAATTCCTTCTATTTCTTTTTCTGTAACCAAACCATCCATATAATCCCTGTCTTGTCTCTGTAATCTTATTTTCCAATTCCTCTCTACATATTCCCCTACCTTAACCTGTGGACCCATATCTGATGCATATAATTCACTGTAAAATTCCTGAAATATATTTAATTTATCCTTCATTAAATTACATCTTTTCCCTGTTTTATCTTTAATTGTCCCTATCGTGTTCTTAGCCTTTTTTGACTGAGTGGACCTGGCCAGAATCCTAGAATTTTTATTGCTGTATTCAAAAAAATCCCTCTTCAAATATAGCAAATTCCTTTGAACCTGTTCTAACTCTTCTTTCTCTAATTCCTTCTTCTTAGCTTGAATTTGGGCATATAGGCGTCTATCTTTTGTCTCTCTTAATTTTTCCTCTAGTTCCTTTACCTCCTTTTCTATCTTTTTGTTTTGTGCTTCCTGTTGTTTTCTTAGGGTGCACCTTTCCCTAATACAAATCCCTCTTACCACAGCCTTCATTGTATCCCATAATATCCCTTGAGAGTTTTGCTCTACTTCATTGATTTCCCATATTATCTGCATTTCTTTTTTTTATTTTTTCAACAATAGTTTTATTATTTAAAATCCTCGTATCCATTCTCCACCTCTTTGCTTCTCTATAATCCTTCTTCATTTTAATATCCGCTGTCATTAATGCATGATTGGAGACTTTAATCACCCCTATAGCACATTCTATAATTTTAGATAACATATTTTTTGACACAAAAATAAAATCTATCCTGGAATAACTCTTAAACCTTGGTGAGAAGAAAGTATATTTCCTTTCTTCCCCTTTTAATACCCTCCAAACGTCCATTAGCTCTTTTCCATCCATTAATTTGCTTAAACTCGTCTTCCCACCAATCTTAAGATCTTTTAATATATTATCCTTATCCTTTTCTTTATCTAATACCATATTAAAATCTCCTGCCATTACAATATTCTTTTTCCCCATTTCTCCCGCCGCATTAAAAACTTCATCGAAGAATTCCATTTGTTTCCCATTAGGAGCATATACATTAATCAATATATATTCCTCCTCCCCTACCATACAGAAAATTATCAGAAATCTACCCAGTTTATCTTTCTTCACTCTTTGAACATTAATACCACATTTTTTTGAAATTATTGTCACTACACCTCTCGCTTTGGAAGTACCAAAAGCTTTCTCGTAAACGCCCACATCCCTCATCCGAAGCTCATTTATACCCTCCTTTGATTGATGAGTTTCCTGCAAGAAAATGACATCTGCTTTTTCTTTTTTTAATAATGCTTCTATTCTCTTCCTTTTTATAACAGTTCCTAGCCCTTTAACATTTAAAGTTGCCACCCTTAATTTATTTTCCATCATGCCTCACACAAAGTTCTATATTGGTCACCCCCTGTGATACAAATACTCCCCTCCCTTACCCTCCCCCCCACACTTACCCCAAACTTCACCCCCCCTCCTCACCAGGCCCTCCTGGGCAATGGCCCCAATTATTTTTAGAACTCTTCGGGGGGGGGGGGGGAGAAGCGACCCAACAATCCCGGAGTAACAGCTGACCCTCCCCTCCCTTATAATCTCTGCTTTATCCCTGTTCAGACATAGTTCTTTATTGACTACTTCCTCCTGCAGCTCCTTCCTCCGCCCTCGTTTCTCCATCATCAGTTGCGTCGACCAATCCCAACTTTTCCAGAAGCTCCATCCCCTGCTCACATGAAATTATTCTGTGTTCTTTCCCTAGCCACATAAATCTCAAAAAAACTGGATATCCCTAGCTATATGTTATCGCCTTCTTCCGCAGGGTAACTGTACACAGTCTAACGCTCTTCCGCCACTGGACCGTCTGAGGGCATAAATCCTGATAAACCTCGATTGGTGTTGCTTGTAGCATCGGTTGGCCAAGACATCTAATTGCTTGCATTAACTTTTCTTTCTTGTAATAGTTGGCAAATTTGACAATTATATCCCTTGGAAGCATTCCTTTCTTTTTATAGCCCACTCTATGGATCCTCTCAATGTCAGCCATCTCCCACTCTTCCTGGGGGTCCAGTTCTGATCCATGCCAATATTATATCTCTCAAAGCCTTTGGGTTCTCCCCCTCTTGCTCCTTAAAGGATCTAATCTGAATATTTGCTCTTCTATCTCTATCCTCCAAGGCAATTAAACGCAAATCCATCCCTTGCATTTGCTCTCCCTGCTGCTTAGTAGTTTCCTTGATTTGCTCCTTCTCCTTCTCCAATTCTGTCATTCTCTCCACCACAGTTTGGAAGCCTGTCAAAACCTCAATCTGCGAGTCCAGAATTTGGCCCTTTATTCTCTCCTCCTGCTTTGCCAAAGCTTCATCTAACATCTTCCGAAAGCTATCCATTAGTTCTCCTGGTGACGTTCTTTGAACGTTTTGGGGATTGTACCTGGCTTGCTTCCAGTTTTAGAGTTCCCACTTCCGGAAAGAAGCGGAGCTGCCTTCTCGCCACGATCAGAAGGCTGTTCTTTGTCGGCCATTACTCTCGCTAACCGTTCCAAGTGTTTATCTGATGGATGCTTTTTTGGCTGCCTGATCCAGCTGGGGGCACTTGATTTATCACCTGTTATTCTTTTTTTCATCTGGCTACACTTATAAATCCGCGCCCCTCTACATAGATCTTAACAGCCACTCTCTTAAATCTTTTTGGCTCTTATCGGACAAATATATTTCAACTTCTCACACGCTTGGCTGGTGGCACTGAAATCCTCTCTTCACCCGGCTTCAATTGTTTACTTTAGCCTCCCCACACAGCCTTATCTGCCAGACTTAGCTCGTTAACCAGAGTAATAAAAGTCTCAATTACCAGCCTCTGGCCGCCTGCCAGGAATCCCGATCCGCTTTACTTTCTCTTTCACTCAGAAGACACAGCAACACTTCTGAACCAGATATCAAGTCTTTAATTTACAATCCGTCATCTCGAAGACAGGGATTATATGTTTAAACCAACGCTTCCATGAGAGAGCGAGAGATTTCCAACTTCACTCCATTCTCGTTAGGCCACTCCCCCTTTAATTCCTTGTTCTATTGATTTTATTTTATATTTTTAATGTACACCCCCAGAGAACTTGGGTTATTGTGAGTGTGGGATTTAAAAGTAGAATATTAATAAATACAACTGCTTCTCTATTCCTAAGATACTTCCATATCTAACGTCTTTTATTGAACACTGTAAGCAATGTGTTAATTTGTGGCAGCCTTACACAGCACCATCTGATGGTCGACAACTCATACTAGTTGACGACTGCTACTATAGACACCTTTTTGCTTCTTCTATGGCATAAAGTGGAAGGTCTCTATGATCAGTGGATGGATGCCTAACTGCAGCAGAGAGGTTGCACGTTAATAGTGGTGCTCAGTGGTTTGCAACTGAAATAGGGATAGGGGTGTGGAAACTCTTCCAGGCCAAGTTCCATTTCAGAGAAGCTCTCAGGGTTACATTCCAGTGGTGGGTGGGGCTGAATGCAAAAGAGGTGGAGCCAAAATGCCACCATATTGTAGTTAAGGGGACAATCCTATGCATATTTAGACAGGCAAAATCCTACAACTCCTAGTATTCCCCAGCCAACATCTCTAAACATGCATAGGTTTTCACCCTAAAGTTCTTACTGCCAGTAACTAAACCTTAGGAGAGGCATTTCTGCCTTTTAGAATGGAAGAAAAACTGCACAAAAGCTTGAACTCATCAAATGATTGGAGGTCAGGGGGAAGGGGGCCATCTGATGAACCCTGGAGGGAGGGATTTGGCCACCAGGGGGTAGTATCCAATGTTAGTCCTTAGTAGAATAGACCTATTTAAATGAATGGGACAAGTAAGTCTTGACTAACCTAAGTCTCATTTCAGTATGTCTACTCTACATAGGACTAACATTGGATACTACCCCAGGAGGGACAGAATTGGCCCCTGGGCCTGAGTTTCTGCACCCCTGTGTTAAGGGGTACGTGTAAAGGAAGTCAACTGTCTTTGTGTACTTTTGACTCACCACTACTACCACTGGTCCATGCAACTGTCTTCCCACTCCTACTCATATATGCTCAGTTGTTTGATTGAGGGTTCTTCTGTTGGGGAGACAATCATATGGGATGGAGCAATACGTATGCTCCCAGTTGACCATATTGTCTTGGGAACTGTGTCTCTGGTCACTTCTACCTAGCTGTGTTAATGGATGAAGTGTTTGGTGTTAATGGATGAAGTGTTTGGAACCCATAACAACGTGTGCTTGTGCTTATTTCCTTTCTGAATGCATGTTGGGAGCTTACTGTGCAGGCTCCCTTTAAGGGATAGTGCAGACTTGCCGGGTGTGGAAGCTACTGGTGTTAACTGATTATATGGGAGAGAATTGTCTAGTACCCTCCTGTGCTACCTAATTTATACATGTCGAATGAAGGTACTATGTAGAGATGAGAACGCCCACGGATTGGGGGGGGGGGTTACAGTAAAATGTGGTGGGGACAGGATTTCCCCCCTGTTTTTTTCAAGGACAAAGAAAGGTCCCCCCATGATGTTTCAGGTTTCCCCCCCCCCCCCCCCCGACTTTCTCAACTCTAACATTATGTACTCTTGTTTGTCTTCAAATACCCAGCTATGTTTGGGAATACTTTCCAGAGGGACTAATTTTATGCACGTTGTGGTCTATAAATGCGACCCAGTAACTATCAAAGCTGTACCAGTGCATGGAGCCTTAAATGCACTCTTATTCTACAGAAACAGTGTGTGGCAGAAGTTAGGATCACACAGTTCATAGGTCACTCAAGCAGAAATTAACCTTCTATCAAATTACATGAGGGTCAGAAATCTTCCAGCCAAAGCAGTGTGTAGTGCAAACAAATTACTTTGAGAATTCAAAAGTGCTTTTTGGTAAATGCATGATACTTGGCTTTAGAATAATATAATATTTTTCCAATATTAGGTGAATCAGGATGCAAGAAGTCGGCAACATTGAAACTTTGAAACAAGAATGGTAGGTATTACATTGCCTTTTTGCTTCTTTTGACTTGTATACAGTGGATTCATATATTTAAAATATTATTCCGATATCCATGTTTGGGCAATACTAGGCCAACTTAAAATGTCACCGAAAATGTGAAAGCTTTTGAGATCTCTAGCTATTACAAATATCAGGTGGGTGAAGGGAAGAGTGATGGCGACCAATTTGGATAGCTTTGCAGGAAAAGGCTACCAATGGCTACTAGTGCTGATGGCTATATGCTACTTCCAGTATCAGAGGCAGTATGCCTATGTACACCAGTTGCTGGGGAGTATGGGCAGGAGGGTTCTGTTGCACCTGTGTCCTGCTTGTGGGTTTCTGGTTGACAGCTGGTTGGCCACAGTGTGAAAAGAGTGCTGGACTAGATGAAGCCATGGTCTGATCCAGCATGGCTCTTACGTTTTTATGTAGAGAAGGGAGGGGAAAAGGCTGAAATCAGCGTGGTGTTATAACATGTGGGGTGACTGAGATTGCAGACATTCAAATAGGGCTGTTCCAGGTGTGATGATGAACAGTCCTAGGTGCAACCTGAAACTATAATAGCACCTAGTGGAGTCTAATTTGAATGTCTGCAACCCCTTCCCACTTTCCATCTTAAGCTTCTGACCATGAAGACATCAACATAGTCGGACTTCTTGTTCTTTTTCCTCCTCTTCCTCTCCCCGAACCTGCTTTTTTGCTGCACAAATGGGGTGGAGCCTGCAACCATCCTCTGTGCATCTAACAATATGAACTGCGATGAGTGATGAGGGATTGGGAGTTTCCACAGTAGGCACATATCATGGGAGAATAGGGAGATTAATGTTGGGTCTGCTTGGCAGGAGGTTTGTGGTTAATTCTAAAAGGGATGGGGAAGTGGTTTGGGTCCATGAGTGGGCCACATTTGGGTATCTGGACAAGAGATGAGATATTGGGATCTATTGGACAAATACACAATAAGGCCCAGAGGTTATTTCCATCTGATTTGCCTGCTGACATAGAGATATTTGGCTGAGGGAAACATTGACATTGGAATAACTCGACTACCGCCCTTCACTGCCATCAAATTTGTGACTGTGCTGACAGAGCCGGGTTAGTCACAACCCATCCTTGTTGAAGCAAGGCCTTAATCATGACTTCTTGGATACAAACATTTTTTAAAAAATCCTTTGCTCAGCAGAGCCTTACATGCTTTTTCAGGCTAGTATGTTTTTAGTTTACAGTTTCCTCAATTCTTGAAGGACACAGCGGCTGCAGGCTAAAGCCAGTCTAATGGCTTCTATTGTACCACATTATTAAGCTTTCACCCTTATAGTAAAGTACTGAGCTATGCTTGCTATTAAAGAACAAAACTGCTCTTTGCTGAAGATCTTTTATTTTTCAGAAACAATATAGTTGAGTTTTTAAAAAAGAGAGTTCTGTGTACGGAGCCAGGTGAACATGTGTTTTCCTGTAATTGCAGCTATATATATATTCTGGGAGCAGCAAATGTTTTCCTAGTGTTTGTATGTCTACACATATGCTTGCGAGTATATTTAAAAGATGGTTTGCTCTTCTTTCCCACCCCCTCTTTTTTCCTTATCCTTTTGCAGAAGGCATTTTTACTTATTGGAAGTGCTATATGTGAGATGAGTGTAGTTTTGGTTCTTTTTGAAGTAAATTAAAGGTGCAGTCTTATGTCTGTTTAGACTGAAAAAGTCCTACACCTCGCAGCAGTTGTAAGACTGCTTTCTATCTAAACAGGCATAGGTTTGTGCCTTAAGGTAGTTGCTTAAGTGTTATATTGACCCCTTCTTTTGAGTGAATAGATTGATACTAAAGGTGTACTAGACAGTCTGAGAACTTGAATGATTTGCAAAGCAAGCATATACTTCCATCATGCTGGGACTGGAGATATGCCATTGTTACGCTTGTGGAATGGCCACCTTAGCAAATGCATGTTCATGTTGGGAGGTGAAAAACACACAGCCAGAACATTCAAAAACAGCATAGAGTTGAGAGTCACCCACAATATCCTTGGAAACATTTCCAGTGGCAAGCAGTCAGGGACACTGTCACTAACAACACCCACACCCCATGGCACGGACACATAGAGGGAGTCAATGAACTCACAACTACAGGGACAATAACCCTGGAACTGCCAGTCCCCAGGTGTCCCTACAAGCAAAGGGCTCGAATCCCCTTATGCTGTCCTCACAACCACTGTTTTATAGGCACAACATAGAAAGGGGAGGAAGGAGAGCCCATGCAATACAGCACCCATGTAGTTTCCTGGGCACAATACCTGCAGAGTGCATAGACAACTGTTCTGGGGCGAGGGTTCAGGACCCACTCAGGGAAGAAAAGGCTCCTTTGCTGAAGAACAATATTTAAGGTGTTCTATTTTTTTTTGTCAATATGACCGCAGTCTTTAATGCACAAGTATTTGATTAGGTCTGTTCCTAAATTAGTGATTATAGGGTGTTACCAGAAAGTTGGCAGTGGATGCAATCTGGACTTGCCAATATTGCTGCCCTGAGAGCAGTTCTACTGAAGAGTAGAGTACATGCTTTACAGATAAAATCAGTACAAAATAATGTAGCAAGGATGGCATTATACTTTTACAGTGTTAATTTCGACTAGTGTAAAGCGCATGTTGCCATGGGTGCTAGTAGTCTGGCTTCTTTCCCGCTTTTTTGCCCTTCAGTCCCTTCACCACAGAGAGGCTCACGGATAATGCAAGTGTGGCTCATATGTAGTGAATCCCCCTCGGAAATTTGCATGTGGCATGGCCCCACCCCCTCTCTCGCACACCCTGATTTGCTGCCTCTGTCCACTTTCCTTTTCTCAAGGGTGGCGACGGCCTAACCATGCTGCTGCACCCTGGGCCCGCCTTTGCATCACACTGGCCAAGCAAGGCTGTCCGTCATCCCACCGGTGGAAGGGCAGCCCTGCCTGTTTGGCACGGAGGAAATCAATTGCTAGTGAAGCTTGTGACTTTTTCAAACTTTCAAAATTTTCTGTACGTCTACACTCATATTTCATTTACTTTTTAACGTATTTATTACATTTCTATACTGCCTAATAGCCGAAGCTCTCTGGGTAGTTCACAAAACAAGACTTAAAATTGTAAAATATAACAACATTAAAAAGGGGGGGTATAAAAACATTAAAAACTTAAAAAGGAACGAAACTAAAATAAAAAACAAAGTAAAAGCCAGTAGCAGTGCAAAGATCTTAAACACATTAACACGTTTAAAAAAAAAAAAGCTGAAAGACTAAAGAACCTGGAAAAATAAAGAGATCTCCACCTGGCTCCAAAAAGACCATAACATGGTGGTGAGCTTCTCTGGGGAGAGTGCTCCACAACCGGGGTGTCGTCTATATAGATTGTCTTTAATATAATGCCATCTCCGCATTACTTGTCTTCCTTGAACTGAAGACAAGCGCCCCATAGATATAATGTTTTGACTCCTGAGATAGCCCCCTCTGTCCCCCCCCCAAAAAACCACCCGTCAGTCTGGAAGATTGGGGGAACCTTCCTGTGTGGGATGGGGCACAGCAGGTTACAGTGCAAAGGTGGAATCACCCAAACCCAGGCAGACACACCTCGCGCAAGCCCCAATGCACACCAGGGATTGGGGAGAGAATGGGTAAGTCCCCTTGCATAAATGTCCTACCATTCATGAATTTCAGGATCCGAGTCATAG
Organism: Anniella stebbinsi; assembly: GCA_029215795.1. Lineage (NCBI taxonomy): Eukaryota > Metazoa > Chordata > Lepidosauria > Squamata > Anniellidae > Anniella > Anniella stebbinsi. The sequence goes on along the minus strand of JARDYH010000003.1, from coordinate 126,028,134 downwards.
ACTGGGTTTGGCCGATCGCGTATGGAGAAGAAGCCATCATAGCGTCTCCCCCTGCCATGCCGCACGTGTGACTGCCATTTGCATAATTCCCCGTGCTGCAGTGTGGGTTGGCACGTTGTCTGAATCTGGCCCGCAGTGCAGCGGGTTTGTGCTCACACTACAACCCATGACATGCAGGGGAGGTTGTAGGGTGGGTACGAAGCAACGCACACCAAGTTTAGATGACATGCCAACTCAAGCTGCATCATGGGGGATTATGCAGATGACAGTTGCATGAGTGGGAGCAAGCGGAGAAACCATAATGGCTTCTTTTCCTGTGGCCATCGTCTGAAGACACCCACAGATGCCTTTCAGACTTAATGGGTCTGTTCACACAATCAAAATAAGGTGGCTTGTTTAAATGGTTTATTTAAATCATGGCACATGATAGGTGCAATTTCCATAATCAGCACCCAGGTGCACTTTGTTGTTTTATCCAAACCTGGGCAACAGGGCTCAGTGCAGGGGGAAACAACCCTCCAATATCCCATGCGCTGTGATTTAAATAAGCCATCAAGGGGTTTTTTATTCATGCAGACCAGGTCATCAATTGAGCTCCAAGCATAGGAGAGTAAACTGTGGGACAAGCAGGACCAAAGGGCAGGAAACTGGTAGCAAAACATAATTTTTTCCAAGGAAGTAGCACGTATAATACTCTGCATGGGTGTGGTTCAGTTAAAAACAGTGGCCGGCTGCAGGTGTTCTTGTTGCATGTGGCTTTGCTCAAAAAATGAGTTTCATATGCAGGTTTAGTTTTTTATCATCTCCTTCTTTTTTGCAGGGTTTGCGATCCAAAAACTGATGGCCAAATTCAGAATGATACAGACCAGAAACGTTGTGATATTTTCGTTGATGCCCTCTTTGAAGAAGTTCAGAAAGTTGGAGTTGTATGCACACAGCAGGCTAAAGTAAAAAATCAAGTAAGTGGCTTAATTTTTTTAAGATCTAGAGAGCAATCCTATGTCCCCTAGTCATAGGATATTTTGGTTTCCTGGATCTGAGCTCAGAGACAATAAACGGCACTCCCCCACCCCTTGCAGCCAGCACTGGATGCTGTTATGAGTTCATAAATGTGAGCTCATAGGAGGGGAAAGGGGAGAGTTCCCTGGGGAGGGGAGGAGACAAGGGACATGAGATTAGGAGACTACTTCCCTCCCTGAAGCCTCTGCTAGATGGGCGAAATCACCCATCTAGCTAAAAGCTAAAATGCAGAGCAGGAGGCACAAGGCGTCTCACACTCTGCATAGGTTACTTGTAAGTCTCCAAGTTCAGAGGCTTATGAGTAGCTAGGGAGGATCCCATAGGAATGCGTCCATAGTCACTTAAAATTTTGTTTACTGTTTTATCATTATATATTATTTAAGATATAAGTTCAAAGCATATGCTCCAAAGAGGCCACCCCTTCAAATCTCCTACCACTAACCTAGAACCCAGCTAACAAAGAGAGAGAAAAGGAAGTGGGGGAGAGAGAAGAAAAGAAGTGAAGGGGAGGCAAGACGTACAAACAAGCAGTGGAATTTGTGATTCCAAGAGTTCCAGAAATCAGACCATATACTAATAAATATAGGACTTGAACACACTTGCTTAATGCTATTCTTTGACTGTTTAAGATTCACTGTCAGGTGAGGTCAATGCTCTTAAACAGTTCATTTATTGTTTAGCATTGGGAAACAACTGTGGTTACTGATCTGTCAAGTAAATGTCCTACAATAATTTGGCAAAATAATATGTATCTAATCCATCTATTTGAGTGACGACAAGCTGGAGAGCCAAGTCTTGTGAAATAATTCAAAAGCTTGTGGCATATTATGTTAGTAACAATCATTGTAAGACATTGTCCCCTTGACTGTAATGTTAAACACAGTCCTACGCAGTGCTATTCTGAAGTTACTTTCATTGATTCCAATGGTGCTTAATCCCAGATAAACATGCATATGATTGCAGCCTTAGTGTTTATGATGTGTGGGTATTTTACTTCAACTTCGTCTGATCCAACTAAAGAGGAACAGCACAAGGAAGTGACCTGTATGTACTTATTTTTATCTAAGAAAGCTGGTGTCCATTTAGCATCTTGCGTATTTAACATTCCCCAAAGCACTTGCGTTGTGAGGAATTACATATGGCAAAATGCATGTGGCTTGCCCCAGGATAAACAGCAATCAGCAAGACGTGGGTTACAACTGTGCAAAGGGGTGGGGGTTGGCATAATGAATTGTGTAAAAAGCTGCAGTGTAAACGTCGCAGCTGCTCATTCTTCTGGTGTATATAACGTATATCCATGGAGTGCTCAAATGTGAGACAAAGGAGGACAAATGTCTGGTGTATTTTTGGCAAGCTGCTGAACATCATTGCCCTTTATGCTGTAGATGTTCTAGGTAGCATTTTCTAGTCTTGAGGCTGGAGGGGTGTTGGTACAGGGATGCAAAGCATTCCTTCTTGTTGACAAGACTTGTAAAGATGGATCTAGGTCCAATTGCTGCAGAACCAATGTGATGGATGCTTCACCAGGCTCATTGGTAGAGCACCTGCTTTGCATGAAGCATGCCCCTGGTTGAATCCCAGGTAAGGCTGGAAAAAACCTCTGAAACCAAGGAGAGCCACCACTGGTCAGGCTAGGTAATTCTGTGCGGGATGGAGCAGTGGTCTGGCTTGGTATGTGTTTGCTTCCTCTGTTGCTACCTCCTGCATTCTTTGAAAAAATTGTAAGATCTGCTCTTGCTGACAGCTAATACTCATTCACGTTTTCATTTCTCAGGCTGATACAACTATTAAGTTATGGAAAAATGGGTTCACAGTGAACGACGGTGAACTCCGAAGCTACACAGATGTTGCAAACCAGCGCTTCTTGGACTCCATTAAAAAAGGGCAAGTCAGCTTTACGCCCTGTGCCAGTTTGCACCAATGCAGCTTGTGCATTGCTTCGCTTTCCACTCTGCGCCTATATGAACTCCTGCTTTGGCTCCCTTTGAGCTGGTATCACCATTGCTATGTTAAGATTCCAACCCTGTGGTAACGGAAGAGTGAGTGAAGGGAATGATTGACAGCTGAGACCAGAATGGAATGTTGGGTGGAGCTAGTGGCAGTTGGGGAACGTCAGTTAGAAGGCAGGCGGGGCCATTCCGGGAAGGAGGAGCTGAGTTAGGGTGGACAGAGATAGTGAGAGGAATTAGGGGGCAGAGGTAGTTCAGTTAATTAGTATGTAGAAAAAGAGGCAGGGTGTGAATGAGGAGGGAAGGGGAGAAGCGATTGAAAGCAGATATATGGGGTTAGATTTTTAGATTATCAGTTTATTTATTTATTTATTTTATTACATTTGTATACCGCCCCATAGCCAAAGCTCTCTGGGCGGTTTACATAAGATTAAAACCATTAAAAACAATATACAAAAATTAAAACAGCAAAAACATACAATATACACATAATATACACATACAATTAAAACCACTGTAATTGTTTATTCAGAATGTTGACTGGTTAAATAAACACATGTATGTTTGTTCTTTTAAATACCTATCATCTGGTCTTGTCCGAATTGAAGATGGGTATATATCTCCCCATGTGCTAAGTATATAAAGAGGAGAGTTCTGCTGCTCTCTCTAACTCAGTAGGTGATGGCAACTGGTGTTTTGGGGGGTCTTGGGGAAAGTTTGGATTTAGCCAACTTTAGGTGCCATTGCCTTATAGGGGGCTCCTAGATGGTATCACAGATGCATATTTATGTATTTAAAAATATTTGTATGGTGCCTCCTGCCTGGTAATAGAGCAGCTAAACAATAAGAGGAAATTAAAAACAACAACATAATAATTTATAATAACAATTAAAGAAACAACAACACCCCGAAGGTCATCCAATACTACCTCTGTCAGTAGCTGCCCAGTATGTAGTGTATAACATTTGACAGCATGTTGGTGCAATACTGCCCCGCTTTGCATTGTGTTAAAATAGGAGAAACAAATCTCCACTATTCAGTACTTGGTTTGTTTATATTCACCTACAATGTAGAGAGAGCCATGCAAGGCATCATCTAGCAGAATCTACTAGAGGTTGGTATTTAAGGTTTTTGGAGAACAAAGAAGTAATGTCACTTAAACTAAAGGACTATACATTTTTGCTGATACTATAGTCAGTCTGGGACATTTTAAACAATCAGTTTGTAATTTTAAATGCCACTCAACCTAAAAGGTCTGTAAAATTCTATGTTCAAATTCTGTGTAAAATTCTATATTCTGTGTCATTGTAGGTCTATAGTCAACATGCTGAGTGAGCAGTTAGTAGTATTAGTCATTCACTTCCTCCAGTAAATCTCACCAATTCATCATTTCAATTACTAAGAACTATATTTTAAAAGACAAAAAACTCGCACACTACTTCAATATTAATTGTATCTTCAAAAACAATTCATTTATTTGTTTTAGAAGGTGGCTTTTAACTAAGGTAAAACAAAAGAACAAAATCATTAATGTAAAAAGCAACTAGAAACAAGATACATTAAACACTGTACGACATCAAGTTTCCTAAGGTTCTGGCAGAATAAATAAACTGGCGTTGCCTTCCTTAAGTCACAGATGGACTGTGTCAGACTGGTTGCTTTTGAAAATATGCACCATTATTGCGGAGCAAGCACAGAGATCATGTATTGGATAAATACTAATTGCCTGGATGTGTTTACCACATCATTTTTTTAAAAAAAATATGGCATTTAACAACTGTCAGGAACAAAACTAATTGTGATGATCAAGTCCCAATTCTTGTCATGAACTGGACATCTGTTTGCATCTGCTGTGAACAGATGTCCAGTTCATGATGAGGGCTTAACGTCAGTTGATTATGCCTTATTTTAATTAGAAAAAAAGGTGTGCAAGTAATTGGTGCTATTGGTTTTAATAAGAAGGGAATCTGTTTTGTTTGTTTTAAATTATCTGCTTTCATATGGATAGTATCCCAAGCACACACAAGTATCTCATCGGCTTTTTACTAACCGCAAAATTTTAATTAACTTATTGCTGGAAATATAGTCATCTGTCCTCCATAAAGGAATGGTTTGATAAAGTGTGGGAATTAATAGTTATGGATAAAGTATCTATTCAGTTGAATGCCGGTATACTTACACATTTTAATGATTATTTTGTGGGGGGAAATACTTCCACTTTTTGGTATGTACTAACAAAAAGGGAAATTTATGCAGACAGCCAGACAGATGGGAGTTCCATATTTATTTTGTAACATATTTGCTAGGGTGAGGGGCAAGATGTGATGCTGATACCTGGATGCTATCATTGTCCAATAAAAGTACAGATGTTTCATCACTTATATACCAGAGAGGGAAAAGAGGAGAAAATGATGAAAATAAAACGTTACAATGTGGGAATTAAAACTGACAGATTAAACTTTTTTTTAATGTAATTGAAGCTGTTGTGTTTTCTTCTTGTTTTCAAATGAAATAAAAAAAATGTGTTACCATCAGGATAGGAACTTTTTCCAATTTTGTTTTTAAAGGGAGTTACCTCTTGAATTACAGAAGATTTGTGATAAAGAGGAGGTGAATGTGAAGGTGGATGATAAGAAGGATGAGGTGTACACTTTGAGGAAGCCAGTATTTCATCCTTTCTCTGGACAAGGATATCGATTAGGAAGGTGAGGAGCCTGTTGTTTCCAATCATTAAAATAGGTAGTTCCTCTTCATCCTTTTAGGCTGCAGTCCTATACCCACATATCTGGGGCTAAGTCTCACTGAACTTAATGAGACTTAGGTTTGAGTAATCATGTACAAGATTGCACTGTTGCCTTGCATCTTCAGGTTTTATTGCAACTTGCGAAGGAGACATTTGTGTAAAATCTTGACCTGGATTGTCAGTCCCGGACAAATGCCCTTGCAACTGTGTCGTGTAACCGCTCAAGAGGATGCCTTATCAGTCCTATTGAACTGAAAATATGTAGTGGAGGAGGTGTCATCCAAAAATCTTGTGTACATAGTAGGGAGTTGCCCCCTCCTACTGCACATTCAAGGTGGGCTGGTGCATACTTGCATGCACATGTTTTCCGCTATCCTTTGAAAATACAGTGTGTATGAGGTCGTAATATTTATTAAAAAACAAAAAACCTACTGCTAGGAGCCCTTTTGCATTTGAGATGGCATGTATCCAAGCTATTTTTAAAGTGCGTTCCTTTCACTTTAGGGTTATTAAAATAATATGACAGATCTCCCTTTTGGATGTCCCGGTTTGGGGAGTTGTTTTTGGGAAATCTTAATGTTCTTATACATTGATATAATAGAAGCCATATTGTCATCTTCCCATATACAACTGAACTATTCAAATTTGATTTATAGACATTTATTTTATGTAACATAATTATATCTTGCCTGTCCACTAATCAATCAATCAATCAATCAATCAATCAACTTTATTGCGGCCGACAGGCCAGAAAAACAGTGCCTGTCCACTAAAAATGTGCAATGTGAAATAGAATTCAGACAATAAGCCCCCCCAAAAGCAAATAATAAAACATAATTCCCTCTAAGAGAGAACTTGTAGTCAAGCATCTATCTAGCGAAACAGGGCCATCCAAAATAAGGTAGTGATTTCTAAATACTAATTATTGAGTTTCTTTGATAACCTTAAATGTATTATTCCATTACCAAATAGAATTTTGCCGTCTATCCGCTGATCAGATTTCAGTCCTCCTCCTAAATGTGTTTAATGTAAACATTCTATAAGCATGTTGTACAAAACTATTGTTTAAACTATTTGTTAATAGGATTTAGAATGACAGAGCCCTATAAGGATTTTGGATTCATCGGAAAAGAAATAGTAGCTAGTTTGTTCCATAATATAATGAGCCATTATCCTGTTTGATTCCAATTTTTTTTTACTTTCCAGTGCCACACCAAGAATAATTTCTAAAGTAGCAAGAGATGTCGAAGAAATGGAAAAGAGAAAACCAACAGTGGTGTTAAATAATTCGGAACCCATCACTAGAGTCCAGATCTGGTTTGCAGATGGAAGAAGGATAGTACAAAAGTTCAACATTTCTCATAGGTAAGGACAAATAATATTATACACTGTTACATTTGCAGTGCAATCCTATATGTGTCTACTCAGAAGTAAGCCCTATTGAGTTTGGTAGAATCCAGCTGAGTATGGATTGCAAGCTAATAGCCCAAACTTAAACATGTTTACTGAGAAGTATGTCAGTATATTCAGTAGGGCTTACTCTTAGGTAACTGCATAGGATTGCAACTAAGTGTGTCTGTAACACAAATCTCCTGAGATCAGTGGACTGAGAAATATCTTAGCCTCTCATCAACTTTAGCACTGGTTAAAACTGAAACATGTAATTCAAAATACTTAATAAATAATACATGAAAATACACATGAAAATGGCACAATGCAGAATTGTTTGTAATGCATTAAAGACAACCAACATTGTTACACATTTTTATTTGTCGGTATCCTCAGCTTTGAGTTTCAGAATTTCCCCCCAGCAAGTTTAATATCCAATTTGGGTTTCACGCATGAAACCAGAATTCAAACATCAGGACCAGATTTTAGACCATGTTTAGATGATCTTATCTCAGTTTAGCAAGCTGAAATATGAACAGGCTCCTTTCCCACATGTGCAGCCCCCTCACTCTTCTCTTTGTGCAAGCTAGCAAACAACTCAGGAATTCTTGGATAAACAACAGTTTGCAGAGTTATCCAAACTGGAAAACTGTGATTAACAGCTTTGGAACAAGCCAGGATATTAAACCAAGTTGCCAACATACGGTCATCCAAATTCTCCCCTTGTCTTGACTCCACCATTTGCCTAAGTCCTAAACTTGATAGTTTCTAAAAGTGAATTATTATTATTATTATTATTATTATTATTATTATTATTATTATATTCTTGGTTTGCACTATTCAGTTAAATCAAAAGCCTCTGGATTTGTGTCAGTTTAGTCCAAACGGAATTGTGTGTTTCTTTGGTGCTTAGGTCTGATTGGCTTTTATCCAATATTCCAAACTCTGTTGCTTTCTTAGTATCGTTACACCATGTACTGTAGAAGTCACGAAGAACTTGTTCTTGCGTTGTTCAGATTGCCACTGCACCCTCTGTTGTCGTTTTACAGGTATTGCCGGGTAAGAGCAAAGGGTGATGTTACTAGAAGGCATCTGTCGATATGCACACATGGAGCTATTGAGGGAGAAATAGTGCTTGATGGACCAAATACTCTTCTTTACCATTCACAGACTATTCCCCTTCCCTCTTGTTTTTATTATTTATTATTATAGTTCCTTTGGTATGCAATCCTTTATGTGCATACTTAGGAGTAAATCCTGTTGAGTTCACTGCGGCTTATTTCTGAATAAACATGCCTAGCACAAGACTCTTAACATGTTTGCAGGGGCTTTTAAACAAGAGCACTTTGCCTGCTTTGTGTTAAGCAGATCACATCGCTGAACAAAAACAAAGATCAAGTGAGTCAAGTCTTTTGTAAAACTACAACTACTAAATGTACGACCACATCCCAAGCTTCCTTCACTTAAATTAGATAATTTATTGTAGTAACAAAAGCCTAATATACAGATTCTGGAATGTTAAACAAAAAGGCAAAGCAAGTATTGCTTTGTATCATTACACGTAAGCTACGTTTGTGTGTAACGATAAGCCAACATTCTTGAGAATCCTGGTTTACCATTAACAAACAAAGTTCTGGTACACACTGCCTGATCACTGCTTGGTTCCTCCTGCGAGCAACATGTGACTAAAGTAACCAGTAAGTTGCTAAAGTCCCCTTTGGGAAAATTTGCATAAGTTTAATGTTTTTTAACAGTTTTTACTGTACTGTAGCAAATTTGTACAAATCATCCCGAAAGTTAACCAAAAAGTTACATTTGCACAAATAATAATAATATCTTTATTTCTTACCCGCCTCTCCCTCTGGATTGCGGCGGGGAACAACATTAAATACAAATATAAAATACATAAAACTGATTAAAACATATAAAATGAATACATTACTAAAATAACAATAAAACTATTAAAATTCAACTAGATCATCAGTCTTTATGGCTTTCTTAAAGTCAGAGAGACTGTTTACGAATCTCTCCCAGCAGGCCATTCCACAGTCTGGGAGCAGCAGAAGAGAAGGTCCTCTGGGTAACAGTTGTCAGCCTAGTTTTTGCTAATTGAAGTAAATTCTTCCCAGAGGACCTGAGTGTGCGGGGCGGATTGTACGGGGGAAGGCAATCCTGCAGGTAGCCTGGACCCAAACCATATAGGGCTTTAAAGATAATGACCAACACTTTGTACTTCACCTGGAAACTCATTGGCAGCCAGTGAAGTGATTTTAAAGTTGGTGTAATATGGTCACCCCTAAGTGTACCGGTGACCAACCTGGCTGTCATATTTTGAATTAAAGTTTCCGGACTAGGTACAAAGGTAGCCCTATATACAGTGCATTGCAGAAGTTGAGCCTCAAAGTTACCAGCACGTGCACTACCATCTTTAGGTCTTCCAACTTTAGGAAGGGGCGCAGCTGCCGTATCAGCTGAAGTTGATAGTAGGCACTCCTGGCCGTGGCATCTATCTGGGCTGCCATTTGGAGTGACGGATCCCCAATGTGAAAAAGTAACACTTAAATATGTGCAAATCTCCCTGAAAGTGAAAAACAAAATCTACAAAATAAATTTTACTTTGCTAATGATGAACTACATTGTTCATCAATGTAGAGGTTGTGCTACAAAGGCCCATGGGATACATGCTGCAGAGGTTGTGCCCCAAAGGCCCATGGGATATGTGCTGGAAGCAGGCGGGAGTGCTAAGGGGAAACAGCCACAGCAAGCCACACTATTCCTGATCATATGTTGGGATCAACATGGGTTAGCAAGTGAACAATCAATCCATGGTAACTTATTTTCAGGGTGTCTTGTCATGATGTACGAAACAGCCCAGTATCTCAAGGGCTTAGAAATGTCATATAATTGGTTCCACTGAAGTTTCCAGTTGAAAGACATCCATTGGCCCATTCAGATGGCAATATTTTCAGTGGTTTACATGGTGCTTGCTGTTTCCTAATACTCCTCCAGGGTTGTTCTCAAACCCTGGTGTGGACATGCTTGTATATATATTTTAAATATTTTCATCTTGCCTTCCCATCATACAGTTCTACAAGGCAGCTAATATAAATATTTAATAACTTTTAAAGATGAAACACATTAAAGCTGCAGTACTGTGCATGCTTACCTGGAGGTAAGCCCCAGGTGAGTGGATATGCATAGGATTGTTCCGTCGAGGTGCAATCCTATACTGAAGTTCTGCCAGCTGAGGGGCTATAGGAGTTGGCTGAAGCCCCACTATGCTGAGGAGTTGGTGGCAGTTTTGCTGGCATAGCAGCCTATGTCTGGTCTCAGGGTAATATGAGTATACAATTGCTCTGTAAAGGTACAATCCTATACACCAGCCTTCTCCATTGTGGTACTCTCAAAATTATTTGGATTACAGTTTCCATCAGCCCAAGTTTGTTTGGGATGATGGAAGTTGTAGTCTAAATCACCTTGAGGGCACCAAGTTGGGGAACACTGCTGTATCCACTTACTCCCAGATAAGTCCCTGAACTCAATGGAGCTTACTTCTGAGTAGACAAATAACAGAACACCAATATGTGTTTGCTGTTCCATTACTCTTCACTTGTAAGGATATCCATAGGGTAATGGCACCATTTCCTGGGCAGATATGGCTTATGTAGGGATTTGAAGAGTGTTAATACAAACATATGGAATATGAAAGAGAATGCCATTACTCCAGGTTACTCCTTGTTCTTTAGGATGATAGTAGCCCTGTTCAGAAGACACCTTAAATCACGGCTTTAACCATGGTGAATAAGGCTTTTTGTCTTATTCACTGTGTTAAAGCCGTGGTTTAAGGCGTCTTCTGAATAGGACCAGTATATAGATCAGTGACAAAATTGGCTCTGTGTGAAGGGCAACACATATATCATTCAGACTCTATACAAAAAGCACAGCAAAGAATGCTCCTATTTGGTTTCAGTGGTTGGCCAAGCGGTTCAAACTCTCAAAAAGTGACATTGGCGGCTCCCTAGCAAAAATCATTCACAGAGAGGTTTGTTAATTTGGATTTTCTGTTTGAGAATTCTTATAAGCCATTGATCCCCTAACTGATTCTGCCTTCACTTGAACCCTACTAGCACATCCTTAATGGATTTATTGTCACATTGCCAAGTGTGTATTTGCATACTTACCATGCTGTGAAGGAGGATGAGTTGAGGCAAGCCAGTTTCAAGTGGCAAACCTGCATGGCACCATACTGTTTGAAAACTGAACCTGTACACAGTATCATACACAGTAACATGCAACATGTATTGCGATGGCTGGGGAGTCATTTGTTCGGCCCAAAACCTGTTTCCTTAAAACACCCCAACAATATTTGTTCTTTAAAATTTTGCTGTAAAGGATCAGTCTTATTTTCCCCCCATTTATTTGGGTTTTTTTTCTTCTTAGAATAAGCCATGTCAGAGACTTCATAACAAATTACGAAGGACATCAAGGAAGAAGTCCCTTCACATTGACCACATCACTTCCTTTTCGGGAGTTGCTGAACGAATCTCTCACGTTGGAGCAAGCTAACTTAAAAAATGCTGTTGTTGTCCAGAGACTTAAAAAAGATACTGAGCCTTTCAGGAGTTTGTTCTAGCATCCTACATCAATGTCGCATAAGATACATCATGATAAGAGTTTCTGCAGGGGCGTTTTAGAGATAAGGAAAACAATAATTACCAAATAGCTGCTAAATTGTGTTTGTTTCCACATGCCCAACGGTGATCTGTTAGTAGAAGTACTTTAGTCAAAACCAAAAAGAAATTAAAAAGCAGTATCTGTGGTGTGTTGTATAACATCTACAGCAGTACTCTGAAAGAGCATATAGGATGTGCTATACAAGTCTCCAATATATTCTTTAATTCTTTTTCAAATATACAGCTTGGCTAGAATGTAATAGGCAAGCTATCTTAAGCTGTGTGTTCTGTCAAGTAGATGGCTGTGCTAGGCCAGTACAGGGACATTCTAGTGAAAATCTTAGCCCTTTGTTTGCACTTTAAGTGGAAAATATTGCACTTTGTTAAGTACTAGTACTTGATTTCATTTTTGCTTGGTACTATAGTCCCAAAATGCTTTATTCTGTCAATGTCACAGCACAAAATTTATAGCAAGTTGAGATCAATATTTAAACCTAAAAACTATTTTAATAAATTAACCTATGATTTGTTGTTCATATGTCATGTGAACAATTTATGAATGGGTAGGTCATTTACTCAAACTGGAAACAGCTTACATGCTCTGCATGTTAATTAACTCATGATTTGCTGCTGTGACGTGTGAATTGCCCGTGTGGCCAGCAGCAAATAGGATATTGACATATATCCCCCACACACACTGGCTGAATTCCGACAACATGGTAGTCAGTAGTGGAGTAATAATCAACTTTACAGTTGTTCATCTAGGGGGTACTCCTCACACAACATGGTAATAAATAATCAACTGTGGTGTGGATTAGGATCAGCGCTGAGTTGACTATGGCAGCATTCTGACGACACGATAGTCAAAACAGCTGACGATTGTCCCCCCCCCCCCCCAGTTGCTTATTGTGTCGTCCGAATTCAGCCACTTTCTCTATGGCCTGGTTCGCACATAATGCTAACCCATGGTATGGGTTGTTGAATTCTAGATTATTGTGATGTGTGAATGCAGCCACATGAACAACCCACAAACAACCCCAAAAGAGAAACTATGCGGTTGTAAACTCTAGGTTGTTTAAATCATGAGTTGTTAAATGCGAATCCAGAACTGTGGGTTGTTAATAGATTGTTTCACCATGCTACAGAGGTGGCAGGCAAGAATGGCAAAACTACAACAACAACCAGTCACTCTACATGCCAGTACTACAGCACCACAGAGGTATTTGAGATACAACAACCCAGAGATTGAGAAAACCAACCATCATATGTTTGTTCATCTGCCAGACAAACCCTGGGTAGAGCAGCAAACCATGCATTAAATAAACTATGGGTTAGTGTTATGTGCGAATCAGGTTTCTGTCTTTCCTTCCAATTTTAGATAGAGTTAACGGGGAGGGAGTTGAGTTATGCAACTATTTTTTTCTTTTTATGTTTACCTCAAAAATTCTTCCATCCTCCAACCCCACCCTACTGCAGGAAAGGCACTGCACAAGGAGCTGTCACACTAGTTCCCATCTTCTAGTTATCTGAACATTAGTCAGAAACAGATTAGAATACCACATCAGGGATGCACAATCTCTGTGAAGGTTTGAGGCCTACAGAAGCAAGGTAATAAAGTCAGGCATAGAAACCTGGAGTTTTTCTATTGGGAGAGAATATCCCTGAGAGAAGTAGTTTCATTTCTCTGGTTGGCGTTCATTCCTTGGTTATGTTTTATTTCTTCAGGTTTGAAATGGTACCTTCAGTTTTGTGGGGGAAGAGGGGATAAAAGAAGAGAGCCAGCCAGAGCCAGGAAAGAGCCAGGAAAAGGTCAGAACATGAGGAAGCAGCAGCGGAGAAAAGCCTAAAACTATCTAGTGTAAAGGAGTTGCATTTTGTACCACGCAGCTCTATTTACTAAATACCTTTTATTGTAATTTGCTCATTTTAAAATATTAGTAAACTGTTGTCAAATGTCTGTTGTGCCAGTCACCCCATGTCTACAGCCTAAACCCCATATTATTGGGAAGGGGAGGGTAAAAAGAAGGAAGGTGGACAGAGATCCTTAAGAAATTGCTCAGGGGAGCCAGGACATTGAAGGAACCCTGACACTGACCCTTCACGGGAAGTCATTCCATCTTCTTGAGGTGATTGTGACTCTGTAATTATGACTCTGGTCTTAGCTGTTGACTATTCCACTTCCTGTAATGGGAGAATATGGAACAGGGCTTCATCTGATGGCCACAGTCAGCATAGGGTTTGTACAGGGGAAAGCATTTGCATTTTAGGCTAGGTAACCTGGAATGCTGTAAAAACCATTAATATAGATTTATATTGCCTCTACGTTTTAAGTACTCTTGAAGAATGGACTATTTATTTATTTATTTGCACATGCATACATAACACATATATGCACACACCAAATCTTGTTGTGATCTTTAATGAATAAACACATTGAGGTATAATTGACATTTCTCAATGTTGTTAATACTCACATCCTTCTTTTATAAAAAATAATCTTGAATATATTTGTCTATACTTCTGACTGTTTTTCATTTATCTTTGTTGTAAATATGAAAATTCATTGGTTTTACTGATGTGAATTGATGGTGAGTTCCTGCCTTTATGAGTTAGTTCTGTGCTTCTTTTCACCTGACAAAATATCACACCAGATTAATGCACTTCCCTATTTCCATGTAGGACATTTGGTCGTGTGTGAATTAAACCTTGTGCATGGAGACATTCATTTTTCTTTAGTAGCAAAATGAAATATGCATGAAGCTGCTAAACAGCAGTATGCTGACCTATGTGTGTGATTGCTGAGTTGATTCTTAAATACACACGCTTAACTGTGAGCCTATCCACACTACTGCTTTAAAATGGTTTAAAACGGTTTATAACAGTGTTGAGAACTGTTGGGGCCTAGGACACACTCTATATACAGTTTTCAAAACGTTTTATCCTGCGTGTGTAGATAGGCTCTGTGTTTGTGCATTCAACAATCATACTGTATGTTGACTGTACCCTATCATTTGTACTGTTTTTAAAGCTGTATGTTTTCTTTACAAAGCATAGAATACATAGCATTATCCAATCTACTAACATCATCAGCAATTAGGAAATCTTGCTGTTTTTCCCCCTGTTCTTGGTTCTAGATAATACCGTATGCCTTTCTCAAAGCAACTGATCATTGTGTCATTTTTGTAAATTACTTTTAATTGTTTTTAATCCTATGTAAACCGCCCAGAGAGCTTCGGCTATGGGGCAGTATACAAATGTAATAAATAAATAAATAAGTGCCTGCTAATTTTGCACATTTTTCACATGAGAAGACCTGCTTTTTTATGTATGAAAAGAAAATGGGATTGTTTGTCAAAAAAAGCTGGGTATTGATATCAAATTGATATTAATATCAATTTGTGTACAGCTGAATCTGTTACCTTGCTCACTGTGTACCTAGACATTGATTTAACCTAGGACACCCAATTTAGTAATAGCATCAACGTTATGTATATTCAAACCCACACACACTGTCTGTTTTCATGATGTTTCAGTGTCATATTTCTTTGAATTTAGTGCCTTAAAATACTATCATGCAGCAAAGTCATAGTGACATAATGAAAAATATTTAAAATGGGTGTCCTTCCTAGACGCTAGACATTCAGCTTAGATTAAAATGCAGAATGTATTTTATTTCTTAAAAGTGGTTGAAAAGCAGCTTGACTTGATGTTATTAAGCAGCTTGATAGTGGCAGGAATCATTACGAATGCTTTAACTTATTGAGATCAGAAAATTATTGGCAACACCCTCTGGGTATATACAATGCAGGCATGCCTCTACAACCATATTTCACTGTCAGAGGAAACTGTTTAGTGTTTTTTTCATCTGTAACAGTATTTTTGCAAACTATACGTAATCAGTGCAAACTACAGTTTACAGACATGCATCTGACCAATGTTAGGATAACAAGAAGATGGGATGTTTAAAATTGTATAAGTTTGCAGTCAAGGAATGCAATGTGCAGTGCAATCTACTAAGACGTAAGTCCCATTGAGTTCAAATGGGATTTAGAGGTAAGTGAGTATAGGACTGCAACCTTAGGCAACCATGACATCCAGATATTTGAAGCCTGGATAATGGGGTTTATTATCAGAAATAATAGTACTTGAATCATGTTCAAACTGGATACAATTAAAGATAAACTGAGAATTATTTGTGATTTTAAGCACAAGGTTTTGTTTTATAACTATTTTCAGGACAATACTGAATTGGAAAGATGAGGCACCATGTTAAAAAGAGCATATTTGCAGGACTATTTGTATTTATTCAAATTGAAGTTTGGAGAAAATATTAAAAGCACTGTTTGAACCTGAATTTTTTTTCCTGGTGTTTTTTCCCCCCTCGCCTCAACTGTAGTATAAGTAGAACGTTATATTTCAAATATGGGACATACTAAAACAAATGACAGTACATGCTCATAGTGAAATCATACTTGCTCATAGAGAAACATAGACAAAGGATAATACTTGCCCACAGGGAAACCATCTGCTCATAGGAAAGCATAAGACAGTACCTCCCCATAGGGAAACCATATTTGCCCATAGGAAAGCATCACATTCTTAGTAGTATGAGCTGTATCATTCCTATGTTGCCCAGTTATAAGCTACAGTTTGAAATACACTTGGTACTGGAATTGGGATTGGATGGTATTGCATGTTTAGTCTGTTAAAAGCACCACAAAATTGTATCCAAACCATCATTTCAAATATTCTCTTATTAGGTTGTAACCATTGTCTGCATCAGTAGGGATCTCCCTCTGTTCTTACTGTCTGTTGTCACTTCAGAGTCAGCCATCATAGGCAGTTCCCAGGTATGAGAATTAGGTAGATGGCCTAGTCTCGATGGGGTAGCACTTCCTGTTATTTTGCAGGTACGTAGCCTGGGAGTACTCCTTGATTCAAAGCTGTCACTTGAGGCCCATGTGGTCTCAGGCCTCATCTACAAGAATTCGGCTTTACACCTGTTCCTCCGATTATGTGCATCTTCTCGGAAGCGCTTTATTGTTAATGCTTGTATGCAAGAGGTAGATCACACATACTATATTGTAGTCTATAGACCATAAAAGAGCATACAAAATTTAAAATTGAGCACTCAACAGGTGACCTTACCAGTTGTTTCAAATGCGCTTTACAGGTAGTTAATGCGGAGAATCGCTTGTTCACATAGGCAAAATGCGCTTTAACGGCCGCAGCAAAATAAAACTCGCTATTTAACGCGCATTCAATAATACACATAATCGGATGTTTAAAGCGCCTCTATGCCCGATTTGCGCTCCGTTCTTGTAGAGGTAAATTTTTTAATGCGCCTTGAAAGAGCTTTAAATGCCTCTTGTAGAGGCAGCCTCAGTGGCAAAGAGTGGTTATGGCTGGTTTGCCAACTATAGCTTTTCCTGCACCAAGTTAACCTGGCAACAGTAATCTGTGCTCTGATAATTTCCCATTTGATTTATTGTAATGCTCTCTATGTAAGGCTTCTCTTGAAGACAGTCCGGAGGCTGCAGTTTGTGCAGAATGCCTCTGCCTGTGTGTTGACAAGGGTACCAAGAGGTGAGCATATCACACCTGTTTTGAAATCTCTATACTGGCTGCTAGGGAGCTACAGGGCTCAATTCAAGTGTACAAAGCCTTGAATATCTCAGGACCCAAACACTTGAAAGATTTCCTCCTCAGTACTGACCAACTTGTGATTAAAGATCAGCCAGGGAGGCTCTGCTTGAGATGCCCCAGAAACAACATGTGTCTTGAGGGGCTTACCACACATGGCAGGGCCTTCTTGGTGGTAGCACCCTAGTAGTAGAACAACCAGTACTCCCTGAAGCTGCTGTAATTTAGGTAATATTTAAAAACACTTGTTTGTGCAGGCTTTTGGAATTTAAGCAAGTGATCTATTCAGGTTGGCCCAAGACATTTTGCTGCCTGAGGTGCAGAACAGATGGCACCCATTCCCATTCCATGGACAGAACCAACAGGACTGACAGTTAAATCTTTAACACTGGCGATGGGACAGCATCCTCCCATCACACCTGAAGACAGCAGGGTACCTTAAGAGGAACAGGGCAGGCCAAGTAGCACACAGATCTTGGCTTCAGCATTTTGCTGCTGCCTCCCAGCAGCTGCTGCCTGAGCTGACTGCCTCACTCTGCCTAATGGTAGGGCTGGCCCTGTGTCTATTTACCTTTTTGTCAGCAATAATAATAATAATAATAATTTATTTATTTATAACCCGCCTCTCCCCCCGGATTGAGACGAGGAACAACAATAAATATAAACATAAGAACCACAAAATAGATAAAATATTAAAACAAAAACTAATACATTATTAAAAACAATTTAAAATTCAACTGGGTAAACAAGAAAAAATACATCATTAAAAACATCTTAAAATTCATCTGGATAGGCCTGCCTGAAGAGATCTGTCTGCACGACTCTCTTAAATTCAAGGAGACTGCTAATTTGTCAAATCTCCTTCGGCAGGCCATTCCACAGTCTGGGAGCAGCAGAAGAGAAGGTCCTCTGGGTAACACTCGTCAGCCTGATTCTGGCTGATTGGAGTAAATTCTTACGGTTTTTATTGTATTTTTATTTTATATTTTTTACTTTTAAATTTTATTTATTATGATTTAATTATCTTTTTGTGTTGTGTTGTATTAGTAGTAGTGTTTATTTAAATTATAGATTGCTGACTATATCTTAAAAGATATCTCTAAGCAGTTTAAAGGGGATTAAAAATAAACAAAACAAAGGATTAAAAATTGCAAAATAAAAATATACAATTAAAACATTTAAAACATTTAAAATCAGAGACAGAATATGAAACAAGACAGAGAAAATGCACAAACCGGGCAGCATAATCAGTCAGGGAAGGCTTGGGTGAAAGTAAAGAAATTTATATTTATTAATATAACTTGTTAGCCACCCTGTGCTCTTTATATGGAAGGTTGAGATATAAATGAAATAAATATATAACCTGATTAAAAACTCTGGCCAGCTCCTGTGCAGTTTTGCCATTGATTGTGATTCCATTAACACTAATCCAGGAATATACAAAAAAAAAAGCAAATGCTTTATTAATCAAAAGCCCCTCCAACAGCTCAACAGAGATCTAAACACACAACCACACTCATTCAAGACTCTTACACAACTGCCCTGAACGTGGTGTACAGGAGAAATACACTCAACAAAAGTTATGCAAAACCAACCAAGAAGAGCAAAGAATGAAATAAAACAGAAACCTAAAATTCTGGGAAGGTATGGTTTCCCTATGGCAAGGGAGGTACTGTCCTATGTTTCCCTATGATCAGGTGTGATTTCCCTATGGGCACACATGGTTTCCCTATGAGCGGATATATTTTCCCTATGGGCAAGTATGGTTTTCCTATGGGGAGTTACTGTTTCCCAAGGGTTTCCCTATGGGCAGGTACTGTCCTATGTTTCCCTATGAGCAGGTGTGGTTTCCCTATGGGCACACATGGTTTCCCTATGAGCGGATATATTTTCCCTATGGACAAGTATGGTTTTCCTATGGGGAGTTACTTTCCCAAGGGGCAAGCATGGTTTCCCTATGGGCAGGTACTGTCCTATGTTTCCCTATGAGCAGGTGTGGTTTCCCTGCTGTGGGCAAGTAGTGTCATTTGTTTTAGTATGTCCCTTCAAATGTGGTTTAAAATCTGACACCTGCTTTTGTTTTGGATTGTAACTTGCAGCCCAAGCAACATGGGTACAACTCTTCTCCCCCAGGCGTGAAAAATGTGTACCCGGTAAGATTGCCATGCTGTACACGCATACTTGGCAGCAACCCTACCGAACGCACCAGGACTTGCCGCTAAATATGCATAGATTCGTTAACTTCGTTTTCTGCTGTTCTCCGTGTTTTTTATTCATACGATCATAAAACGCGTGGGACCTTGCCTTGTTGCAACTGCAAGATGGATGCTGCACGGGTTAAAGCAGGAACTGCGTGTCTGTCGACGGAGTCCAGCTCATCGGGGGTTGAGAAACGCATACAGTAAAGCCGTTCTCACGCTTGACGCCTAAGCGCAGTTGCTGGGAATTTTAAACTCCATTCAAATGATTGCAACACGCTGCTCAGTCCTATGAGCCTTTCGGCGCGATGTTCGCCTGTTGCGTTCAATGGGGATGCATCCCAGGTAGGTGCGTGTAGGGCTGCAGCCCGTAAGAGTACAATTCTGAAGTACATCCTCACCGCAGTTTTTAACTGGGCTTGCTTTCTAATCAATGGGTTTAGGAATCCAGCCGGAGTTGCTCGTCTAGGTTTAGGATCGGGTGGCTTTGAATTTCGGCTCCCGGTTGCATCGTGCCAACGCTCCCGTCCGGGGCGGGATCTGGCTGTAAGACCGCGGCGTGGGAAATCATCGTAGGAAGATGAGTAAACCCCATTGAGCTCAATGGGGTTCCGAACGGACGGCCAGGAATTGCGCTGAAGTTCCCGACGCCGCTGTGGGCAAAGCGGCTGCCCCGTCGGGCACCTTTCCGCTCCCTCCGGGCAGGGCTTCGTGTAGCCTCGGCGCAGTTCCGATCGGCCCCGCCCCTAGAAAAGCCAGCGGCAAGTAACTCGGGGGGGGGGGGGGCTGCTCTAGAAAGCTGCCTGTGATGGTTGGAGGTCCAGGAAAGCCAAGGTTGGGAGGACACGCTGACCTCTTGCACGGCGTGGAGGGACCAGCGGAAGGGGTGAGTCCTGCTTCCACCCCTCGTTTTGAACCCTCCACAGAGCTCTTCCCCCGAGGGTCACACTCTTGAGCCCACGGAAACGCCAACAAGCCGATGAAGTGGGTGGGCGTCGCCTCCCTTTAAAAGAAGGACGTGTTCTAAACACGTTGGAACGGGTTCAGAGGAGGGGTGAGGAAGGTGGGCAGCGTGGTGGAAAACAGCGGAGGAAAGGTTGAAGGAAGAGGGTAGATCGAGCTTGGAGAAGAGAAGCTACAGCGGGGACATGGCAGTACGCCTCAAACGCTCAGAGGGGCTGGTACAGAGAAAAGAGCAAAAAGGTTTATTGCCCCAAAGGGCAGGACTAGAACCATGGGGCTGAAGTTATGGGAGGGTAGGTTTTGGCTGAACGTTAGGGGGAAACGACTTAATGGTAAAGGTATAGTTTGGCAGAAAAAGCAATTAGGAAGGAGTGGTGGGTTCTGTTTCGCTGGAAGTCTTCAAGAAGAGACAGGACAGCCATCAGTTGTGCGTGTTCTAGCTCTGGTTTTTCTGCATCAAGCAGGCGATCTGACTAGATGGCCTACAAGTCCCCTTCAATTCACTAGAATAAGGAGATGATCCACCTGAATCCATCGTACAAGTGGCCCAGAATACTCTCCTACTCTCTCTTAGGGTGATCACATTAGACATTAAGTTAAAGGAATGTTTGAGTCCCATGTTTCGGATTCCCTACATTTTTTTTGTGCAAAAATCAGCTGCGTGTCACACTGAAAAGCACAATCTCTTGCTTGAAATTAATCCAGAGTAATTGCCCTCCTGACATAGACACTCTTGAAATATGTAGTGGATTGGTCAAACGAAAACAAGGAGCCCCGTTACCATCATTTTGCCACTGTGTGAACATAAAGAGGGGTTTCTAAAGAGTAGCCAAGTGATGTTGAGTAGGCTGAGTACAGAGAACCATTTCAGGAATAAGAGAAAAAAAAAGTTCTTTGGAGCATGCAAACCACTCCAGTTTATCTCCAAATATTGGATACTGTAATTCCAAATAGGATTATTTACAAAATATGATACATAGACTGATTTGATTTTTAAAGCTTTTTTAAAAAAAATCATATTACAATACAATATGCATGCTTACAGAAGTACCCATCTTATTGGCATATCTTCTCCAACACCTCCCATGATCCAAGCCCAGCAAACTAAAAGAGGGGGGAAGATGGAGGGTGACGGGAGGAGAGCTAGAAGAGATAACCGGAATTGGGTGGTGGGCGGGATTGATTTTTAAAATGCGTTATCATTCAATGAGTAAGTGAAGGTATGAAGAATGACTTTTAAATATCTTTTAATAAAAAACTTGCAATTCATGTACAGTGATGTTCTAAACATGTTTACCTAGAAGTAAGTTTCAGTGAGTTGAGCATGACAGGTTGCTATCCTATGCCCACTTAACTAGGAATAAGCCTAAAGGAAATTAATGAGACTTACAATTGCACTGTTAATTCCAGGTGAGAGTGCACAGGAGTGGAATTTTAAAACACTATGTTAACTCTCCAAAGAATGGGGAGGGGAACCACTGGAATTTTTTTTAAAAAAACAATTAGTGCTCTAAAAATGTATCACTTTCTAACAAGTGTTCTATTCTGCATTTTCTTGTGGAGTATTTATATTTTATTTCTATCCTATCTGTAGACCCAAAAGGGTCCCAAGCTGGCTTAAAGTAAAACACAGTTGTATTACTTCTATTCCCTCCAACACCATGCATTGAACTGGAATAGTATATTTCCCCCTACCCCTCAAAAGCCCCGTTTGCATTAGAGTGCAATCCTATGCATGGTTGGCTGCAGCATGCTTGGAGTTTAGGACTTTTCTCTCTCCTTTTTTTGGACTAAACATGATTAGGATTGTGCCCTTAAAGTTTTAAAACTGATGAAGTGGACAGTGTTGATGAAAGCTTATGCCGGAATAAAATTGTTGTTCTTTAAGGTACCACAAAACCCTTTGTAAGTTTAAATTGAGTTCTGCAGATTGTAACAAAGCTACTGGTGTTGATACCTGAATAAAAAATACCTGTACTGAGAACGGTTCCCAGATTTATGAATTGTTTTATTAAAAGAAATACCAGACATTTGGTTGTTTAAGTCAGTACCAATTTAATTACTGAACTTCTAGACGGATGCTACAGTGGGGCCTACGTCTGCACCTAGGTTGGTACTGTTGGTGTACTATAGGAAATGCCTGCTCTTCTGTACCTCAAATTATTTGTAGATAAAACAAATAGTTCCATACATTTTAGAGAAATTAATTAGGATTTGTTTTGAAGAGAAAATGCAAGGGCATCCTCCTGGTTAAAATTATACTCTAAGACAATTTATTTATTTATTTATGTCCTCCTGACAAGCAGGGGGAGCCTGATTATATAGGCAATCTAGGGGTACCTCTAGACGGTCACTTTCCCTAATGGTGGCTTCGGAGTGGCAGCAGGTGGATTACATGACGCTGCTGTCACTCTGAAGCCATCTAGGGGCAAAGTACCAAAGCTCCGCACTAAAAAAAGTGGGGCATTTAGCCTGACTTTTTTAGTTTTGAGCGATGCGACGACGGCCTTTGCTGTCTGTCGCTGTTGCTCTGGAGCTTCTGCGAGGTGTGCCCAGTCTATGGCAACCACTAATTGGTCTCCATGGGCTGGGCAGGGAAGGGAGTGGAACAGCGAACCATAAGCTTGCTGGACTGCCTCCGCACCTCCGCAGGCCTCCCCCCATTGTACAAAGTTTAAAAAAACCTATCCTTCGAAGAGGTGCGGGCGCGGTGGCGGCAGCAAGAAAACCCACCGTGGGGTCCTTCCACTGTAGATGGGCGGAAGAAGCGCAAATGCATGTCGCGCCACCTGCCGCCGGCGGTGCAAAGCCAACCAGATGCCATCAAGAGGAGGGCTAAGTGATAGTCTAGGGCACCAAGTTAAGTGGAGTGTCAAATTCCAGGGGGGGGGGTACAAATTAAAATAAGAATACTAATAAAAATATCAAAGATGTCATTGTTTCAGTTCTGGTGCATGTACAGAGGGAGCATGACTGAGGTTGTGGAGGTGAGCGAGGGACTGACTGGGGATGGTGGTGCTAAGTCAGGGCACCTGGTCCTCCCTGAAGAGACACGGGATATTCTCCTGTTCTGCTGCTGCTCCCAGTTGGTAGCAGGGAGTGAGAGCCCCCCCCACACACACACACACACATCAGGGCAGTCACTTCTTTTTTGCCCTTGGAGGGCTGAGCCAAGGGGTTGGATGTGCCTCCTTGGCCATGTTGGCTCAAGGATGCAACCAGGAGCTGTCTTCCAGGGACCTTTTTTCCAGACTGTGATCTTCTCCTTTGTTGTTTTATCAGACCTTCTGTGCTGATATAATGCTTAGTTTAAAAAACTGGGAGCGCATTTTATTATAAATGATAACATTTCTGCTTCTGAATATGCAGTGAATGCACGTGTTGCCTAATTAAATGAAAAATAGGGGCAAAATGTTTCCCAGTTTACCAAATATTTCAGCCTAGATCTGCCCTTGGTTCGCCTAGGATGCCAGTTTCTGGCAGCTAGTTTAGGGTCACCCCTGTTGACAAGGCACTCAAACCAATTCACAATTTAAACCACTAAAACAAATAATACAAAAGTCAAAACAATAAAACAGCAAAGGCTATTTCTGAGGCTATTGGTAGTCTCTTCAAGGGCTGGTGATGCATGAACTGCCTTGCCCTCAGGGTGTACAGGTTTTTTGTAGCAGATGAGGAGTGGGGGAGGGACTTTTCCAACTGACTTTAAGCTGTTAATGCTCTTTCCTCCAGAGCAGATAACATGAATTTCTTTTTCTGGGCTCTCCTCCTCTTCTTCCTCCTCCTCAATAGTGATGCTAACCACTGGGATGAAGATCATTCTAGGAATGAAATAAAAACAAGCTCTCCGTCTCTGTCCCTTCAAATAATCTATGATGTTCAAAATCTTAAAGGAGAGAAAAATACCCTTCAGAATAATTAAATATGGTCTATTATGGATTTAAAAGTCCACTCATTTCAAAAGCATCAGTATCTTTGTAACTGCATTTTAAGTGGGAATTAAAATAGCCTCCACTATAAAATAGTGTCAATGGTTAATTAGTGGACAAGCCAGTGTGTGAATTGGGGACAGATAAATGGAATAGGTAAATAAAGGTGGGGAGAGTATAGGAGGTCCAAAGTTATATGGATTTTAATGAGGGGATACAAAGGGAACTGAAAATGGCTGAATTTGAAAAGGTGGGAACACTTGAAACCATCTCACGTTTACTCATCAGGTTATGTCAGGGGGGCTGTCTATACGGTTTAAAAACCCCATGGTGACTGTGTGGTGGTTCGGCGTCACTTATACAATGCAGCAGTCACCTCACAGCCACTGTGGGGCTTTCCCACGAAGCTGCGCGATGGAAATGTCGGAGACTTACCCAAACTTTTCGTGCCGGAGCGATGTCACTTCAGCTCTTCTGCTGTCTGTTCTTGCTCCAGTGTTGTTCCTGGACAGAAGATGACCTGCGATTGGTCGCTGGAAGCTGGGGGAGGGGCAAGAGGTGGGCCTGGCGAGCTGAATAGCTGCTGGAAAGCCTGCGCTGCCTCCAATGGGGATTACTCGCTGCCACCCCTCAGCAGCAGTTTGGCAGAGAGTGGTGTCAACATGGCGTTGTGATGGCAGGGTTAAGGAGTTCTGTCGACTATAATTTTGCAAGTGAAAATTAAGTTTAAAACTGCCATGTAAAAACATGTAGTGGACCCTTTTTGATGAAAGGTTTCCTGAGGTTGTAATGGAAGAAACTTACTAGAAAGAATATACAAAATTACCTGAAGGAAAAGACTGAAGAATTGGGGGGAAACAGATGTGCATAAATGCAAAGCTGAATGTGGAATTGCAAGGCTGACTGTAATGTGGACAACAAGATCAGTCAGTTTGAGAAGGAGACTGGACAAAAAACATCAATAAAATAAGTCCAAAACTTGAAGCAGGGGTGTTGCCAACAGGTGAAGTAGCAATCCAGGCTTCAAGTGGAAAGGTGATGTCCTTTAGCAGTGGAAAGAGGAATTTCCAAGTGATAAAATGAATCCAATTAATGTACAACCAGGATACATTGTCAAAGGACATGTGTCTTGCACAAAGATGCATTGTACAAAGATTTGGGAAAAAGAGCATATATGGTAAACCAAGATCAGCAGATCTCTGTGGAAGATATGGACATCAGAGAAACAGATGTGCACAGCATGCCTCCTGCTTCTGTTCTGAGTATACAACTGAGGTTGACCACTTGGTTCTATGGCTGCCTCTACAAGAGGCATTTAAAGCTCTTTCAAGGCGCATTAAAAAAATTACCTCTACAAGAACGGAGCGCAAATCAGGCGTAGAGGCGCGTTTTCTCTCCGATTATGCGCATTATCGAATGCGCGTAAAATAGCGAGTTTTATTTTGCTCCGGCTGTTAAAGCGCATTTTGCCTATGTGAACAAGCAATTCTCCGCATAAACTACCTGTAAAGCGCATTTGAAACAACCGGTAAGGTCACCTGTTGAGTGCTCAATTACCTCCTGCATACAAGCATTTCCGATAAAGCGCTTCCGAGAAGATGCGCATAATCGGAGGAACAGGCGTAAAGCCGAATTCTTGTAGATGAGGCCTATTGCTCCAACACTAGTAACTATTTGAGTGAATGTGACAAGTGTGAATGGATTGAAACTAACTGAATTTTATCTGAATAAAGGTGTTTTAGATATTGCATTTGGTTTTTGGAGACTAAGTGGCTGAATTCGGACAAAACGATAGTCAGTACAACTGACGATTGTTTTCCCCACCCCAGTTGCTTATTGTGTCGTCCGAATTCATCCAGTGACTAGGTTTGGGCAATTGCAGCGAGGGATGCAACCATCATGGCTGCTCTCCCGGTTCCCCTGTCTGCTGTGCACACAATTGTCATTTACATTATTCTCTCTGCTGCAGTGTGGGTTAGCTGTTGTCTGAATCCAGCACACATTGTAGGATGGGTACGACTCCACCATCACCCCTCTGCACACCGAGTTTGGAAGACACGCAGGAAATAATGGTAGTCGCAGGGCCGGGGGGAGCAGCCCTGATGGTTGCTTCCCTTGCTGCGATCATCCGAATTTGCCGCAGGATCCCAGCAAACTGTAACAAAACCCCTTCTCTTGAGCAATGTAAATTCACTTTGCACAGTTCACTCTGTTCAGTTTTAGGACAACCGTTAAAATATTTTTTTTAACTAGTGTTCATCTTTGTCTTGGTGATAAGACTGGTGTGGAATTTTATCTGAGAGTCCCATGTCCTGTAGTTCCTTCCCATCCCTTTCAAACTACTGCTGTTTTGTTCCTGGTCCTTTCTGATAATAATATATATTACAAAAAAACATGAGAACGGGTAGATATTTGACTGGGAATTTTTGAAACTCAGTGCTTTAGCTGAAAATATCTCATTTTACATTATTTTGAGCATACTTTCTTGTTAATATTCAGTTTTAAAATTTACAAACTGAAACATATGCATTAGGGTTTAAAAGAAAGTAGCCACTATTTTAGAACTTTGTTTCGTTGTCCAGCCAAACTTCTTGTTAGCTGGACAATGAAACGTATACAATATAATTTTCCATTTCCCCTTAATGAGGAACTCTATTAATGTAAAAATGTCCTTTCCTTTGTGGGTTTTTAGCAAGACAGCCCTCCTCATGCTGTAAATCCTATGTTATATCTACCTTCTAATGTGGAAATCCTTAAAGCTTGCTTGTAGAAACCACGTTTTGAGTAGGCATAAAGTTTAATGGAGTCAAGGCAGAGACAAATCTGTAGTCACTGTTGCCTTATTTATTTATTTATTTATTACATTTGTATACCGCCCCATAGCCAAAGCTCTCATGGATCATTGAAAGGAATGAAGCAGGCCCATTGCATGCTTTGGGCCAGACATCTAGTTGTGTTTTGTAATGGGTCGGTAATGTTAAGATCAATATTGCAGAAGAATTTGAGCCCCAGTTAGATGGTTTAGCCGAGGCTTTAAGAGCCCATGCTGTAATTATGCTATCCTGTATTTAATAATTTAAAATATTTATAAATCACCCTTAATTATCAAATCACAGGGTGGTGTACAAAATGCATTAAAAACAAAAGAAAAATACAAAGATAAAAATAACAACAAAGAAAATCTTTCAAGCCAGGTATTAAAATCAGCAAATGCTTGCGTATACATATAAGTTTTCAACAGGCACCTAAACGCACCTGTTGCACTGCAGGAGGGAGGGAATTTCAAAGGTAGGGTTGGCACAACAGGAAAGGCCCTTCCTCTAGTTGCTGTCAGATGTACCTGGTCAGGTGATAGGACAACTAGGAGGCTGTGATCTGTAGAATTCAGTGAACTGGCAGGCTGATTTGGGAGATGGCGATCCCTCAAATTGCCTGGTTCCAAGTTGTTTAGGGATTTATATATATATTGATAACATCACCTTGAATCTGGCCTGGTAATATATTGGAAGTGAGTGCAGTTCTCTAAACAAAGGTGTATCATGCTTGTGGTAGTCTACTCCCCACTCAGTAACTTTACTATCGAATTCTGCACTAGTTGCAGTTTCCGGACCAGCCTTTATACCAAGGGTGTATACTAGTGTTCCCCCAGACATTATTCTTGGCACCCACTAAGCTGCCCTACCCCTCCCACATTTTATAATTAGCATATTGTCTTACCGGCAGCTGGGATTTCTGTGAATTTTTTTTGTTATTGCTACTTATCACTACGGGTTCAAAGGAGTTGTTTAGTGTGCTGGGGCTCAGACCCGATATCTGACTTGTACTCAGTCTTTGAGGTAGGTGCTTCCCAGGGCAGCCATTTTGTGGTGGTGCTCAAGACAGTTTCTCAAATTGCCAAATGTGTCCATGGGTCCAAAAAAGTTGCCTACCCCTACTATGTCCGTTTTATTAGGGGTGGGGGGACATTATTCAGGTATTCCCAAGGCTGATCAAAGACATTTCAATGCTTGAGGCGGAAAAGTTAAATGACTCCTCACCAGTAAAAATGAAATAAAATAGTGTAATAAATCACAATTTGCTACCCTTTTGTACTTCTCCAAATCGGATGTCTGAAGCGGCTTGACTCACTTAGCCCAATGGTAAGGCTGGCTTTGGGTTTGCCTAAGATTATTTGAAATTTAAAGTTGATTAAAAATAACAATTTGAATGACAGTTTGAAAGAAGAATATGAAGTGTTGAATTGAGGATGGCCTTTTCAGAAAGACTTTTCTGTAGAATAATAGTTCTGTTCTGGTCAGCATATATGAGTGCATATCGTTTCCATTCAAAACTTTCAGCAAAGGCCCTATTCCTGTACTAGAAGATTTAGTTTTGAATGATACAAACACAAAAGTATAGAGAAATTCCCATACTGTATCTTAAAAATAGAACGCCTGTACTGTAATACTGTAATAAGTACTGTAAGCAATACTTACGAAGTTATATTGCAATTGTAAAGTTACATAGCTGCAGCCAATAAAGGCTTTGCATATAAATATCCACCTGAAGGCTGAACACCTTTGTTTGGTTCATTACTCAACAATACAATCTTATACATATCTACTCAGAAGTAAATCCCAATGGGCTTACTCTCAGGTAAGTGAGGATAGGATTCCAGCCAAATTGTATTCCAGCAAATAGGGGAATGAAACAAGAATGTGTCTTGTCTCACTTCTTGTTTTGTATTTTATATAAATGATTTACAGTTTAGTTCTAACTCCCAGAACTGCTGTCTGGAGAGGGTTGGGATGGAGCAGAGGAACTCTACCAGCAGGGACCACATCCACCCTGGATTGCCCAGTTACTCCCAGGCCCCCTCCACAAGAATGCGCCTTTGCGCCTGGTTCCGCGATTATGCGCATTATCGCGGAGGCGCATTTACTCACAATCCCTCTGCACGGGAGGCGGCGAGAAGCGGTGAAGCGCATTAAAAGATGCCCAAAAAGCGCTTTCCAGGTAGTTAATGCACATAATCGCTTGTTCACACAGCGAAAATGCGCTTTAATGGCCGGAGCAAAATAAAAGTCGCTATTTAACGCGCGTTCGAAAATGCGCATTATCGGGGAGATAACGCGCCTGTACGCCCGTTTTGCGCTCCGCTGGTGTGTAGGTAAAATTTATAATGAGCCTTCAAGGCTCATTAAACGCCCCGTGTGGAGGAGGCTCCAGGGAAAGCTCTCTAGATGTAAAACCAGCATCAGTGGTGTGCTGCTAGCAGTAGCCCCCAAAACTAGGCATTCCAGGTGCAGCCTGGGAACCCTTGGATCCAAGGCCCTCAGTTCTCCATGAGGCTCAGGATTATACCGATATTTCCCTTTCTGATGGAATTAACAAGAGGGAAAACTGTTGTTACTGTTTTAAATTCCAGAGATGGAAGAAAAAGGTAAGTCCGCCCCATGCCTGGTCACCAGAACATATCTGTGGATATCTGCTTAAAGCTGATATAGGCTGCCTCTACAAGAGGCATTTAAAGCTCTTTCAAGGCGCATTAAAAAATTTACCTCTACAAGAACGGAGCGCAAATCGGGCGTAGAGGCGCGTTTTCTCTCCGATTATGCGCATTATCGAATGCGTTAAATAGCGAGTTTTATTTTGCTCCGGCCGTTAAAGTGCATTTTGACTATGTGAACAAGCGATTCTCCGCATGTCAACAGTTTAAATCGCGTTTCGGTCGTCCAGTAATGCGCTTCGCCGCCTCTTGTACAGAGGTATTAGGCGTAAATGTGCTTCTGCGAATATGCGCATAATCGCCTAACCAGGCGTAAAGGCGAATTCTTGTAGATGAGGCCTCAGACATACTGCTTTTTCCATTATGACCTGAGTAAATTTCCAGGGGGGGAGGGGGGGAGCACTTAATGCATTCAGCTGTTTTAAATGGGAAGTATCGCAAAATTCTCTATAATCCATATCATTGTATTTGTGGATTCTTTAGTTGCCCTACCTGCTTGTTAGTACCGATAAAAGGAAGATACACTATCTTGTTGATGTTGTTTTTGCAACAGGAGCAGCAAACAGCATCTACTGTTATATTTTGAGAGTCCTGCTAATTCAAAAAGCAAAGATGTATGTTCTTAAACCATGAAAGTAACTATTTTAATTGTGAACCAATAGTAAATGTTGCTGTGTTTTGCCACTTTGTCTGTAGTCAAATAAATAACCCATTAACTATCTGTATTGCTACTTACCCACTGTGGCAAATTCGGTTCCTGTTTGAAGAACTTTAAAGAAGCTGAATAATACAATTATTTTATCTTACCCTTCTCACCACTCTTTTGCTGCCTATGATATCCTCCTTTGCTGTAGCATCACTGCTTGCGTTGCTGCCTCAGTGCGCAAATCAACTGGACACAACCAGGCTTCTTCTTCATGTGATCCAATGGAGTAGCTTCAGGAGAAAGCACCTGGGCATAGTTCTTTTTACATATTGGCTCGGTTTGAACGACACGATAATCAGTGGAGGGGGGAAGAGGCAACCGCCAGTTGTGTTGCTTATTGCGTCGTGTGGCAGGCAACACACAATGCACACACCACTGACAGTAAGCTATTTGGGACAATTAAACAAGGGAGAAAAACAAAGGGCTGCTCAGTTGTTTCTCCCGAAATCCGTTAAGTGTTGTGTGTCGGGAACCCCCCTCTCTCCATGTACTATTCCACTCGGTCATAGAGTTCGCCGGCAGGAGCAGCTGAACACCCCCGCCTCCCTGCCCGGCCACTCCTATACAGCCAGCAGAACTTGCGGTGCATGATGGGATACGGCCAGAGGACTGAGGGAGAGGGGAGAGAGGAGACGCAACAGTCCAGAAAGACGCTGGGACTTTCAGCCACGCGGCAGGGGGAGGGACAACATGTCGTATGGGCGCACCGGCAAACTAACGCACGGTGAGTGGGTTATTAACCCTTCCGTTGTCTAAAGTGTCATCCAAACACACCCATTGTGTGTATGGGCTGGTGTCACTGCACACAGACACTTCTGAGCCGTCCCCTAGTGGCTAGGGCCTAGTTATTAGCTCTATATGCACAGTGCACAGATGTGCAAAGTAATCTTTTTTTAAAGTAATTGGAACAGAAAAAACTTGATTAGGTCAGCAAAATTGGCTTTCACTTCTTTTGGTCAGTACCAAGTTTGGGGAGGTGTCAAACCACTCTAAAACTGGCTAGGATCATTTCCCCCCCTGATCTTTTGGAAACCCCCACCCGAGCTCTAATAATGATATAAATGGAATCTAAATATCCAGAATAACAAAATGCTTCTAAATTGTCACTGTCGCTGTTTTATTTACTTCTCTTAAATTTCTTTAATACAGGAAGTGATGGAAGTAATACTGAATGTTAGTCCTGTGGGAACTAGGATTAGCCACTTCCCATTTAGATAAATAGAAGAGATTTCAGTGGGAGTGTGTTATGTGTGTGGGTGTGAGAGAGTGAGAGAAATAGTGTGTGGTGTGTGTCTGTGTGTGTGTATCAGTGATAAATATGGTGTAGCAACGAAAATATCTTAAAACAAAGCAAGCCATGTTGGTACCTAAGAAAAATGGCAAAAAACACAGTCACACCTCACAAAATTGTGGGCAGCCTTTCAGGGTCTCCAGATCTCTTCATCAGATGAGATGTTATATAAAGCACGGGGGCGGGGGTGGGGGGGGAAGAGGGGGGAAACTGACCTGAAGGTGAAGTTATAAAATCTGCATGTTTTCAGAGTCATAAGGTGGAAGGTAGGAGGAGTCACAGATTTTGCGCTCGATTCTGACCTGCACTTTTCCCAGAAAGTTCTCTCTTTGGATTTTGTTCACCTTTTCAGCTCAAAGATGAAGAAAAGCTCTCAGTATGCAGCAAATTGTGCTACGGCATTGGAGGTGCTCCAAACCATATTGCTGGCAGTGCCACCTCATTCTATTTGCAAATCTTTCTCTTGGATATAGCTCATGTAAGTAGTTTGGGAAATTTAAATTACCTTGAACTCCAGGTATAAGTAAGAGGGTGTCATCCTTGATAATGCCATATGTGTTAACTTTGTGTTTGGATAATTCAGCTTTCTTACAAATCTTCAGTTAGGATAAACCAAGGAAACACTTGGTGAACTTGTTAGTAATTTTGCCTCCTTATAACAAGTGAGAGCCAGTGAGGGATTGTTGTGTAAGAGGAAGTGTTGAACCTCATCTTCCCCAATGAATGGATTATTAAAGGCGGAGGGATTAGGCTCTGAGACAGTTTTTTCACTTAGGCAGCAAATGGAGGTTGACCCTTTCCATCTCCCTTCCATACCCACAATAATCATGTGGTTGCACTTTCTTGGTGGCTAAACCCTTGATAAGCACTTTAGGGGACTGCTGAATTAATATGGATCCCCAAATCAATGTCCAGAGTGCAGATGATACTTGGGATAGGATAAAAAACAACAACCCAAACTGTGAAATTTTACATGCAGAGGTTTGGAGGAGTTTTTGTTAAATCCTTTCTGAGGACCACTGCACACATTTCAGCCACTCTGTAGAGGCTGTTTTAATCAGGAATGCACAACCTTTACAGCTCTGAGGGCTGAATCCAGTGATGGCAGAGGGTGTGGAGACCACACATGTGTGCACAGGCATACACACATGCATGCATATATGGGCATGATGCATGCTTTAACATGCATGCTTTAACCTACCCACCCCCCACATCCCAGAGATTCACAGTTGCTGAGGGAGGAGGGCTTTAGCCTCCTTCCTCTTCCAGTGACCTAGATGGGCATGGGGGCTGTACAACAGGCACCTGAGAGTTGCGCACCTCTGATTTGAATCAATCTAAGTGGCAGTTGTCCCCCCCCCCCCCACATACACACAAGTGAGTCTATTTGCCCCATCCCCTGTTAGACCTTTGGACAAATTTGGGATAAAATGGTCAATTGTGTGATTGATGTGCACTCCTAGGAGTTTGTCAGTTGCCTGACTCGTGTGATTACTGCATACCGAAGTTGCCAGGGTGGCATGGGAAGCAACTCTCACACTCTTCAGGTAGGGTCTCTATCAATCCTCAAATACTGGATAGCAGTTATGAGAGGCGTTGGACTGGGAGTCGGGAGATCCTGGTTCTAGTCCCCACTCGGCCATGGAAACCCACTGGGTGACTTTGGGCCAGTCACAAACTCTCAGCCTAGCCTACCTCACAGGGTTGTTATTATGAGGATAAAATGGAGAGGACAAGGATTATGTACGCTGCCTTGGGTTCCTTGGAGGAAAAAAGGTGGGATATAAATGCAATAAT
Source organism: Anniella stebbinsi (assembly GCA_029215795.1). NCBI lineage: Eukaryota > Metazoa > Chordata > Lepidosauria > Squamata > Anniellidae > Anniella > Anniella stebbinsi. Next base: position 125,994,345 of record JARDYH010000003.1, on the reverse strand, counting down.
AAATAATAAATAAATGTGTTATAGTGTAGACCAAGTACTTTGATTTGCTTGTCTTTTATATACTGTCGTAATTTTGTACTTTAGTTAGAAAAGCTACCCAAAAAGCTTTTGAATTGGAACTTAGTTATTTCTGCTTTCCAGTGAAGTGAAACAGTGCATTTCAACCAAATAGGTGAAGGAGAAGGGTCTTAAACACAAACTTCTTGACTAAATTTCAGTGACAGAGTGTGCACGAATCTAGCAGCACCTCTTCACTACCTAGTAGCAAGAGCTAGGTTTTAGTTTAGCATTTGTCATTCTTTATTCTAGAAAGGCCTTAATTTTTCCTCTTACTTTTTGGTTGTCATTTCACATGCCATCTGAAAGTTGTCTGTGGAGAGTGGTTTAAGAATCATTATGCTATTTCATTGACAGTAAACATAATGTTAGTTTGTTCCTCTCTGGTGACAGGGAGTTAGTTATCTGTTTGATAACATTCAGGAGCAACTAGCATGTTGTGTGGTGTGCATACTTATTTAGACACTTATCTTAGTTTTCTTTAAATAACTCTGGGGCAGCTTTCAAACCAGTCAACTGGTGCAAAATCATACCATAGAACCATCTAGTGACGAAAGAAAGCAGAAGTCAATAATCAAAACCTTACCATGTTTTTTATAATGCCCTGCAGTGAATTTTGGGAAGTTATTTTTACTATTTGATTCTTTTGGTGAATATACCTCAAGGTGGCTGTGATTTTTGGTCTTTCAGATTAGTCCATATCATGCCTCTTTGGTGCAATTCATTGGCAAAGGCATGGGAGCAGTTGCAGATCCTGTTGCAGGCTTTTTTATTAGTCAAAGCAAATGGACCAGAATTGGCCGACTCATGCCTTGGTAAGCATGCTAGCAATTTGGTTTCTTTTCTTCTTTGCTGATTGCATGTAACATATATTATCTTTTGTATTCTACTTGCATGTCCAATCCTTGGACAGTATGGATATTAAGGAACTTGTTGTTGTTTAAAAGTTCCCATTTTCAATCATAAATAGAATTTTGCAGTTATAAATAAAATGTACCCATGTAAAGAAAATTTCTTTGGGTGGTTGGGAGACAGATCAATGAGGTCTGAATCTAATGCAGAGATAGGAGCAAACTTATACTCCTTGATTTTAAGTGAGTTTAAATTACTATGTATTATTATTTGTTAATTGTTTTGACTATTCAAATTAATACATACCCTTTTCACCATAGGAATTTCTCTGAACTGTTATAGATGCTAAAAGAATATAAAGTGCACAAGTAGAAAACGTTAACAGTGCAATTTAGCATATTCTTGTTGAGACCATAGGAAGAAAGTATAAAGGCCTTACATAAGACAAAAATGCATCTAGTGGTTCAGAAATAACAAAAGAAAAACATGGTACAATAGGCAACAGATGTTTCAGAAGTCATCTCTTTATAAACTAGCTCAATAGCTTGCCCTTATTACTATAGCACCTGGTATTAAATATATAAAATATGAATATTTAGGGTTTCAAAGGGGATTTGGGAATATGAATCACAAAATCCAGGTGGGAAATGTTCACTAGCCATATCCTAATCTCTAGACCAACCATATCCTAATCTGTAGACCATCTCACTGCTAACAACCTGGTCCTTTAGATGTTTTGGACTACAACTCCCAGCATTCCTGACCATTGGCCATGCTGTCTGGAGCTAATGGGAATTGAAATCCAAAAATCTGGAGGGCATCAGGTTGAGGAAGGCTGCTGTAGATGTTATTGAAAGGAACTGGCTACAATTTTGTTAGAGAGGTGAAGTGGTTCTGAGCCATAAAGCCCAGTGAACAAGGGCCACAACTGATACAGGTCAGTTAATTTTAATATTAGATTTGCAGGAATTTCACCTGGCCTGCACATAACTGGAAGCCAAGCAGCAGAAATAAGTAACCATAGAGGGTGCAGAAATATAACCTCTTGAATTACACCTCCTTTTAAAGATACAACATGCCCATTTTCAAATTCATTCAAGTTCATCTTTATTTATTGATTTATACTTATTCATATTGTTATCCCAGCTTTCCCCCAGGGAGTAAAATGGGGTATATATTCAGTTATCCTGCATTCTCTTTACAAGAAACTAATCCTTGTTTTAGGATGTGAGATAGTGACTTGACATGAAATGATGGCATCACAGTAGAAAGCACTCTCCTTTGGGCTGTCTTTACGTGGGGAAAGCCTTGCGGTGGCTGCGGATCTGCGCTGCTTCAGTTATATGACACAGACGCAGTTTCACAGCCACTGCTGGGCTTTTCTGCAAAGCTGCACATTGAAAAAGCTGGGGATCTTCCACCATCTGACGTCACTCTGGGGCCAATCTGGGGGGGGGGGGGGGTAGTCCTTGGTGGAAGGTGACCAGTGATTGGTCGCCTTCCACCAGGAAGAGGGCGGGGGGTGGCTCCGGTACCCGGATGGCTGCTGGAAACCCTGCGCTCCCTCCTCAGCGTTGGGATTACCCGATGCTACCGTGGGAGAGCAAAACTGCTGGGTTTCTGTGTTAGTCAGCGCCAGTTCGGCACCATGAAACCAGCCCCTTGTCTCAGGAAGAAGCCAACACACACTTCATATTGTAGACTGTTTCTGTGTGACTGCATCATCTATAGCGGGATGATCTACACTGGCAAAGGGAAACGTATGCTGCACAGCTCTATGGTGGTCAGATCTGTGTTATTCTTGACTCATTAGAGTACCTTTTATCTTGGCTGTACACAGTCTTATCAGCCCCTTACAGAGCAAACTAAGTCTTGTATAATTCTGTTTTTCCCCTGAGAAATTGTAGCCGGTGGTGGTGGTGGTTTTTTAAACATGCTTTTCAAACAGCTTGTTATATTTTGAAAGCATTGTGTATTTAAACCAAAACTGTCCAACAGTAACACATGGAAGAAGAAACAACAACCTAAAACAGTTTATTTACTGGATTTCAAACTGAGAACAAGCAGGTTACAAGACAGAGGACTAAGATGTACTCATAAATCATTAGCATCTCTGGGGAAGGGACAAAATGCTTATCCCAGCACAGATAATATCCCGGTTTTTATAAGGCCCTTATATGAAATAGGTGCTAGCAGGCTGCTACTTTTCTAGCAAATTTGAGAGTTTAGGGAAGGATAAGGGAGGAACTTCTTTCTTCTCGGGTTATATGCCTGGATTTCTGTGATAATCCTTTCTTGTGCTGCGTAAAACATACCTCAGATTGTCCATTATAAAGGGACAGCAGCTTCTTAAGCATTACATTTTGCAAAATGTCTTTGTTGCTTTTGGACTCTGAAAAGTTGATTTAGCCCTTTCTAGTCTATATTATTTCAAATTGTAGGGGGTGAACCATATCTTTGAATTCTCACGTATGTCAAAAAGATCCCCATGTGTTGAAAATGAGGGAAAAGACTTAGCATTCTCCCTGATGGAATAGTTTTTTATGTGAAAATCTTGTTTCCATAAAGTTCTCCAACTGCACTCTGAAGAAATACAGTCCAGGAAGACTCACTTGTCATGTGTTAAGTTCTGCACTTGCCATTCGGCTCTATGAAAGAAGAAACTAAGTTGTAGAAAAAAAACATGATTTCTTACTCTCTCATTCTTACCATCAATTTCATAGTTGGTGAAACTAATTAATTCCACATTCGTTCCATTACTTCCAACTTCAACTCAGAGTGCTAGTTTGGACCTTTTAAAGCCCTTAATGGCTTGAAAACTGGGTACTTTTATCGACCATCTTATTCTATATGTTCCTCCCCACTTGCTCCATTCAGTGACCGGGTTTGGACAACATGCTGGGGCTCATCATGGGTTATTTAAGCCACGATAAGCCACAGCACCCACAAGTGCCGAGTTGCATATGCAACCTCCGCTCGGGGTTCATTGTGTCATGTGATCCTGGCAAACTGGGTTATGTGGAGATTAAACAATCCTTGCATGAACAACCCTTGCATAAGCCCAAAACAGACTATGGGTTATGTGAGGGCTGTTTAATCCTCACATAACCCACGTTTGTCAGGTTCGCAGGACACAACAACCCCAAGTGGGGGTTGTATATTCAAAAGGCAGCTGAACACATGCTGCACATGGGCTGATGTGTTGTATCTGAGTAGCTCATATCCCACTATCTGAAGTCTTGCTCCAGAAAGCATTGATGAATGATGTACATTAGATAGCTGAAGAGAGCAGGACTGTTTCAGTAGCAGCACCTCTCTGCACAAGGATCCCAACACTGTTTTCTATCCCATGCACTGTTGTGCCAGAAAATCCAGGATGAGAGGGATACAATAAGGCCATGCTAAAACAGTCAGGTGGTTGACATGAAACTCCCGTGCACTGAAAGAATACATGAGTGGGGCCGTGCAGGCTAGTCCTTACCCCTACTGGGTGCCTTAGCCACACACCCTGCCACTTATACCCACAGTTGAAATATTTCTTTGCGTTCTGCATATTCAGGCGGCATGGGACAGGGCTCTCCATACATAGTGATGTATGGGTATAGAACTCCTCCATGCAAGGAGGACCCTGATTGGATTAGAGTCCCTGCTTGCATGTGGGAATTCTATGCATGTCCAGACCTGTGGCAGAGCTAACCTATGCATTCCTGCAATGCCCCTTGCATGCTTTTTCAACATATGAGGGTTTCCTCTAAACTTGTCACAGCTGGTTCTATTTTGGTGGAAGAATGATCCACGCTCACCTTACAGGATCAGTCAGTGCAGTACTCTAGGAGCAGCCACTGCTGCCGGACATGTCATTGTACAAAGCTGAATATAATTTGCACCACAAAAAAGAGCTTGTCTACCCGTGTCCAATATCCCATTCTAAAGACTGATCTACACATCCTTTCAAAAGGAGCCGAACCTCCTGAGCAAGATCATTTCATAATTTCAGGGCCAAAACTGAAAAGACATTTACATAAAAATACACAAAAACACATCAGAGCTTAGTTTAATAGTTCAGTACAGTTAAGATATGCAAACTGTTGCCTCATTTAAGTGTAATTTTTTCCCAGTCTTGGGATGCTCTTTCATCACCTATCTATTTTCTTTAAATCTTGTTTTATGAATTGTGACCATTAAATTTTGAGGGACCAGAGGATGTCGACTTTCCTTGCAATCCTTCAAATCCAGCCACTAAATGATGCTTTTGATCCCCTAAAGCGAGATGGAAGAGTTATTGTACGGAACTAATGTTCCCTAATATTGTACCCCTTTCCCCTCTGCGGTCCTCAACTGCAAATAACCAGCTGACAATTACATTACAAACATGAATGGGAAGGGAGGGGTATGAAAATACTGGGCAAATAGCGTTGTTCTGATGGGATTAATCTGTGTTGTCTGTTCATTCAGTTTTTTGTTAATAGCATCTATGGTCATCTAATTACATTGTGTGGTGGCTGCTGTACAAGAACACTGGAGAATTCTGCTGTAACTAGCAGTCACGCTCTGGGGAATTAATTGCATCTGCTCATCACAGACAGATAACAAAGCTAGAATGTACTCGATGCTTTACACCAGCTTGACTGACATGCAGTTTATCAGCCCTGAGTGTCATTTCAGGGTTTGTTTAGAACCATGATCTGTCCTTCCTTGGAGTCATTGCCATCAAAATAGATCTAGTATCATAAAACACAGGGATGACTAAAGAGGGAATATTTTAAAGTGACAGTGATAGAGAGGCCTTCACCTCTTGCACATCTGAAGACGTAGCAATAGTGAGAACATACTATGTCTTGGGTTGAATGAAGTTGTAGTAATAATAATCATATTAAGCATCTAAAAGTGTTAGTTGCTCTACAAAATCTATTAAAACAAAACAAAAGAACCTCTTGCCCACAGCCTTAGAATATAATAAGTATGGTAAGTGTGAGGTGATGTAGTAGATGTAGTAGATATGGGCCCAAATTTCCACTCAGGCTGCTTCCAGGGAATGCTTTAATCATGTAATCGCCCTGCCTCATTCATAGGATTTTACAGGGAGAACCGGCAATGTTATCTTCCATTTGTAACCTTTTCCTATTGCTTTTATGTTCTTTTCTTACAACATAAACTACTTAAAGAGGGAAAGTCAGGATAGCTGCACAATGTCTTTTGTCTGGTAGAGCTAAGTGCCCTCTATCTGGAACCTCCCTTGGACATGAAGCTTACTGTTGGGGCCCATTTGCAGATACCATATACCACTATATCCTGCTTGGTGTGGCTCCTGCCTTTTCAATACCACTTTCATACCGTTTTCGTACCGCTATATCCTGCTTGGTGTAGGTCTGGCCTGAGTGACATTGGGCCAGTCATCTCTCAGGCTATTCTACTTCACAGGGTTATAGTGAAGATAAAAATGGAAAACTCTTATGGACATTACCCTATTCTCCCATGGATATTACCCTGAAGACAGCGCCAAATATAAATAGAGTATGATGAGAATGAATCTGCAAATGGGAATGAAAGCAAAATGGAATGTTCTTATGAAGTAGATATAGATTATCATAAGACAATAAGATGGTGATTTTGACGGTTGTTTCATCTCTGTATCTGAAATACTCATGAAGACTGAAAAGTAGCTTCACTGTTATATTGTGACTAAAGGTACTTCCATACTAGCCTCTCCCCACCAGGTCACTCAGTTGTTGTAGAGACTCCAGATGACATGTTGTCCTCCATTTTTAGTTGTTGTTTTTAAGTGAAGGGGGTTGGGAGAACTTCCATCACAAGTGTAGTGTTGTCACTTGGCATAGGACCTCCATCACACCTAATCCCCACCTCTGGTTTGCCTCTGTGTTTTTTTACCTCTGAGGCAGAAGTGCATCAAACTTATGATCCCTTTCACCTGAAAAGCAGCTCTTTTGCTCCTTCGCTCGTTAGCTCTTCCGCTCCACTCTACCCCTCCCCTTCTCTTTCTTCCTCCAGTCAGGTCCTGTCAGATGAGCACTTCAACCAGACCGCCTTTCTGCCGGGCAAAAATAGAACAACCCTTCAGTCTGGCTCTTTGGGGGCATTGAGGGAGTACAATTCTGTCTCTGCAGAGATTCAGGCATTGTAGGATTTTAAAAACTCTTTTGAACCTGGGATGCAAGGTTTGGGTTTTATACTGAGGCTTGGAGCCAGCTGCTGGGAGAGATCTCTTTTCCCTGCCAGGACCTGATGCAATCTATTCAAGCCCCAATTCCTTTAAAACTACATGGAGGCTTAGGGTACATTAAATGCACTTGGGGCAATAATCCAGACTTTTAGCGTTCTAGGAAAGGCTGAGGAAGAGGTGGGGTGTCAGCAGGACAGGCACAGCGTCATATGAATAACGTGCTGCAAATCGACACACCAGGCATGGCGAGAGTGCACTAAATCGCTGGTGTGATGGAGCTGTAGGTCTCCACTGGCAATGATATCATCTGGTTTGTAAGTGTGATATGGTTTGTGGCATATAAGTGCTGGTATAGAAATCTCACCTCTTCATTACTTTCCCTGCCATTCTTATCTCTTTTACTTGCCCCTCAACATCCAAAAGCCAGAATTGCCCTTTTGCTGCTCAGAGTTAAGTATCTGTATTCAGTGAAAGTGGTATCTTGTGGTTTTGTTTATACATGTAGTCTTCAATGCTGAATAGGGAATGGATTAGTAGCACCACCTATATTATCAGGAAGCTGTCTATATGATGCTGCTTTGCCTACTCATATAAACAATGGGGTGCAACTGTACAGCCACAATGGGGTATATAGAATGTATAGATAAAACCTGGGATAGATGATATCCCCTTATTTAGTTTTTAAGAATCAAAATGCTCCATATGTATGTTTGATATGCGCCACATTGTTTTTATTCCAGGTTGGTGGGTGTTGTGCCTTTCATCATTGTAGCCTATATGTTGATGTGGTACTTACCAGCCTTCATATCTGAAAGAGTTATATGGTATCTCACTTTCTATTGCCTTTTCCAAGCACTGTATACAGTAAGTTGAACAATGCTGAAATCCTTTTTACCTACAATACTGTATGAATGCTGTATGCTTCTGAACATCACCTCACTAGATCAGAACTACTTCCAAAGTAAAATGAGACACCTGTTCATTAATATGGTGAAGGAAGTGAAGAAGTGTGCCTTTCTAGTGTAATGATGAATTCAGCAATTCAGAGAGATTTAACCAAACCACTTCATGAAACATGCTGATCACAATCTTTTGAAGGCTATAGATCTAATATCACATTGCAACACCTTTGAAGTTGTTTGGAAAGAGAACATGGTACTTAAGGCTGTCCAGATCCTGCTGGGTCAGTGGGACAACGTTAATTCTCATTGAGTAATTTGTCATAAATACTAAAAACAGTTTAGCTTGGAGTCTCTTGAGCCATTTGGCTGACATCTTTCTAAGCTAATGCCTGAGATGTAGCTATTAAAGGGTCTATAACATTCTCAGGCCTTTATATTGTATAATAATGGGCTTTTAGAAGTTCAAGATGAGTTTGTGTTTCTTTGTTCTGGTGAAATACTTAACTCAGTTCTTTAGCTACAGTCTATATGGAAGCAGGTCAACTAACAATGCCTTCCATTAGAGTGACTTTTTTCTTTGTATTCTTTGAAGGTGCACTCCACCCTTGTGAAATGCTATTCAATACTTAGTACAAATATATCTCAAAGCTACATTCTGTGCATCCTATGTACATTTCTGAACACTCTCATCCTTAATGCCCACCCCACCCTGTCTATTCAAGCTTCGGAGACTTTGTTCTTTAACAGCTGTATGCCACTGTCCGATTGCTATTCTAGGTGGGCCCCTGGAATTTTGCACCGACCCTTTTAATCTCAGTAGTTTTCTCATTCAAGATAGTTCAAAGGAACAAATGCACACAACCATTGTGCTTTTGGCTAACCTACTTCAAATCTTCCTGATTTGACACTGGTTTCAAATTGTGCTATAGCATAATTATTCAATAATGCCAATTGTGTGTGTGTGTGTATTTAATTCTTTCTAGTAGCTTTCATTGTCTATAGCATTATGGTATTCTAGTGCCATACTACTGTTTCAGTTAAAAAAAAACCTGCCCAGAAATTGTTTAGCAATAATTAAAAGATAGATCTAAAACAACCTGGATCCTAAAATTGGAGGGCACACTCCCCCTCCACACTTGCACTGAACACGCCACAGGAGTGTCCTATGAACATGCCTCTAGATTTCTATTATGAGGATTTAATCACATGAGCCTGCGCTGGCTCAGCAGCAGCCCCAGGTCGCCCGGTTCCCTTCAAGCCACCGGCTCAGCTTGTTGCTTGCACTGCATGAGATGCTGAGGGGCTCCGGTGCTTCTCTCAGTGTTTGAGTGCATGTTTGAATTGGATTCATGCAGGATAGAAAGGGGGAAGAGCAATAACTGAGCGTGCACCTTGTGTAGGTTTCATATTGCAATTTCAGACACAGAAGAAACCCTTGCTAGTGGCATATTTGAAAATACACATTTCCCCCTGAACAATGAGTTGCAATTTGTTTGTTTTTTTCACTGTCAGAGTTTCCTTTAAAAGAAGTTATGAGCACTGTAGTCTACTTTAAGGAGAGAGTTCAAAGTTCTTCTTTTTGCTCTCTCTGTGATACATACGCCTTCATAGAGCAACATTTTGGAAACCTCTAGCTTAGAAGAGCCTAGCAGACCCAGCTCTTGAGCAGGAAAGCCTGTGTGCCACTGCATGCCTCCAGGGCACAGCCAAGCCACTGTCCTCAGATCCTTTTTGAGTTATTGTGCATCCACAGATTAAGGGGGGAAAGGTACAATACACCGGGTTAAAAACAAAACAACAACAAAACAGCAACACAACAGGACTCCTTTCCCCAACTGCAGAGGTAGTCTCTTCTGATTATCATAAAGAAGAGTATGTTGAAGTGAATTATTTTCAATTTATTTTATTGACTTTTATTAAAAGATTTTCTTAAAATACCTTTCAGGACATAATGTCCCCCCATCATAGTGTACAGATGTAAGATAAAACATATAAAATGATCTACTCTTAAAACACAAATGCCCCTTAAATTAATCCAAAGCATGGTCGTTAATAGAATGCAGATTGAAATAAAAATGTCTTCAGAGTTGTTGTTGTTGTTTTTTAAAAAACTCATGCTGAAGAAGCTATGTATTTATATGTACTTTTGCTATAGTTATTCCAGGTACCATATTCTGCTCTTACAATGTTTCTCAGCGCAGACCAAAAGCAACGAGATTCAGCAACAGCATACCGTGAGTCTTAAAGAAGAGTTGCTTCACTTACAGTTACTTCTCTCTTTGCAAACATTACAATGTATTTTCATTTATTTAGTTTAAGGAAGGGCCAGTCGAATATCAATCTCTGATCTAACCAGGTTTGATAAATTAGCAAACACCTTTATTTTGTTAATTGATAAGGCTGTTCTAAAAATTAAAAAACAGAGAGAGAATGTGGCTAATCAGACTAACAAAAGCAAAGAATGCAAGCTGAGGTAGGAAATACAATTTGAGTCCTTTGCAGATCACTCCGTGGTTTAGACCTAAAGAAGAAAAGAATACTGTGCATAGATGCAGAATGCTTTTGCATGCACACATAGAGAAGAATATATTTTCTATCCAGTACAGGGCTTTTCTACATGAGGCTTTTAGCCCGCACCTTTACTGAGGCTTCTACTTTCTGATTCATTGGGAGATGAATATCAGCTGCTTAACGCGTGTTTTTTTCTGGGGTTCCCCCCCTCCTTTATATGTTCCATTACACAACCACTAGGTGGCACTGTGGTATAGTGACATTGTGCAATTATACTAGGTTTCTATAACACCATTCAGAAAAAAATAGACTTTCCTCATTAGGAAAAAAAGACACAAGAATGGTTGGAAAGCACAGGAGAGGTCCTGGAGGATAATGATGTCATGTAAAGGATCTGCAAACTATTGTGAGTTAAGAAGCATGAGCTCACAATAAAAGCCTCATGTAGAAAGGCTCAGAGTCTTTTATGTTACATGGCATGCTGCTCTGGAGGGTTCCCTGATCTTTGGTAGGGGAGAACATTGTTACAAAAAGGGGAAATAGTCTATATATATATATATATATATATATATATATATATATATATATATATAAAAGTTCTTTGGCTGGTTTACATGTAACACAAAACTATGTTTTGGTGTTGTGTACTTGAATCTTAGGCACTCCATTGCCATACTACTTCCTCCCCTTGCACATTCTGATTTTCCCCCTGCCGTATTGTGTCAGGCAAACCATAGGATTTACTAGACAAGACTTTCATTGTGCTTGCTTAGATGATGTTGTCACCGATCATCCTGTGCTTTCCAAGCATTTTTGCAGGTGTGGGGGGATGAGGCTGGGGAGAGTTGACCAAGGAAAATCCAGCATTTGGGAGAACGGTGGAAAGAAAAACTAGTGTGGTTATGCAAATCCGCTGTATCACAGCAGCAGCTAGAGTTTATGTAGCATACAGTAAAGAAAGGCAGAGAAGGAACAAACCTGTGTGTACAGATATAATCTCAATCCCACAAATGGTCTGGAAGCAGAAACACTGGTAATGTGACAGGTTAAAAGCCTTGTCTAGAAATGCCCCATATGTTGCCATTGCATCTGAATGAGCAAACTATTGTTCATACGTGTCCTCCAAACTAGAATCGGAAAGGATGATCTGAAGCTGGTTTTAATTCTGGTTTGGAGGGCAAATGTAAACAATAGTTTGGTGATTCAGACAGAGGCTCAATTCGGATGACATAATAAACAACTGGTGTGGGGGAAACAGTCGTCAGTTGTTTTGACTATTGTGTCATCCGAATGCTGCCATAGTCAACTCAGCGCTGATCTTCATCCACACCACAGTTGATTATTTGTTACCATGTTGTGTGGGGAGTGCCCCCTAGGGTTAGCGTGAGGGTTAGGGTTAGTCAACCCACCATTGACTATCGTGTCGTCCGAATTGAGCCATAGAGTCCCATTTATGCTCCTTCACTTGCCAACCTGGAAGTCTGAGTTGTTGATGGAGAAACAACCCAGAGAAAATCTGGGTTGTTTCTCCCTCAACAACCCAGAGTGCAGGGTTTGCACATCATAGAGCACAATCCAGGAATAGGGTGTTCCTGGGTTGTTTTCTAAACCGGAAGCAGATAGGAGGCAACATGCTTGCATGCAGCCCCAATTACCCTTGGGTTTAAACAACCCATAGTTTGTTGTTACGTGTGTTTGCCAGAACCAGGGAGGGAATTTAAACATGCAAGGGGAAGGAAAAGAGATAAGAAAACACATGAGCTTGAGGCTCACACATGTAATGGCTTACCATGATTTGGATGTCTACATATGGATGTCTCCATATATACTCTACTACCCTGGTTTAATTTATGTTGAAAGATAAATGATCCCAGAAAATCTACCCTTTCCTATGATAGCTCATGCTAAAAATAAACCAAATAGTCTTTATGGTGTCCTAGCATTTTTGTTTAGAAAATACATTTCATTTTTAAGTAATCCTTTATTGCCTATTATGGTGGCTCCCCCCTTTATATTAGTATTTCGTGTCATCCTATCCAACGTACAAATTAATAGAGAGTATTCTAAGCTATTTCTGTGCCTGAGCAGTTGTTTCCACTATCCTAGGTTTGCAGAAGTGGTTTGTTTTCCTACCTTAGGGATGGCATGTGAAGTTCTTGGAACACTGATTGGAGCTACAGTCCATGGGCAAATAGTTGCCAGTGCCCACACCACGGAACACTGTGAATCGAATCATACTCTAGAAGTTATGGCCTCTGCTGCTAGGGCAGAACACAACATTTCCAGCACTATCCTGCTTCAAGGAGTAAGTTGAAAAATGTTTGGAAGGGTTTTTTTGGGTATTCCGTATCGTTGTCCTACTAGGTAAATATGATATTGATCATGTTGATAATAATGACATTAGAATAAGGGCATCAACTTTATTAAAATTAACTGATCCTGAATGCTTTTTAAGCAGTTCCCATTGAGCGCAACAGGACTTATTTCTTTCTAAATTTATTTATTATTTCAACTTTTGACTGGGTTCACACGATATGCCATGGCTTAAATAAGCCATAGCTAGTTGCGGCATCCTGAATATTCAACCTCCAACTGTGGGTTGTTGTGTTATGTGAACCCAGGCAGCGGAGATTATGCAAGGGTTGAACTACCCTCACATAACCTATGGTCTGTTCTGGGCTTCTAGGTTGTTAAGTCACGAGCTGTGGCATGGTAGGCAAACAGACCCAATTTTATCTGTTCAATGCAATTGAAAATTGATGTTTACCAGGGGGTTGTCAAAGGATGACCAGACACAATGGCTAGCAAGAGGATATGAGGTTGTCCTGTTGTCTTGAAAAGAGAAGACAGAGCAAAATAAGCAAAATGCTTATTGCAGCAACGGCAAACGCTGCATGTGGGTGAGGATAGTTTTTCAAACAAATTTGACTTCGAAAGGCCAATTATTATACTCATAATAAGGTAAGCGGGAGTTAGGCTTTTAAAATCTTCTGCTATTTTGAACATTTATAACATTTATCCTTTTCACTGTTCAGCAGCCAATGCATTCAGCTTTATAGCCAGTGAAACACATACCAATGTGTAGGGACTCTGTTTTATTTTTTTATCTTGGTTTCTGTCCTTTTGTCTCTTTGTTGTTTTTAAAAGATCTGTGTAACTCCCAGGTCACATTCTTAGCTAACACACTACACTAGGCTGACCATATGAAAAGGAGGACAGGGCTGCTGTAACTTTAACAGTGGTAGAGAAAAGGGAATTTCAGCCAGTGTCATTTGTATGCAATTAGTTCCTGGTGATATTCCCTCTTCATCACAACAGTTAATGTTGCAGGGGCTCTGCCTTCTTTTGTATATGGTCATTCTAGTATAGTGCCTGCACCTTTAACAGTTGTGATGAAGAGGGAATTTCACCAGGAACTAATTGCATACAAATGACACTGGCTGAAATTCCCTTTTCTCTACAACTGTTAAAGTTACAGGAGCCCTGTCCTCCTTTTCATATGGTCAGCCTACACTACACCAGTTCTGAAACCTCCTTGTTCTGCCTGTCTGTAATCATTATGCAAGTAGTGCTGGAACCCTCACTCCCCAACAATAACTCAACTATTTATGATTTATGTCCTCAGTATTTGAGCTTTAACACATTCAATTGGCTTGATCCTAATGAGTAAATTACTATTGGCATATTTAGAAATTCCAGATGTTCACTGCTGATTTACAGCAATGGTCCCTAGACATTGCTAAAGGGTCTTCAACTAAATTCCGACTTGAGGTTACTCTTAAAGAAGCTAGAGGACATGCAAGACACCCAGGCTGGTATAGCAACATCCCCCTGCCCTCCCCACAGTATTTATTTATTTACAAAATTTGTAAACAGCTCTACATCTAACAAAAAGATTCCCAAGCAGTGAACAGTGGGGGGGGGGGGGGGGAGTCAAAATACAAAAGAATAAACTTATTTAAAATCAAATTATACCAATAAAACTGTGGTTGATCTTTTACTCAGGAAAGGCTTGTTTGAATAAAAAATTGCTTTAGTAAATAGCAAAAACAGAAACCTTGGGGCATCTACTGGTAGGGATTGCCACAGAGCAGGAGGCCGTATGTTAAATCTCTACTCTGAGCGGAGTCTAAACGGACCTTAGGCCAATGCGAAACCACTGGGAGAATCCAAAAAGAGAGAAGGCACACCCACAGGTATTCTGGTCTCAAGTTCTTTATGGCTTTAAACACCAATTACGAACTTTCCCCATAGCAAAGAAACAGCTAGTGAAATTCCCTCAGCACAGGTATTACATGCTAAACAGGGTCAGTCCCTGACAACAACCAAGCTGCAGTAGTGCAGCTTCCAGACTAACCTTAAGGGCAGCCCCACATAGAACATGTTGCAGTAATCTAGGCCCCCTCCACAAGAATGCGCCTTTGCGCCTGGTTCCGCGATTATGCGCATTATCGCGGAGGCGCATTTACTCACAATCCCTCTGCACGGGAGGCGGCGAGAAGCGGCGAAGCGCATTAAAAGATGCCCAAAAAGCGCTTTCCAGGTAGTTAATGCGCATAATCGCTTGTTCACACAGCGAAAATGCGCTTTAACGGCCGGAGCAAAATAAAAGTCGCTATTTAACGCGCGTTCGAAAATGCGCATTATCGGGGAGATAACGCGCCTGTACACCCGTTTTGCGCTCCGCTCGTGTGTAGGTAAAATTTATAATGAGCCTTCAAGGCTCATTAAACGCCCCGTGTGGAGGAGGCCCTAGTCTTGAGATTGCTAATGCCTTTACCACGGTGACCAAGCTGTCCCCTGTCCAAGGGGCTGCCTATACGGCAGCAGGTTGCCACCGCGATAAGCAAACCCCCGCAGTTTTGCTGCTTCAGGGTTGCAGCAGCCAATCCCAATGCTGCAGCAAAAGCATGGGGTTTCTAACAGCTGGGCCCGCCCCCTGCCCAGGTGGACAGGAACCAATCAGGGGTTGCCATCTGCCCAGCCACTCCTCCACCATGACTCCAGAGCGAGGATAGACAGCAGATGCGCTGTACTTGCCTCATTCCAGATAAAAAAGTCAGAGGAAGTCCACAACTTTTTTCTTCGCAGCTTCGCAGGAAAGCCCCACGATGGCTGCGAGGTAGCTACTGCATCATATAGCCATCACAGAGCCACTGCACACCCAACCATGCACACGCTTTCCATGCGTTTAGGCAGCCCCCAGGAGAGGCTGTAACTGGCTTATCAGCCATCTGGTAAGGAGGCACTTTGATCCATTATGGCTGCTTGGTGCTCCAGGAAGCAAAAAAGAAGCAAATGCTGGTGCTCAGAGAAAAAAATATTGTGCTGTATGCATTTTGGAGATGTCTTCTTCAGGAGCTATAAATCAAACGAATAAAATCAAAATAAACGTAAGAAAAATATATTGTAGACAACACCCTGATCCTTATTACAAAGTTCAAGGTACTTATCTATATTAGAATTCCACATTCTAAAACAACTTTAAAAAGCAAATCTCACTTTAACATGACATGACACATTCCCATGTTCTGATTTCTAACTAAGCAATAGTTTTTTTAAAAAAGTATCATTATACATTTTCATGATCAAATCCACTCCGTATATAAACCATTGCCCTCCCCACAAACGTGGGCATGAACTGTCCTGGTTTATATAAGGAGTGGATTTGTTAAAGGTCATGTAAATGTATAATGATTCTGTTTTTACTATTGTTTAGTCAGAAGTCAGAACATGGGAATATGTCATGTCATGTTAAAGTGAGACCTGATTTTTAAAGTTGTTTTAGAATGTGGAATTCTAATATAGATAAGTACTTTGAACTTTGTAATAAGGATCAGGGTGTTGTCTACAAGATATTATTCTCATTTTGATTGTATTTGTTTGATTTATAGCTCCTGAAGGAGATATCTCCGAAATGCGTAGAGTACCATAAATTTTCTTTCTCCAAGTAGTGTAGTTTGCCTCTCTTTTTTACTAATTCGTGGTGCTTTTTCCTCTTCAAACCTACTTGGTGCTTCAGCAACAAAGATGGAACCAGGAATACCTCCAAACTAAGGAGTTCAGTTTGAGGAGTGAGGAGCTCAGTTTGTTAACGGCTGCTGGAGATGGGAAAATGATAACCTGTACATGTTAGACATGCCTTCCTTCTCCTCAGAATTCTTAAGTCACTCTTATGGATACTGCAAATTTTAAACAGAGGAGAGCCTGTAACTATTGTTTCACTAAAAATGTATCTCTTCAAATGGGTTTTGACTTCTGGTCTACTAGTAGGCATCTTGTTCACAAAAGTTTGGTTTCATTCATGTAACCTTTGAATTTTATCCTTTTAGTAATTTAGTAATTATAAAGGGGTTGCTGAAAGTAAATGTTTCTCACAGGGAGCAAGCAATCCACTGTATGTAATTTGGGTAGGCTGACCATATGAAAAGGAGGACAGGACTCATGTAACTTTAACAGTTGTAGAGAAAAGGGAATTTCAGCCAGTGTCATCTGTATGCAATTAGTTCCTGGTGAAATTCCCTCTTCATCACAACAGTTACAGTTGCAGGGCCCCTGCCTTCTTTTGTATATGGTCACTCTAGTATAGTGCCTGCAACTTGAACTGTTCCGATGAAGAGGGAATTTCACCAGGAACTAATTGCATATTAGTGGCATGTGCTGGTTGCTTCCAATCTTGATTTGGGGTGGCAGAGGACAGTTGAATGTGAGCAAATGTAGTTACACTTTCTTAGAAATCATTGTAGTTTGGGATTAAATATCTAGATTTAGTGAGATCTATGTGAGATTTTGTTTTAAGCATTGTTATACACTAGGCTGACCATATGAAAAGGAGGACAGGGCTGCTGTAACTTTAACAGTTGTAGAGCAAAGGGAATTTCAGCCAGTGTCATTTGCATGCAATTAGTTCCTGGTGAAATTCCCTCTTCATCACAACATTTCATTTGACTGAAATATTCTTCTCCCTGCATTCCTCACTACCCCCTTTTCCCCCCGAAAGAAAGAAGTCTACATGATTTCAGCAGGAGTAATAGGATCAACATACCTTGTTGGCATTGCTGCTCTTTTCTTTGGAGTGAAAGAAAAAAATGGTGAGTGTATTTAATACTTATAAACATTTGAAAACATTTATTTCCTACTTCTAAAATACAATACCATATATACATATATATTCCATTCCTTATAGATCCTTACACCTTAAAGTCGGACAGAAAAGTTCCTTTCCTTGAGGGACATGGGCTCACAATGAAGGATAGACCCTATTTGACACTTACGGCAGCATTTCTCTTGATCTCAACAGCAGTTCAGGTAACTGTACTTCATAAAAGAGCTCGCATCTGCCAAGCTTATACCAATCCTACATCAGCTGTAATATGGAAAGATGACCATATGCATGTTACTCCACTTTCCCTACTAACAACTCTTTGTTGGGGAGAGAAGTATGGGATCTGCGAAGCTGTGCGTCTCCAGTTCATGAAAAAGAGAGCCGCTGGTTCCCTTACTCCAGAGTAAATCTTATTGATTTCAACTGCATTTACATCTAAGTCATAGTAAAATCTGATGCAGGCTTACCTTTGAGTAAAACCCATTGAACAGAGAGAGACTTACGTCTGAGTAAACAGAAGACCTCAGAAGTAAGCATAGGGTTGCAGAGCACTACTTTCCAGTTTGCTCTTTTAGACTTTGAAAAAAAAAGCTCCTGAGTGATCACACTATTAAAAGTCAGTTCTATACGTGTTTACTCAGAAGTAGGTCTCTCTCTGTTCAATGGGGTTTACTCAAAGGTAAGC
Organism: Anniella stebbinsi; assembly: GCA_029215795.1. Classification (NCBI taxonomy): domain Eukaryota; kingdom Metazoa; phylum Chordata; class Lepidosauria; order Squamata; family Anniellidae; genus Anniella; species Anniella stebbinsi. Next base: position 125,976,052 of record JARDYH010000003.1, on the reverse strand, counting down.
CTGCATCAGATTTTAGTATGACTTGGATGTAAATGCAGTTGAAATCAATGGGATTTACTCTGGAGTAAGGGAACCAGCAGATCTCTATTTTATGAACTGGAGATGCACAGCTTGGCATGATCAAAGGAAAGGAAAATCGATCCCTCACAACTGCAAGCAGGTGGAAGATCACACTGGTGAACTATCAGGAAAAGGGTTTAAAGGGGGGAAATTTTAAAAAATCCTAAAACATCAAGGAATGAACCAATCTGATTCAAACTTGGCATGCAAACTTGGGGAAAATAATCCAGACTTTCCCCACACCAGAATAATATGCAAAACGGAGGAAAAGAGGCGAAATGGGTGCAGGACAGGGACAACGTCATGTGTGTCCGACGCTGCAAAACCAGATACCAGGCATGGCAAGAGTGTGCTAAACCTCTGGTGTGATGGAGCTCTAGGTGTTCATTTACATGCCATGTGAACAAGTTTTGTTGTTTTTAGTGTATTCAAAAAGCAGATATAATTGCAAAGTACATGTGCATGGCTAGAGATTTGGATCATGCTCCTAGGTAGTAAAAGCTTAATTTTCTTGCAACCCATATGTTTTAATCGTTAGAGCGACCAATTAGTATGCAGTCTTATTCAGGAAACGTATTATTTGTAAATGGGAAACCTGATTTAAATCACCTTAGAATCATAGAAGAGTAGAGTTGGAAGGGCCCTATAAGGCCATTGAGTCCAACCCCCTGCTCATCTGTTCCTGTTTTTTGTCTTCAATTCACCAGATTGAACAAGGCAACTTTGTCCTCTTTTGTACACATGCAGCTGGCCTTCGTAACCACTTTCAGAATTTAGTGCTGATCATCTTGGTAAGCATGAGGACAAACCAGAGCTTCCTTGAAAATTATGTTGCTCTTATCATCTTGTTTCCATGGGTGCTTCCAGGCAGAAGGCTCATAGTACTAACAATCAAAACTCCATTGTGCAGCTAGTCCATCTTTTTCTCCTTAACTAGGCTGACCATCTGAAAAGGAGGACAGGGCTCATGTAACTTTAACAGTTGTAGAGAAAAGGGAATTTCAGCCAGTGTTATTTGTATGCAATTAGTTCCTGGTGAAATTCCCTCTTCATCACAACAGTTAAAGTTGCAGGCACTATACTAGAGTGACCATATACAAAAGAAGGCAGGGCCCCTGCAACTTTAACTGTTGTAATGAAGAGGGAATTTCACCAAGAACTAATTGCATACAAATGACACTGGCTGAAATTCCCTTTTCTCTACAACTGTTAAAGTTACATGAGACCTGTCCTCCTTTTCAGATGGTCAGCCTACCTTAACATAACTTTTCTCATAAGTAAAAGGATAGAATAAATGGTGGGAAAAACACAGGAGGGCTACATATTCAAGACCATGTTTGGATCCCCTGTAAAATTCTGTGAAAGTGGCAGCGTGAATGCACAATGAAAGAACCATCTCAAAACATCCATAGCATTTATTATTTATTTATTATAGCACTTTAATCTTGCCTTTAGCCAAAAAAGGCTCTCAAGGCGGCTTACAAAAATAATTATCCCTATCTGCATGGAGGTTTTGTTTGCATGTATTTTTAAAGGAGAACAATATACAGTGCAATCCTAAGTCCCATGGTAACCCGACAAGGGTGGGTTGTTGGGGTGGTTAACAAGCCACCCACAACCCTAAACAGCCCATGGGTTCTGGGTAGCTTTTCAACCACCCCAACAACCCACCCTCTCCAGGTTCACACGTAACAACAAGGTATGGTATGCCGCTGCTATGGCTCAAATATTAAAAATGGCAGTGGCCACCACAACAAGAAATCCCACAGGGAAATTCACGCATGGTGGCTTCTCATTGACTGGGTTCGGACAATCACAAGTGTAAAAGAAACCATTGTGGGTTCTCTCCTCGTCCCTGTGCATATTGCATGCACGACTGCAATTTGTGTAATTGCCCTCAACACAGCGTTGGTTACTGTGTCATCTGAACCCAGCACAGTATGCAGCGGGGGTGGTTTCTTACCCATGACACAACCCATGGTTTGTAGTAGTAATTGTGGCATGGGTAAGAAGCCACACACACTGCACCACACTGGGTTTGGACAACACAGCAACTCATGCTGCACTGTGCTAATTATGCAAATCATGGGGCACAGGAAGAAACCACGATGGCTTTTTTTACCCCCATGAAGACCACCATTTTAGAATTGCATCTTTATAATCAAAAAGACACCCATCTCAGTTCTTCCATAAGTCCAAAGATGACTTTACGTAATGCATCCTTTTTACTATGATTACTATTTCCCTAACTTTCGACAGCCAAGTTTTAATTGCCAGCATCCATATCTGCGTACCTTTCCCCGCAAATGTTATATTTTGACTAGGTGGCAGCAGTTATATTTCAAAACCTACACAGGCCTCACTTGCAAAACTGATGGAGACTGGGCAGTATTCAATATGGCTGCTGTGCTCCTGTTGTTTCTGTTGCGCCAGTGGGACCCACCTCTAGATCAACAGGAAGCTAATGCTTCTTAAAGCAACCCCAGAAAGGAGCAGAAATGCTGGTTTCCTGAACTAGACAAGTCAGTGGAGCTCCCTTCTGCAACAGTTCTTGATGATGTCACCTTGAGGTTTTTATGCAGTATATATGCTTCTCGTATTATATTTTTTGCATGCGGTTATTTTGACCCTGGATCATGCCAAGCCATGGGACTTCAGAGGCCAATTTTATGTTGCCAGTTCAGCAATGTGGATTGTGGCTGGGAAGTTGAAAAAGGTGTGAAATTCACTAATTTTGATTTACTTGTCAAAAATTACTGTTTTTTTTCTGGCTACCTGATTGCCTTTTTGAGCCACGTCTCTTGAATATACATGAGATCTTCTTGGGGTGATCCTTTATGGTTCGGTGTGTGCCCTCCCCCTTTTTGTGATGCTTGAAACTATTCATATTCTATCTTGTGCTGGTAATTTTTAACTGTTTCGACAATCCTCCAGAGCCCTATAAAACATGTTCCCCCCCCCCCCATCCCATCTCTCTGTTGACATGATCTTTCTCATCACTCATAGGCCTCAGCAGCACTGAGCATTCCATTGTGGCAATGGTATCTGAGGCATTTTGGCAAAAAGAGCGCAGCGTGTGGGATATCCGTAAGTAGGCCCTTGAGGCCCAGCATGCAGCTTGACACGTTTGCATCAGCTATTAGTGGGATTGTGCCAAACACTTTTAGCAAGTCCCAGCTGAATCTTGAAATTTGTGAGATCCTCCCCTTCAAGACTTTGTACTTCTGATCCCAGCCAGGCCAATATTGGGTACCACTGTTCCTAACTCCTATTTGACATCCAGACTTGTCTCCTCTTTGCATTCCTTCGACTTCAGGTTGGCTCACTTGCCCCTTCACACTATGGGTGGGTTATACCCTATTGAGACCTGTCGGGGGAAGATTGGGACTGCCTCTGGGAACACCACACTGCATCCTGCAACCATCTAGAAGCAAACCAGTGTTTCCTTTAAATTGGTATTTTAAACGCTGGCCGTCATTTCAGATCCCTAGTTTAAGGGACTCTTTAACTTTATCCGCAATTGATGTTGGTAATGGCAAAGTGCTTGTTTTGAGTTGGTGTGGTATAAATGATGATCAGAACATACTTAAATAGTTAACCCGCCACTTTGCCTTTTTGCAGTTTACAACGTCATCCTTATATGTTTTGCTTCCCTTAAACCAGAGAGCCTCCTGTTCGTTGTAAGGGCTTGCTCTATGGTCATTAACCAGAATTCCCCCTCCCCACACTTCATTGTTAGGCATACCATGTAATTACTTGCCCAGATATGAAAATTATAAAATATGAGAGTTTCTGAAGGAAGTTATTTTGCAAGTGCAGATTGTCTATTAGAATTAATGGGAAGACTAAAAGCAATCACTATCTAAAATCAGTTGTCTGCAACAAAATACTCATAGGAGCTGCGAGCTTCTTTCCTTTCTTCTCTACTTGCATTAGCGGAGCTTCTAAGAATATTAATCTGAGCCCGTGCTCTATTGAATCGTATTCCTTCTTCACTAGAAAATTTCATTTTGTGGTGATATTGGTTTATACATTTCTGGGTGCTTTGGTCTGCAAGTGGCTACACGTTACTGCTGTGTTTAGTCTGCTTAGTGCAGACTCATTATATTCTTGCTTTGCTGGAGTGCTCTCTTGTGGTGAAACAATGGCTGATGCTGAATATTGCAGGCTAATTCAACTATTGTGCGCGCTCTGTGTTTCACATCCAGAGTTCTGTTGCTTGTTGCCTCTTTTGTGTTGAACAGAAATGCTGATTCCATAGTCAGTCATTTATTTTCAAGTCAAAGGCCATTAATAAAACCTATACAACATTATAATGTGGAAAACAGAAATTTAAAAATAGGGGCTGCCTCTTCACGGCACCTCTATTGTGTTGTTCCGGCTGCGGCTGCCAGCGTGATGCACATTTGCGTTCCTTCCGGCCAGCTGTACCAGAAGGAATGTCAGGGTGCTTTATCTTGCTGCGCCGTGCCTCTTGGAGAGGTAAGTTTATTTTATTATTTATTTTGTAAAATGGTGGGGAGGACTGGGGCGGCGCGTAGGTTAGGGTTTTTTTTAGAATTTATTTTATTTATTTTGTGACATGGGGGGGAGGTCTGTGGTGGGGCGGAGGTGGTGCAGCAAGCTTATGGCTCGCTGGTCCACCCCTTTCCCTGCCCAGCCCATGGCGACCAGTCAGTGGTCACCATAGACTGGGCAGGCCTCCCAGAACCTCTGGAACAACAGCGACAGACGGCAAAAGCCATCGTCGCGTCGCTCAAACCTAAAAAAGTTGGGCTAAATGCCCGGCTTTTTTAGTGCAGAGCTTTGGGGCTTTGCCCCTAGATGGTTTCGCATGGACGGCAGCGTCATCTAATCCAACTGCCGTCCCTGCGAAGCCAACGCAACAGAAAGAGACCATCTAGAGGTACCCCGGGATAAATTAATCAATTAAAAAGAGAGATTGGTGAATCTGAACTAAAATACACTTAGGCCTTTACACAAAAAAATCGTATTTGTAGTTAGCTGCAGTGGTAGTTATGGCTTTAGCATGAATTTTTGAAGCTGCTAAGGGAGGTGTGGGCTATGCAACCTCCACAGGCATACTGATATTCACCAAGACCCCCACCCCCTCAGTGTGCCTGCAAAGTCTTCCGTGGTGTTTTTTACTTACCTCTGCTGCCCCTTCATCTCCCAACTGGCACACTTTTCCTTCCCTCTATTCAAGTTAATGGAGCAGTATCACTCCATTGACTTTAATGGAGGTGGGGTAAAGGATGTACTGCCAAAAATTGGCTTGAGGGGGTAGAAGCCCATCCCTGCCCCACAAATGTCCCTTGCCAAAGAACAGTTGAGGGAGGGCAAGAAAAGTAAGAATTCAAAGAGGAGTGCTTATGCAGGATAAGGCTGTCAGTGGCTAGTAGTCCTGATAGCTATATACTACCTCCAGTATCAGAGGCAGGATGCCTATATACCCCACTTGGTGGGGAACATGACTGGGAACATGCTGTTGCATTCATGTCCTACTAGTGGCCTTCCCACAGGCAGCTGGTTGGCCACTGTGTGAGCAGAATGCTGTACTAGATGGACCTTAGTCTGATCTGGCATGGCTCTACTTATGTTCCTACTGGGTCCAAAAAAGTGATCATCCAGAGCGGGGGCAGGGTCGCTCACTACGACCTCCATCACACCTAATCCCCTCCCCCCCGATTTGCCTCCACGTTTCTTTTTACCTCTGAGGCAAAAGCGTGTCAAGCTTATGATCCCTTTCGCCTGAATAGCTGCTCTTTCGCTCCTTCGCTTCACTCTACCCCTCCCCTTCACTTTCTCCCTCCAGTCAGGTCCTGTCAGGTGAGTACTTCAACCAGATCATCTTTGTCCCGGCCAAAAATGGGACGACTCTTTAGTCTGGCTCTTTGGGGGCATGGAGGGAGTACAATCCTGTCTCTGCAGAGATCCAGGCGTTGTATGATTTAAAAAAACGCTTTTGAACCTGGGATGCAAGGTTTGGGTTTTATATTGAGGCTTGGAGCCAGCTGCTGGGAGAGATCTCTTTTCCCTGCCAGGACCTGATGCAATCTATTCAAGCCCCAGTTCCTTTAAAACGACATGGAGGCTTAGGACGCAATAAATGCACTTAGGGAAAATAATCCAGACTTTTAGCATTCTAGGAAAGGCTGGGGAAGAGGCGGGGTGTCAGCAGGACAGGCACAGTGTCATGTGAGTACCATGCTGCAAATCTGCATACCAGGCATGGCGAAAGTGCACTAAATCGCTGGTGTGATGGAGCTCTACGTTTTACTACCCACAGCAATTTGTGGTTGTGCCGAGGACACTTTCAAAATGTGAAATGTGCCTGCCGGCCCAAAGAGGTTCCTACCCCTGTGCTAAGGCAACAAGTAAACCTGCTGGGTCACTTGACTATCTTGATCAGACAGTAGGTAGCCTGCATTTCTTTAAGGAGCATTCAAGTTGCAATCCAGATATAATACGCCCAAGAATTTTTGAATGTGGTAATGCAAATAAATTACACATCCATATTTTACCAGATCTTCAGTTTCTGAAGATCTATAAATACAGAGTCACTGGTCATAAGGGATCTGACAGTATTTGCTATCAAATATTGCTATTAGTTTGATTTGAAACTGTAAACAGGTAAAAGCTTAACTAAGTATGGGAAAGGACAGATCTAATGAACACAAGGCTCTCAAACGGTTAAATTTCTAAAATCCATAAAACTCAAACATTTAGCAGATAAAATGACCTGCCAAGCCAACATAAAGTTGTGATTAAAAAAATCAGTTTCCACTGCTCTCAGAAAATGAAACGGAGTTCCTTAGAAATGCAGAATGATTGACGTTCATTAAATCTGGAGGGAGAGAGCTGACCAGCTGAGTGTCCTCTGCTTGGATGCTTAGATGTTCTAGGCAGGTTGGTTGGTTGGTTGGTTGGTTGGTTGGTTGGTTGGTTGGTTGGTTGGTTTGAACAGGCTTCTGTTCAAATGCTAAGGCCTGGATAATATAGGGAACATCAATTTAAAATGGATAGGCCATGCTCACCTGTACGGAATTCTTAAATTAGGAAAATGTGGTCATACAATGCTATTGTAATTGGCAGATTCTTTCCTAGTGAGGCACTGATGCACTTGGTGTCTGTCCTACGCTATCGTGGATGAGGAGTCACAGGGATGAACACTGTATGAGGCAAATGCTGGTGTTTCCTCGAATACCTGCTTCTTTAACACCTGTGTATGTGCTCCTGGGCATCTATATGTTCTGTGCAGGAATCGCCAGTATGTGTCTGCTGCTTAAAAGTGTAGAGCTTGCAGGAGAGGGAGGATTTAAGGGCAGGGAAAGGCTCTTGACATTGGCAGGAATTCTTCATCCAATTCTCCCCTGGGCAGAAAACAGCCAATGACAGATGCTTAGTTAACTTAGCAGGCAGCTGAATTTGTAAAATTAATAGTGTTAAAAAAAAATCCATTGCTCTTTGCTAGACATACAGTTTGCCTTATATTGCCTCCTAATATTTGTGCTCAGCATCCGCGTCATTTAAAAAGACACTGTGAAAGTAATAAATCGAGAATTTGTTTTAGCCTTGACTGTTACATGGAAAATCAAAACTCCTGACTTTGTGCCTGTTTGTTGTAAGTGTTACATTCTCTCGTGGGTAGACTACCACCACCAAAACAGACCAGTTTTCAAAAGCCTCAGTTTGACAAATGGAAATCTTCTAACATAATGTGACCTTATTTATTTATTAAAACATTTATATCCCGCCCTATGTCACAAGGATCTCAGGGCGGCGTACAGATAAAATCATACATATAAAATAGAATAAATATACAATTCTAAAACACATTAAACCATTAATATATTAAAACCAATTCGAAGTTTTAAAACAGTAAAATCCAATTAAAAAAAGACGGTGTGCAGACTGGTGGATTTAGCCATTAAAGGCTTTATTAAAAAGCCATGTCTTAGCCTGGTGCCGAAATGAAGCCAGTACCGGTGCCAGTCGGGCCTCCAGGGGGAGGGTATTCCACAGCCGGGGTGCCACAATAGAGAAAGCCCTCTCTCATGTGCCACCATAGTGTATATCCCACGTTGGTGTGGCACAGAGGAGGGCTTCTCCGACAGATCTCAGGTCTCCGGTAGGCAGATATAGGGAGAGGTGCTCCCTCAAGAATCGAGGTCCCAAGCCGTTTAGGGCTTTAAATGTCATTAGCAACACCTTGAATTCTGACCAGAAATGTATTGGCAGCCAGTGCAATTCCTTTCAGACTGTTGTTATATGGTCTCTATGAGATGTTTGCACTAGCTGCAGCTTCCGAGTCATCTTCAAGAGCAGCCCCACGTAGAGTGCATTGCAGTAGTCTAATTGGGAAGTTACCAGTGTGTGTATTACTGTGGCTAGGTTATCCCTGTCCAGGAAAGGCCGTAGCTGACGGATCAGGAGAAGCTGACTCCAAGTACTCTGGGCCACAGAGTCCACCTGGGCCTCCAGTGACAAGGATGGATCTAGGAGTACTCCCAAGCTACGCACCTGTTTCTTTAGAGGGAGTGCAACCCCATCTAGAACAGGTTGCATAACCAATTCCCGGACTCGGGAACCTCCAACCAACAGAGCTTCTGTCTTACCATGATTCAGCTTCAGTTTATTAGCCCCCATCCAGGCCTTTACAGCCTCCAGGCACTGGTCCTGCACTTTCACCACCCCAGCTGACTCCGACAACAAGGAGAAATAGAGCTGAGTCTCATCAGCATACCTCACTAATGATTGTTTCAGTGTACGATATTACAAAGATCTTCTGTTTTATGTTCAACCCTGGATTTAATTGATTCATGTTTTCTCCCTGGTTTTCTTTTCTTCTAGTGGATGGTTCCCTTTGTGATCATGATGGTGACCATGCCAAACCTTATTCTTGCCTACGTGGTAGCTTTTGTATCCGGCCTGAGCATTGCAGCATCTATGCTGCTGCCTTGGTGAGAATTGTATATGTGTGTGTGCATATGTACCAGATGGAAATGAGCAGTTCTCAACATTTAAGGGAAACATTTGTGACACGGTAGGATGTGTAGGACATTAGAGCCTTTGGGCAAGCTCGCCTATTATAGGTGAGGATGGCAGTGAGGATGGCAAAAAAAATCTTATTATGCCTGTATTGGGCTCCATCACACCTATTTTTCCCCCCGGTTTGTGTCCGGGATTTCCCCCTCCATTTCCTTAGCGAGTCCAGCGCTCGGCACTTTCACGTCTGTGCATTGTTGCGCTATTTCAGCTCATATGTCTTTTCACCTGTATCACTACTATTCCAGCTAAATCTCCCACCCAGCCCCCTACGTTCTCCTTCCTCCTGCAGATTATATATATATATATATATATATATATATATATATATATATATTCTTTATTTCTGTGCAAATACAATAGTACAGCAGCCTGAAACTGCGCAATTACAGCTTGCAGCTTGTAAAGAGGATGCATGGAAGCCAGCCCTTAAGAGCCCAATAAGCATTAAACATACACAGAGAGACACTTAGGAAAGGTTTCCAATGCACGGGTGAGAGGGGGAGGGAAGGAGGTTGGGGGGGGGTCGGCCTTCTGTTGTACGGGAGGGCTTTTCCCCCCCAGGCTCTTCACTCCACTCTCCCCACCGCCTTTTGACTTTTTTCTTCCTTTTTTAAAGCGCTTGCTTAAGTCTCCTGTTGGGAGTAGCTAGCGGCGGCTGCATTAGCTGGGAAGGACCTCCCAAGTGGCTCCGGCCGGCGTGTCAGCGAGAAGGGAAATCTATAGTATGTTGTTTTACCATAATTGCGCAGAGACAGAGAGAAATGGGCTGCCCCTCTTCCTGAACCTGCGCTGGGGCGCCTGTGCTTCAGCCCTTGCTTGGGAGGTGCCTTAAGGCGAGAAGGGGGTGGGGAGCAGCAGCCCCGAGGCTGAGGAGGCACCGCCTGTATATATATTTTTCCCAGTCATGAGAAGGGGAGACATGAATGAAGAGGAGGGGAGTTGGGGCTTTTCCTCTGCTCGTTTGCCTGAGGAACGAGTAGCGCTTTGGAGTACAGCTTGAAGTGATGCAACCCTCCTCAGATTCCTCTGGTATCCAAGAAAGTTCCCCTGTTTTCTTGTTCAAGGAACTGAGGAGTGTGTGTGTGTGTGTGTGTGTGTGAGCTCCACTGAGCTCTTTAAAACTGAGGGAGGGAAGGCAGGCAGGGGGGAAATGGAGAGATGGGCAGAGAGAAGAAAACAGTGAAATCTGAAACATTCCAGGCGGGGTGGGAATGTTTCTCTGCCCCTGATGGTCTCCATGCCCTTTCCTTGCTAACATCCTCAGCCCAGAAGGGGGCCATGAACCTGTGTGCGCCAGATCTGCCTCCCGGGTGGCCAGAGCTGTCCCCAAACTGACCGAGGAGCTGGGCGAGGGGCACGTCTTCAAGTCCTGCACTCAAGTCAGCCGACCTGGTGTTATCTTATGCGGGGAGTTCATCTGGGGCCCTGCCCTCCTATTTCATCAGCGAGACACGCCCCCAACAAAAAAGGGGATGGTCAGATATAGTAGGCTGACCATATGAAAAGGAGGACAGGGCTCATGTAACTTTAACAGTTGTAGAGAAAAAGGAATTTCAGCCAGTGTCATTTGTATGCAATTAGTTCCTGGTGAAATTCCCTCTTCATCACAACAGTTAAAGTTGCAGGCACTATACTAGAGTGACCATATACAAAAGAAGGCAGGGCCCCTGCAACTTTAACTGTTGTGATGAAGAGGGAATTTCACCAGGAACTAATTGCATACAAATGACACTGGCTGAAATTCCCTTTTCTCTACAACTGTTAAAGTTACATGAGCCCTGTCCTCCTTTTCATATGATCAGTCTAAGATATAGTGCAAGGACAGCAATACACGGGACGGAGGAGCGGCTTTATTGTACATGGAGGGGGAAAAAAACACTTTCCCCACTCCAAAATAAGATGGAAACTGGAGGGGAGAAATCGAGATGAGCGCAGGACAGGGACAACATTATGTGAGTACCCCGCTGCAAAAACACATACCAGGCATGGCGAGAGTGCGATAAATCGCTGGTGTGATGGAGCCCATTATCTCATCTTCGAAATGTCGCCCAGCAGAATTATTCTGAGTGGTGAAGAGCCTGTTGGGATCAGGCTCAAGTTCAGAGGAACCAGTATTGGAACCCTCGGTTATTTGCTGTAATAAATTTGCCAGACGCTTTGAGGAGAAAATCACTTATAAATGTAGTTGGGCACCTTAAGCTGGCTATTGCGTATGTAAAAGGATTGTGGTGTAATAATAATAATAATAATAATAATAATAATAAATATTATTATTGTATGTAGTCATTAGTTTTAGCTGACAGCAGATCAAACATCTGTTCAAATGGAGGAAGGAATTTTCTTTAGATTCATACTTCTGATTTTATTCTAAACCACCAGAATACCTGGAGGTCCTTTGAGAAACTGCTGTCTGGCTAGTGTGTATAAATATTTGGTGGCTCTCTTTCTAAAGTAATAGCTTGAAAGGTTTTTACAAATTTCTACTATTGCTGCTTGTGACATAGTTCACTTGAGGACTATGGGACAATCACTCAGTTATATTATTAGTTGCTCTAGATATCGCTCACTCATCAGAAATAATTAATCCATCACCCATGCTTATACCGGAATAGCAAAATTCTACCAGTGCTAGTCTCTGCCCACTAACCTGAGGGAAATTATTGATTGATTCAGGATTCTTTTCCAATTAGGTTTTCCAGTTTGCAAAACCCTCATGTTTTATTTCAAATTTATTTCAAATTCTGTGGGAAAAAATGTATTTGAATAATTAAATGCCATGACATTTCCCAGTAATATCTAATGAAGGTATGCATTTTGTTGTTGTTGGTTGTTTAAGGTCCATGTTGCCTGATGTAGTTGACCGCTTCCGAGTGCAGCATCCCTATGCCATGGGGCATGAAACCATCTTCTATTCTTCATACATCTTTTTCAATAAGATATCAGCTGGCATTGGACTGGGAATTTCTTCCTTGAGTCTGGGGTGAGTATTTTCTTATATTAATTGAATCAGTTAGTTGTAAAAGGGTTGCTCCAGTTATTTGGCATACGTGTAATCTTTAAAAGTTGAAAATTGCTGGTAGTTTTATAGGGAACCAGTGTCATTATTGACTCGGACTGGAGATACAAATTTTAAAATTCCACATCATCCCTGAGAAAATGTCAAATACTTCAGAAAGTTAATGTGAGGATGAATGGGACAAGGGTTATAAAGCATTTTAGTGTATTAAATGGTAAATAAGTACAAAAATTAGTATCAACTAATAAATAAATGATGTACCCGCTAACCACGACTGTGAGCATAATATTAGTGTAGTATTTGCCTGGATCGGTTAAAACAACATGATAACCCACATTGAGCTGTGGGTTGTTGTTGAAATGTGGGTTATTCGGTTGTCTGAACCAGCTGCAATAACAAACCATGTTGCCATAAACAATCCACAGTTCACAACCCAACAACAAATCATCGGTTCTCTCTATGGGTTGTTCATGGTTAACAAATCATGGTTTGTTAGCATGGCTGGGTTCAGCCAACGTAATCCACATTTCAGCAATATCCCAAGTTCAACAACAACTCACACTCAAATGTGGGTTATCATGTTGTCTGCTCCATTCACTGTGTGCTTTGTTGTGTGTGTGATGTGACTTTTTTAAATATATCACAAATACACACACACACACACACACACACACACAGAGGGGGAGAGAGAGAGAGAGAGCAATATGCACCAACCACTGTATTAGTATACACTTTCATATGTTTTCAATAAAGTATTATCCATCCACTCATCTACCAGCCTGCTGTATTGCTCTTGCTCTGCTCACCCTCCTCTTACGTCAGGGATGGGATGGTGTTGGGAGTTTAGTGCTTAGCAGTTGCAGAGCTCTTCAGAAGGTGCTCACATGACCTTTGAATCCTAGCACAGCCTCAGATTGATTCCCTACCCCTCTCCAGATCCAGGCTTAGAGATGGTGTGGGGGGGGGGGGGGGAGGACAGGATTGTCCTTAATTTCAGAGGCTATCTGAGATGCAGCATGAATTATGACGTCAGGGATAGTACCAGTTTCTTGGAGGAGAAAGAGATTCCCAGTGACCACAAACTTCTGTTTTGCTACCAAGGTCTTTCAGCATATGTGGGCTGCTATGCATCTGCAGAGCAACCTTTATTGGAGCCCCATTGAACGATTTCAGTGTGTATTTTGACATGAATGGGTATCCCTCTCTGGCCCAATGGTTGTTGCTTATGTTTATTTTTTTCTTGAGGAGATCTAGGTTAAGGTGATTATATGTAAATCAGTTTGTCAAATGATCTGATGGATTTTAAGAAGAGTTAAGAAGCACAAAATTCAGTCAGTGTTTGAGTGAGCGTGCAATGTTTAGCATAGTGTCAATATAAAATAGAGTGTTGCCCATCCAGTCCAGTGAACAACCCCCACTTCTGTTTTAGTGGCTACAGACAGAGAACTTATAGTTAACAGCATTTCTAGCAGAAATTTCTCTGCTGTATTTTGGCTAGATTCCAACAAGTGTAATTGGATATAAATATTTGTGGTCAAGGGCACAATCTTATGCATGTTTTGAGAGAAAAAGTCTTACAACTTCCATGGTTTTTCTATCTAAATATGCATAGGATTGCACCTTAAAATGTGTTTATATACAGGATGACACAGATTAATTCCAGAAAGTGAAACTGGTTTGCCAAGGATTTTACCTGCAGAATATAGATATTGATGAGCAGGATTGAAGGAACCAGCCCATATTAATAGAGATCAAGACAATATTCTCTTTCTTAGCCTTTCAATAGTCTTTGTGCAATGCTTTCATTCACAAGTCCTTAATGTCTGCATTGCTCAGACCTGGAATGACATATATCTGAGACTCTGGGGAAGTAGCCAATAAAATACTAGAAAGAAATGGAGGCAATTTTTCAAATTGGAAGGAAAAAGGTTTATCTGTACTTGACAGGATAAAGATATGACAGTATCAGCCGTGTGACTTTTTCTTAGACTTGCAGGTTTCGAATCAGGGGTGTGCACACAGCCCAAGAGTGTTGCTAAAATGCTGAAAATCCTTTTTGGTGTAGTCCCGTCCATTCTCATACTCGTAGGCTTATTTGTACTCGTGTTCTATCCAATCACTGAGAAGAGCCGAACGGAAACTAAATATGCCCTTGAAAATATAAGGTAGGTTTGTTGTACCAACAACAGATTCTCCTAGTGTTTACTACACTTTACTACACTTTCTCTAGGATAAAGGAGGCAGGGTATTCTTAATGCAAAAGTGAAAAACCACCCTGTCGCCCAAATATATTATGCATAGCAAGTGGAAATACCTTCTATGAAAAATATGTTCTATTTGAGATTATTAAAACAAACTGTGAGGTCAGTTCTCTGAAAGCTGAACTAGTTGAACATATGAAACTATCTTGTATTGAACCACTAGCCCATCTTAGCCTAGTAGTTGTATGGTCTCACACCACCTTTCCTCAGTTTTAGGCAAGTAAAGGTCCTTCCCAGGTCTGCTAGTTGTGATCATCATCGACTAGAGACACCAGAGATTGAACCTGGGATTTCTGCATGCTAGGCATGTGCTCTGTCACTGAACAAAGGAGGTCTAGACGAAACAGCCTTGCCTAGGGACTTGCACGGGAAAACTGGCTTCAAAGTTTTGGAGCCACTTTTTATGGTGATTAATGGGTAGCTAGGTTCTTGAAGAAGGAGGTGTTCCCTGATTTATGAAGACTTTTGGCTGTTTAAGGTTTTGTAAATGAGAGTCAACGTTTTGAATTGGACCTGGAAGCTATTTACCTGGGAATAATATTGGGCTGTATCCAGTATTAGTCCTACTTAGAATAGAGCCATTGAAATGAATGGGACTTAAGTGAGATCATAGTTGGATACAATCCATAGATGAGGATTGGATGACATGATGCGGTTTGTTGTGAGTTACTTAACTTACAATGAGCCACAGCATGCATTGGCAGCAGGTTGCATATCCAATTCCCACTCAGATGTTGTCGTATACTGCAAACCCAACATGTGTGGGCTATGCACATCACATAACTCTAAAACAGCCCTCACAAAACAGACCATGGGTTATACAAGAGTTGTTTAAACCTCAAATAACCCACACTCACCAGGTTCGCATGACACAACCCGAGTGAGGGTTGTGTATTCAAAATAATGGCCATATGCGCCCCGTGCATGCTGCAGCCTCACCATAGACTAAATAGCCCATGGTAGGCCGTTGTGTTGTGCGAACGGCCTTCCTGTCAGAAAACCAGCATTTCCTTATTTCTTATAACAGGTGAGCAGCCACGTTCTCCACAGGCTGATACTTGAAACGCTATGCAGGGACTGCACCATGTGAAACACTTGGCGGTAGTCAGGTCTAAAGGTTACAAAAGCATAGGACAGTAGCTGCTAGCTCCAAACTCCTCAGGAAATGTGTCAGATGATATGTAACTGAAAGCAAGCCCTTTTGGACACACAGCATCGACAAGCCTTGGGGCCAGACATTGTAGATGCCGTTTCCTTCACAACTTTATTACTGTGTCATCCGCAGAAACCCATGTTTCTTCATGTGCAATTTCTTTGCATTTTTTTAAAAAAAAACAGGAAAGAACATCCAAGCACTGAAAACCTCCATAACAATGAAGAAACCACTTCACTTTGAAAGCTTGAATGGCTTGTGGGAACTGAAACCAAAGCAGACAGAAGCAGCAATGAGTGGGATAGAAGTTCCTTGCCGTAGCCCAATGAAGCCTTTGTCCCAGAGACAGTACAAGCATCTGTGTATCACAGCAACGTTAATTCAAGAAATTGTAATTTGGATCGTAGTTGGAGAGGAGTGTTTAGAATTTGTATGTACGTAGCCACTGTATTGTATTGAGAAGCTCCAGAAGAGCTGCCTGTGAGGGGCAATAGATGGCACTCTACTCTTTCCTCTGCTTTGCAGGAGGTACAAGACTAAGAGTGCAATCCTATGCATGTTTAGACAGGAAAAAGTCCTACAACACCCATCATCCCCAGCCAGCATGCTGGCTGGGGGATGATGGGTGTTGTAGGACTTTCCCCCCCCCCCCAAACATGCATAGGATTGTGCCCTAAGTCTTTTAAGTGTTACCCCATGGTCTGTCACCAAGAAAGTGGATAGTACTCCTTTTAAAAATGACCAGATTTGAACTGTAAGGAATAATGTTCCCCATACCTATCATTCCTGTTGGTCGCAGAATTCCCCTTCTTCACTTGTTGATGTGATAACTGATTAGAGCTGTATTAAATATTTTGGAAAATTATTATTTTCCCTATCCACCCTTGGAAGTTCCAGTGTTTTTATATTTTTAAAATTTGGCATTTGTGGCTTCATCATATCTGAGAATTGTTATTTTTATTTATTATTTATTGTGAAATGTGCTTCGTAAAGTAAGTATCTTACAGTCCATATTAGGCACAGGGTTATGTCTTGTTAAAGGTGGCATTGCATTGCCAGGTATGAACAGAATTAAGCACTTGCTTTCCATGTGGTTTTTAATTTAAGTCAGTCTTTAAGCTTCCAAGATAAGACCATGAAAGGAATGGCATCCATGATCCATCAACATTTGGCCTTGATGGTCTGAAAACTCAAAAGCTCTGACTGCAACGCTGTGTTAACGCTGGAAATTGGTTACTCCAAGTGAAGAGTTCCATGATTATTTAACTGGGTATAATATTGTTGAATGTGACTACTCAGAAGTCAAGAAGACAATTGCCACTCCAGTGCATAACTACTTATGGCACATGCTAGCCCTAAGCAGGTGTTTTGTTTCTTTGTGTGACTAAGATCATGCACAGAGCTGGAATGGGCACTGATTTCCAGGGTTCTAAATTATGCGGTGAGCCTGCACAAGTAGAGCAGGTTCCCTGCTACAGATAGTTGCCCTCCAACTTGTGGAGGAGGATGGCGACAGCGCTAGAGGAGTGCGGGGCAAGTGTGCTCATCCCTGCTTCCTCTCTCTAATCTTACTCGTGCATAGGGCTACCGGGAAGTACTACACCAAATAGTCAACTAAATGGTTTACTACATGGAGCCAAACATATATTATCTGAGGTACAGTGTTCTTGCAATAATCTACCTTTCGATTGATTTGAAAGAACAGAAATACTGCATCCCGCAAGTCAGATTTTCAGAAGTCATTGCGCTAAACATTCAGGCCATTTCACACTATCGGGCAGGACTCTGGTGAGTACCTCAGGAGCGCACTGGGCTACCACCGATTTTGCAGCCAGATGTTCACATGGAGCCATTGTTTCTGTAAATTGGCCCTTACATTTTGGATGTTGAGCATGCAATCACCACAATTTCCATAATTGCTGCAGTCCTTCTGTGTGCATGAGTCTATAGAAAAGACACCTTTGCATAAACACCTCCCACTCATGAGCTCAGTGCTGTCTGCTCCTGAGGAATTTCACAGAAATGGACAGGTAATGTAAATTAGCCCTTGGTGTGGCAAATGCTTGGAATAGGAATAATTATTCACTGGCACATGTCCGCTGATGCAGATGGTATATTGCCCTTACCGGCTCTCACACTGTAGTAATCTTGTCACCTGACATGCCTCAGTGCACCTTTACACATTTACACCAGATAGAATACTTTGGTTCTGTTTTGTGAGTACAGGTTATTGAAACTATCAATTTGGGCTCAGTCCTTACATAGAAATAGGTACAAAATGAGCAAGTTGCTCATGCATCTTTCCCTGCTTGTAGGTACGTCAACTCTCCAATTAGGTACTTAATGATTTAAAAATATTACATGCAGTGTGTAGCATAACTAAGAAATCCATTTGGGGGAAAATGGTACATGGCAAACTTTCTGCCCAGAGCTATCCTGAAGTGATGAGCTATAAACTTCATCAACTCCTTCAGCTGCTTGCAGAAAAAAAGTGGGTTTTAAAATAACTAAGGGAGAGCAGGTTCTCTCTGACTGACCTGTATAAGAGTATCTTAAATCCTAAAATAGCTTACAGCTAAGTTGTATCGAATATATTTGAAAATGGAGAAATGTTTATTTTTGTTAATGAACTGAAATATATATTTTTATAAAGTTTCAGTTTAAAAGCGCTCATGGGACTGGGAGAAGTTGTTAGAATTGGCACATTTAAGTTATGTGGTACACATCCTATTGGGAACAGCTCCTTTACTGGGCCAAATAAAATGAATGGAAATTGTGCTGGAGCCAAACGGTGATTGTGTTTTTTGTTTATTTTCAATAGGAGTTGAAAAATTTGTATAAGTCTATAAGATATTTCCGGTGGAGTGTGCCGAAAATAATCATTAAAAAAATATACAGACATACTCATTCCCATGATGCGCCTTTATAGAATATGCTATAGAATTACTCAATGTGTCATCTATCCATAATAAAGTTTACTACAATCACAATGTTCATTTTAGAAAGACTGTTTCTGATTGTAGAGTTAGAAGCAAACCTGCTAAACGGGGCTGTACAATTAAAGCATCAGTTCACCAAGATACACTATGTTAAACTCCATCTTACCGAGAACTCAGTAATATCCCTCATTTTTCCTAGCCTTGCAGTGGAAACTGGCACCACGAGACCTTGCCCAAAGATTAAATACTTAGGTGAAAATCTCAGTTACCCCTCTGCATCCCTTGGCAGAACGGGAAAGGTACAATATCTGTAAATTGGATTCAGACTTTGTATTTTAAGGGTAATTATATTGCTGTCCTTGAAATTTCATTTTCATCTTAAATTTGCCCCTCTTCCTGGATTAAAATATATTGCAGATAATTCGATAAGACACAGTATTTGTAACATGCTTACCTCATGCCTTTTATAGATAAACAAAATGAATTCATTAAATCAACTGTGTCTGGCCTTCTGGCCTTTTTCCTAAAATGGTCTTTTGTTAAATGAATCTGGAGAACACTGTCAAGCAGTTTCTTTTAAGTGTCTAGTAAAGCACATCTTCGGCATATAGATTGCTGTGTGTATAATATATAAATTACAAAAATATACACACTAACACAGTTACCCCTCCCGAAAATCGAAACTGTAATGCAAAGTATCAGTTTTCTAGAGTAAATAAAAGTACAGAACTGTTTTAACGGCAAACAACACATTTTGTAATGAATCATATAGCAGGGGCGCTGGAAGCTCAATTAGCCACACTACACTTCATATAAAAACTTAAGACATTTTATAATGGCGCTGCACATTCTGATCTTAAAAACAAAGCCGTTTAAGAAAGTGTTAGGTATATTTCATTTACAATTTATACAACAGACAGTGCCCTTTTCAAGATGTCAAGGATCTGCATTTGAGAACTGCTATTTCTCATTTCCTGTGGACATATTTCTCAGGGAAGCAGATACACTAATGCCTAATACGGAATGCTTCTGGAATAACGCTTCAACATGGATCTGGTGAGACATATATGGGACAGAATGAGGGGGACGGGGGAGCTAAAACATTTCTCATATGGCTTTGTGGAGAGGTAACTCTACCAAATACACAAGCCAAGTTAATTGTACACCTTGAGGAGCCTCAAAGATGACTCTGTAAAGATAACCCAAGGGATTTTCAAGCTTCCTGTTTGGTTGAAGGGAATTCTAAAACGCATTCTCTGTTTTTTCTGTGTAACATCCAAGCCTATTGGGGCTGTTGGAACTGAGAGCACAACCTAGACTTCCTGGGGTTGTGCATTGCGAAAGGTCAATAATGATAGTTGAGCTGTGTTTCAGGCACCTTGCCTACCCGTTGCTACACTTCCCATCTCAGAACTGCTGCTAAGATTTCCACATTACACACACAGCAGCGTGAAAATGGCTGCCACAACAGCTCACTCTGCCCTGCTCCTATCCTAATGGAACCCAAGATATCCAGCTCACCAACCCTAGGGAGACAGCAGGAGTGGCGTCTTCACAGAGCTAAGCTGGTAAGTGTGGCTTTAACATATCCTTGATTTGCCTAGTATTTCTAATTTGAATGTTGTTGCTTTAATTCTGAAATTGACTTAAGTGGCATGGAAGTCCTGGTATATTTAAGATAATATCTGGAAAGCCCACTGAAAAATGTACCATGATAACAAATACTCGTGCTTTTGGTTCGAATTTAAAGGTCTCTCCGTTTTATTTTAAATGAGACTAAAAAAAAAAGCCCTCGCCTATCTTATACCGTAAATGCCCATGAAAACCTATAAATGGGATATACAAAGTTGATTTTGAAAATAGAACATTGGAGCTTGCTCAGCTCTAGTGCTGTTTTGACTGAATACTTCTGAAAGCGAAAATATGACACTTCCTAGTTTTAGCATGCACAATTTTGATCTTCAATTTCTCACCTAGGTTAGGGTGTCAGTTGGAGGGTGGGGGAGAGAAGGGAGTGGCCTGCTCAGATTCCTAACAGCTTATACAAAGTATCCTGTAATGGGGGGAGGGGGGATTGTATGACATGAGCTTAAATCACACCCCAATATAAAGGGATGTTTCAGAGGGTGCTGAAAGGAAAAAGGACACCTTTCATATTTCCTGCTCTCCAGAACCACCCCCTTCTGCTATGTAGCTATGAAATGCAACTTGGGGTCTGACAGCCCTCTAGAGCATAGCAGGGGAATGATTGGGGGGAGGAATGAGAAGGTGAAAATGTGTCCTTTTTTCTCCCCTCTGCTGCCAAGAGGCCTAAACAGCACTACAACATTGTTTGAAGTCACGTGTGTGTGTGTGTGTGTGTGTTATTTCATTTATAGTCCACCTTTTTCCTCTTGCAAGGAAAACACTTGTACCCCAAACTCAGCTGAGAACCTCACCCACTAGGATACGATGATTGTAATAACCATGTCAGAATGGTCAGCAAACAGCCTTCACAGCTGTTATGAATGAATTTATTATTTTGACACAGCTTAGAGCTATTTACTTTCTGTGCATGCATGCTGTAAATATGTCTCTTGGACACTTTTGATGGAAGACTAGGCTGAGATGTTTTAAGTTTAGATGCAGGTGCTATCATCATCTGAAGGACTTTGGTATTAATTAGTGACTAATTCTGAAAGTCGATCTAAACAAATTGTTCAAGTGCATAGCATTCTCAATAGGCACGGGTAAAATACAAATTTGCATTAGTATAATGATGCAGAAACTGCAGCTGCAGGATTTTGTTTTATGACCTAGTAATAAATATGGCCCAGTTTTGTTTTCTACTTCTAGAATCACTAGAAACAACATCCATACATTCATGCTACTGAGACTTTGCCTGAGTAAATCCTAAGGCCAACCCCCCGCCTGACTTTTATCCTTTTGCTAATATTTAACTTTGTGTTTAGTAGAGAAACGTGGTCGGTGATAGAATTTAAAACATACATTTGTTGAATGAACTTAATACACAGGCTTGAAGAGACTGAATAAACATGCAAACTTGGTCCACAAACTGTACCAGGTGAATAATTTAAGCATGGTCGCTTGCTGAAATGACCTGCAGTTTGCACAGAGTGGGAAATTGTGAAAAACAAACAGGCAATAAATACATGGCAGGATCTACAGCACGCTGAAATATCATACAATGCACTACGTACAGTGAAAATGCATCTTTAATTATGCACAGTGAAAGGTTTCAATCCTAAGTGACAACTAACCACACAGTCCGGGCTGAACCACTTTAGCTTGGTTGTGAAGAGGTGCTGTTTTTGCCTGAAGAATTGCTGCTCCTTACTAGGCTTTGGGATGAATGCTCTCTCAGTACTTCTGTAGAACTGGTAGCGAGTTCCAGACTTCGGCAGGAGAGCTTCCTATATCCACCTGCAGAACTGACAGCGTCCAGTGTTTTGGAAGAATTCGTGCTGCTTTCGTTAGAGTTGGCATTGGCATCTCTTATGACTATCTCCTGCAGAGCATCAAACGTTAATGGAATAAAACCTTCATTGTCTGCACTGAGAACAATCCAGGATAAATCTGTTGGAAGACATCAGATACAGACAGCTTTTCAAGGAACACAATAGAAAAAGAGTGATTGTGGATACATATTTTGCGTTATACAAATTAGGTGAGATGATGCTACTGGCTATGTTCAAGGTTAAGTTTAGCAGTACCAGACCAAACAGCGATAAACTGTTCAATAGCTGCCATTGGAAACCATGCCCTCTTTCTCTAGTGATGATGTTTAGCTCAATTTTGCCTACAAAAATGGTAATAAATACTCCTTGACATAACTTTAGATCATAGGCAATGTTTAGAATGAATTTATATCAGAATTACATCAACAAGGTATCTTGGCTGCATGCATTTAAGTCAAGTTTATCCTTGCATTGTATCTATTTGGCTTATAAATTCTTGTACAAACAGTGCTATTACAAGACAGCAAGTATACCCTCTGAATTAATACAGCTAGTACATGTGGGTCATAAGTGGGCATTAAGGTCCAAATTCACTCCTGGGGAGGGGGGGAAACAATACCAGGAAACCAATCAATAATTGAGGATTGCCTAGTTATCGACAGCCATTAGGCCGATTTTGGCTCTAGTCCATGGAGATGAGGGGCAAGCAGCAGCGCACACTGGTGAAGCAAGCAGGTACAGAGGCTGGAGTCTATGCCATAGCCAGGCCCACAGTTTCCTCCTGCTGTCTAAGGGATGCCATGAATTCCCACCGTTTGTGCTGCAGTTTGGCTGCCCAGGACTTAAAAGTGTTCCTTACAGACACCTGAAGTTCCTGAGCCATCGTTTAAGCTGGTATGTAACAACTAAGGAGGAAACACGATGATCTGAAAGAGAAATCATTTGTGTTCTTAAAAAGCTTCAGCTCTTGGGGGTAGTATAGCAATGAAATGAAATGAAATAAATAATATTTTAAAAAATCATCTTTCACAGGGGACATGAGAAATTGTTAATCAAATGCCAATCAAATAGTAAGAATGTGTACGTGGCCACAAAGATGGCTGAGCCGGCTTTTGCTTTCTTTCGCTTTTCACCCTCCTTCTCTCCTTGCCTTCATCTGTCTCATCTGCTCAAGCGCCCCCTTCCCGTTATTCCCATTCAATTGTAGCCCATTGCTGTGGCAATACTAGTGAGATCCCTAAATGGGGGGTGGGGAAGGATTAGAATGTGATTGAAATATAGCATAAAGATGAGCAAGTCCTCACATAACGATAATTTGGTCTGTCCCTGCTTCCCTAAGTTCTGCTTTGTCATTTGTTTGTGCTCCCAAACAGTTGTTGGTTGTTGCTCACACACGAATGCGCACATTCATCTCTCACTCTTTGCTTCCATGCGTGTTACGCATAGCAATCTTCGGCTCTTGTGTTAGGGTTAGGGCTGCTGATCATGCAAATAAGTCTGAGATGAATGTGGGGATTGGTGTAAAAACAGCTGATGTCAGAGCAACACTTTCGGGTCCTCTAAAGCAAGTCAAAGTAGCAATTTCCCCCTATGCCATTCCAAAGAGGCATTTGGAAGCTCTCGCTCAAGTGAAGGATCATAGACTTCGCAAGCATGACGCTGCTCAGTTTTCTAACAGTACCTTTTTTGCATCGCGGGGGTGAAGTGGGCATGACGGGGGAGGGGAATCTTGTGTGCTACTTTGAGCTTTCCTTGGAGGAACGATAGGGGTATAAATGTAATATCCACCCTTGCAAAGCAGTTCAGGAAAAATAGGCAGGCAAACGTAAGGGACATCATTATAGAAGCAGCTAGTCCATAAGACATAAAAGACCTATGGGAAGCTCACAAGCTGGACATGAGCGCAACAGCACCCTCTCACTCATGTTCCCCAGCAACCTGTATTCAGAGGCACATTGCCTCTGATACTGAAAGCGATATATAGCCATCATGCCTAGTAACAATTGATAGCCTAGTTCTCCATGAATTTATGTAATCTCCCTTTAAAGCCATCCAAATTGACAGCCCTCATTACATCTTGAGGTAGCAAATTCCATAGTTTAACTACGCACTGTGTGAAGAAGGGCAGTAAACAGCTTTTCCTAACCTCTTACAGAAAGGTATATTTTTAACGGGGATAGAACAGGTAGGTCCAAATGTCTGGTTCTTCGTGCTGCTAGCATTTCAAAAGGCATTTCCTTTCAAACTGTAAAACTATTATTGGCTTAGCCTAGTAGACAGCTGTTAGCAGTCATGCAGTACTTCTCATATTTTACATCAACGCTGTGGCTTCATGCATTACAAGTCATTTTAGGATCTGCTACCAATGTCATTCTTACTAGTGGTTCCATTTACTGGTTATGTAACGCTATGGTGCAAGCGACATCACAACAAGATTGCAGCTTACAATCATGTGAACCTTTAATCTTTCTGCTTAATACCTTATTTGAACTCAACTTAAGGCCAATACCACACGAGACTTTCAAAATATCTCTATGGGCATAGGCAAACAAGCCTGTATATATAACATGTTATGTATACACAGTAATAAGCCACACTAAAATGATGCAAAGAAGATTAGCCCAATTCACAATTTAGAAGATATATTTTCATATTTGAATAGTGTGGAGTAAATCTAAAAATAACTGTTTATAACAATAATATAACTGCCTATTTGAATAGAGTAGTGGAACATTTTCTTAAAAGTTATTCCAAACATCATTTGCTAGTTTGCAGCTAATGAAGTATGTTTAGCTTCAAACCACTGAGGACAGGCTGGATGTTGCTGAATTTGGCATACCTTATTTCCTCTACTGTATACCTATGTGCTGCTGGAGCCTGCATTTATTGATTTTTTAAAGGACTTGAAAATAATATTTGTTCCAGTCACAAAGACTGCAAGAATAGATGTTTATGGGCATAACAGCCTGAAAAGAAATAGGAGCTTATGCACAGGGTGCCAAATGGGAAAGCCTCTGGAGAGAACTGCATTGTTAGAAACTGTCTTGCCCCTGAACAGTAAATCTATTTTTATTACCTGGGTTGGGAAGACTGTTTATCATGGTATATCTTTGCCAAATCACCAAATCAGACCCTCAACATTAATTAATTTGAAACAATGCACAGACTCTTACTTCCATATCCACAATCAGTAATGCATATTTACACTTTCCAATAAATATCTACTACTGGGAAGGTGAGGAGTGTGGGGGAAATCTACAGGTCTACAACTTCTCACCACACTTATTTTGAGGACTGATTTACATGTGACCATCATCTAGTACTACTGAAATCCCTTACCTACCGCATGCTTCATGTAGCTGCTATTATGTTTAAACGTGTCTACAACCTTTCACATGCACTTAAGTTTTTACTAACATAACTTGGATTTAGGCATATGTAAATTAGAGCAGGGTTATTGCCTTTGACTAGAGCAGTGAAAAACACTGTAATATCTTTTGGAATTTTTAAATAACTAATATATAATAAAAAGTACTATTACAAATTTCTCAGCAATGGTGGGAATAAGAGCTACTGTGGAATGGTAGCTACAGAGCTGGACCAGATTCAAATCCCCTTTAAGCCATTCTCACTGGCTGACCTTAGAAAATCACTATCTTTCAGCCTAACCTACCTCACAGGGTCGTCGTAGAGTTAAAATGGGGGGCAGGGTGGATATCAGTGCAATCCTATACATGTCAATTCAGAACTAAGGCCCATTGAATTGGATGAGACTTATTTCCAGGTGTGGTTTTGCAGCCTAAATGAATGTTAATTGTGACAAGTTCCAGAGGGAGACCAATGCTAGTCTCTCCATGTATATCCTTATTCCTAGTGCTTAATATCTGCTGGAAAACCCTAGCAAGGTGACAGATTGAAAAATACCTTTAACACGAACAAAAGTGTCCTGTGGCACAGTCAAGACTAACCAATGTATTTTGCTTTTAGCTTCGGTGGGCTAGGCCCCACTTCATAATTCCAATGCATATTCTCCAGCAGATATTGAACATTAGAAACAGGAACATACGGAGTGTGTCAAATGGAAAACGGAAGCTAATGCTCAAAAATATCTCTTCTATACACTGCTAGTATAAAAAAAATACTAAGTATAAAGACTATGCAGTAATAAATGACATGGAGGATACAAACTATACAGCAGACACAAATGTTCTGGTTACTGCAATGCTAACAATAGTTGATTCATAGAAGTATAGAGTTGGAAGGGGCCTTGGAGGTCATTTAGTCTAGCCTCCTGCTTGGTGCAGGAATCTTGCAGCAACAGCATCCCTGATCGATGGCTGCCTGGCCTTTGCTTAAATGCCTCTGGCAAAAGACAGCCCACCATATCCAGAGGCAGTCTGTTCCACAGTCAAACAGCTGTTACCAATAGAATGGTTCTCCTAATGTTTAGCAGAAATCTGCTTCCCTGCAGTTCTAGTCCTGGCCTCTGGATCAACAGAGAACAAGTCTACTCCATATTCTGCATGACACTCTCAAATATTTGAAGACCACTATCATGTCTCCCCTTCATCTTCTCTTCTTAAGGCTAAACACACCCAGGTCTTTCCACTGTTCCTTACAGCACTTGGTTTCCAGACCCCTCACCACCTTGGTTGCCCTGCTCTGGTGCCCAAAATTGGACACGATACTCCAGATACAGCTTGACCAGTGCAGAGAACAGCAGAACAATGACTTCCCATCGTCTGCATGTTGTTCCCACGAAATCAGCAATTCATATGACTAAGCCTAATATCCGGTACTCAAACGTTGTTCTGAAAAGCAAAAAACTCTAGCTAGAAATAAAATTAAAGTTTCTGGCACCCCCACTTCTTATAAACAAAGAGCTAAGGAAATATCTGTAAATGCCAAATCTGAATTTTGAAAGAAATCAACTTTAAACACACATAAGAAAAGGTACAATTATTTTTTCACTGGCATATTGACTTTTTTCAGATAAATTTAGTATTTTCAGTAAATACCTTATTTCTGACAAACAGAACTTACCATGCTGCATTTCAACAAGACACAAATTGAAAATCTGCTGGATTACACTTAAACGAAGTTTACCATCACAAAGGATAACAGCTCGCTTCTCAGTTGTGACCGTTCCAGATGAATCCTTCTGTTAATTAAGAAGAAATATGTTACTAATAGTGTGTGCACGGCAGTTTAAGTTCTCCTCTTGCTTATATGCAACCAGCTCCAACGAGGCTGATCTGCATGCGTATCATTTTGCTTGGATGGTTTTGCTCGGGCAAGAATGCTATGCAGGATTAAAACAAAAAACGTATATCCAGTACTCAGGGATGACTCTGGATAACTGTTCCCCTACCAGACCATCAGTATGGTCAGCTCAATCTGTGCTGACCAGGGGCGAGGGGTGAGGAAACTGAATCCAGGACACCTCTTTGTTTCATTTCCTTTAACAAATGATTAGCAAAGTCAGTCCAACTTGACAGCAATTGCCATCAATCACAAGGATGGGCAGACTTCATTTATTTACCACAAGCCCAAGGTCTGCCAACCAGACCGTGGTACAAAAGGCACGCATGTAGAATTTAAAGATTTATTTGGAGTACCTGTCATGCCTGCACTTGAGGAAGTCCTCCTCAGAGGAAGAGCTGGAGGCTCCAGAAACCCAAGGCACCCCAGACCAGGGACTGCCCCTAGACCCACAGGAGCCTGAGCCCTCGGGGGAGATGGTTGCAGGGCCATCCCTGTCAGGGGAAAGGGACTCTGCCTGTGAGACAGAGGTTGAGCAACCCCCTGACCCCAAGAGCATCGTCGCCTCAAGCGACAGGCAAGTAGGGCTCCAGGGTGAAGTGCTCGCCTCCTAAAAAAAAGGCTGCCTCAGGAGGAAGTGACTCCTCAGGAGTAAGGCTCTGGAGAAAAAGCTTTGATTACTTCAGCTGAGCTCTGGGTAAGGCCCAGCAGGCTTCGGGCTTAAAAGTCTTCACTGGAAAACAAGCCGGCATTGGAACAGTGTGGTTCATCCAGCCTTCTGGACTGTGCTTGATCTTTCGGATGTCCTAATGACCCTGCTTCTGGACTACATAACATACCCAACTGGTTTACTGTGTTACCTTGAGTACTTCTGTAGCCTGATCCTCGCTGACTGACTGAATTATGACTTCTACCTAGATTTAGATTACCTCTGTTGTAACTGGAAGCCCACTGGATAACCATCTGAAGGCTTGGATGTTTGCTGACTTCACTGCAGTTAGAGTTTGCTACAGTTAAAGCAGGGAAGTATCGGAGTTGAATGAATGTCATAGCCCTTCCACAAAAAGCCACTCCTGGTTACCCAAGCTTTCTTCATTTCAGCAGTATAATCATGGCTGAGCAGAGAAGTAATTGACCTAGTTTTCATGTAAGAGCAGCAAATCCATAAACACCTGTTCCTGGGTTGTTTCATGACATGTGAACCTGGAAACTCTGGGTTGTTCATAGGTTAAACAACCAAAGTTAATCCAGCAACAAAGCATGGACAATTGTTAGGTTAATTCTGGGTTGTTTTAACCCATAGTTTTTGGGTTCTCACATCATGAAATAGGCCACAAAGCCAAGATGTTAACTGAAATCAGAAATGGGTTGCACATGGGATTCATCCTCAGCAATTGCTGGGTTAAACAATTCCTGGGCCATTATGTGCAAACTAGGTCATTTTGTTCCTGCTATTGTTAAAGAATTGGGAGTCAAAACTCCTTATCAATCTACTGGAAATCAACCAGAGATTTACCGGTAGTCCTTTCCTCGGGCTACTTAAGACTTGTGTGCCCTGAGGGAAGGCAGAATAAGAGACACTCATGTTATCCATTCTACAATAGGCTCAAAAAAGCTGTTCTGATGAGTTGTTTCTTCATAATGTTTGTTTGTTTGTTTTAGTAAAAACTGTAAACCACTTGGGTGATTTGGCAGGAAGGCAGTTTAGAAATGTATTAAGTAAATAATACATAAAATAAATGTATATTTACTTTCTGCCCACCTCTGACCTATCAAAAAGTTGCAAATAATCTTGTGACTTGGGAATAAGTATTTGGTGGTCAGTGCAAGAGAAGATGCATACAGATATAGGCCCATTTACCAGGTATATAGATACATATTTATATTAGCATCCTGCCCTTACTCCAAGGAGCTGAGGCCAGCAAACACAGTACTTCCCACCCTCCCTCATTTCCTCACCCTCCCTCATTTTATCTTCACTACAACCCTGTGAGGTAGGTAAGAGTGGGAGATAACGAATGGCCCAAGATCACACTGAGGTTTATGGCTGTGAGGATTTCAACCTTGGTTTCCCTAGTTTTAGCCTGCCACATGAACTACTACACCTCTTAATTAGCTTTTCTTGTCCCCCCAAGGGGTTCTATACTACATTTTAGACTTTTTTGCAGAGCCAGCCCTTTTGTTTGTATACACAAAGATTCCCCAAAAGCTCCCAATGACACTGATGCCTCCCCAGTGGGGAATTTCCAGAGGCCTGCATCTCCTCTTTCTTAAGAACAGCCTCGCAGTGCTAGATTTTGGCAGGGGGATTATTTGCCTTCCTTCAGTGATTTATAGCAGACAAAATTCAGATACAAAGCTGCACTTTTCTCGTAAGGAACATGACTGGTATTTTAAGCATAGCTGGAAACCATAACATCCATGAATACATATACCTTCTGTCTGAAAGTTACCTGGTAAATGACGTTCACAAAAGAAGGTTCACGAGATGATGGGTATCGTAGTAGAGGTTTTTTTCCAGATTTCAGGAGTTCAGTTACCTCAAAAAGCTGTTGTTGCAGTTCTGAAAAGCTGCTGCACAGTCGTTCTAGATTTTTAGAAATGGCTTCTGTAACTGGCTTCTTTTTCACTTCGCAGTAAGTTAGGTTTTGAGGAATGTGAACTTTCACGAGAACTATGCACCTCCTTGTTTTGTGAAACTGTTACATTCGACAATCCTGAAGTGGTTTCAAGTTCTTGAGGAACCAACGAACGATTTGTTGGCTCAACATCCAAAGTTTCCAGGACCTGCGAGAAATCCTTGGAAATCTTTTTCTCTTTGGAGTCAGCCACGCTCATCAACAGGTTTTGCTCATTAGCAGGGCTCTTAATTTCTTCTATGAGTTTTCTTCCATTTCGAGGAGACTGAATAATGGTGCAACCTGGGAGCAGCAATCCATCACTCAATGGGTGAGTGTTTGAAGAATGAGTTTCGGTGGTCTCTCTTTTCATGGGTACATTTGTAAAGCAAACCTGGGCAGCACCTGAAAGTGCAGAAGAACCTTCTTTGCCTACAATTTCTTTGATCACTAAACGGAGAATGTACTTGTCTGAACGTGAAGATGGAAGAAAAGCAGGGTCCGTTAATTTCTGTTTCCCAACCAGTATCAGCAACAATTTACATGTTAGGAAGCATAGGCCCTTCGGCCTCTCACTCTTCTCTAGTTGAATCTGTTGAATGTTAGGCAAGTGAGATGAAGTTAAAGCGTAAGCTAAGATTATATTACAAGTGTTGGAGGCTACAGCCACAGTCTGAGTTTGAGAGTCAAAAGTCATTATATCTGGGACCAGAATGCCAGGGATGCTCACCTTTTTCGTAGCGGTCACTTTTCTTTCAAAAGTCACCAAGATCAGGTGTGAAGCATCTTGGCCACTTCCTGTTAGGTAATCCTTGGGTCTCAGATGAATGAGAGGATTGTTATCCGATCGTTGTTTGCTGGAAGGGAGATGGGTCAGATCCACAGGGGAAGATGCTGAATTTACAACAGGCCTAGATCTGTCTTGGTCTGATACCTTTTTTCCACCATCCACAGAGGGCTCTTCTTCACAGCCCAATGAAGTAGTTTGCGAGAGAACAGAGTTTCCAACAACCTCAGGTGGGATTTCAAACGAAATGCCTGCATTTAAGCTACATATCTTATCTAGTGGAAGCTCAGTAGCAACAGCCACTTGAGAATTCAATGTTGCTTCAATTGCACAGACGTAGCCTCCCACATCAAATACTGGGCAAAATGAGCAGGCACTTAAAGTTTTCTGTTCATCATCCCAAATATAGGAATGGAGGGCACTGCCTATCCCAACCACCAAACGGGTGCCTTCCTCAGTCCAACAAGCACAGTGGATGAGACCAGTGCCTTTAATATCCGCTTTTATTCTGGAGTTGTTGAGGCGAACAGAGTGCAGTACAGAAGTGTCCCGTGTCGTAAGCACGGCCAAGATTTCTTTCTTGGGGTGCCACACACAGCCCTGAGGGAGTATAGGAAACAGCTCACTAATTTCGCTAATTTGGTAAACCATCAGTTTGTTTCTTTCAGAAATGCTGTAACACAGTTGCCACATGGTGATGTGTTTTTTATGCTGAATAGCAAGGAGGGCAGGAACATCTGGAGTGCATGATGGCCCCCAGTAAAGTCCATGGACATGTTCAAACTGACCAACAACGTTTGAATTGCCAAATTTAGGTTCTCCATTTTGTAAGTATAAAGAAGTCAGTATCACTTGCTTTCCATCCGTCCAAGCAATCCCATGCACAGGATGGATGGCCTGGTATAAGGCATTGAGGCCGGTTCTCAGCAATTTGCCTTTCCCCAGCTCCATCTTTAAGTTCTAATGGAATACATCTATAAAGAAAACAGTGTTTTAAATGTTCTTTGTTAATAAGCGTTTTTGCGATATATACTGATAAAAAATACAAAAGGCCAATCAAAAATGGATCATACACAATAGATATGAGCAATACTCAGTTCTTCTATTTTGTCTATTATTGTGAGCTTCGCAAATGCATTTCACTTGCCACCATTGGAATCAGTATACTGGGCTTGATGGATCTTTCACTTGATCCAACAAGGCTGCTGTTATATCCATTCTTGAAGTACTCACCTTTGAAAGCCTAATTCTGAACAGTTAACGCCAATATCAAATTGGTAATTAAAAACAGCCAGTTAAAAGACTCCATGGAGATAGAATCGGTCTTCCACAAACTGCCTAGTGTACATGCTGTTTATACAAATATCAATAATGTACAAATGTAAAATCAAAAGTGGCCTTTCATTACACAATATATCACAAAGCATAACGGACAATATTAGAGCATATGCCCTCAATAACAAAATTTTGTACAAAATCAGTAAAGAAGTCAACCTAAAAAAAACATGCAGTGCCATATTCTCCTACTTCCTAATTCCAAAAAATATGCAGTATTGATTGGTTAGTCTATTCTGTGTTTTGCTTGTTGTTTTAAGCAGTTTGTTGCTCATCTTCGCTTGCATTAAAATGGAGTCTAAGTGTATAAATAACTTTTTCAAGTGATGTAAAATTTGACAGCCACATTTCAGTGGATGGGGAAGAAACAGTTAATCAGCACTTCATTATTTCTTGACTGAGAGAAGTGAAAGAGCATTTGCTGAGATACAGAGTAGTATCCAATGGTAGTCTTACTTAGATTAGGCCCATTCACTTCAATGGTCTACTTTGTGTAGGAGTACCATTGGATACTATCCAGAAATTCCAAATAAGGGCCATCTCCAGCATTTATGAGAAGGGGATGTACATTTGCAGGAACTTGGATAACTTTTCTATGCCTAAATGTGACTAGCCTTCTGTTCCTTTTGCCTCAGATTTTGGAAAATATAATGCTCTGGTCAAGAATGAAGGCCTCATCATACATTATGCTTCTATGTTCACCCTTGGAATATCTTAGATGTACCCCTAAAATGTAAATCTGACAAACATGTCTGCAAACACTGGTGTCATTCAGCTACTGTCATCATGGAGCGACTGTTAGCAAACTTAGGTCTGACTGGAGGGGGGGGGGGGTCAGACCTAAGCTTGCCTTGCATGATGTGTGAAATGACTCAAGTATAGGGAGGGGAGATGGCACTTTGAGGCTACCACCTTAACTGGAAGATATCCAGCCTTGTTGGCTTGGGGACATCTACATGCATGCATGTTGGGTCTCGGAAGGCCTAACCCTACATTGAAGAAACTCAAACTGCCACAAAACATGCTTGACTGTGGTCTTCTGGTCTGGATTTCTTCACTGCATGTGGTAGTAGATACCAGATTTTTTTTTTAAAAAAAAGACTTGTCAACCTTCCTTCTTAATAAGCAGGGTTTCCTTATTTTATTTGTTTACCGGATTCTGGAAGCACTTGGAATCTGCACACCTACTTCTTCACTAAATGCCAACTGGGGTATACTTGACATTTCTACTGACCTTGGTTCCCTCCTTGCCCCAACCTTAGGTCCTCAAATGCGTTCAGACTAGAACTCCTATCGTCCCGATCTAACATGATTGACCATGGTTAGGGATGATGGGAGCTGTAGTCCACCAGCATCTGGACCTATAAGGCTGGGAAAGGGACTAAAGACGGGGGGGGGGGCTGGACTAGATCAGTGGGTTTGTCGCTTTCTTTAAAAGGTTAAATCGAACGGGGACGAATTCTCTCCCCACCCCCTTTTCTTGATTATCCGTAACCGCAGCGCCTCTGTTTCTTGTGAGGCCCGCCCGTACCAAATAATTCCCTCCTACGCCCACCTGAGCCTCCTCGGAGCTTTGGCCCCGCCTCCTCATCCATTCTTGCCTATTTGGTTTCACCCCCAATACCTCTATAAGCGCACGATCCGGTTGCCCCACGGTACAGCGACACCGGCCTCTTCTTGCGCCCCCTCTGCTCAAGCCATTCCCAATGGGCGCAGGCTCTTGGTTTGACGAGGCACCATGCCCTCGCCCCGAGCCGCCACAAGGGGCGCTGATCTCCAGAGGCGGCAGTCGATGGGAAAGGACGTAAAAGGGGCGGGATCCAAGCTCAAGCGTCCGCGTCGCTCTGCCGTCTCTTCGTCACCGGCGCTCTACCTGCCAATTGGTCTACCTGTGATCTAACAAACGCCCCCTTGCGACAAAAACAAAACAAAAGCCCCACGCTCCTGCCGCAGCTCCCACAATCCTCTCGGGCAGCTGCCTGCGCGTGAGGAAAGGCGCGCGCGCGCCTCGCGATGAAAAGAGTTCGGCGGGGCGAAGAGGATCTACGAACGTTTAAGGCACTTGAGGCCGTTATGAGGCAGCTGTTCGCTTTCCGTGAAGGCGCACTCGAGTTTGAGCGACTCAAACTTCTCATGGCTTTATTACTTCAGTATCGGTGTTATTCCGCCTTCCCACAATTATGCGCCTAGTGCTGCTAACGACAATAAAAAGACCCAAACAATAAAACGCAGTATACTTTCTTTCTTCAAATATGTTAACTTCCAGAGGGACTTTACGTTAAGGCAGCAATCCTAAACATACCTGGGAGTCTGCCCCCCCCCCGTTGCTCGTGGGGAGGGGGCAGTCCCCCTCCCCGTTCAAATTATGGGGGAGGGGCGACGGTAAATTGGGCTGGCGCTAACTCTTCTCCTTCCTGTTTTCCCATCCCAACAGTTCATCCCTCTTCATTCTGACGGGGTTCGGACGACGCGCCGCCACTCCTCTGGGTTATTTATCCCAAGATGAGCCGCGGAGTCAATGGATGTCATGCTACAAATACGACCACATGCTCGAGGCTTGTCCTCCCATGCGATCCTGGGTTAGACGAGGGTTATTTAACTCTCGCATAACCCGACTTCGCACACGACAGCTCCTGCGTGAGGGTTGAATTTTAAAAATGAGGGCCACGTGCCCCCCTGCACACGCTGCAGCCTCTCCATGAGTTAAATCATCTGCCTGACTGCAAAGCCACCTAGCACTGTCATACATTGCTTTCTGGTGCCAGGGCTCCACAAGAACCAGTATATTTTATTGTCTTTGGTGTTTTGTGAAATAATTATCATTATATTGAAGGCTTGCACTAAAGAGGTAGTAGCAGTATGGAGTATGGATTACAGAGAAGTGATAGAGCTCCATCAGACAAGCGTTTTATTGCACGTTCGTTACTAGGCACTCATGGATTTTCAGGGGTCTCTCTCACAACATCGCCTGCCTTCTGCGCACCTCCTGCCCCTTCTAGCCTTCTTTGTGCGACAAAAAACCACCCCAGTAAATCCAACTTATTTTTTGAGATGTAACTTGCCTTTATCTCCTGCTGTGTGCAGAAGAAGCGGCACAATCAAAACAGCCCACTGAATGGGCCATGTGCACATTGATTACTTCCTTTTTCCTCTCCCTGGAGAATGGGAAAGTAATGAGGGACAAACGCCTGAGTGGAGAAGAGACAGTAAGGAAACGCGATTTCCCCCTTGTGATGAAGCTCTTAGAGCAAAGGTTAAACAAGCTAAAGTGAGGGAAATGAGCATGGGGCAAGAATTAGAATGACAGCACTGGGAAATTATTTCAGAAAATGAGCATAACTGCAGCATCAATAGATGCATTTAATAATTTGAATGTTTGTTGATACAACTCCATGTTTATAAAAATGCAATTACTGGCACGGATGTAGCATTGTTTTTTGAGAATTTTTTTTTATTATTATAAAACATAATACAGGTAAAGAGAAAAGATAGATACTAGAGACTTGCAATTTCATAGTGTATTTAAAGTTTCTAATGAGTAAATTATGGCTGTTCATTCATATTAAGGGCTAGTGCCACCTTTGTGCCCATCGTCAATAATCAAAAACTAGCTTCCTCTTCATGTCAAATATCTAAAAATAGAAGGTTTGGAGGAAATCATCTCAATTTATTTCTCAATAGCAGTTTCAAGTTTCACAGAATTCTGTTTTTGCAGAATAAAGTTAGAAGTACAAACAAACTGATTGGTCATGTTTAGCTGTCATAATTTTCACTCCAGAACCCCGGGAAGGGTATCATTATGAGGGCACAGTTGTTCCATGTAAAAGAACCTCCAAACATCACAGAACTATGATTCCCAGGGTTCTATGGAGGAAGGGCATGACAAACCAATTTTAAGTGTTCAATTTTGAGGAAAATATTAAGCCTATCCCTGGGTTAGGACTTCAGTATTAACTATCAGTGTTTGGGCCACTGTAAACTTAGAAGAGAACTGCTACGTATTAAGGCCAAACTAGATGTGATGTAGGATATACATTAAAAAGATAATCCACTTTCGTCCTTTCTTTTCCTTTCTTTTTAAAATTAAAAATAGTCTTGATTCCACCCTCACCCCAATTTGGATTGTGACCCTGCTTTTTTAAAAATATCCCCTGTACCATTTTCTCAATTTAAATAACTTTTTCAAAGCTTCTATTTGCTTCAGAGGGCAAAAACAAACAAACAAACAAACAAACAAACAAACGGCTATCAGAAGAGATCCTGTTCACAAGTCTCCCGTGTTATGTTCTGTTTGGCTCATAGAGTGGAAATACAGAGTAGTTTAGTTTTAAGTAGCAGAAAACTTGGAAATTCTGAAATACCAGTCATGAGAGGGTTCTCAGCAGGAATTATACTCTATGATATGGATTTCATCATATGTGTATAGATTGTATTTACAAGGTTGTCAAGAATGGGGAAATGTTCACAAAGACAATTATGTGTTATGTCCAAAATAAATACTTAATTACTGTATAATCTAAGAACTGCTTCACATTGTATTTTCATGTAGGAAAGCAGGTACATCAGCTGCATTCTGTCCTTTGTTATAAATGCACATGTGCCTATCTCACTGTGGGGAACCTTTGGTCTCCAGATGTTGTTGGACTCCAACATCCATCAGCTCCAGCCAGAATAGGCAATGGACAAGGATACCGGGTGATGTAGTCCAGCAACATTTAAGAGGGCAGCAGGTTCCCCATCTTTGCCCTAAAACAATTCAAACAAAAATGTATCTATACAAGGGAGTGAGTACACAAACAAGTTTATCTTTTGTTTCTTCTTTCCAAATTTCTTAAGAGTACATCCAGGCCTATGATCTGTGGTCAAATCTGTGGTGTATGTCTCCTGATTTTTCTCAGGGTCAAACTAGTCATGATGCCATTCATGCAACTAGCAATAGCTTTTTAAAAGTTAATTTCAGGTGTGGAGAACCTGATCTAGATTGGGACCCTGATGTGGTGGGTAGATGCCTTAATATGTTGTTCCCTGCTGTGGCCGAGATCCAAGCAGGCCCTCTGCACCTGCTGTTTGCATTTGGAGGGGGAAAGCTCCCATTTGCTCCAGTGGGAGCTTCCCCTGCCACCATGCAAACAGCAGACATGAGGGAGTATATGTGTGGGGGTAGGTGGGATAGGAGGCTGTCTATACGCGGGGAAAGCCCCGCAGTGGCTGTGGATCTGTGCTGCGTCAGTTATATGATACAGCTGCAGCTTCGCAGCCACCACAGGGCTTTCCTGTGATTCTGCGCATTGAAAATGTTGGGGACTTACTCTGATGTTTTCAATGGGAGCGATGTCAGTACAGCTCTTCCGCCGTCTGACTTCTCTTCGGGGGCAATCCAGGGGTGGTCCCTGATGGAAAGTGACCGGCGATTGGTCATCTTCCACCAGGAAGAGGGCGGGGTGGGGGTGGCTCTGGTACCTGGATGGCCGCTGGAAACCCCATGCTAGATTTGGTTCATAGCAGGTTATGGGCAGAATCCAATGCTGCCCAGCTGCTAGCAGAGCTGCTAGGTCGGCGGACCTGCCCCCTTCCAGAAACTAGCATTTCCGCGTGTTTGGGGCTCTCCTCTTGAAATGCTAAAATTGTGTTAGGGGCCATTTGTGGACCAGAAGTGACTGGGCTGGCTGGGCATGGAACAAAATCAGTGGCCAGCTTCATTAGTGGCTGGGC
Source organism: Anniella stebbinsi (assembly GCA_029215795.1). Taxonomy (NCBI): domain Eukaryota; kingdom Metazoa; phylum Chordata; class Lepidosauria; order Squamata; family Anniellidae; genus Anniella; species Anniella stebbinsi. The sequence goes on along the minus strand of JARDYH010000003.1, from coordinate 125,938,400 downwards.
AGCATTGGATTCTTCCCTTAAAGATCTCCTAACCCCTAACACAAAAGCTCAATTCGGACAACACGATAGTCAATGGTGGGTTGACTAACCCTAACCCTAGGGGGTACTTCCCACACAACATGGTAATAAATAATCAACTGTGGTGTGGATGAGGATCAGCGCTGAGTTGACTATGGCAGCATTCGGATGACAAATTGTCAAAACAACTGACGATTGTTTCCCCCACACCAGTTGTTTATTGTGTCGTCCGAATTGAGCCAAAGTCTCTGTTTGCTTACAGTTGCTGATTGCGTGAATGACCTCATATTTAGTCTGGTCCTTAGTTACTGGGAAAGAATTCAGGGAAATTTATCTGTTTTGATAGTAATAAACAGGAATGTTAACGTTCCCAGAATATTGTCCATCCTGTTCTCAGGAAATGCCTGCATGAGCATTTGCTTCAGAAATGGGAATGCTGGCTTGGATCCTGAGTTCCTTTCCTTTCATGGAAGGCCTCCTTCCATTTACAGAAAGGACTCTGATCCTATGGACACTTCTCCTGGTGGAATGGCAAGGGAAAGGAGGTTTTCATCCATTCCCCTTTCAGCACCACCTCCCATTCTGTTGTGGAGCTCCCACAACCCTCCAGAGCACACAGAGAGTTGCAGGGAAAGGGGAAATCAGGGGAAACTGTCTCCCCACCACCCCCAGCAAGAGTATTCTGTGAACAGAGTTCCAGTCACAGGAAAATAGGTTCCAAACCATTGTATTTTTGTTCACAATATTGTCCTCTAGGGAAGAGTCATGCCACATGATTAATGGACACAGACTAAACAATTATTCCTCGTTGTGTCAGTGTTATATAGTTTCCAAAAAATACATGGTATTGTCATTCAGAAACCTTAGGGCCCATCTTTAGCATATGCATCATTAATGCTAACCTTTCATGCACAGAACATATACCAAATCTGAAAATGGCAATATTGGCCCTTGTTATGACATTACTTTTAGCTTAGTGTTCTCCATCTTAGTGTCATAAACTCCAGTCTGTAACCACAGGTGATACAGACATGATGTACTAGATCTTATCGTGTAGAATGAATCACTGTGAGGAGGACTAGCTATTGTAGAACACAAGCCACATGTCTTATAGTCAAAATGCAGTCAAAACCCCCGCAGATGATTTTCCACCCATGCAGATTTTTATGTTGAAGAACATGTTTTTTGATAGTTGCCTCATTATGTCACACTGCTTGGTGGTTGAGAAGAAATGTTTCTTTTGAAGGAGTAACTTTCACAGGCTTCCAAACTATCACTTCCCTCCCTTATGATTATCTTTTGCTTTGCTTTAAATGTCAATGGAATAAAGCCTTCACCATCTGCAGTAAGAACAATCCAAGAAGAACCTAGAGGGAGAGGCAAACAAAGCATTAAGATGTGTATTTGTATAAACATTATTAAGTTGTGTGCACTCTAAAATAATACTTGGTCCTTGTCTTTTTTTCCTCAGCAGGTTCTTACTGCAATATCACAAAACTTAAATAGTTACAGTGCTGATGTAGGTTTGAAATCAAGAAGGACAACATATTTTTCAGGATACTTCTTCCATTTCTGGTTCTTACAAATGGCCACACTACTTCTGGTTTGGATCCCGAAAATCTTATTAAAGATAAGAGGAGGAGGAGGAGCTGTTGCTTCTAATTCTCACGTTACAGAGGTGGGAAGCTATACACACACACACACACAATCCTGTTTACATACATGGATCTCCTTAGATGGATCAGCATAATTTCTTACAGAAGTAAGGTATCAGCTCAATATAAATTTAATTGAGTTTCCCCAATACTTATGCATTGAGGTCTGATGCTATTGACCTCCATATATTGTCCCATTTTGATTTTTAATTTAATTTATTAGATGTGTGTTCTAGTTCCTCATGCCACACAGTATTCTGTATCAAAATATTGTGGTTGGGATGTCCACATCTATCCAACTAGTTGTGTGTCCAAGGTTGTGCTGGAATTCTGTTTCTTAAGTAGCAGTTTTCACGCCATATGGCCCATGGCCCTTGTTTTTGAAACTGAGGGCTCTTTCAAAGTAGTTGGCTTTATGTGATGGGTATTTGCTATCCAAAGAAAAACAGCTTTAACAACAACAAAAAATCCCACTGGGAGAGCAAACAAACTCTTGGGTATCTGCCTAAAATAGCTCTTTGGATCCCAGCACGTATACATTAGAAAAATGTTGGTGGCTAGTTTATATTTATATTCCTTGGCCAGGATCAAAATAACTTTAGAACTGGTTCCAGATGCCCAAGGAGACTTTGGTCTATTGAGGGTGCTTTCCGATGATACTTTTATTGTGCAATAACTTTGCCTCATTAATGTCTTTTGATTGATAGCACTAGGAGCCAGGGCCTGTACTATCATGAGACTCAGTTGAGCCTTTTGTCTCAGGCAGCAAATTGAGAGGGCAGCGAAAAATACACACTCCTTCTACTTCCACCTGTCCATGTTCCCCTGGTGCCACTACTGCTACTCAGCTCTGGAGCATCAGCAGCAGGTGACCACTATTTTAAATCACACAAAATGTTGGACATTGCGTTTTGGGAATTTTAAATAACAGCCATCTGCTGTTGAGTGTATTGCTCTGGAGATGAGCAGGAATTCAGCTTCTACTTTAAAATGACAACAGTGCCAGGTACGCTTCTCAGGAAGGAGGAGGGTGTGAGTGATTGGCGGCAGTGGCATGCAGGCAGGTAGGGGCAATGGAGGGCAGCCTGATTGCGGGGGGATGGCCCAATTGATGTGCTAGCCCTGCAAGGAGTTGGCAGACCACTTCTGAAACTGAAGAAAGTCTAGGAGCCATTTGTGATATGCGATCGGTCTGAGTAGAGGAAATAAACTTGTGCTGGATATGAACAAAGTAGATTTTTGGATTCTGGCCATTGAATTTAGTATGATAGTAAAATCTCCAGCTTTGGGGAGAAATACATTGCCATTTCAAATATTAAAAAGAATGTAGTGATATTTTTTCTCAGTTTAATTGGTAATTTAACCAAATGGCAAGTAATTTACCATTAACCTTATTAACAATATTACAATATGTTCCAGTGATATATTATTCAAATCTTCCCAATTTACACAGTTAATTTCTGAATCTGAAAGAGGGGAATGGGCAATTATCTTTTAGAATTTAGCTTTAATTTTAATTTCTACCAGGTGCAGTTTATTACTGTGTATGCCTATACTCAGAATAGCTACTTTTTATTGATTGATAGCTTGCAACAAATAAGGGATGATGGGAAAATAACAATAAATGGTGCTCTTCTGAAAATTAAAACAAAACAAATGTGTGTTTTTAACACTGTATTTGAAACAGAAAGCTCTCTTTTTGTTAGATCTGTTAATTAAGCTCACTGACATGCTGTTTTGCGCTTCCATGTCTATCACGTCATAAGAAGATTGTCGTTACCAACCATGAACTTTTAATCTTTTTCAGTTAATGCCTTCTTTCTAATTCTGGACAGACTTTGGGTTCTATAAACTACTCTGTGGTTGTAGGTGGGTGCATATAAGCCTACACAGTTACATTGCAAACAATATATGTAAAAACATACTATCTAAAGTTAAAACAAGAAAAACACTTCCAACATATATTTAACATTTAACTTAAGATGCACAGGGCTACATTCACTCTTGATGTGTTTCTTTCTCTTCCCTTAATTGGAAGCATTATCAGATATTATTTTGGCCTGTGGCAAATCAGGAAATGTTACTAGTGATACACAATATAATGATAATCACAGGAGGAAAGAAGGATGCAAAGGATGTGAAGGAGGGTAAAGTAAGAGGAAGATAGCATGCATGCTTTTCATCCCTTTGGAAATGTAGATATTTTTAATGCTTGAACACAAGTATTTTGGGGTGCTACCAGATGGAGGTCTCCTAGTGCTACCAATCAAAAGGCCCTATGCAGCTATCCTGTCTTCTTCCTTTACAGGTTTTTGTTTTGTTTTGGTTTTTTGGTAAAAAAAACAAAACAGAAGTAGTGCTGAAAAACATGGGAGGGCTACAAATTGAAGACAGTGTGCTTCTCTATACACAGGAAAAATCCTGCAGCCTTACTGGGGCTTTCATCTGTGAAGTCTTCCCACAATCATGACGGGCTCTTTTACATGTGGCCACATGATTTTGAATTGAAAACTTCCCTTCTCGGAAAGGCTCCATTGTGTGTAATGAGACAGTGCCATCTAGTTGCAGAGAGATCCCGTGATATCCCAGATAATACCACATTATCTTGGTTTTTTTTAAAAGTGAGTTTTCTCAGGAATAGCGTGGGAGACATCCTGGATGTAGATGACATAGTGTAATGGATCACAAACTTCTGTGAGAGGCCAATTACAAGCGTGCAATAAATCACTCATTTAAGAAGCTCAGCTATCTGGACCCGCTATAAAGCTTTGTGAATGAGGCAATGTGATTGCACAGTAAGTCTTATCTGGAAGCACCCCAGTTCTCTGTCAAATACATACATGCAGAGCAATCCTATGCGTGTCTACTCAGATGTAAGCTCCATACAGTTGATTGGGATTTATTTCCAGATAAGTGTGCATAGGATAGCAGCCTTAACTTACTAGAGAAAAAATAGTAATAATAGGTAAACTATGACATAGAATTTGCCATTAAGGCTACAATCCTGTATTCACTTTCCAGGGATTAAGCCCCATTGCATTTATTGGGGCCCACTGCTGGGTAGACCTATATAGGATTGCACTAGTGAGAAAGCATTTAACAAACTGGGTTTATGAGAGGGAAGTGTATCTGTGAGAAAATCTGACTGAGAGATTTAGAAGCTTTCATAATTTTAAAAGTTGTTGGTCCAATAAAAATATACTCTCACAAATTCTAAAGTTCGTATTTCAGAATGGAACCAAAGAGTTAGATGTATTACTTCTGAAGGCTGGACTAAAGCTGCACCTTTTGCCATTTTTGCTCAAGTTTGGGCCACCCCCCCCCCCCCCCCCAGTAGCCCATGTCCCTTCCCACATTGTTCAGGACAGCCCTCCTGTGCTCCAGAAAGGCTTTTCCTGGAGTGCAAGTGCTGGAGTGGGGAGGAGGGCACTTTCCTTCTGTGAACTTCCAGGAGTTAACACATCTTAGATACAAAAGGATGGATGATTATGTTCATACAGCTTTTTGAAAGTGTGTGTGTCGTGAGGGGTGCAGTTTCCTTTAGGAACGAAATCTATTAGTCAAGAAGCTGTCTGCAGTATGATCTGATCAATTTGACTGCTGTATTTGTATGGGACTAGGGCAATATTTTCTAAATATACACCATAGTTTCTGAATTAAAATTGGAGGTTCATTTCACTTTCCTACTCACAAAGTAAAGCTATTAGAGTGTATAGCAATGATTAAAAATAACTACCCACCCTTGTATTTCCGTGTGAGTTACTTTCCTGAGTATGCTTCCTGACTTCATTGGAGGCAAACCAAGAACAATGTCTTGTCTAGAAACAGAACAGACAGCCTCTTCTGAGGGTGAGTCATTTTGCCGTATCTCTGAATGAGGAGTTGAATTAAGAGGCCGCAATTCTCTATATACTTCCCTGGGAATAAATCGCATTAAAATCAGTGGGGTTACTTCTGAGTAGATGTGTAGGATTGCACTGTGAATGACCCAGTCAATCTGATATAAAGTCATGGCTAGATGGAAGGAACGTGGCCAAATCATGCAGAAATGCCATAAACATCCTCCTTTATGGATCCCAGGTTTTTCCACATAGTTTGCAGATTACTGGACTGTGGGGTTGCTTATGCTCTGTCTATTCTTCCAGTTTTTGTACACATTGCAAAGTTTTTGTATAGGGAAAACACTAAAAACTTCACATCCTGCAGGCTACAAGTTTACTCCCTCTGATTAAAGTAAATACCGCAATATTTTTGCTAAGTTAACACTTTGCTGAGAAAATGTATGTAAACACTTCAAGCAGTTAGAGGTGCTATATAAATACAATATATTACTTTAGTGGCTTGCCAGACGACATGTGCAACCACATTTTGTGTAGCATTCAATACATCTGTGGATTTACTCAGAGGGAGAAGAAGTTTTTGTTCTTTTCTATACTTTATTCTGCTGTTGGTTTTAATTTGATTTTATGGACTGGATGCCCAGAGATGTTGGTTCATTTGGAAACACCCCTACTAATCTATGAGAATGCCTTAAACTCAAACAAGTTGGAAACACCCCTACTAATCTATGAGAATGCCTTAAACTTAAACAAGGCAATTTTAAAAATAATTGGTTTTGATTATAATTTTTATTTTAAAGCTCTTAAGAGACTATGTTTGTTTGCTACAATCCTGCAGGGCAGGAAGCTTCAATTAGGCCCATTAAGAAATAGTGGCAACTGGCAAACTCTAGTAATGTTATCCCTTCCAGTGTAAGAATACCTCACCATTTAGTTAACCTTTTCCCTCCTTTCTTTTCCCTCTTACTCTGGTGGCTTTCCCTCCACGAAATTGCAAGATACATTTTTTTAAAATCACCAAGAGGATTGTTGCTATGCTCATTCACATGGTTATCTTGCCTGCAGCAAGGCTACCCCTATGTTAATTACATAGGGCTGGATAATTACATCATTGTTGTTAGATTGAGGCTCGTATAAATAAACCAGTGACGTAGTTTACATGCAATGACAACCAATGGTTTAAACAACCCATGGGTTCTAATGCATGAGTGGGAGAGAGAGGCCATGCTGCCTCTTGCCTGCCCACCTGCCCATTCTGTTTTTAAACAGCAACCTGACATTCAAACCCAGACACTTGGGTTGTTCATGGGTTAAACAACCCAGAGTTAACTCATGTTTTGGGTTGTTTAACCCAAAATGTCTGGGTTTGTACATCACACTAACAACCTAAGAACATGGGGCTCGTAGGAGTTTCCCCCCTTTCTTTCCAGGAAGTGGAAGTGGCTGTCATGCAGCACGTAGCCCTGCAAATTGTGGGTTAGTTAATTAACTCACGATTCCCCTTTACTCCCTATGGATGCATTCTCATTTCTCTTCCCCAGAGTAACTCCAAAGAATTCTATTATTGTGTTAACTTCAGTAGTAGTTCTGGTTTCGTCCATCCTCTATAGTTGCTCCTAAGTGGTGGTTGTGCTTCATACTGCAGTCTCTCAGTTCTGAAAGTTCATGTTAATTCATTCATGATTTGCTACCAGACACCACCATTACATGCAAACATGCCCACTGAAAGGTTTTACTGAGTTCTTTAACCATCTGAAAGTCCTTGTATTAATATACACATATATAGCTATAAAATAGAAATCAAAAGCATCAGAAGTGTTTGTTATGAATATATATATATATATATATATATATGCATAATATGATCAAACTACTTGCAAAAAACATGATTGAAAAGACTAGGGCTAAAAATAGTGAAGCTGTTCTTGCAGTTATTAAATAATTAAATATATGCAGACATAAATGAAGGATCCATATAAAAGAAAAATGTTTTCTTCCCTGACTGCTCCCTACCTTCACAAGTAATCAAAGGTGGGAGGTAAAGACAGGAATTTGGAAGATTAGATTAGTGAGCTCCTTCTGTTCTCAGTCTAGATTAAATTAATCCAAGGCATTGGAAGCACAGCCGTTTGAAAGACTGTTGTCTGTATCACTGCATGTTTGGTGTGTGTTTTTCTGATAGAGAAAGGCATGAAGTTGTCAGAAAACCTATTAGTGGCAGCAATCAGATTGCTTTGCTTATGGGAGTGCTCTACAACCAAAGAGCAGGTCTGTATATAGCTGATCATTTCTTAAGAGCAATAAGAGCAACTTGCTAGTATGGCACTAGACCTGACTGAGCACTAGCAATTTGGTTGGAGTGCTGAGCTGCAAGAGGAGAGGCCTGTTGATCTGTATCCTCTTTCTGGATACGGTTAATCAATTTGTAGATGACTGAGTACAGAAATGGGCAGAGCAAGAAAGTGGTAGAGACATCCAGGGGCACATCTTGATGAGCGGTTTGCCTGCGGTGGCTTCGGAGTGGCAGCAGGTGAACTGCATGATGCTGCCGCCATCGCGAAGCCATCCAGGGTCAAACCCCCTAAACTTCGCTTTAAAAAAGTTGGGCACTTACCCCGACTTTTTTTTCCTGTGGAGGTGTGCCACAATTGATGTTGACCGTTGATTGGTCACCATCGGCCGGAGGAGGGTGAGTTCGGGTGCCATGCATCCCTCTCTTCCTCCTTCTCCAGCTACCCTATTCCTTCCCCCATTTTTAAAAATTATTATTATTATTTATCTGTAGATTCGAAGGATCACATCTACAGATTAAAAAAAAATACAAATGGGGGGAAGGAACGGGGCAGCTGAAGGGGGAGAAAGAGAGGGACTCATGGTGCCCAAACCAGATCTCCTCCCTCTGACTTCCCTCTGGCTGTCCCGTTCCTTCCCCCCATTTGTATTTTTTATTATTTTTTAAATCTGAAGATGCGATCCTTCGCATCTACAGATAAAAATTAAAAAACAAACAAACCGGGGGTGGAGAGGAACGGGGCAGTCAGAGAGAGGTCAGAGGAAGGAGAGCCGGTTCACTTCCCTCTCTTCCTCCCTTCTCTGGCTGCCCCGTTCCTCCCCCTTCCCTGTGCTAGTTGCGGTGGCTGCAACTCCGCACTCACGCTCCTTCCCATGCAGATGCTGGGAAGGAGCGCAAGTGCGGGAGCCGGAGGCCTCGCGGCGCCAAGACACCACCGTCACAACGGGGTGCAGGTGAAAAGAAGTAGAACATAGACTGACCTTCCATTTATCCCCAACCCCATTTCTGAATCAGCATATCCACATGCTGGATATGCTGGAGGTATAGGCTGTGTTACCTGAGGGCCAACTGAGGAGGGCTACAAACATGCACTCAGGAGAATAAACTTGACAGTCCAAGCTCCAGCACAGAGTTCAGGAATGGAGCTCAACTAAATGTATGTCACACTGGAGGATGTACATGTACAAGCCCTTAACAGTATAATGGATATTCCCCAATAGGAAAGAAAAGTAATGAACAGAACTCACCATACTTCATTTCAACAACAGGCAGATCAAAAAGTCGCTGGACTAAACTCAGATGAACTTTGCCATCACAAAGGAGAACGGCTCTTGTTTCTTCAGCTACAGCTCCATTTGAAAAATGCTTCTTCAGGCACATAAACATACAGAAATAAACATTTTGTTAGAATATTGGTGACATTCCTTCCATGTCAATTAATGATAATTATCCCCACAAATCGGTCCCTCCAGTGTTTCATTTATTCTGCTCTGTATTTTCACAGGCACAAAAATGTATGGGTGAGTGAATGGGGCATTAACAATTGTACATACCCCTTGCTAAGCAGTCTAAAAACAGACAAAGCTCAGGATTTCCCAAAGCATGTGTAACAACCCTACTGGAAACACTGAAAGGGAGGTGTGAGTCCCTGGCAGTGCTATTCTCACAAGTAAGTCCTGTTAAAATCAATAGGGCTTATTCCCAGGTAAATGGGCACAGGTATAGGATTGCTGCTTGAGTGCCGAAGGCCCAGTCATCGCAGACTTAGAGATAAAGAAGTTCCTCAGACGAGCATTTTATTGCACGATCGCTACTGCCCACTTACGGATGTGCACGTGTCCTTTAGACAACGATGTCTGCCTCCCACGCGCTTCCCACTCCTTCCGCTCGCTTTTCCATTGCAAAATAGACCCCTTTTAATCTGACTTTTAAAAAATATCAAACGGAATGTGCTGCGATCTCCTGCTGCGTGCAGGAAAAGCCACATGATAAACTTCATTTGCCACAAATGACCTCACAATGCCCCTAAGCCTCAGGAAACACCCCCCACTCCCACGAAGACAGCCCCATGAAGATTACGGAGGAAGTGGACAGATGGGAAAGAACAGTGAGGGAGCAATTGAGGCTCAGCATGCATATTGAGTACATTTTCATGGGACAGGTATGGAATAGTCCAAAAGGGCAAGAGAAGAACAGCAGAACTCTTGTCAGGCAGGCGAAAAGTAGGATGCAGCAGCTCATATAGTCTAACTGATAGATAAGGAGAGATAAAAAATTGACCATTTTGCACAGCCCTGAACAGCTAGGCCTTACTTTTCTCAGAAAATTCTCGAGACTGTGCTGGGAAACTATTTTTAAGTTCTTCCTTACCTGCGGTAGCACTTCTACAATCTCTGGGGTATGTGATTAAGGGCAGTTTTCTCCAACTGCTAGGCAACTATTTCATCCTTATTCCTCTCTCGCTGCAAACTTAAGCATTTTTACTCTGAAACAACTAGCACTTAGTTTAATGAAACTTGCTTAGAACAGCAGCCTTCTCCTGGGACTGAAAGTAAGGGAAAGCAGGAAATAAAGAAATTGAAAGAAAAAACAATAGATGTTCCTGGAAGGACGGGGGAAGTTGAGGTTTTGCCAACAAAGCTTTCATATATTCTTCCAACATATATACAAAAATACTGAATATAACTGAAGTTGAAAAAAAGTGGACTATACCCCTCCCAAACCAAGGTCACACTGCACTCTAAAAGCTGCCTTACTTGGGGGTGAGGCAGGCAGAGTCCCACAAGACAAACTGATTATCATTAATGAGAGGCTCGGGGCTGTTTCAGATGGGGGGAAATCGTGTTTCCTTACCGTTGCTCTTGCCTCGTGCGTCTCTTCCGTGATAGGGACGAGCAGAATCACACGGGGGAAGAAAGAGGAAGCAAGCAGCAACCACACGGCCCATGCACACGGCAGGAAATAGCGATAAATTGCATTTTCTGAATGTTATTTTATAAACAAAAGAAATAGCGGAAGGAGCAGGAGACGTGCAGGAGGATCACTGCGTCATCAGAATGACCCACAAACAAGTGTGAGTGGCCAGTCACCAGCGTGCTATAAAACGCTTGTCTGAAGAAGTTCTTGGTTCCCACCTGCCCCCCTCTTTCCTCTGCTCAGGGACAAGAAATGTATTGTATATCAAGCATCCAGGAAAAGGGGCACAGCCTTTTCTCCCCGTACATCCCACCAACAAATGCGCTTGAGTCTTTCTCCACAGAAACATTACTCCCCATATTGGTAAAGCGCTAAAATCTTAAAGCATTAAAGCAGTGAATCTTTAACATATCCCAATGCTGGATGCGAGCCACCCATCTTTCTGTGCATGTTTACTCGGAAGTAAGAAACAAATCTGGCTCCCCTGCAATGAATCTTTAACATACCTTTAAGTCCTGGCTTTGAGATCTTTTGCTATAACTCCCAGCTCTAACGTTGCACTAAAGTGCTATAGTGATACAGCACTATAGTGATATAGTACAATATTGCTATGGTGTCGTAGTGCTATATTGCTACTGTGCTACGAGTTCGGAAACCAACTGGAAGAAAGCTGGAGGGAACCTGCAACTGTGGTTTATTGCAGTAGTGTCTGATATAGCACAGAGTAATACTAAGGAAAAGACTCAAGAGCAGCAGGAAATGGAGGAAGCAAGGTAGTAATTACGGCTTGAAAGCTCTCTGGAGAAATAACTCTAGTGCAGAAAGCCTCACCTCTTTCCAAAGCCCGTGAGTGCAAAGGGTGGGAAGAAATGGAAGGAAAACAAAAAGGAAGGCACCACCCCTTGACTAACCCTTCACCAGATCAGAAAGGACACAGACACTCACCATGCCAAATTTCATTCAGAGAAATGGGGCATACACAGCAGAACCGCAACTAAGGCCCCCTCTAGAAGAGGTCGCTTTTACGGCTGATTCTCCGAATATGCACATTAACTTACAGCTGATTTTATGCCTAAGACCTATATATGAGAGGCATGGAGGCGAATTACGGGCTCCATACAATGCACTTTAAAGTTGTTTACATACATTTAATCGCATTATCAATTAAGCGTACAGCGATGCTCAAACGGGAAATATTGACGCAAGCACTGCCCTGTTTCCTGGTGGAACTGCCCCCTCAGTTTCCTGCCGTTTGTTAACCCTGCCCACCTGAATCTCCTGCCTTTGGTTACCTGGGTTACCTGCTATTGGTCACCTGGTTTACCTCTTAATTTGTGCCCGATCACCCTTTGTAGTAGTCCCCCCCAACTGCTCAGGAGTAAATGGAAATGCAAGCCTATGGCTTTGTACAGGCTCTTACAGGATGTCTTGCCCACACCTTTCTGATTCCTCTGGCCACGCTTTCCTTTGCAATTGGCAACATACACACAAAACATATGTACATATGCACGCCTCCCGGGGAGCCCCCCCCCCAATTGCTTTGGAGTAAACGGAAATGCAAGCCTATGGATATATGCCGGATCAACAGTACCCGCGACTGGCAGCACTTGGGCCAGGCTCATATGGGATGGGACAGGAGAAACCCACACAGGAACCTCCCCCACAATGCTAGCTTCAGACGCCCCTTATCTCCCCCTGCTTCACAACCTCCTACTAGGCACATCTGCGGCTTCAAGGGCAAATTTTTGTGTAGCCTTTCTGTTACAATGTTGCATTTTGCACTGATGTCCCAGTTCCATTCAAATTTCCCATTATTCTGCCTGGACACCGAGATGCCAGCACAGTTCGGTTCTGGAATGTCCAATGCTGAGCAGCCCAGAGGGCAACTTCGCCATCCCAGCAGGTCTTTGCGTCGCAGAGGTGGGTTACTGGGCAGGCAAGAGGACTGGGCGCTGCCCCCCCAAAAAACCCTGGCTGGCACTGATGTCTCTTTGTCCCCTCTTCCCCTGTCCCTTCTTCCACACAACAGTGCGGCTGCTGTTATTCTGCCTAGCTGTACTCAAGAGACAGAATGGTCGGTTGCAGCTGCGCCTCCGCGGTACGGAGCACTCATTGCGTGTCCTTCAGCGTTGAATGAGGAGACTCGAGCGTATTGTCCGGCGTGCCAGCCGCCAGTGCCATTAGAATGATCAGGCAAGGAGCCCATTCCTGTGTGTTTCCAACATGCGCTGTGCCTTTCTGATTACTCCACCCACGCTTTGCAATGGGCTTGTGCCCACCTGTAACCATTTGTAGAATAAAGATATTGCAGTGGTATCTCAGTACTAAATGGTTGTTTTGCTCTGATACGACAGACAGACAGACAGACAGACAGACACACACACACATCTTCCCGGTAAAGCAATGACAGAAGGGGGGGAGGTAACTCAATGCGCCTTACTCCCGAGTAACAGCGCACAAGACAACAGCTCAATGGCAAGAACTCACTTGCACTGCATGGAGACAAGTTTCACTGCCTTTTTCCAGCCAGGATCCTAGCAAGGGAGCGGGGGGAGGGTTTGCATTAGCGGATCTCAAATTATGTGCACATCCTTATTTTAACCCCCCTTGCTTCCTGTAGAACCAGCTCCAGTCCTGCGTCTCGACGACAGAAAGATTCCAGAGGGGTTTTAAAAGAAACTTTACTTTAAATACTGGTATGGTCAGCCATTACTAAACAGTCCATCAGGACTGAAGGGAAGAAGGAAGTAGGGAGGGAGGAGACAGGAAATGACAAAGCACAACTGTGGGAGGTGTTCCCGCCGAAGGGGCATTTCTTTATGCATGACATCACCACCACAGTCTGCCCACTATTGCTGTTAATGCGACTGCTCAGAAGTTGTTTACACTAAGATAAGGCGCTGTAACTTTGGAGGAAATTAAAAGTCGCTATTTAATGCGAAATCGAAAAAGCGCATTAACGAGGATAAAAATCAGCTGCACGCCTGATTTGTGCTTCATTCTTATAGAGGTAAAACCGTTAATGCGCCGTGCATGAGCCTTAAATCGATCGTCTAGAGGAACCCAGAGTCATTTTTCAGGGAAAAACTCGCACTAAAATGCACCTTTTGGGGCATGATGCTGCGCTTGGCCAAAGTGTCATCTGTCACAAATGACCCTAACATGCTTTCCCACACCACATTAAATCAGCCATGCACATGCAGATTGGCCACTGGTTCCATGCTGAATTACAGCTTAGTTGGATTTGGATGCAATACCCTTGAGTTCTGTTTCTAATAAAGACAACAAAGGCTGTGGGATGAAAACATGTGGAATAATATTTGATGACTGCAAAGGTTATGCAGCCACAAAATTGAGAGACAGACATATGTACCCAAATAAAAATGTTGTTGACTGTTCTTCTCTGGAAGACATTGTTCTTAGTGTTTTGGTTTTGTTAAGATAATTATGTTATACTATCTTCCTCCCCTATCTTGCAGTACTAATCATACAAGGTAGAAAATCCCCAATGAAATCTCCAGGACTTCATTCTCAGTAAACATGCTGAAGACTGTCTGAAACTTACTTCCCACACAATTCAGGGCTCATCCTATCTCCTGCCCCCATGCTGAGGAATTGGTATTTGCCACACTTTTCAATTTAGCATCATTTGTAAATCACATTAAGATTTTGCTTAGCCCTCCTCTAATTAAATGAAAAACGAAGTGCAATGTCCCAGCAGTTTAATTGAAAAATAATCAGAGCCATCAAAACAATCTGGATCTTGTTCAACAGTTTCTATATCATTTATAGTTTGATATCAGACACGTATTTTCTCTTCCAACAGGTTTGCAGCTGTATTTTCCATTTCTGTTTTTAGTAATCTGTTCCACATCTTAATTAACTCTCAGTACAAATCAATGTATCTTAATCGCCTTTAGTGCTCAGATACTAGTTTCTGTTCATGCTCATGTGCTCTCAGGCTCACTGATGTCTCAAATAGTTTTGCTGCATCAGTGAGCTACATGCCATGCATCTTCCTGTAAGCATCCTCATCTTAAGTGCCTTTTCTTCCAAAGAAAAACTACAATGTTAGGTTTGTGCTATATACACTATAACAATGGCCTAGTTCTTACAAACAGCAGGAAAGGTGGTCAATTTGTGTCTGGACTATACCACTTAAGATATGGGTGGAGATTAATATGGCTGAATCCTTCATACAAAAAATATCCTGCATGTTCATAGACAACTAGATGTCAAGAAGCCTATCCTTTTCCCTAGCTTGCTAATTTTCTATTTGTAGGAATCTTCCCACCCCCATCCCCACAGGGGACATTCAATCATATCTAGGGTGACCACATGGAAAGGAGGACAGGGCTCCTGTATCTTTAGCAGTTGTGTAGAAAAGAGAATTTCAGCAGGTGTCATTTGTAGGCATGTAGCACCTGGTGAAATTCCCTTTTCTAGACAACTGTTAAAGATACAGGAGCCCTGTCTTCCTTTCCATATGGTCACCTCATTATCCTCACCTGCAAGCTGAAGTGGTACAGTTGAGTTACAGGTTTACTACCTCAGTTTGAAAGCCAGACTAGTGTTTTGCTTCTGCTAAGAATGAGAGTTCAACTGTTTCCTGGATAAAACAGCGTAGAGAAGAAAGGGAAGTGAGGACCATGAAAAACGGAAGATCCTTTCTGTGAGAAGAATTGGCAGGTAATAACTATTATCTTAGCACAGATTCTCATTTTTCTTGTGTGTATTTCAAAGAGGAGGCTCTCCTGATGTTCTTGAATTGCATCTCCCAGCATCCCTAGCCAGAATAGCCAATGGTGAGGGCAGATGGGAATTGCTACCCAACAACATCTGGAGGACCACACATTTCCCATCCCTGATATAAGCTTCCAAAAGCTCCTGGTCTTTGTACCATCAATAATTGCACACTTACCTGAGAGAAAGCCCTACTGAACACAGTGTGGTTTATTTCTGAGTAAAAATGTGTAGAATTATTTTGTGGATGTATGTGTGTGTGTGTTTGGGGGAGGGAAATCAGTAAGCTAAACAGATGTAAACCTCATCCCAGGAGGAAACTGCATTTACTGAGCCTGTTTTTGCCTGTTTTCTCTCTTTTTTAATATCTGTAAATACGACCCATCGCATTTACAGATAAACAAGGGGGAAAAACAGGGGGGGGGGGAGGAACGAGGTGCATCGGCTCGGAATAGTCCCTCCCCTTAAAATTTTTTTTTTGTAAACTATGGATTGTAGAGGCATGGAGGTGGTCCAGCGACCTTTTAGCTTGCTGGTCCACCCCCTTCCTTGCCCAGCCTATCATGACCAATCAGTGGTCGCCCAGCTGTGGCACGCCTCCGCAGCAGCTCCGAAGCAGATGCCATGGTCACCTCGCTCCAAGCTAAAAAAGTCAGGTTAAGTGCCTGATCTTTTTAAAGCAGAGCTTTGGGGGTTTGCCCCGGATGGCTTCAGGATGGCAGCTGCGTCATGTAGATCACCTGTCGCCACTCCGAAGTCACCACGGAGCAAACTGCTCGTCAAGATGTGCCCACTGTATAATCTCTTGATAAATTCTTTTATAACATGCTATTAATAATGTTTAGTCTTGGATTAGTCAGTTTGTCCTCTTGTCATTATTTTTTTCATTCTTTCTTTTCTTTTTTTGTAATCTTTCACCTTTTTCTTATTTACCACATTCTCCCTTTACATATTAAGACAATGGGTTGGATCCAGATTTAGTCAAGTATGACTTAATATGGATCCAACCCAATACCTGTACATTCAAAGCCTCCCACTGATTAGACACTGAATAAATTAGAAGTGAGACAGTCAGTGAGGGACTGATATCCTTACTCACATTTACGGTGCAACCCCATGCATTTTACTCAGAAGTGAGACATTTCAACAGATTTTATTCTTGACAGTCCATGTGTTTAGGACTGCAATCATGTGTTTAGGACTGCAATCTTAATTATCATAGCTCATGTTTCATGTTGATTGTAATGAGGTTTCCCTTTCTGTTACTTATAATTCACAGTAGGATTGTTAAAATAATTTTAAATATCATGTTTGTCACTCACCCCCCGTGTTTAGGGAACTTTCTCCCATTTAACTTCACAGATGCTCAAAGCTTAGCCTGACAGCCAGGGATTGGTAGAGTGTCTAAAGGCAAAATAGGATACGGTTCCTGCACCTTTAATAGTTGATGAAAGTCCTTGTTCTCTCCACAACTATTAAAGGTGCAGGAGCCTTGCCCTCTTTTGCACCTTGACCCACACTAACAGGCAAGCTGATACCTGTTAAACTTTATGGCTGAGGAGGGGATTAGAGCCAGGTTCCAAAGACCCAACGCACTGACTCCATAAAACCATACTAGTTCTCATGGAAATGTTTTATAAATATATATTTCACACTTTTCTTCTAAGAAAATGGAACATCACTCCCAGGTGTTACTACTGCAGAAGACACTAAGTAGTTAGCTTCAAGTATCCTTTTCACTTGTGCCTGCTTACAATTTGGGTGGTCAAGAAAGGTTGCCATGCTGCAGTGAGGATGAAGAAGGAAAGGAAGAGTTTTACCCAAATGATGTCTTATGAGCTATCCATTCCTACCAAATTTACAGCTCTTTTAAAAAAAAAAATCAGGATTACCTCTAAATAAACCACACTGAACCAGGGCCCTGACCATAAAGTTTGTGTTGCAATAAATCAGTCTATGAGGTACAACGGGATTATTCGTCTTCTTTGCTGCAACAGAATAACATGGAGGCTCTTTGGCAGTCCCTCATTTTTTTGTTTAATGAAAGTCACAGCTATCCTGATCTCATTAAATGCTTCCCTTCAGAGCTGCCTTGCTGTGCAGCAAGGTAAGGCAATCTGCTTCACGTTAAGTGGGATGGGGCAGTTTGCTCCAGGAAACCATGCAGCGGGGGATGGGAGTGTTGACAAGCATTGAGAGTTTTTTTAAAAAAAATGAAATGCAAGCCATTCACATGGACCAAAGGAAGGAGAGCATTTAAAAATAATTTAAAAAAAACAGTTTTCAAAATAAATAAATACAATTTTGTTAAAGGTAAAATAATTTCTGCTTTAGTGTGTAATTATGTTCCTTGAAGACAAACAGTTTCATCTATTCTCCTAGAACTCAAAAAAGTCTCTGGGTTTCTTTTTCCCCCAGGCTCCCCCTACTTCCACCTACCTATGTACACTGTTCAGTATACAATGATCTGTTGTGTATTCTGTTTCAGTTAATATTAAACTGTTTTACAAAATGTTTTTGGATTGAGCCTATTGAAGATAAAACAATAAAAAAGGAAGTACTAACTTGTATCTACTCGTTATTAGTGGCAGATTAGTATAGCATACAGAGGGAATATCCTATCATTTTATTTTAGGGAATGTTAATGTTTAATATTATAAAAAAAAAAGGCCTTAGCTACTTAGTTTTCATTTCCGCTTAATGTCAGTACTGCATATGAATCTTATCCAGCACTTATCCTGAACAAAACACCTACAATGGATTGAGAGTCTTGGGACCTGGGTGGCTCAGGACCAGTAAGGGCCCCTACTCCACCTTGAGCTTGAGGTGCATTGGCCATTCCCAGTAACTTTTAGCCATTTTTATTTAATCCTGTACTTAAGGTCCCCACCTTTTATTTCCGATTTTTAACTTAAAAAATAAAATGCAAGGGTAAAAAAAAAAGTGTCAAGCCCCCCCCCCCCAAACTGGTTTATTATGATTGCATGAGTGGCGATCACAACCCAGCTCCCTAAAACTTTGTCACCAAGTTACTCAGGATGTAGTTTATATAAAATTTTAAATTTTAACTAAATGAAAATACTAATTTTTAACAATTCCGCCCCCCCCCCCAGAAACGTTTCCTTTAAAAAGTGTCAGTTTGTAAGAGGCTACCTCCACAAGAGAGGTTTAATGCTCTTTGAAGGCTCATTATAAATTTTACCTCCACACCAGCGGAGCACAAAATGGGCGTAGAGGCGCGTTATCTCCCGGATTATGCGCATTATTGAATGTGCGTTAAATAGCGACTTTTATTTTGCTCCGGCTGTTAAAGCGCATTTTCGCCGTGTGAACAAGCGATTATGCGCGTTAACTTCTTGTAAAGCGCTTTTTGGACATCAATTAATGCGCTTCGCCGCCTCTCGCCGCCTCCCGTGCAGAGGGATTAGGAGTAAATGCGCCTCCGCGATAATGCGCATAATCCCCGAACCGGGCGCAAAAGCGCATCCTTGTGGAGGGGGCCAGAGTTAAGCAACTAATAATTAAGCATGAAAATGCTCACCCCACTTTAACATTCGGTGTGAAATATTTTTAATTATCTCTTGAAGAAAGGTTAAACATAATAACAATTTGTTATTAGGTACAAATATTTAAACATTTACTTCTTGATCATGTAGGAATTTATATGCACAATGTAGTTGCTTGAGTAGCTGAGACGTTTTGGTTTTAGTTTTCCTGACCAGACAACCAGGCAACTTAGTTTCTTCTAGGTTTTATTGGATTTATAATCTTTCAATTATATATATTTTCAAAATTATTGTATTTTTTGTGTGTGACGGGGGGCAATGAAAATTCCATTGCCCCCGGGCCCCAGATTCTGTTTGAGTGCATCAGAATGGGTGCCTGAAAGGTGCACCAAGATTTGTTGGTCCTAGCAGGGAGAGGGCAGCATTTGGGCTCCACTTTGGCAGTAAAATTTCTTGGGTTGGCTCTGTTTCCCTCAGTCTCTGCCCAGCCTCACTTATTACTGTGGTGACTATTAATGTCAACTATGCTACCTTCCCTGTCAATGTCTTACTTTACTGCCATAAATATTAGCATACATATTAATATAATATATTTGCTACTGGAAAGTGAAGAGGAGACCTCAGAAATGAAATGTTAGATAACATAATAATTTTTTCACAAATGACACACTATCATTAAAACCACCACCACCACCTCCTACCCTCACTGTACATCAGATGTATTTGTAAGCACTGTTTGTCTGTTTGTTTGTTCAGGTGGTAGCATTACCTTCTCTCATTTGTTGTATTGCATCTTCTGGCCTCTACTACTAAGGTCATTATCACACGGGCAGTTTTAAGCACACCCGCTGCGACTTTGCTCCACTTCTTCAGCGCTGGACTCACATGACGTCTTCCCCGTCCTGCTGCTCTCCTGCCCTGAGGTCGCAGTTTTTAGTTTCTGTTTCAATTTATCCCTGAACAGGCAAAGTCCGAAACAGGCAAAGTTCAACAGGCCAAGGCTGCCTCTACAAGAGAGGTTTAAAGCTCTTTCAAGGCGCTTTAAAAAATTTACCTCTACAAGAACGAAGCGCAAATCGGGCGTAGAGGCGCGTTATCTCACCAATTATACGCATTATCGAATGCACGTTAAATCGTGAGTTTTATTTTGCTCTGGCCGTTAAAGCGCATTTTTACTATGTGAACAAGCGCTTATGCGCATTAACTACTTGTAAAGCGCATGTTGGTCATCCTGTAATGCGCTTCGCCGCCTCTCGCCGCCTCTCGTGCAGAGGTATTAGGTGTAAATGCGCTTCAGCGATTATGCGCATAATCGCCTAACCGGGCGCAAAAGCGAATCCTTGTAGAGGGGACCCAAGCTGAGGTATCGCAGCAATACCGACCACGTGTGATTCAAAACGCTAGACTCGAATAGGAAGCAGAGGGGGAACCCGCAGAAGCAACCTAGCCATTTTTAACAGCTGAAGATGAGGTTTTAACTGACTTATTTGGCCAGGCTTAAAAGTTTAAAATGTTTTAAATATCAACTGTTTTGTTTTATGGCTTTAAATTTTGTATATTGACCTTTAACGTTCAATCTTTTAATTTTTGTAAACTGCCTAGAGAGCTTCGGCTATGGGGTGGTATATAAATGTAATTCATAGTAATAATAATAATAATAATAATAACTAACAATAACAATAACAATAATAATAATAACCTGGGGGGAAATAGGTGTGATAAAACCTTAAATGTATCCCCATTCTTAAATAAAAAATAAATAATCTCTCTTGCTTATCATTTGAAGAGCAGGAAAAGAAGGAGGTACAACTGACTACTTCAGAGTTAACTTGTGAGAAAGTTTGTCCCATTTTATCCTGTCCTATCTTGAGGACTCAGGGTTCATGACATATATTATTCCTCTTATTTCCTCTAAACAAATACCTTAGTACTACTATACATTAAAAAAAACTTCCTGGTAGATAATTTACCCTCAAATCTTCAGCCTAATCTGCCCACTGTAAGGTGCTTTAGAAATCTCTCCTGACTTCTGTTTCAAGGGCAAGACTGTCCATCTCTCGTTTACAATTGCAAACTATTAAAGCTATATCCATAAATCACACTAACCAAGATCTTTACCAAACAGAGCACTATCCATCATCCCCTGAAAAGATCCTGATTAAATTATTATTCAGATTACTAACCACAGAGAAACTTTTATAGAACATCGAATTAGTAACAAAGATCCTCATCTGGGTAGACATTTTCTATGCCTCATATATTTCCAAATCTCCTACTGTTCTCCTTAATTCAGAATTTTTATTTGTATCTGTTCAGCCTCATCAGAGCATTATCAGAATATACCCTTTCTTTACCTCGTGTCCTCTTGGGCTTTAATTTATCCATGCATTAATCACCTCCTGTTTTGACTACTGCATTTCCACCTCTTAATGGTGTTTTTAAATCTTGGCCTTCAAAACTGTCTGACTTTTCTATCACACTATAAAGCAGAGCCATATCACCCTCACCTTTCTCGACTTCTTTTATGTTTTCATTCCAGCTCAAAATTGCTTTCCCAATTATAAATATGGTTTGTGGATTTATTAAAGATGACCTCTGTGAACTATGATAATCCACCACCTTCTTGGTTCAGCCAGTTGACTTCCCCAGTTTCATATTCTCCTCTCCATCCCGCTCTTTTTGTCACAAATTCGTCTTTCTTGACTTTGGCTGCCTCTACACGAGAGGTTTAAAGCTCTTTCAAGTCTCATTAAATTTTTTACCTCTACATGAGCGGAGCGCAAATCGGGAGTTGAGGCGCGTTATCTATCCGATTATGCGCATTATCGAATGTGCGTTAAATAGCGAGTTTTATTTTGCTGCGGCCGTTTAAGCGCATTTTGACTATGTGAACAAGCGATTCTCCGCATTAACTACTTCTAAAGTGCATTTCAAACAACCGGTAAGGCCACCAGTTGTGCGCTCAATTACCTCCTGTGTACAGTCATTTACCATAAAGCACTTCCGAAAAGATGCGCATAATCGGAGAACCAGGCGTCAAACCGAATTCTTGTAGAGGGGGTCTTTGTTTACATTTATCTTGCTTAACTGAATTGACCTTCCAATCTCTTTTAATTTACTTTTGATATTGGGTACAAATTATCACTTTATAATCACTGAAAGAAGGATTCTGCAGTACTTATACATTTCTTCATTGCCTTAGGGCACAATCTATGTATGTTTAGACAGAAAATCCTATAACTCCCAGCATTTCCCAACCAGCATATTATAGGACTATTTTCGGTCTAAACATGGATAGGGCTGCATCCTTAGTATCTATTGAGGAGGAAGTAATTATAGCAGTATGTATCAAAAGTATTTTTCCTTCCAGACTTAGTAATGTACATTATTACAAAAACGAGGGTACCTTAGACAGGCGCTTTTCCCCACAGTAGCTTCGGAGTGGCGGCAGGTAGATTACATGACACTGCCGCCACTCCAAAGCTACTGTGGGGAAAAGCCCCAAAGCTCTGCTCTAAAAAAGTCGGGCATTTACCCCAACTTTTTTAGCTTGGAGCGAGGCGACAACGGCATTTGCCGTCTGTCGCTCTTGCTCCAGAGCTTCCGGGAGGCCTGCCACAGTCTATGGCGACCCCTGATTGGTTGCCATGGGCTGGTTAGGGAAGGGGATGGACCAGCGAGCCATAAGCTCGCTGCACCACCTCTGCGCCTCTGCAGTCCTTTCCCTCCATTTTAAAAAGTTTTTAAAAAAACAATTAAACTTACGATTGAAGGGGGGGGCCAATGCTCCAAACTGCCCCTACAGCTGCTGCTGCTGTTCTGCTGGGCAGGCGCGGTGCGCCAGTGGTGTCAGGAAAGCCTGCCGTGGCACTCCTTCTGTTGTAGATGGGCGGAAGGAGCGCACTGCCTGCTGCCGCCACAGTGCTGCAACAGCGGTGCCATGAAGATGAGGGCTCAATTGACTCAAAATATGAGTGCAATTATGTTCAACTTCAAACCATGACCTTTTCTTCTAAGTTACTTCTCACACATATTGATCTGTGTTTGGTTCATTGATGCAAGCCTGGAACATTGTGGTAATGTAAAGCAATTGTGCTGCAGTGGCAACGGAAGGGTTATTCACCCCTCCCCGCCTACAACTTCTTTTCAGCAAATCAGACAGACGGCTCCCAGCACTAATAATCATTGCTCTTCTGCTGCAAGCTGCATTGTAAGAACAGAAGGACAACCTTGATGGAACAGATGAAAGGCCTATGTCGTCCAGCACTCTGTTTCTCGCTGTGGTTCTGGGGAGCCCACAAGGAAGACCTGAGGACACTAGTCTCTCCTGTGTTGTTCTACAATAACTGGTTTTCAAAGGCATGCTGCCTGCAATTCTGGAGGTAGTTATATAGCCTTTATGACTGATAGCCATTTATAGCCATGATACAAGTGGCACTTCAATTGACTCCACTGGGCAGGCAAAGTCGCTATGGGTGGGGAAGGTGAATGTCCAAACCCACCTGAGTGACCATTTGAAAAAAAAAAAAAAGCTAAAGCAATCATTAAAAGAAATAAAAATCAAGTATTCAAGTGGCGTTAAATACTTATTATTTTAAGCATACCTATTACTGCCCATGAAATGTCAAAAACAAAGTGTTTCAGATTTGTTTTGGATTGGATGTATAAGGTAGAATCCAACTGAAGTCCTACTTAGAGTAGACCCATTGAAATGAATGTCACAACTTACTTGTGTCCCATTCAATGGGTCTACTCTAAGTAGGTCTTTAGTTGGAATCGACACATAAATTGGAAGTGTTCAATTAGGAAAACACACACACACTACTAAAATGGCAGTTGCCAGAAATGGTTTTCCCTCTCATCATTTTTAAAATTAGAGTTGTAGTTGTGGCACTATAAAGTTATTTCATTAAAGTAATACTTTACTATTTTAAAAAATATACAGCAGAAAAGTGTTTCACATTCTAATTAAAAGAGGAATTAAAATTAATTAAATTAAAATGGCACCCACTGCAAATGCTATAGTAACTGTGTGCCCTGCTGTGATTGGCACATCTGCTCAACATGTCACTGCCCATAACAAAACTCCACCCTTTAAAAAAGGATGGAAGGGTAATCTAAAGCCATCTTCACTGTGGAGATTACTCTATTCTTTCATCCTTAAACAAAATAAGACTTAATATAGGGTGCTTCTAGACAAGGCTTTTGTGGCATCATCTCCCTGCCTGATTGATGGGCATTTACATCACAGACTTGTAACCCCATCACATTTTCTTACTGCTCTTTCTGTTTTTTTCATTAATGCAACAACAACAGCAAAATCTATCAAGAAGAAAGAGACAGAACAGCTGCACAATGCCTTTTGATAGATGGCTAGGCGCCCTTTGTCTAAAAGCACCCACAATAAGAAAGAAGATGGAAAATCACTGGGAAACACAGGAAGATTACAAATGGACGACAACATCATACAGACCTTCCATAATTGGCAATTTCACACTAAATGCCTAGTGTAAAAGTTTTAAACTTTTGATATTAACTTTGTTTTATTAAGCTGTTGCGTGTTATATTTTTAGTCTTGTTTTGTGAATCACCCAGCAATCTTTGGCTACTGGGTGGTATATAAATAAATAATAAAAATAGAAGCACCTGGAGTATACAGAAGAGCCAGCCACCACTATAACTACCCATCTTGTTTCTGGATTCTATGCTTATGAGATGAACACTAGGGCTGTGACTGGATCCGGAACCGGATCCCGAATCCAGAGTGGATCATGGCGATCTGGCCCAATTCGGGCCTGATCCGAACCGGATCAGATCCGGATTGGGCTGGATTGGATCTGTGATCCGGATCCGCTCTGGGTCTATGCAGAGCCCTCCCTCCTGCTCTCCCCGCTCTCTCCCTCCTCCCAATCGCCTTGCTTATCTTCAGCCTCCTCCATGTCGTCCCTGTCGTTCTGCCTCCTCGATGCTGGCCGCTTTCCCACTCGTGCTGGGTGATGACGTCACCCGCCGCGACCAGGAAATGCGGCGGTCCACAGCGAGGACGGAAGACGATGGCAGGACAATGGCAGAGGAGGCAGCAGGTAAGCAGGGCGATGGGGGGAGGGAAGGAGGGAGCGGGGAGAGCGGGAGGGAGGGCTCTGCACGAACCCGGAGCAGATCTGGATCCAGATCTGAGGCAGATCGGGCCCAATCCGGACCTCCCAGATCGGATCCAGATCGGATCGGGGGGTCCGTGCACAGCCCTAATGAAAACCTTCCCTACAGAAAAGCCAAGGTTGCCTACATGTGAGCTCTCTTTAGCACCCAAAACTGTTACAATATCAAACTTTGGGGTGGGTGGTGGGTTTTCATTTATTTGGCTTTAGACAGTAAATATGCAGGAGTGAAGAATAGGGCCTGTTCAGACATCACGCTAAGCCATGGTTAGGTCGCTAACCTTTTTGCAGAAAATGGTTAGCGAGCATGTTTAAACTATGGTTATGCAGCCATCATGGTTAGGAATGATTCACACAACATGCTAAGTCATAGTTCACATGACATGCTACACCATAATATTTAACTCAAAATGCTTAACCACCGTGGCTTAGCATGTCATCTGAACAGGGTCACAGTGAAAAGTTATAATTAACCATACAGAATGGGGGAGGGTGTTATTTAGAGGATGAGGTCAGAGGAGATAAATAATGGTTTGGTAAATCAGTCAAAGCATCCCAATGTTAGAGTGACACAAAGTAGTAAGGTATGCTGGTTTCTTTTGAGAAACAAAAGAACAAGAATGGATAGGAATGGCTCAGGAAAGGGCACAAAATTCCCAACATCCAGCAGTATCACCTTTGTTTGTGATCAGATGTGTAGCAGAGGTAGACTGCACACAGAAAGCCCGCCCTCAATTGTGGGAGGGTACATCCCTGTCCTCCCTTGTCATGTTGATCATGTCTTTAATTGACAGAGGGTGGAGAATCTATTAATACTACTGAGTTTGCACATCTATAGATTGGAGCAATTACCTCTTGCCTATTACCATTGACAAGCCGATTACCAATCAATAATAAGTAACAGTCCATTCCTCCCCTATTTCCCCACTTCTTCCCTAATTAATTAATCTTCCTTCAACACTTTTCTTATGTCTGTAAAATATAAAAACCTCTCTTTAATAATTAAAAACAGTAGATTATATCAACACAAATGCTCATAAACTATGGTCTTCTGAAGGTGGAAGTCAGCTAGCCACACAAACTAACCAAAATATTTCTCCTAATCCTCACTTTGCAGGGAAAATAGCAGCTTCAGGGTGAGGGAAAAGGAAATAGGAAAAGGTTAAATACTTTCCCCATCCTGTGATATAGTCCCAATCTTATTCATAGGCCCTAGTAACCAGAGTTAACTTTTTAATGAACTGCAGGTGATCCCTATCACAAATCGCCCACAATATGCACTGGAGGAAGAGGAATGAAGTGGTAGAAATCTGAAATGTAAGGGCAAGTGATACTTTAGAACTCTTCGATATTAGATATTTATGTAGTTATTTTGTTCTTATCCCTATCAACAGACACAGTGTGTGTGTGTGTGTGTGTGTGTGTGTGTGTGTGAGAGAGAGAGAGAGAGAGAGAGAGAGAGAGAGAGAGGTTTTGACCAATTTTATAAAACCATAATTCTCTAGAGCAGTCATGAGGGCCTTTCTTTTTTTCATATAAGCAAAGCAATATTTTTTTATTGGAGAGCTAGCTGATATTCCCAGCATCGCTCAAGTCCCTGAATAAGTTTTATCGTGTTTATTTGATAAATAAGAAATATCTCTGTGACTTATTAATCTTTAAGGAGGGGATGGCAGGGGAGAAAGAGCCTTGAAGTACCTCTACACAGTATCCCAGCAACCGCTCACCGCGGTACCCAGGCCCCTCAAACAGCTGCTGCTACTGTTCATCCTAGCTGGCCCCATTCTTCACTGCAGGCTCCATCAAACTGGCGACAATGTTATTGGCATGAAGCTGGAAGCACAGACCCCAGTGCCCGTTGCTTTGGCGACAGAGGGAGGGGCATCATGGGCGACCATTTTCAAATGCTGTGCCACCACAGCAGACAGGGAGTTTCTAGGCATGCACAGAGTGCCTCCCCTCCCTCCCTCAGGCCAAGACAGCGCATGCACTTCCTCCTTCAGGTTGGAAGCAGATTCTGAGAAAACAGTGATATGGGATATCAGAGATATGGAATTGGGTTGACTGCTCGACACCAACCATAGGAGATTGACTTGTGAAAGGCATGCAGCACCCATCTAGCCATGCATTCGCAATGGCCGCCAAAGCCCAGTATGTCTGCCCTCCTGCCCATGGCATGCTGGGAGTTGTTTTTTAAATTAAATTCTTAAAAAATACTTAAACCCCCAAAATTAAGGCTTTAAGATGTTTCTGGTACATTGTACATGAAGACGTATCAGCATGCCAAATCTCAAGCTTCTGCCTCATCAGGAAGTGGGCAAACATTTCCAGACATACAAACCCACACACATATTTTCAGTTTTATAGGTAGACACATATCTGCCTGTGAATGTATAAAGTGTCTTTTTTTTTTTAGATACCCCAGCCAAAGATCCCATGGCGGAAAAGATGATGCAAATTCATACTATTAACATGCAAAAAGCAGCTCAAGGAAAATAAGGAGAAACAAAGCTAAAATATGGCAAACTACATCAAACAGCCATTGGTGTAGACCTGCTGTATATAAACTAAGCTACCACTTATTATCATCCATCCCTTGTGCAAGGGCTGTTCCTGGCACAAGGGATGGATGCCTCACATGCCAGGCCTCCATAGCTCATTCCAAGTGTAGTTGTAGCTCATTCCAACCCTTCTCTTCCTCCCATGCCTATCGATATCTGCCTTGCCCTGTACAATGTATTTTATTTCATTTTGGGGTGAAAGTAACTTTGAATGATTCAAAATAGAAAGTGACTTTTTAGGCTCCAGGTTGTTTAATGTAGGGTGACCCCATAAAATCCAGGTCAGGGCTCATGTAACTTTAACAGTTGTAGAGAAAAGGGAATTTCAGCCAGTGTCATTTGTATGCAAGTAGTTCCTGGTGAAATTCCCTCTTCATCACAACTGTTAAAAGTTGCAGGGGCCCTGCTTTCTTTTGTATATGGTCACTCTAGTATAGTGCATGCACCTTTAACTGTTGTGATGATGAGGGACTATCACCAGGAACTAATTGCATACAAATGACACTAGCTGAAATTCCCTTTTCTCTATGGTCGCCTCTACAAGGATTCGCTTTTGTGCCCGGTTAGGCGATTATGCGCATAATTGCTGAAGCGCATTTACACCTAATACCTCTGCACGAGAGGCGGCGAAGCGCATTAACGGATGACCAAAATGCGCTTTACAAGTAGTTAATGTGCATAAGCGCTTGTTCACATAGTCAAAAATGCGCTTTAACGGCCGGAGCAAAATAAAACTCGCGATTTAATGCGCATTCGATAATGCGCATAATCGGAGAGATAACGTGCCTCTACGCCCGATTTGCGTTCCGTTCTTGTAGAGGTAAATTTTTTTAAGCGCCTTGAAACAGCTTTAAACCTCTCTTGTAGAGGCAGCCTATAACTGTTAAAGTTACACGAGCCCTGACCTGGATTTTATTTGGTCAGCCTAGTTTAATGTGGCACAGCAAAAATTATTGACTAAGCAACATAGGGGAAAGCCCTTCTGTTTTCATCAATACTGCCTTGCACACTGGAAAGACTTAAATGTCAGCTGACAAACAAACAAAAAAACTATGGTAAAAACTGAGACATTGTTTTCGTGAAGAATATGTAGGGAAGATTTTTATCTCAGGAAAAAGCAAGGAAAGAGACAGGAATTCCTGTATACATGTGAGGGAAATGAAACACTGTTCCATTGTAAATTCCTTCATTACATAATCAAATATTAATATCTTCTATTTCCTTAATGCTTTTATGCTGTAAGGTCCATTAATCTTTGAAGCTTATATATTCTTACCAACAAATGCTAGTCCAATAATTTGTCTCTCCAAAAGATTCAAATAATTTTAAAAGCCACATATAATGCTGCCAAATATCTGCTACAGTAAATAATACCTTCAGATTCAAAAGCACTTTCCTTTTTCTTTTTAAGCAAAGGGACATATATAATACATTAATGGCAATTAAGTTGAGCAGTAAACAATGAGCAAGTTTAGTTTTCCCGATGAGAAGTATCAGATACAACAACCATGGTTCCCCTGGGCAAGAATTTCACCAATTTAAACCAAACACAGAGTAGTGCTCATGTGAAACCTGCTAATTAAAATGAAGACTAATTCCTCAACTTGTTACAAAGTCTTCAAGAACATATTACCTTGGACAATTTCATATAGTTACCTGGTAGGTGATGTGTACAAAAGGTGGTTCTTGAGAAGATGGGTAAGCTAGAGATAATCTCTTCCCATTTTTAGTGAATTCTGTTAGTTCAAGAAGTCGCAGTTGTAAGTCATTGAAGCTGTCACACAGTCGTTCCAGATTTCTGGATATTTGATTCACTCCTTTTTCACTAGCTGAGTTGTTATTTTTAGGAGAATTTAAAGTTTCTTGCATCACTTTAGGAGAAACTGATCTATTAGAAAATCTTCTAGGTGTTCCAAGACCAAGCAGAGCCACTGACCGATTAATCGGTTCAGCATCCAAAGTTTCTAGAGCAATGGATGAGTCTCCTAAGACTCTCTTCTCATCAAAATCACTCACACTGGATGATGAACTTTGCTCATAACTAGGACTTTTCACTTCTTCCAGCATGCATCTCCTTCCACTAGGAGACTGAATAATAGTGCTTCCTGGTATTAAAAGCTCCCTCCCTACAATGTGATCCTCTGATGCAAGATTCTCAAAATATTTTCTTTTTCCAGGAAGGTTCACAGAGGGCTCAAAACTAAGTGGTAGATTTTGAGTGACTTCAAATTTTGCTGAGGATTCTTCTTCAAATATTAATTCTTTGATCATCAGCCGGATAATATATCTATCTGAATTAGATGATGGAAGAAGTGCAGGATCGGTGAACTTCTGCTTGCCAATCAGAACTAATAAGAGTTTATCTGTCAAAAAGGATAGACCTTTGGGTCGTTCACTTTTCTCTAGTTGTATCTGTTGAATGTTGGGCATACAGGATGAGGTTACGGAATAGATCAAAACAATATTACAAGTGTTGGAAGCTATCGCCACAATTTGAGCTCTAAGGTCAAAGGCAATTATATCAGGAACCAAAATGCCTGGAATGCTGACTTTTCTGGTTGTGGTTACCTTTCCTTCAAAAGTCACTAGGATCAAGTGTGAAGAATCTTGACCAGTTCCTGAAAGGTAATCCTTTCTTCTCAAAGGAATGAGAGGACTGGGATCAGATCTACAGTGGTTTGCAAGGATGTGGGTTAAATCAACTGGGCCTGATGAAGATGAAGTGACTGAATCAACTGCTACTGATTTGTCTGAATCTATAGACTTTCTTCTCAGATCCATAGAGTATTCCTCATCCCCAAGCACCAATGTAGACTGTGAAGTTAGAGAACCTGTTTCGGTGCCTACTGGCAATTCAAATGTGATACCTGCACTTAAACCACATATCTTATCAAGAGGAAGTTCAGTAGCCACAGCAATTTGGAAATCCAGAGTGGCTTCAATTGCACAGATATAGCTCCCAACATCAAATATTGGGCAAAAGGAACAAGCATTTAATGTTTTCTGAGCATCATTCCATGTATAGGAATGAAGAGCACTGCTTATAGCGACAACTAAGCGATTGCCATCCTTAGTCCAACAGGCACAGTGGATGAGACCACTGCTTTTGATATCCGCTTTAACCCTGGAGTTGTCTGAACGAACAGCATATAAAACCGAAGCATCCCGTTTGGTAAGGACAGACAAAATATCCTTTTTTGGGTGCCACACACAGCCCTGGGGAAGCAATTGGAACGGCTCGCCAATTTCACAGGTCTGAGAAACCAGGAGCTTATTCTTTTCAGAGACATTATAGCTCAGCTGCCACACGCTAACATGCTTCTTATGCTGAACGGCAAGCAAAGCTGATATGTCAGCAGAAGATGGGCTCCAGTAAAGTCCATGGACATGTTCAAACTGACCGATAACAGTTGAGTCACCAAACTTCAGTTCTTTGTTATGAAAATGCAACGCAGTCAGTGCCACTTGCTTGCCATCTGTCCATGCAATCCCATGCACAGGGTGGATTGCCTGGTATAAAGCATTAAGACCAGTTCGCAGAAGTTTAGCTTTTCCTAGTTCCATCCTTGACACCTCCTTGTTAATGCCGTTTTCTCCAAAGTAGAAATTCCACAGGATTCATCAGAACAGCTTGACTAAGCCAGCATTCCTTAACTGAAGACTAGTTCCCTTGATGGCAATAGCCTTTCTTTTAAGTGCACAGCCTTCTCCACTGTGTAACTTCACTGCTGTTCTAAGTATAGAACCACATCAAGGGTGCTTTTACAATACCCTTTTCCTGGGAGAAGCCTCCTGTCTCATGTGATGTCTAATGAGGTTTAACTGATTACTGTTCGCTTCAATGACATTTTCTTGGAAGCCTATTTTTAACTCTTAAGGGCCAGGCCTATATTTAAAAATAGAGTTTTAATACCTGCAGTAAATAAAGGGCTGGCTCTTCATCATCAAGTGGAGGAAAGCTTCTACACACTGGAGAATAATTTCAGCTGCAGCACGAAATAATGACCTGACACATCTGCTTTGACAACTGTTGAAGGCAAGACTAAGGAGATTTGATCATATCCTTGAAGAAGAAGGAAAGGCCAATAATACTCAATTTTGGCAGCAATTCCAAACCAATAGAAAGGACAGGGAAACAAAAGCAAGAGTACTATCAACAGGGTGCTGATTTCTGTGGGTGACAGATTGATTCGAAGCTTTTCTTCTTCTACATGTTCTCACTTTTATCCTGTAGTCCAAACTGAAAGGGCTATTTAAGTATGTTACTTTGCATTTCTGGAAAGAAAAATCTGAGCCTCACGCTTGCCTGGGGGTCATACTACGTTGAAACACTGACCTAGAGGCATGTGGGCTACCTATGATTACTCTATGGTGCATGGAAGATGCACTTCTCATGCTCAGAAGTCATCTTAATTGTTTTTATTTCATTCAGGTGAGAGTTGAACCCTAGCATTTGAAACAAATCCTCAGACTGAGAAAATAACAGGCGTTCACAATATTATTAAAATATATGGGTTGAGAGGGTTTTCAATGCATTTCTCTGAGGAAGAATAGGGTGAATTAAAATCATTTCCAAACCAACAAAAGTGAAATGTATCATTTGTCCATGATCTACCCTCAAGTTCTTCCAGCTTTATTGGTCCTCCTTCTCTTCTACATCCTAGACCTCAGCTGCTCTACCTTCCAAGCCATCCCCACTCCAAAAAAAACCCCTTTCTGTTCCCTGGGATCCATGTGAGCCCCCCCTCCAAGCCAAACTGACTTTTAGCTTCCCTCACAGCAGCTCCAACTGATCCTTTAAGAGCCTAACATTCTTTGACATTACAGCCCTTGAGCAAAAGAAGGCAGAGGCAGGGGCTTATATTATATGTGATATACAACAGCTACTTTAAACACAATATGAGATTGTATGTATTTGTGTGTGTTTTTCCAGGAATTTATACCCCACTTTTAACATTTGAAGCAAAATTTGCAAAGGGGTTAAAAATAAATATTCATTAAACAAAACCACTTTAAAATGTAACATTCAATACAAGCCAATTATCGTAGCAGAGGTCTCTCAGTGCTACCAATCAAAAGGCTTTTCCATTTTCTCCTTCTTAATGGATCTTTTGAGAAAAGAAAAAAGATGGAATTAGTGGTGGCAATACACAGGAGGATTACAAGTGGAAGACAGTGGGTACAATCACACAACACACTAACTCACGATGGGTGTCTAGCCATGCACTGTGAGTTGTTTTGCGATTGGACACACCACCCACAGTGTGTGGCCCCTTCCCCTCTTCCCCCTTGGTCCTCCAATCGACTCTGTCTTGGGCCCCCTCCACAAGGATGCGCTTTTGCGCCCGGTTCCGCGATTATGCGCATTATCGCGGAGGCGCTTTTACTCCTAATCCCTCTGCACCGGAGGCGGCGAGAGGCGGCGAAGCGCATTAATTCATGTCCAAAAAGCGCTTTACAAGCAGTTAATGTGCGTAATCACTTGTTCACACCGCGAAAATGCGCTTTAACGGCCGGAGCAAAATAAAAGTCGCTATTTAACGCGCGTTCGAAAATGCGCATTATCGGGGAGATAACGCGCCTGTACGCCCGTTTTGCGCTCCGTGCTTGTGGAGGTAAATTTTTTAATGAGCCTTCAAGGCTCATTAAACGTCTCGTGTGGAGGAGGCCTTGGTGGCAGAACCCAAAAACAGGGTCCTGCAGACTTAGGGAGGGGTGAATTATTAGGGTTGGGGAAAGACTTTAATGTCATTATCACACAGGCGGTTTTAAGCACACCCACCTCAACTTTGCTCCATTTCTTCAGCGCTGGGCTCACACGATGTCGCCCCTGCCTTGCTGTTCTCTCACCCTGAGGTTGCAGTTTTTAGTTTCTGTTTCGATTTATCCCTGAAAGGGCAAAGTCCGAAACAGGCAAAGTTCAACAGGCCAAGCTGAGGTATCACATCAATACCGACCACATGTGATTCAAAACCCTAGACTCGAAGGCAAAATGGAGGGGGAACTCGCAGAAGCAACCTGGGGGGAAAATAATAGGTGTGATAAAGCTCTAAATCCTTGGGAGCACTCTGCTAAGTGGGTGATCTTGAGCGATGAGTTCTTTCACCTCCGCGATCATCCAAACCCAGTCAGTGTCTGGATTCCCTGTAGCATTCCATGAATGAGGCAGGGTGATTGCACAAAAAACGCCTTGTCTGAAAGCACCCTAAAAGAATATAAAACAATAAAAGCAGCATCAGCAATAAAAACAGCCATTAAAACAATGACAAAGGTTCACAACAGATCACTGTTTTCACTAATATGATATCCTTGCAGGAAAAGCACAATAAGGCTGCAATCCTGTACAATTTACCTGGGAGCAAGAGGTTCATCAGACCATCGTTGTATCACATGCTCACTACTGCCCACTTACGGATGTGCGCGCTGTGATACCTCCCTCTACGACTCCTTTATTCTTCTCTGGAAAATTCAAAGGATCCCAGCTATGGAACGGTGTCAGGTTGCTACACACTGTCTCTGTGACTCAACACCCTTGTCTGGCCTCACAGTAGCCCAGCCCAACACCCTATCTTCTCACCTTCCCTTCCGCTGCCATCATTAAACACCTGTACCCCACCTTAGGTACCTCACAAACCACACCAGACTGAAACAAAATAAGATTTATTAACAAATAGTACGGTATTGCAGTTGTAAAAGTGTAATGGTTTCCTCAGGCACAAAGCGTAATGGGTTCAGTACAGATTTTTTAAATGGTTTCAAAATGGTTTCAAAAATGCTTCAGTTTCAACCCTGCCTACTCTACCCTCTAGGCTACACTATTACTCTTCCCTCTAGCTACTCCCCCAAAACAACACATGTAGATCCTACACTATCCTAGACCCTTCTTATCTCTGACAGACCCAAAACCTAACTCTCACTCACACAACACTTCACATACAGACCCACTCATCTAACTTCTCCCACACTCTTGCCAGCAGCCAATCCAGACCTTCAACACACCAGCCAATCAGCACTCACCTCATATCCTGGTCACTCACTCCCCCTCCCTCTAGCATTTACCACTTACCATCCTGGTTCCAGTATAAACCCAGTAAGTACATATTTAACAATAAACATTCTTAAAAACATTACACATACTTACATCTAGAACAGACATAAAATGAGTGCCTTCTGCTCATTTTTCTGTAGCAAAATAGATGCCTTTTAATCCTGCTTTTTAAATTATTTTTATGGAACGTGCTGCGATCTCCTGCTGTGTACTGGAAAAGCCGTGGGATAAAACCAGCCTCTAAATGAGCCACGTGGTCTTTGTTTACTTCCTCTTTCCCCTCCAGGAAGAATGAGGAAGTGCAGAGAAGCGATGGTAAGGAAATGCGACCCCCCCCCCCCCCGGTCCCATTGAACTCAGTCTGGCTTAATTCTGAGTTGATATGTATAGGATTGCAATATAAGGCTTTGGAGATTTCTGTTTTGTAGAGGGAGAAGCCATTTCTCATCTATAGTAGAAGGAATTTCCAAAGAAATGCTCTCCCTCTGCAACCTGATACTATGGCTTGTATAACAACCAAACTCTGTGTCTTTGATCTAAGGATTACATCATTTTACAAAGGACAAACCAGCCACCAGGTGGTGCCTCTCCTCAGTCCAATCTACATGGAAATAGTTTCAGAAGTGACCTCTGTTATATCAGGATTTTCATGAAATCACTGGCCTGTCGGCAGCACACGAAGCAAGAGAAATGGAGTATACAGTACCTAAAAACCTGCTTCCACAGGTAAAAGGGCACTCAAAACCACCTTTGGAGTTGGGTGGGCAGAGTCCAGCAAGTAGAACTGAACAATCAACCACGTAGGTGCTGCTCAGTGAATGAGAGAGCTTGATCCCTGCCCCTTTCAATACTCCCCTGCTCAGGGAAATTTAATAGACAAGATGAATTACATCCCACAGTTTACCCCATACATCCACCAGGACTGGGAATTAGCAATATTGAAACCCTGCTCCCAACAAGAATTACTATCCCAGTACCACTCCATTATGACTATCATGCTAATGCGACATTGCACAATAGTGGTATTACAGGGCTGTGAATTAGCAATATTGAAGCCAACTTTCTACAGTTATATGAAACAGCGCAACTGAGAAAACAGTGCAAAGCAAATAAACAGGAAAGGCAAACACCAAAATAGCGCTATTTCGTAATAGTGCTAAGTAGGAAAAGAAGCCAGTGTCCAAAGCAACTACTGCCAAAGGGGGGGAGGGATGGCCCCACCCCTTGACCAGTTCACAGCCAGGTAACAGATACACCCCTAGGCATGCCCAGTATGCGGGATTTAATTTGGGGAATGGGGCACACTGCAGTGGAACTAAGCAGGAGCTGCATTTAAGGGGAAAAGACACACTAAAAGGACTTTGCAAAAATGCACCTTTTTGAGAGGGAAGCTGCATGCATCATATGTCATGAATGACCCTGATGTGTTCCCCCTCCATACTAAATCACTCTTGTAGATTGGGCCCCAGTTGCACAGGCACAATTATGGAACTAATTAAAGCAGACTTGCAGGTAAGTCTGCAAATGTAACCACTCACAAAAAAACTGAATAGCTTGCCCACCCACAGAGAGCTATTTTAGTTATTTGTGGCACACACTAATGACTTGAAAGAAAGGGCAGGGGGATCTGTTTTCCTCCAGTTTACAGAAAAGTAAGTGGCCTGGCTCAAATCCCATGAATATTATTGTGACTTCAAGTTTAAAACTATTGCTACTTCCAAAATGTCACTAAAATATAGGGGAGAAGGACTTCCTGCCCCCTTCTACGCCCTGCAAACACTTGGTTATTTTTGGGGGTAAGTAAGAGTAAATTTTATTTACCAAATTACCATGGGGTATTATCCAATCAGACACTAGCACTAATGTAAATCACATTGTGCTAGTGTTAGGGACCTCTAGCACAACACCAATAGTGTTAGCTGGTGTGATGGGTTTGCTAAGGAATTACATCATGCCAGCTAACTCTATTGGCATTGCGCTAGAGGTCCCTCATGTTCAATATCATTTATGTTAGCAGTACTCTCCTATTGGATACTGACTCATGAACATAATTATGATCCCAAAATGCAGTATCATAAATGTGAATTCATACAAATCTCAATCTATATCAACAATAAACAAAACAAACCATCGTCATCATCATTATTATTATGTGTATATCAAACAGAAATAACCTAAGACATTGGATTATATCTTGATTATCATGTTTAGGATTGCAGCATAAGCTTGTAAAGTGAGCTAAATAGGTTCTTCTTACTAATGGCTGTGCAGCTATTCTGTCTTTTCGTCCTTAATGGATTTTCTGCAGTAAGAAAATAAAAGAGAGAAGTAGTGGGAAAACACAGGAAGGTTCCAAATGAAGATGATTATATCTGAACCCCTGTAGAATTTGATGAATGAGGCAGAGCGATTACACAGTAAGTAAAAGCCTTGTATAGAAACAACCAAGGATTTACAGGATCAGAAACAGAACAAATATCACTTGCTCAATTCCACTTGTGGATAGATAAGCCCTTGCACACCCAATGTGCAAAATTGGTTGAGCTTGTGCATCTGCATGCAAAGAGGGTCTTTGGCGGTAGCTTGTATTTATTTGTGCAAGACCCACTATGTACAAGAAAATGACAAAAAAGTACATAAAATAATACTGATGTAAATTAGCAGGGCAGCACAGTTTCTTTCATTTATACTACTCAAATCCTATCAACTATTTTCCAGTCAGTCACTGCTTTGGTATAAAACAGTACTGGTAGAAAAGAAGGCTTTTCCGGGTATTTTCTTTGCTTTTTTTGCCAGGAGCAGAATTGCACCAAGAATTGCAACGGGCAACTGGCAACTACTAGTCAAAACTTCTCCTTCTCTTTAGAGATTATTGTTCATGCAGCATCCAGGTGCAATTTAAAGACGCAATCCTGAGCACACTTGGGAATACATACCATGGAAATTGCTGGCATTTACTTGTGAGTAAATACTGTAAGGCACAGAACATAGGCAAACCAATTTCAGACAATCATTTTGTGGAATAGAGAAGCAGCAATGTCTTGTTTTGCAGATGTTGGTTATAGTTGGGCCCCTTTGTTTCAAATGGTGTCATAAATCGACTCTTGCTTCAGCTGTCCTGAAGCAACCCTTGGGAAGCAAAAACCATACATTTCGAGCTGAAAACATTTCCAGAAGGGTAGCCATATTAGTCTATTTCAGCAAAACCAGCAAAGAGTCCCATGGCATCTTGTTGAACGTAAAATGAATTTATGTCTCACGTGTGTAAATAAGCCATCATCGATTAATCACTACATGTAGACCTTTCATACTGCCCAGTGTGATGTCAACTCAGCAGAAACAGGGCTGCCTGCTGATTAAAGAAATTGTAGTCAATGCACAGTATGAATTTAAGCCAATTACTCAATTGAATATTCGTTCATTTGCTTATGGTGAGAAACAATCATTCCGAAGAAGGAAGTATACTCTCCTTGTTAGTAGAGAAGGTGCATGTTAGAGCAGGCACCACCTTAAAAGAGACTGTGAAGAGAGAATGCTCTTTTAAGATGGTGGCAAACATCCATTGGTTTTATAAGTTGTTGTGTTTGTTGCTGTTTTAAAAAATGGAATTAGGGCACATTCTTATGCATGTTTAGAGGCGTCAAAGTCCTGCAACTCCTAGCATTTCTCAGCGAGCATAGATTGCACCCTTAAAGGGAAAAAACAAGATGTTATAGCCCCAATGCAAATCATTTACACATTTGGCTACCATTCATGAAGGTCCATGATTACAGAGATAAACTATTGAAGTAAAAGACATCCAGCGCTGCTCCTTCACTGTGTGTATATATGTGTGTTTGTGTGGGAGATTTTTATCTCGTGTCTTTCTCTGCCTATTGGTAGAGGAGCCTTAAACGTTCCCTACAGGGAGTGCCACTTGGAACCTGGACCTTAAGAACCACTGTTGATCTATTAGGGCTTCACCAGACTAGGCTTTTTATCCCACAACTTTACTGGGGCTTCTGCTTCTGGATTCTTTGTGGAATTAAGATCGGCCCTTTACATGCACGTCCCCTGTTTTTTTCAAGGGATTTCTTTTATCTGCAAGTTCTATATGTTTCATTACATAGCCACTAAATGGCACTGTGGTCATTGCACAACTCTGTCATTATGGAGGTTCAAATCACCATTTTTGAAATAGCTCATTATTCCTATTTCATATAAAGCCATGGATATGGTCACAAAGCACAGGAGAGGCCCTGGAGGGTGACAATGTCATATAAAAGACCCACAAACTTCCATGAGTAACCAGTCTTGATTGCAGGATAAAAGCCCCATGTGGAGAAGCACCCAGATTCTGTGCTGATCCTTTCCCCCATCCACATGCAACATAACCAGTAATGGTGAAATCAAAAGATGGCAACCATACTAATTATTAATTGGTCATCTCTGAAGGAATAAAGAGAGTGAAATAGGAGAGCAACAGGCCTGCCTCTTTTATATGGAGCAAACAAGAAGACCTAGGCCGCTGGCTGATAGCAACACTGAATTGCCCCAATTGCTCTGGCCCTTCTCGGCAGCCCTGCAGCTTTGTAGAGTTACTTCAGCTTGGCTCTCCCTTCAAATTGGCACTCTGGGTGACTGCTCAGCTTGCCCACCTCTAAGGCTGGCCCTGGCTATTGCAGTGACTTCCACAGCTGGGCCTGGATCTCCATCTTATTTCACAGACATACAGCCTTCTCAAGTACAAAACAGACAAGAAAGTTTTGGGCATAACAAATGCAAGCTGAACAGAGTACCAAGCAAACCAAATACATTCATGCTTGAAAGCAAAAATTTCATTCAGGTTGCCCCCCCCCCCCATTTTTGTGTGTGTACAGCATATGAGATCAAAACAGGGTCACTCCGTAGAAGGTCACATATTGCAACACAATACTTCAGAGGTTCCTCATGTCCAAATTCTTTTCTGAACATTTTATCCTTGGTGGTGAT
Organism: Anniella stebbinsi; assembly: GCA_029215795.1. Classification (NCBI taxonomy): domain Eukaryota; kingdom Metazoa; phylum Chordata; class Lepidosauria; order Squamata; family Anniellidae; genus Anniella; species Anniella stebbinsi. The sequence continues at coordinate 125,898,692 of JARDYH010000003.1, read as the reverse complement.
GTGTCATAGACTAGACATATTGGAAGAAATCCAAACGAACTAGAAAAAACTACCAGCTTTTTTCATTTGGGAATGCATGACTGTATAACAGAAACCAATTAATATTTTAAATGCACCAATAAAATGACTCAGTGGTTCTATGCTGATTCAGACATTGAATCAGGCAGATGGTACAGTCCTCTTATGCCTAAGATCTTTTGCATCCTGAGATACTCCAAGTGGAGTATCTCAGGATGCAAGGGAAAGGGGGAAATAGCTTGTGTAAAAGTGCTCCCATACCAGTCTATTCTACATTTGGGAAAGCCGACACTACCAAGAGACTGTGAACTCCATCAGACGAGCGTTTTATTGCACACTCGTTGCTGGGCACTCATGGATTTTCACGGGTCCCTCTCACAAAGTCGTCTGCCTCCTGCCCCTTCTGGCCTTCCTCGCGCCACAAAAAACATCCAGAAAGTCCATTTTTAAAAAATGGAAGTTGCCGCTATCTCCTGCTTTGTGCATGAGAAGCAGCGCGCTCAGGACAGCCCACTGAATGAGCCACGTGCATGTTGTTTACTAACTCTTTTGAAAGAAGAAGTAAAGAGGGACAAACACGCAGGCGGAGAAGCAACAGTAAGGAAGCATGATTCCTCCCCCCCCCCCCCCCCGGTCTGATGGAGCACTGTGTGTAAACTTTCTGCAGAGCTTTTCTAAAAGTGGGGGCAACCTGGCACTGTCAACGCAGCCTCTTGGAAAGAGTGCAGAAAAGGGCAACTAAAATGATCAAGGGCCTGGAGCAACTCCCCTATGAGGAAAGGATACAGCAGCTGGGATTGCTTAGTTTAAACAAATAACAACTGAGGGGAGACGTGATAGAGGTGTACAAAATTATGCCTGATGTGGAGAAAGTGGATAGCGAGACATTTTTCCATGTCCTAATACTAGAACCTGGGGGCATCCCATGAAGCTGAGTGGTGGGAATTCAGGACAGATAAAAGGAAGAACTTTGTCACACAGCACATAGTTAAACTATGGAAATCACTTCCATTCGTTGTAGAGCGTCATCAGACGAGCGTTTTATTGCATGCTTGCTACTGCTCGCTTACGGATTTCCGCACATCCTTTAGACAATGTTGTCCCCCTCTCGCGCGCCTCCTGCTCCTTCCGCTTGTTTTTCCATTGCAAAACAGACCCCTTTTAATCCATCTTTTTATTAAAAAAAACAACAACTGGAATGTGCCATTTCCTGCTGTGTGCAGGAAAAGTGGTATGATGTAAACCGCCCCTGAATGGGTCACGTGGTCCTTGCTGCTTCCTCTTTCTCTCCCCGTGTAAAGAAACCATCACTATTGTGGGACAGCAACAGGAGGCCATAGCAACAGTAGGGAAATGAGAAAATCCACCCATCTTATGATGCTCGTAGCGATGGCTGCCAATTTGGATGGCTTTAAAAAAGGATTAGACAGATTCCTTTCTATCAGTGGTTACTAGTTCTGATGGCTCTATGCTACCTCCAGCATCAGCAGCAGTATGCCTAAGTACACCAGTTGCTGGGGAACATGAGTGGGAGGGTGCTTTTGCACTCATGTCCTGCTTATTGGCATTTGGCAATATCTGAGGAGCCTGGGTTTGTTTTGTTTGTTTGTTTGTTTTTGTAGCTTTTTGAAGTGTTGTAGTGGTTTTAAATGTACAGATTGTGTGTATGTTGTATGTTTTGGTTGTTTTAATTTTTGTATATTGTTTTTAATCCTATGTAAACCGCCCAGAGAGCTTCGGCTATGGGGCGGTATAAAAACATAATAAATAAAATTATTGTCTCCCGTGGTCAGTGGTTGGCCGTCGCTTCTCCGCCTGTACGTTTGTCCCTCATTACTTCCTTTCGAAAGAGGAAGTAAACAACGTGCATGTGGCCCATTCGGTGGGCCATTTTGATCGCGCTGCTTCTCCTGCACACAGCAGGGGATAGCAGCAAGTTCCAGCTCAAAAAATAAGTTGGACTTACTGGGGTGTTTTTGGCCGCATGAAGAAGGCTAGAGGCGTGTAGGAGGCAGGCGACACCGTGAAAGGGACCTGCAAAAATCCGTGAGCCCCCAGTAACGAGCATGCAATAAAACGCCCGCCTGATGACGCCCCGTGTGAACAAAATGCTGGACTAGATGGACACTTGGTCTAACCTAGCATAGCTTTTCTTATGTTCTTATATTCCTGTCCAGAATACCAGTGCCGATAGCTGCAGGGTCCGTATTGCTTTTGTTTTCTGTGGCCACTGGCAGGATTGCTGCAAGATGCGCAGATTCTGGGGGTGGGGGTGGGGCAGAAGTGGGTACCTGAGCTGTGTGAGAAACAGGATAGCATTAGCGCTGAGGGCTGGAGTCACTCGGCATCAATTGTGAACTCAGCGGAACGAAGTAATGAGATCGCTGTTCCAAACAAACAGGAAAACAAAACAAAACCCTGGTCGTGGATCAGCTCCATGCGCACGCTTGGAAAACCGCGCTGCAAAATGAGCTGACGCCGCTATCTACACTACTGACCCTCTCTAGAAGGATTCGCTTTGGCGCTTGGCTGCCCGATTATGCGCATATTCACGGAAGCGCATTTACTCCTAATACCTCTGTACGAGAGGTATGCGAAGCGCATTATGGGACGACCGAAACGCGCTTTAAACTTGTTGACATGCCGAGAATTGCATGTTTACACGGCGGTAAGGCGCTTTAACTGCCGCCGCAAATTAAAAGTCGCGGTTTAACGCGCATTCGATAATGCGCATAATCGGATGTTTAAAGTGCCTCAGCCCCCAATTTGCGTTCCTCTCTTGTAGAGGTAAAAATTTTAATCAGCCTTGAAAGAGCTTTAAACCTCTCTTGTAGAGGCAGCCTTCAACCGGTTAATATAAACCGTTTTAAAGCAGTAGTGTAGATAGTCTATTTCATTCAGCCAGCAAGCGCCCAACTGTGATTTTTGCCGCCGCCGCCTCCCTCTTTCTCCCGGTTGCTGCTCCTGCCGCCGCCAAGCAAATCCTTTCCAGGCGAAGCCGGGGAGGTCCTGTCCCTCCTTCTGCAGGAGCCCCGCCTTTCCTGTGCAAATGAACGGGGGGGGGGGGATTGGATGGCGGAGCATGGAGCCCCCCTCCCAACTTTCCCATTGGCTGGGCGCGCTGATCGACAGCTCGGAGGGCGCTTGTCTGTCAGCTGATAAAGGGGGCTATGCGCTCGCTGGAGGGTCCAGCTGAGCCGGGACTGAGGCAAGCGGATCTCTGCCGTTTGGAGGGAGCAGATCCAGAGAGGAAACGTGCTACGCCTGGGGCATCGCGGCCATGGGTGTGGAAATCGAGACCATCACGCCAGGAGACGGTGCGGTAGCAGGTCCCAGACTCCCTCCTCCTTTGGTTTGAATTGAGAGAAGCGCAAATACCAGTGGGGGGGAGGAAGGGAGGGATGGGAGTGTGGCAACGAGGAGCCCTGTGTGTGCGCCACTGCAGGGGGAAATGTAGGGTGTGAGGGAGAAAACGCGCGCGTGTGTGTGTGTGTGTGGCCCCCTCCACAAGGATGCGCTTTTGCGGCTGGTTCGGGGATTATGCGCATTTTCGCGGAGGCGCATTTACGCCTAATCCCTCTGCACGGGAGGCGGCGAGAAGCGGCGAAGCGCATTAAAAGATGCCCAAAAAGCACTTTACAGGTAGTTAATGCGCATAATCGCTTGTTCACACAGCGAAAATGCGCTTTAACGGCCGGAGCAAAATAAAAGTCGCTATTTAACGCGCGTTCGAAAATGCGCATTATCGGGGAGATAACGCGCCTGTACGCCCGTTTTGCGCTCCGCTCGTGTGTAGGTAAAATTTATAATGAGCCTTCAAGGCTCATTAAACGTCTCGTGTGGAGGAGGCCTGTGTGTGAGAGAGAGAGAGTGAAATAGCCCGACTTCAGAAGAGCAGAGGTGGGGATGTGTTTAGGAAGAGCAGCTGAATTAACTGGAACGGGGGGGGGGGCGGTTGTTGCTACGAGAAGAGGGTATATGAGGTGATCCCAAGAGGGCTGATCCTAAAACGGATGGAGCAACATCAGCCCAATGTGATTCTGGGGGTAAGAGGGGTGAGAAACAGAATTTCAGAGTAAAGGCTATTTTGAACCAAGGGATGTGAGTCCCTTCTCAGTGTTATAGCAGCTCCGCCTGCCCTCCACACTCTGGTCAGTAGCTTATGGGTCTTTGCTTCCCATATGCTATGGCCCTCACACTTGATCTATCTTGCCAAGCTCGGGTCAAGTATCTTTCCATTGAGATGCGGTTGACAAAAGGGGATTGGTGGTTCTCTAATATTAGTTTTACAGGATTTGGTAGATGTTTGGGGTATGGGGGGGGGGATGCGTAGGTAAGCGTTTGACTCTCCAGACATCAGCAAGTGCAACCAGGGAGGACCAACAAAAGAGAGAACCAGAGGATGCTCAAAAGATAAATTTTAAAATGTGCAAGAAATTAAAAGTGCAAGAACAAGAGTGATAACTTGGAGAAGGCTTTTATTGAAGTGGCCACTGCTGCAATTGCAGCCCCGGCAAAGCAGTGGACTTCTGTAGAAACCAAATGAACGCCTGGAGATTGGCAGGGTGCTGTAGTGGACACAAAAACAATAATGAAGGGGGTGGCAGTTGTGGTGGAAGCAATGTTTTCCTGCTGTCAGACACTGGAAAACTCCCTGGTATAGAATATGCTGGAGGGTGTCTGTCCTGAGCAGCATAATGAGGGAAAAAGCCCAGAGGGCTCTGTGGGATCAGGAGGCTGCAGTCTTCTGCTTCTTTGGCAGTAGCATCAGCGGCCTTAAGTGATTAGGGATATTTAAATGGCATTTGCTGACAGCTGCATAAATCCAAGCATGGTGAAGTAATTTAGTAACAAGAGCAAATTATAGTACACTGTACTTCCCCGCTTAAAATGTAATCGCCACCATTCAGCAGACAGCGCAGGCTTGCTTCTCAGTAATAACCTGAAGAAGGCTTGTATTGAAGCACCCACAGCTCCAACTGCAGCCACAGCAAAGCAGTCAACTTCTGTGGAAACCAGATAAACGCCTGGAAATTGGCAGGATGCTGTGGTGGAGGCAAACATGCAAGTTGTTTGGCCAAATTCTTGTAATGGGGGAAAGATGTACACACAGAGTCCTCCTTTTTGCAGGCATTTGTGCTGTACGCATGGACATTTGGGGGAGGAGCTCCTGGGCACAGCTCTGCGTTGGTTTAATTACTTTTTATAATGCCTGAACAGAGCTAATATTTTCATAAAATTCATAACTGGAAGGTGCCATGTCATCATTTAGCCCAGCTCATGGCATAGATGAAGGATTATGTAAAATCTCCAAAGCTTTGCTCCTTCTAAAATAATAACAGCATGTTCACTCAAGCTGTTCAGCTTGCTTGACTTACTGCCTCTAACTTTTGAATGTAATTATTAGTGTATGGATAGGTTTCTGCAGATATTGGGGGGAGAATAAGGACATCAGAGAAGATAAGGCTATCTATGGCTATTCATCATGATAGCTAAATGCTACCTCCAGGTTCAGAGGCAGCATGCCTATGTATACCAGTCACTGGGAAACAATAGCAGGAGAGGGTTATTGCCTTCACACCCTGGGCTGCCTCTACACGAGACGTTTAAAGCTCTTTGAAGTCTCATTAAAATTTTTACCTCTACAAGAGCGGAGCGTAAATTGGGAGTTAAGGCGCGTTATCTATTCGATTATGCGCATTATCAAATGCGCGTTAAATAGCGAGTTTTATTTTCCTCCGGCTGTTAAAGTGCATTTTGCCTATGTGAACAAGCGATTCTCCGCATTAACTACTTGTAAAGCGCATTTCAAACAACCGGTAAGTCTACCAGTTGTGCGCTCAATTACAAGCATTTACGATAAAGTGCTTCTGCGATTATGCGCATAATCGGCTAACCAGGCGTCAAACGGAACCCATCTAGAGGGGGTCTTGGTTCTGGGCTTTCCAGAGGCATCTAGATGGCCGCTGTCAGAAAGTCTATGCTGCGCTAGATAGGCCTTTAAACTGATGCAGCAGGGCTCTTCAGTTCTTATGTAACCAACGATTGCTTAGTATTCTCACTTCCTGCTTCAATGAAACAAAAGTAAGTGGTCTCCTTTTGTACCAGCTACCCAACAAGAGGGTTTTACAGAGGACTGGCAGACATCATGGCATTGATGCTAAATCCCAGCGTGAGATGTAGGCTGCTTCTCTGTATTGCTGATCGCTTTGTAAGAAAATGTGACTCCTGTGATTAAGGATCCTGGAGGCTTCAGAGTTTGGCTTCGGGTCACCACTGGTGACTTGGAAGCCGTATTTGTGGATCCAATTTGTGTATGAGCTGTCATTTTTAGGCTCTTTCATGTCTGAGATAATGTAAAGTACTTTGAACATCTTCAAGTGATACATACATCTAAGTAGTCTTTATGTTGACCTATTCCTTCTTAGCAGCCCTGTTCTTTCTTGGTTTCTTTTTGTTATCCCTGTAGCTTAAATTCTGTTTCTTTATAGCTATAGTTCTCAACCTGTGTCATGGGAAACTCTGGCATTCCTTGGAAGGTTAATTCAAGCTCCTCATTAAAAAGATCTGTCACTCTGCACAAGCTTTCTGAATAGCTTGTCTACATTTACCAATCTTCCTTTGCAAACTGCAGTTACAAGAGACTGTTGGGTAGGTTCCAATCCAGGGCATATTTCAATCCAGGACACATTCTCAGTGTGTTGGGCTTAACACACCCCTGTGGTGACCAGTGCAAAGAGAGTGCCTCCTGGGATGTGCTCCACCAGAGTCTGCAGAAGATATGCAGACAAATTGATGTGGAAAGTGTTCCCTGAGGGGGAAGAAGTCTGAATAGGGTCAGTATTAAGGGAATAGCACCAACTGTATTAAAACAATTTTTAATGACCATAAATCATAATATATTTCTCCGCCACTCTGTGGGAGGATGGGGCTAGCAGAAGCTACAGCTGTGTGACTCATTGACAGCCTCCATTCCTTTTTTAAAAAATTTATTTAGTTTTCACATATAATACATAAAATAAACACAATACATAAACAAACCCTCAACATTCCCCCTGTGCTCCCCTACCCTTGAGACCTTCCTTGCTCTGTTATATTATACATTTTTCCAAAATTGCAGTGATTCTTTTGAACCTCTCCCCTTTACTAAAACATATTCTATAAATGTTCCCCAAATACTTTCAAAATCATTCTTTTTAGATAATCCCATCCTAACTTTCATTTTACATGTTAATCTATCATTAATTGCAATATCCCACACTCCTTTGTACCATTCTTCTATACTATAATTCCCTTGTATTTTCCAACTTGTAGCTATCATTAATCTAGCCGGTGTCAGGAGGTTGTTTATCAATTCTCTTATATTATTATTCCCATATTCTTTATCAAACATCCCCAATAAAGCTATATTTGGACTTGCTTCCACTTCCTTACCCAGTATTTCACTTATTTCTTTAAAAACTCTTTTCCAATTTTTTTTTACATACTCACATGTCCACCACATATGGAAATATGTCCTCACTTCCTGAGACAGCCTCCATTCTTGAGCTCCATCAGACGCTTGCTTACTGTCGCTTCTCCGCCCCCACTTTTGCTGCTTGATACTTCCTCTTTCTCTCAGGGAGAGGAAAGAGGAAGTAAATAAGTGCACGTGGACACACCGCTTCTGCACACAGCAGGAAATAGCGGCAACTTCCGTCTTTAAAAATAATACGGACTTACCAAGGGCTTTTTTTTGTCACTAGAAGGGGCGGGAGGCGCACGGGAGGCAGACGACATCATGAGAGGGACCTGCAAAAATCCGTGAGTGCCCAGTGACAAACGTGCAGTAAAACACTCATCTGATGATGCCCTTTATCTCCGTATTCTTACACTGGACAGTATTTTTAGCAAAAAAAAAAACCTGAAATACTCAATTCCCATTTTATTGTTTGCTTGCATAGCTATAGTTATGAATCTGGGTCTCTTCTGTTTGGTCTCTTTTTTTAAAAAAATAAATACCGTCTTTTCAAAAGAGATGTTAATTAGCATTTTTTAAGTATCTTTTTTTAAAAATATTTTTAACAGGAAGAACATTCCCAAAGATAGGCATGACCGCTGTGGTCCATTATACAGGTAAGGTCTATTGTAAATAGATTGCTTTGAGCTTGCAGTTTGTTGTTTTACATTTTCAGGCAAACAACTTACATCTATCCATATTGGTCGGTTGACAACACCTAAATGTCCAAATAATTGCAGTTGGATAAACAGGAATGCTATTTATTGACATGGTTTGAAGTTCAGGCTATTGTGAACTATCCTGGACCTTCCAACCTATTGCCGCCCCCTCTCCCCGCACTTCCATAGGAAAGATCTTGAATGAAGTTGGATTACAGGGAGGTTGTAGTCTGTCCATTCATGTTGTTATAGCTGTAAAAGGAAACAGCACAAATGGTTTCAATACTACCTTCCTGCTTCCCTCCTATCTTTTACTGTTCCGTCCTTACTGAACATCTATGAAGGGATGCCATTGATGGGGAGAGGCAAGAAAGTATATATCTCGGTGTCCTAGTGCACTGGTCTTTAACTTGTTAAGAACTAGGACACATCTATGATATATTTGGTATGTCTTAATTCTATTGTAAATTGCCTTGATTGTGTATGTTTTTGGAGAAAGGCATCTAAGAAAATCTAATAATAATAGGCGGCATTTTTTGTGCACTAAGTGAGGGTTAGCCTTTCAGTGAGGACTAGTTCCATGGCATTGGGTGAGGAGTACCCTTTCTGTGAGGACTAGTTCCATGGCACTGTTTTCACCATGTATCCTCTCCTAACATTCAAGGCAGATGCTTCCAAAATCATTAAACTTTTCTGCTGACCCTGTTTGTGACTTCCAGGAAAATCTGTCAATTCTGTATAACTTAGAAGAGTTTCTGGCATAAGGCAGCAAAGATTTACAAGCTATAATATACTTTGTATTGAGCAACTTGGGGACGAACGTTACAACACTGGATTGTGGGACAGTGATTGTAGCTGTCATAATTTGGCCTTGGTGTCTTGATCCTGTGGTGCTTTGTTGCACGTAATTACACAAACTGTGATGGAATTATAGCAGCCTTCCCCAACCTGTTACTTTGCAGAGGTGTTGGATTGAAACTCCCAGAATCCCTCAGCCAGCTATGCTCTCCTCCAATCCCGAAATACATTTATCCCCTTCGGTGGCACCTCCCTCATGTTTCTTTTTGGGGCTGCCACAGAAATGATTGCATTTTTGTGCTATTGAGGAAACTGCCTAAACCAATGTGCATTTTTTTCACTGATCAATGAATCCCGTGATGAATAGTTCCGCACTACTGGTAGATAAAAGCTTGATCAATGCAAAAAGTATTCTTCCTCATTCAGGAAGAAACTGGGGTGCCTGACTAGGAATTTAATTTTAAAAAAGTATGCCTCCTTTCAGATGTCTAGGTGACATCTGTAATGGCATAGTGAAAATTACAGCAGGAAATAACATTAATGAAAATTGCACCACCATAGATGTTATAATTGTGCCCTGATAATGCAAACCAGCCCAAACCTGTCTGGCTGTAAGGAACTTGCATTTTTTTTGTTTTGTTTTTATGAAGTATGTTTTAAGACATCTTGTAACCTCAGGTGGTATGTTTCTTTGTATGGCAGAGGTTTGCAGTTCATTTTTGTCTCAGTCATCCATCTCTTTAAATTGCCATGTCTTGAAAGATGGAAGACTTCTGTTTCTATGAGGATTTTAGTGGTAGTTGATCACCTGTGAAAGTACATTACCAAGTGTTCTCTGTTTTCTTCAGTGAGTCGTGACAGCAAAAAGCAGTTTGCTTGCTCAGCGTAAAGCATGCTCTTCTGAGACTCCACAGAAGCAATTTGTTGACATGAAAAGTATCAGTAAAAGTTAGTAAAAAATCCCGTTTTGCTTGTTTAGCATTCAATGGTTACTTTAAGGAAATGTCTTAATGGAGACTTTAAAAAAATTGTGAATATATAATAGGACTGAAAAATAAGCTCGTTATACAAAGGCAAGTAATTGCTATTTTTTTTTGCTGTTTTCCGTATTCTATATTTATGGTCAATAGGAAGTGAGGATAGCTAAAACTTCAGAGCTTGCTATTCTTATTAAAATAAAAGGGACACAAACTTTAATGTCAAATACACGTGCTCCTATACTCCACTGAATAGTTACATGATGGAGGGAAAAAGTGCAAAAATGTACAACCAACCACCCCATGCAAGCATAGACCCTGTTTGGATGTAATGGTGGATTTCAGTGGCAATCCATGGGTTAATTGACCCATGTATTGTGGGGACGTGTGCCGCTTCTGGTTTCCTGGAACAACCTACAAGTGTGGCATTTGTAGAATGTTACCATGATAGTCAAACCCAGGAACTTTTGTGACACTTGTGGTTGTTCTTAGATTGAACAACCCCAAGCTAACCCAAGAACAAACTTGGAGTTGATTCAGTTGTCACGTTTCAGATGTCACGGCAACACCCTATGAATGCAACATTCATAGGTTGTTGCAGGAAACTGGAAGCAACAATTAAACCACAAATTGCCACTGAATGCCACCGTTACATCTGAACAGTTTCATATTGTAGAACCCCCCCAAAAAAGAAGAAGAAGAAGTTTTGACTATACAGTTTCTGTTTCAAAAATGTGTCAGGGAAAAAACAAACATTTCTTTAAATCTGTAACTAGCAGCTAATTTTTAATCTGTTTTTATTCTAGAGTAGGTGTAGACCCCTGATCTGGATCTTAAAAGCCCTGCTACCCAACACTAGGGTCCCAATATGGATGGGGCGGCTCTTCACCTACCCTAGAGTAAAAATGGAAGAGGACATAGTCACTAGATGCAGATTTAAAATAATGTCTGTTGTGACCCTTGTTGGCTATGTGGCTTATTTATGTGATAAACAATGTAGAACCTTAATGACTGGAATGTCCTTATACTTATGATTTACAGGTGTTTATAGGAGAAACTGGAAATCAAACTCCTTGAATTTGCTGTGATCCTGTATTCCCATTAAACAGTGGAGCTCTCACCCTTTATGGCAGGATTGGGGAATGTCAAGCCTGAGGGCCAAATCTGGCCTTCCTAGGGAATCCCCTTCCCCCCAACCTTCAATTGTTTAGTTTTCCCAGCTTTTGTGCAGTTTCCCCCATTCTAAATGGTTGAAATGCCTTTCATAAGGCTCTGTTACTGGCAGTAAGAGCTTTAAGCAACCATGTGCTGACTCCAACGGCCCATTGCCTTTGACTCCATCCACTACTGCAAAGTGGCCTCCAAGTGCTTCTCTGAACTGAAATTCGACCTTGGGCTGAAAAACATTTCCCACCCCTGCCAAATGGAAACCCTTATGGAACATGCGAAGATGCTTTCTACTATTTGTCTAAGGCTGCCTCTACAAGAGGCATTTAAAGCTCTTTCAAGCCGCATTAAAAAATTTACCTCTACAAGAACGGAGCGCAAATCGGGCATAGAGGCACGTTTTCTCTCCGATTATGCGCATTATCGAATGCGCGTTAAATAGCAAGTTTTATTTTGCTCCGGCCGTTAAAGCGCATTTTGATTATGTGAACAAGCGATTCTCCGCATTAACAACTTGTAAAGCGCATTTGAAACAACCGGTAAGGTCACCAGTTGAGTGCTCAATTACCTCCTGCATACAGGCATTTACGATAAAGCGCTTCAGCGATTATGCACATAATCGGCTAACCAGGCATCAAACGGAATCCATCTAGAGGGGGTCTAACTCTGACAGCAGCTTTCTAAAGTCTCATGCAGTGATCTTTCCCAGACCTACTACCTGAGAATCTATAAACTACCATGTCCATCATCACTGACCATTGGCCATGCTGGCTGGGGATGATGGGAGTCGTAGGCCAAAACATTGGGGGGAGCCACTTTTCTATACAGGGGAAAGTGTGAAAGGGCTCTATGTAGATACAGCTGTATGCATGTAGGCTCTGTATGCTTGAACTACGATCATAGCAACGGTAAAATCTAGGGGTCAACTACGTTTGTGTTGAATCGATGTCAGGACTAAAGAAAACCCAATATTTTTTTCTGGAAGTGGCACAAAATGTAAAACTGAAGGCAGTTTTTACCGCTATAATGTGATTCTCCCCCACCCACCCCTGTTGCTTTGCAGAACAATCTATGTAAGTTGTCAGAAGGCAATATGAAGGCGGCATGCTTGATTTCTAAGGCTTGCTAAGTTGGTCTGTTCTACTGCTCATTTCTACAAGGATTTCATTGTGAGACAACTGAAAAACTCCATCTCACTGTCAGAGGAACATGAATTCCACCTCAGCCACTTAAAGCTATTGTCACAGAAAGAACTGGCAAAAACAGACTTCCCTGAAAAGGTGGTGATGTTTCACTGTTATATGCCGTTTATCTGCTATGTAAAGGCTGTTTAGACTTTGTATGATGAGGCTGGTTACTGGATAATTCTGTTGGGAGGTGGAGTGAGTGAATGGAATGTTGGAGTGAATGTTGATTGGCTGTTGGATTTGAGTGTGTGAAAGAGAAGGACAGTAAAAATGAGTTGGTGAGTCAGTTGGGATTGGTCTGCTCAAGAGGATAGATGAGAGTAGGGTCTGTGGTTTATTGTTTTGGGAATAAGAGGGAGCAGGAGGAGGTAGATTAGGATTTTAGGGGGTAGAGTGGGCCAAGATGTATGACATCTTTATTGTAACAATTAAGCACTGAATTAAACGTAACCACTGAATTAAACGTAAGCTTGATAAAATGAATGAACTTACTTATTCATAAAAAGTTATTTTGTTTCACACTGGATTGGTTTCTTTGAGTACTAGGGGGAAGCTACTGAGTTGTATGGTGGTAGTGGTGAAGTGAAAGGTGAATTACAAGGTGCCTAAGTGGTTGCAGGGGTGTTCAGTTTTGGGGACTAACAGAGTTAGATGCTCAGGTGAGACACTGCATCAAGAGACACTGGTGTGCTCAGCGAAAAAGGGAGACTAGTTGTGTACGAAGCACCAAGCTGTTTGCTGTGGGACCACCGTACCAGTGGGAGAGTAAATGGTGATGCCCAGAGGTGGGAACAGAAAAAGGACATTGGGAAAAAATAATCCACAGAGTGGGCAGCTGTATTGTGATCATTATTGGGAACCTTTTAAGGAAAAGGTAAAAAAGAGTCCCCAGGTGAGTAGGGCCGTGACAATATTGATCATCATTCTGGTTTATTCTGGTAATGGAAAGATGGCAGCAATAGTCTAGAAGGCGTCTTGGTGCAGGGCTTCCATGCTAGGATTTCCTAAAAGAGATGGGGACACCCAAGGGGCAGAGAGATCAGTTTATTATTAACCACATATTTAAGCCAGATTATTCTAAATTCCTTTCCAGAAATGGGGGAGCAAGAGTTACGGTCTTTCAGGTCCATTACGTTTCATCCCATGTCATGCTAGCAGAAGGTCATTCAGAGACATGGATTTCCCCGCCCCCTTCTTCCTTTGGCAGCCTTAAGAGCCTCACAAAATGTTCCACAGAGGGTCAGGGGCCCCTCCTGATTTGAGAGAACTGTGGCATAGGGCTGAGGGGAAAGGGGGACCCCAAAGATCAGGCAGAGGTGTCTTTGCGATGGGGAGCTCTGCTTGTTGGCAGAATAACACCATTGGCTACAATCTATTGTGCTCTACAGCCCTTCTTTTGTGTCTCACGCTTTGCCAAGTGAATAGTTGCTTTGACAAGCAAACACTGAGTGGACTCCTGCAAATCTGCTGTCTACATTAATCCAGTGTCCTCTGTATTCAGCAGCATGCTAGGAGCCTAGATGAGTAGAGATTCCCTGCTGCAGAAGTTGTTTCCTCCAAAGCGCGGAGGATGACGGAACCAAGTGATGGGAATGCAACGGAATGGGGTGGCGGAAGGCCAATGCGTGTAATCCAGCTCTTCCCCTCATGCAATTCTAAGTGAATGCCTGAACAGGGCTACAGTTCTGCCCAAACAGCTGGGGGAAATCTCGAAAATTCAAAAAGGAAATGTCGCTTCTGCCCAAAATTCATTCAAAATTCTGCAAACGGAACAACTGAAATACTTTTGCCGGAATATTTGATGCAAAGTGGAAGATTTGTGCAAACCTACTTCTACTTAGAAAGACACCCGTCTTCACACTATTGATTGACACCCTGCAGCTATGAGCGCAATGGCATTGGAACCAGCCACCAAGTGGGTAATTCCTTTTGGTGCAGATTAAATCTAATTGATTTCTCTGAATGGTGGAAGCTGAACTCTTTCTGTAGTTTATATACTTTTTGGCTGCTTTCCTTACTGACTGTGTTCGGTGAATTAACCATGTCCAAGTTCTATTTTAGACCTGGCTACCATGTCAGACATGTTAAATGAGAAAGACAGCATTGAGCAATCAGCCCCAATGATGCCATAAAGTTTGAGATGCTTGGAAGGTTATGCAGTGGATAAGGTTGCTGCCTCTCTTTTTCTGGTAGTGTTACCAGAGGTGGAGAAAGTGTGGCTGACGGGGGAATCTACACGTGGCTTTTACATCTACTCCACTCCCAAGATGATAGCTAGCATGGTGTTTCTTGCCCTAAATCCATTTCCCCCTCAAATTCATTTTGTGACTGGTTTCCCAGTTAGAACGTCTTCAGTGCATCTTTGGAGTACCGTGTGACCTCCACTGGCTTCAGCACAGGCTGGAGGTCACACGGCCAATCAGCGCTGATTGGCGGAAGGGAAAGTTGTGTGGGAGGTAGGGGAGAGCAGATAACATGTCTACCTGAAAGTAACATATTGCTTTCAATTGCACTTTGCTGAGTACAGGAGCAGAGGGTCACAAGAATTCCTTTGCCTGTTGTTTCCCTGCCAGAGAGGAGTTAGCTGTGATGCTTTGAAACTGCACAGTTGTGGAGCAGAAGGATCCAGAGAATGGAGGAGAGATGAGCCCTGATGCTTTGAAACTGCACAGTTGTGGAGCAAAGGGATTGGGGAAATGGAGGGGAGCCAGCCCTGATGCTTTGGAAATGTGCTGTTGCAACTGTGGGTTCAATCGCTGCCTCTTGCTTGAAATATTTAATGTGCATGGGAGTGGTGAAGGGGCAGGCAGGCAGGCAGCCCTGTTGCCTTCAAACTGTTCTGTTGCACTGGCTAAACATGCTTAGAAGTAGGGCTGAGTGAACCTCCCAATGTGCAAAGGATCAATGCTTTGTAAACCTCTCTCTCTCTCTCTCTCTCTCTCTCTCTCTCTCCCTCTCCCTCTCCCTCTCCCTCCTTCTCTCCTCGTTTCTCTCTTCCTTCCCAGCCTCCCCATCCCTTAGACTGCCACATCTACAGGGGAGAGGAAAGGGTATGCAAGAGCAGTGGCAGCTTCTCCTATTATTATCAATAGTAGTAGTGCTGCTCAGTCATTCACTGCCAGGACCAGAGCAGTGTCTACTATTATTATTAGTAGAAGTAGTATTAGTAGTAGAAGTAGTGCTGCTGCTCTCAGTCATTCACCACCAGAAGTGTTGGGTTTGTTATGAACGTTTATTCCTAAGCAAGTCCTGCTTTGCACTACCTTGAACATGTGAGGGAGGAAGGGAGAGGAAGGAAGCAATCCTGCGGCCATTGGCTGCTCCACACCTATTCAGTTGCTGATTATCATTTCTACTCACTGGACTAATGCGGCTTCAGTTCCTGTATGCCCTGCAAAAGTGGAGGAATATGGCGCTCCATGTGCCATGGAAGGAGCTGGTCCATTTCTGTGAAAATGCGGATTTTGCCCAAATCGCTTCACAAAGTGTTTCCATTTAAATGAGCCCCTCGTGTTGTTGGACTACAACGCTGACCAGCCGTAGTCAGCACAGCCAATAGTGAGGAATACTTGGAATTGTAGTCGAACAACATCTGGAGCGCCACATGGTCCCCAACCCTGCTTTCCCAGCATCACGAAGGGCAGCAATTCCACAGCCGCCATATCCCCTACCACTACACCGTTGTGCTGGGGAAAGTTGTACTTGCTGGATTTCTGTTTGGCTCTGCAGCTGTTTTAAGGGTACAGGAACCTTTCCAGAAAAGGAACTGCTCTCTAGCAGTGAAGCTGGCAGCTGGCATTTTACTTCCTCTCCACAGAGGCAGCCCACGTGTGAAAAATATAACACAGTGTGAAATGTAGCTACTCATGATTGGAAATAAGTCACTGAGGCGATAACATGTGAATAATTACTGGTGTGATTAAGGTGATTAGGTGAATATGAAGGCTGTTCTTATTCAGGGCATAAGTAGCCGATGCGCATACCCTTGGGTAGGAGTGGAACCAGTGGGTCTGTAGTTGTGGGGTCTCCATGGGCCTCCCATTGCAATTCATGATTTGCGCATTGCAATGTCTTCTTGGCCCCGAAATAAAATTATCCACACAGATACAGAGAGAATTATATTAAAAAATGTGTCGATATGGGATATCACCTCCCTATCCCATAGCTTCCTTCCAGCCTAGCTTCTGAGAGCATGGCATTACTGAGTTTTTGGGGTTGGCTTTCGATGCAAGACGAGCCCAGAGAAAGCACCAGATTTAATTACATACTGGTGGGCTGGGGGATCCTGAAGAGGACATTTGTGCAATAAAGAAATAGTTTGCCTTGGTTTTTACAGCTCTGACCTCACCCTTGCTATGGGAAATGCTTGTGTTCTTACAGTATGTACAGTATGAATGTGTTGCTATTAATGTAGCCCTTGTGGTAAGGGAGAGATTAGGCAGAGCAGCATGTGTGAAAAGAGATCTTGTTCTAGGAGATGACATGGATTTTTTATTGGATCACTTCCCCCTGTCTGTCAGGGCCCCTGTGCAGACACTCTCCTCAAGTTGAGTTAAGCCGACGCAGGTCGTTAGCTTCCCTAATGGTGTTCCTGTGTTTATATTAAGCACCAGCCTGATTTCCCACCTTCGAGATTCATCCCACTTGAGTTCTGTAAATATTTTTGCTGCTCAAATCTATTGTTGGCACAGAGACACCAGCTGAAAGTTCTCTTAAGCCTTTCATTGCATGTATGGCTTTGTGCCAGTGAAAGCTAGACATCAGCATGTTAGCCTCTTTCGCCGCCTGGGGACAGGTTCTTTTTTCAGTAATAAATGATGTCTTTCTTTAAACTAGGCTGGAATTGCCTGAAGACGACATGGAGCAGAAGCAATGGCGTGCTTCTTTTCAGTCCAAAGCTTGCCTCTTGGCTTCATCTGCATACTTCTCTCCTGTAGCATTGATTGTCTTCAGTAGATGTGCCAAATTTCCCAGCGTGAAGTGGCTCCCTTTAAAATATCGATCCACTGTTTAATTGGGAGTTGATGTTTCAGATTGTTGCAATTACCCATCCCAGTCTCCTGCAAAGCTTGACATGATAATTTACAACCTACCCAAAACTATGTACAAATCTAGATGCACCAGGCAGGATGGCAGTGGTGATTCAGATCACTAATTGAGAATGACAAGAGTGACTCGGATCCATAGATTCCCGTCAAATCAGGAGCATTTTCATGTACTGGAACAAATGGAACACAATTGCTTCTGCTTGTGAATTTCTGGGTTGAACATAATCTTAAAATACAAATTAATACAAGCAGAAAATCAGTATTTTGCTACCTTCAAATAGGTATTTTCTTCCTCTTCTCTCCACAGTTATTTACACAGCCATTTTTGGAAGCCTTGCAGTTTAGAAATGGCTTTGTATCCCTATTGTCTTCTGGAAGCTGCCAATCTTTTAATACTGTGCCTGTGCTATTAGGATGTTTGTGTCTGAAGTGGGAAGAAGGGTCAGGACTGAGAATCATGTTTCCCCCCATTAAAGCAGGAACACTGTTGTATTTTTTGTAATACGGGTGTATTTTTTTATGATTTGTTGTAAACCGCCCAGAGAGCTTTGGCTGTGGATGGTATGGATAATAACAATAACAATAATAATAATGCCAGGGATGATCCCGGTAGCAAGAGTGACTCTGATCCCATGCAGGTGCCCTCACAGCAGTTGCATTAGTGATCATACCCAGCTGCTCTATAGATTATTGCCACACGAGCAGCCTCTATACATGTGTTTGCAGACCCACACAATAAGGGCCAGTGAGCTTGATGTCTTACAAACAACCTGGTGGCTCAGACACCTTATCCAAGACATCTTACACAAGCTAATCAAACCTGGGTCTGGTCATTGCCTGGATGGGAGAAACCACCGGGTAACCCTGTGCGTGTGCTACCTTGAGCTTCCCCAAAGGAAAGGTGATGGGAAACAAATATCGTTCAGACCATTGCGAAATGTGATCACTATTAGCCAGGTAAACAAACAAGGTTAACTCCGTACACAAAACCCTGGGTTGGATCCAGACTTAGTCAAGCTTATTGTAGACTTAAATTAGCCATAGGACTATTTTCAATGGACCTGTTCTAAGCAATCCTATGGGTTGAGCTTAGGGTACTCATAAGCCCCTGAACTCAGAGACTTGTTAGTATCCTGTGCAGAGAGGGAGACACCTTGCACCTTCCTTTCTGCATTTTAGCTAGACGCCATCTTGTGGAGGTTTGGGGGAGGGAAAGGGAAGGAGGCTGGGGCAGAAATAGGAAAAGGTGTAAGCCAGCTGCCCCAGTCTCCTCCCTTACTTGCTCCCAGGAATCCCCCCGTCTCTATTTACCAAGCACAGAGAGGCAGCCAGCACAGTTCTGTCCACCATAGCTATGACGGGGAAGGGGAGTGCAGTGCAGTTTCCTGGCTCTGAGCTCAGAGTCTTGTCTTCAAGCTCGGAGCCAGGAACTAAAAAATCCTATGGATTGCTCCCAAAGTCTGGGTCTATCGTTGTCTCAGGGCCAATCTGTGCCAGGGTGTTTTCCATTGCTGCAGCGCTTGTCTCCCTCCTGTGGCACACAACACACTTGTCAGCCAGTTGTCCTTGCACTATTTCTGCCTTTCTATCCGGGTACTGTTCAGCCCACTTCTATGACTGCTTTCTTATTTATTACAGTTTCCATGCAGTACTGATTTCAGTGTGTGTACTAATCTTGTGGCATTATGACTTGCATTGGTGGTAGTGGCTTTATCCTGTAAAATGGGGGTGCAAGAACCTCAGTTCCAGGGGGCAGATTACCCTCTAGTGTAAGGTTGGTTGAACTTAGAGAGATTTACATATGGATGGGATTGTGTTGTATAAGGAATTGCTAGGAGAGCCCATGGGTGGAGAGTTCAAATCCTACTCAGTGAGGGTCTGGCGTTTGTTGTGTATCCTTGGACAAATGACTACCTCGCAGGTTTATTTTATACAACTCTAATCTTTGATGGAGGAGGGTAGTATACAGATGAGCTAAGTAAATTTTCCTCTTTCCTGCTGGCTATACTGAATATTAACTGGTACAATGTTTTCATTTGTCTCATTTTAAAGTCTTGCAGTTGAAAGTGGGGGTGGCGCTGAAAGAGGTGGGATATAAGCTGGATGAATGGTGCAAATTCAGCAGGAAAAAAGAAGGAATGGGCAGGACAGAGTGTAGTTAGAGGAGGAAAATGTAATAGATGAAGCCAAAAGGGTCCCTCCATCACCTGAGTTCCATAGATCCTGAAATTGGTCCTGGTTCATCTCAAGATACTCCTGGTATCCTTACCTATCTGTAACTACCCTAAAATTTATCAGCCAGTGTGAAAACTCATCAGCCAGCTTCTGTACTCATGCATTAAAGATCATTCTGCGATGTTCCACTATTTATATGGCCACCCAGTGAAGTTTGCTGTGAACATTCAATGAGCAACATAGTACCCTAAAAGCTACATGTAATAATCCCAACTCATGGACTCGTTATCCGAGTAGCATTTTCTACCACAGTGTAAATGAAGGATTGTAGTTTAGCGGATAAACATGTTGTGGGGTTATAGCGAGGTTGTTGAACCTATTTCAGCCCACAGGGTGTTTTATTCTTGGCACTTGATTCAACATCCTGGTTGAAGGAACAATTTGGCATTTCATCACCATGATTTGGCAGTGGTCGCGATAACAAGGCATTGCAGCAGCGTTTTAAAAAGGACCCTGCAGTTCTAAAAGGCAGATCGCTCCAGCTAGAAGCTATATGTGGTCGCTGTTTAAATGCCTAACAGTACTCTGCGAACTTTAGCTGTTTTGGTGCAAGAGTCTTGCATACCGTGCATAAAATGCTTCCTTCCGTATGAGCCCTCTGGACCATTGCGATCTGCAGGAGAAGGACTGCATAAGATGTGCTTGGCGAGACCAAAGAGGTTCAGCGCGAGGGTAATATTGTAAAGTACTGCTTAGTTTAGGATTGTTGTTGTTTTAATAGACTGAGTAGTTTCTATAGTGGCATTTGGTTATATATTTAAAATCATAACCCTGATCCAACTCTAAATGTACACAACAGTAGATATACACATAGCAGAATAGCCCTATCCTTTATTCAGAGGTAGGAAGGGAATGTGGGGCACTGGGTTAAGTCCCCCCAAAAATAAAAAAAAACAAGTGATCGGCACTGTTGCCAACCATGTAAACACGGGCTGTGTGCCCTTCCATGATCAGTTCTGGCAAGAGATAGGAGTTGGGAAACAATCTCATTCATTAGGGTGCTTCAGAAGTATCCCTTGCATGTCAGCGGCACATGTGGGTGGGGGCTAGCTCTGCTCCTGTTGATTCATCCATTGGCCATGCCCCCCCACTGGCTGCACCCTTTGGCCAAGGTGAGATGGGGCCCCGCAGCTGTACCAATGTGTAAGCATAGAACTTCTCCCTGTGGCGAGGGGTGAATCATGACTGGCCCAGGGTCCCGCCTTGCACGTATGAGCTCTGTCTGCATACATCAACATGCATATGGAGTCCCTTCTCACATTGGCCAAATGCACAGCCCCCTCACATATGCGTTTAATGTGTGAAGGGGTTGTCTGAACTGCCCCCCCCCCCGCTCCCCACATCCCAGTGTATTTAATCTTTGATTTGTGTGTGTGTTGTTTGTTTGTTTTGGTAAGTCAGTTTGATTTAAATATTTGAGAAAGATAAAAAGTAAGTAAAGACATATACAATCCCCATAATGGAGGTAAGGGCTGCCAATTGTGGTTGGCAAACAGTGGCTCACTTCTCAAGCTGAGCATGGGAGTGTTACAGAGGAAGGCATGTCTACATGACCTTTCCTGGGACACTTGCTTTGGCCATAGGAGTACAGGATGTTACCATCCGAATGAGAATTGCAACTCCCCATCCTTATTCTTACTACCCACCCATTTTTTGTTTTAAGTTTTCTCTTTTTTGCTGGGGTGGTGGGAGGGGAAGTACATTTACAATTTATAATCACGGTTAATATTTATATTTCTACATACATGAGCATGATAAAGTGAACTGAGAAAAACCTTCCCCCCCTTACAAATAAAGGACAAATGACATCAGTGCAGGAAATGTCCTGGATCTATTCAGTGACTTGAAGTGCTATTTTTGACCATTCTGTAAAGCGTATCTGAAAATGCCCCACTAAATTTCATTGCATACCAAAATGTCCCCCCCCCTCCCGGCGCCCCTAGCAATGTTAATTCCAGACACACTATCCAGATGCTGGCTGACATCTCTGAAACAAATGGTGTCAAGGCAGTCAAAGACACGGCCACTGTGAAAAGCCCCTGAGTGCTGCTTGGATCATAAGAGGACCTGGGAAGGAGCATTTAACTTGCAAGCCTTGCAAAAACTTGCACTCAGTGCCCGTCTGTGCCAGAGATGACAAGCAACTCTGAAGCCAAAGCCATATTGGGTTGTAAAAATCCTGATTGGCTCACAGCAAGGGCTATTAATAGCAGGTGGCAGAATAGTCATTCCCAAAACCACCAGCTACAATATAGTCTATTGCATGTATGAAGCCCAGTCAGGATTCGCAAGAAAATGGAAATTCCATCTGGCAAAAAACATGAATGGACGTTCTCCCTGATCAGCGAAGCATGGTTCCAGAATAAAGGCAAAATGGTCAGAACGTCTGTGGCATTACTACATTCCTTTGAGACTGTGGCTCGAAACAGCTGCGGTTATATTGGGATTTTGGCAGATGTTTGTGCTGTCTCCTGGCAGATTAATTTTTCAAGTATCCCAGAAGTTCTGAGTTTGCTTCGTGAGTCAGCACATCACTGGTGCAGCCGTATCTCATAATGTCACTGGACATTTTGCCTCAGCTTTAATTGTGATCTCAGAACCACTAAATCACAATATTAGCACACAGTTCTCGTTGAGGAGTTAGGCATATGCGCTGAGCCAGCTGCATGATAGAGGCAGCTATCTATGTTAATTCACGAGCATGCCCTGTTCTCTTATAAAATGGGACATGGCTTAATCTTTACATCGGAAGGATTGTGTGAATCAAGGGAGCTGAACTCTTCTCCGCCTTACGTTTTCACATTCAGTCAGTCTGTATGCTTTTCTTTCGGCCCAGCTTGCTTGCAGATTGGGCCGGCCCTACCGTTGGGCAGAGTGAGTTGGCTGCCTCATGCAGTAGATTTGGGGCATCATGAAAGGGCAGCAGATTGTTCGTTTAATTATGTGCCTGCTCTGTTTGTGAATAAAGTGAGGGATAGGTGAGCCACAGATACCAGAGTTGCTAACACTTCTTTGATTGCAGTCAAAGAGCGTCATTAGATGCAGGGTTGGGGGGAGGGTGTATTTCCCTACTGTTGCTTTTCTGTTCCACAATAAGGTGAGCAACTTCCTCTTTTTTCACATGGTGAAGTGTCATGGCTCCATCTGAAGAATCTTCCTCTGAGGAGGAAGAAGTTTCAGAGATTGCAGCTTCACCCATTCCCCAGGACTTACCAGAGGAGGAAGAAGGGCAGGGAGGTTCCTCAGAAAAGCCCCAGGAAAGCCACCCTCTTCCACTACTTGTCTCCAACGAGGAAGATTCTGGGCCTGAAGAGGTTCGTCCTTTAACTCCCCAGCAGAGGCGGCGTCTGAAGCGTGCAGAGCAAATTCGTCCAACAAGACATAGTATGAGATTGCAGAAACACAGCACAGCAGACGCAAGCCTTAAATGAGATTGCTTAAGGAATATGGAACAGCTGGGGAAGGGGTGAGGACAAGCTCAGGCAAGACATAAAAGGCTCAAAGGGGGAAGCAGTGGTCGTTGGGAACAGCCAACGTAATCGGCTCCTAGCATTCCTGCCTGCTTTCGGCTCATAGACTGTGGATTGAATACCCGGCTTGACTTTGGATTGTGGACCCTGGACTTCCTGAATATCTGGCTTGACCCTTGGCTTTGGCATTTGGACTTTGTGGACTTTCTGGCTTGACCCTGGACTCTGGACTCTGGACTTGTGATATATCTGCCTAGCCCCTGACTACCTTGGACCCTGAACTGGGAATCTTGGACATTACTGTCTTACTCCGTAAATTTGGCACTCCATGCAGGCTTGGAGTTAATCTCTTGCAAATAAATAAAAACACAAAACAGTCAAGTTTGCTGGCGTTCTTCCCGGACGTTCCGTAGATAAGGCATTTGATTGGCTGGTTTCCCAGACAGAAATCTGGTGAAATACGAAATGAAGAAAGAGGAAGCAGCAATGACCCCATGGGCCATTCAGTGGGCATTTTTATTGCGCTGCTTTTCCTGCACACAGCAGGAAATGGCGGCAAGTTTCACCTCAAAACAACAACAACGGATTTTCCAGGTCTTATTTTATCGCGGAAAAAAGACCGGAAGGAGCGGGAGGCGCACAGGAGGCAGATGTCGTTGTCAAATGGACCCACAAAAAACTGAGTGGCCAGTAACGAGCATGCAATACAATGCTCATCTGATGATGCACTGCTTCGCTGATGCACTGATCACCTGATGATGTTAGCAAATGAGGCATCTGTGACTCTGAATGAGACAATGTAAAAATTAAAAAAAATAAAGAGGCAGCTTTCATACTGCAAATAAATGCAGATTCTCCCAGAACAACCAGCAGCTGAGGGTGCATCCATAAAACTCATGCTCTTGGGTACCTAAAAGCGTGCTTACGTGTATCCCTGCTTGTGTGGCTTTCTGCGCACATGTACTAAGGCATAAGTGAGAAACGAAATAAGCTAGAGGTTGAAATGGAGGAACAGTTTGGATCCAACGGGGATCTTGATGCCCCCCCTTTCCTCTCCAGCACTTCATGCCCTCCTCAAAGGCCATGCCTGAGGGTTGCACGTGCAGTGGGACGCAGAGTTTGCAACACGGGAGAGGAAATTAGCAGAAATCAGCCCCCCTCCCCCAATTGAGCGTATGTGCCTTCTACTTGTTGCACAAGGGACTCTTTGGATCCCAGCTATTAGATGCATAATTTTGAAGTACTTTCGTATCAGGTTGTGGTGAAGGTCATTTTAATCTAAATTGCAATAGGGAAATGTAGAAACATGCATTTGGATGACACAGACAACCTTGGAGCCTTTCCAGGTGATTACTTTGGAGTACAGGAAATGCATAGCCTTTACTCTCTTGTTGCTTGGGATCCAGGCATCTTTTTTTCAAGGTACCGTTCCACTGTGTGTGGAGTGAAGGTGAGGAAACTTCCAACAGCTATGGAATGGGCTAAGATGGGGGTGGGGAAGAGAGCAGCTCTCACCTCCTGCTTCACATTTTGTGGGGGGGGGGGCAGAGCCAGTGTGGTATAGTGGCTAGAGGGTTGAACTGGGAATCGGGAGACCCAGGTTCTAGTTCCCACTCGGCCATGGAAACCCACTGGGTGACTTTGGGCCAGTCACAGACACTCAGCCCATCCTACCTCACAGGGTTGTTGTTGTGAGGATAAAACAGAGAGGAGGAGGAGGAGGATTATGTACACTGCCTTGGGTTCCTTGGGGGGGAAAAGGCAGGATATAAATGCAATAAATAAATAAATAAATAATAGTAATAATAAAAATGATAGGGTTCTGCTACCATCACATGTAGTTTGACTGACAATACTTATCCACCTTGCAGCTGGGGTAGCCTCTCCTTCCCTCCATGTAGTGATGTTGTAGTGTAATTTGACTTACTCATATATTCGGTGTTCTTTATTTGCTGCTGTGTGTTCAGCACTGTATACTTTGGAAACCTCAAGAACAACCAAAGTTGCTAGATCAGGCATATGTGTGCTGCTATTCTTTGTATTTTCCAATTTTATCCTATCATTACACTTTCTTTCTCCCCGCCCTTTTTTTGCTTGTATGTGTAGTATTTTGTCCGCAGTATTTTCACTGACTTCTCTTGCATGTTTCTTTTGTTTTCAGTAATGCTGAGTATGACAGTACTGATCTTTTTGTTGAAAAAGTGTATACATTTTGCAGCTGTCCACTGATATGTCTAGGAGGTTTCAGCAAGGTCAGTCTTTACAGAAACCATCCCCATCTTGATGCCCCACAGATGTTTTGAAATATAACTCCCAAAATTCCTGATCATTAACTATGCTGATTGGGGTTTATGGGAGCTAAAGTCCAAAATATGTAGAGTACCCATGGTTGGTGAAGGCTGCTTTACAGAGAGGGCTGGTTCGCACATAACGCTAAGCCACCATGGGTTAATTAAACTGTGGGGTTTCACAGTGCATACTGGCCACTGTTTTGAATATGCAAACCTGCGCTGTGGCTTGACGTGTTGTGTGAATCCAGGCCATGTGGGTTATGCAAGAATTAAACAATCCTCGGATAACCCTAGAGCAATCCATACTCATCCCTCACATAAACCACGCCACCCAGCTTCACATAACACAACAAGTCACAGCGTGTACACGCTGCAGCTTGCATGTTCAAAATGGTGGCTGGCATGCACCACAAAGCCCCACAGGTTAATTAACCCACTGTGGCTTAGCATTACATGTGAACCAGAATAAAAGAGTGAAGTCTATGCCAAAGTTGGCAGTCGCTTTATATGGTAACTAGTGAATGGACCAGCTTTGCATGGTTGGAATAGCCCTTAGTTTGATATAGCTACACTTTCAAGCAAACTTATGCAGCTGTCAGAGTTGGAAACAGTGTACCTGTCCTGTCTGAGTGAAGACACAGGCACCGGTACCCCTAAGTGCGGCTCCTGTCATAGTGCACCCCCATAGCCCTCTGAGGGAGGAGTCTGTCCACTCCATTCCCCTTAGAAGGTTGCCCAAAGCAGGGGGAATGGACAGCCCTATAACTCTGTCCCTCAGCCAGACTAATTCCTCTGGGCTTCAAACTATATTGACTGCAAAGCTAGGGGCTGGTTAGAGACATCTGCCAGCAAGTGACCAAAGATGGTACAGCAGAAGGAATTTCAAAATTGATACATCCTTGTCCAGAAAACTGGTAATATCTCCTTCATTTATGATTGTACAGCAAGCATTCATGTATTAAATTAACTGCTATTTATGTTCTACAGGCTTGTGTAGGTTTGAACTGATAAGAGCAGTTGTTAAGATGCAAAAAAAGCGGGGAACCTATATTGTTGCAATGTTTCTTTTTAAATAGCGCCTCAGTGATATTAATTAAAATTTGGCTAGAAACCAGTGTTATAGAACATGAAATTACTGTCATTTGAGCTGGTGAAGTGCTAAATAAGAATTATATAATGCTATTTACTTATTTTCATTACATGCGTCTGATCACAAACCAACACGTGCCACTTTTCTACTTTTCTGGGAGGAGCAAATCTTTAATATTTAAAAAGTGATTTGAGGTAATCGGCTGAGAAATGCTATTTAGGCTATACTGCCTTAGGAGCTGCTCTTTTCTGTCTCAGATTTCTGGCGCCTACCAAAACTAACAATGAAGGAGAAGTGAAGTGACAGCTATTTATTACCTTAACAAAAGTGAGCAAAGAAAGTTGGCACTAGACAATGAGAGAGGATTCTTTCCTAACAGTGCTGCAATAAGTGGAACACCAGCTATTGCTGGCTTTGTGTCTTTAGCAAAATCGTATGGATATGTTTGGCTTTCTTGCCCTATCGAGTAGAGGAAATGGCCAAGTAATTTTAGTCATATCTATGTTATATGGATAATTCTAGAATTATTGCCTGTAGCCTTCCAAGAAGAATGTCGTTTGCTTGATGGCAGGGTGAGGCAGCTGCCTCAGGTGTCTAACTGTGGGTATCATCAGAGGCAGAAAATTGTTTGTTTGTTTATTATTGGTGTATTGTTACTGCCACAGAAGGGGAAATGGACTTTTGGAATTGTATGCCTCTGGTGCTTGAATAATTTGCCTGGCTTTGGGTACTATGCATCTTGACTTGAGGGGATGAATGCTACTTGCTACTCCATCTCAGACAGCAAAATGTTTTGTGACAACCCTACTCGATGGAGAGATTCAGGGCAGTTTCATATGTAAGTCTTGACTTAGGGCAGTGTTCAGAGCAAACCAGGCTAGGCCAACTTTGGGAGTGTGATTAATTGGAAAAGTGATTGCTTTGCCATCCATCCAAATCCTGATTTGTAATGTGTCTATGTGTTTTCATTAAGCCATTGGCAAACTTCCCTGTTTGAAGCATCTAAGGTGGTGTAATGAAATAGGGGCATGTGTTGAAAATAAACTTCAAATCAGGCCGAGCGCTGGTACAATCTGACTACCTTTCAGCCAAATGCACATGGGTCAACATCGGCTGCATGCTGCCATTATCTGAACGTTTTCTGAATCAGCGCATAGCCTGCAGCTTTCAAGAGCCAGCATAGTGTGTAGTGGTTAGGACTAGGGAGACCTAGGTTCAAATCCTCTTGGAGCCTTGAAGCTCACCTAGGGCCAATCACAATCTCTCAGCCTAACCCACCTCATACATTTGTTGTATAGATAAACGTGTGTTGTTCTGATCTCTTTGGAGAAAGGGCTGGATCAAAATGTAATCTGTAAAGAAAGTGGGGGGGACCCATTCTCGTATGGAATAGTTTCCTTGGCATTAGGGATTTTTTGTTTGTTTGTTATGTGCTTGTGCCATCTTTTCCCTTGAATATACAAGGAGTAATTTGTTTGTCTGTAAAAGGATAGCCTTGTGCAGGCTGCCCTGGTTGCCAGTTTGTCTGGATGACTCTGGGGTCTTAACAGGGTACATTGCTGGGAGGATTTTGTAACTGTAAGAAATGCGTTACTCACTCATAGTCTGGGATTTGAAGGATAAATATAGTCCTATTATAGTGTAGCAGGAAGTGTCTTGCAACAGACCAGAACCAGAGGGTCAGGTAAGTCAAATGAGACATAAAATAGATACTTTATACAATGTCTAATCTAGTGTCTAACCCTGGAGAACGCTGTCCCAAGACTTGGTAGCGACTTCTAGGTCTTGCAGGCCGCCGCCGCCACACATAGCTACAGTAGTGAGTCATTCCACTGGGCTACTGCAATGAACTGTTGGAGGCCTCATACTATGGCTTTCCCAGGCTAACCTTTAAAGAACAGCAGGGGATGTCTGTTTGTTCGGACTTGGACAGCCGTCTTTATTTTGTTGCCATCCCAGAAGTTACCAGCAGACTTGACTGGATCAGGAATGGTTTGTCTTGTTTTGGCAGGAATGCTACAAAATGGAAAGAAGTTTGATTCCTCCCGAGATCGAAACCAGTCTTTCAAGTTCAAGATGGGCAAAGGAGAAGTCATTAAAGGATTTGAGGAGGGGGTTACACAGGTATGAAGGATTGTGCTTTCTTATTTTCAGAATAGCTGGAGCAAGTAAAGTCATGGGCCTGTTCAGACAACATGCTAAGCCATAGTTAGGCCGCTAACCCTTTTGCAGCAAACGGTTAGTGAGCATGTTTAAAGTGTGGTTATGTAGCCACCATGGTTAATGTTTCACATGACACCTAAATCATGGTTCACACACCATTCTAAACCATAATGTTTAGCTCAAAATACTTAACCACAATGGCTTAGCGTGTTGTCTGAACAGGGTCAATGTGGGGTCAACCACACAGTAAGTAAAGTATAAAATTTAACATAAATCTTACTTAGAGTTAGACCATTAAAATGAATGGGACTTAAGTTAGTCATGACTATTCATTTCAGTGGGTCTGCTCTACTTATGTTGGATTATACCCCCCAAAAGCGTGTAAAATGTAGGGTTGGATCCAGAGTGAGTCATACTTACATTGGACTCATGCTAGGATGACCATATGAAAAGGAGGATGGGGCTCCTGTAACTTTAACAGTTGTATAGAAAAGGGAAGTTCAGCAGGTGTCATTTGTATGCATGCAGCACCTGGTGAAATTCCCTCTTCATCACAACAGTTAAAGTTACAGGTGCTCTGCTGTCTTTTGTATCTGGTCAAGAGGGCAGGGCTCCAGCTTTAACTGTTGTGATGAAGGGGGAATTTCACCAGGTGCTGCATGCATACAAATGACACCTGCTGAAATTCCATTTTCAACACAACTGTTAAAGACAAAGGAGTCCTGTCCTCCTTTCCATATGGTCACCCTACCATGCCTAACTGAAGTCCTATTGATTTCAATGGACCTACTAAGTATGGTTAAATATGGATCCAACCCATAATCTCAGGGGGTTGTAATTTGTGTGTTTTTGTATGTTGGTTTGAATATAGATAACGTTAGGTAGGATATGTCCGGTTTTGGTCAACAGGTGGCCATGTACCTGCTGTCACCATGGACTGAATTCATCCTGGATCAGCATTTGCTGCATTTCTAAAAATGATCTCAAAGTTACATTTGCAGTGATTGTCTGATGGCAAATTTGTTTGTAGTCTCTCAAAAGCTGATCTGGGCTAAATTCATTGCATGGTTCACTGCTGAATCAGCTCAGGATCAGTTCAGAGTAAAAGTGTCATGTAAATAGGCCTTAAACATTCTAGGACAAACACTGAATTTAGTGTAGTGGAATTGTGTGGGGAGGGGGAGTTTCTTGCTCAGGCATATGGTTAATTCAGTTCTTCAGCCCCTCCGACTCGTCCTGGAGCACGGACGTTTGCCATTTAGATTCTTAAATCTGCTGTATTCCAGATATACTAGCCTCCTGGTGGAATACTTTACTCTTCAAAGACAATACACCGACATCCTCAATACAGCCCCACCATCCCCTCTGCCTTCACACACCTTGAAGTACAGTTATGTAGCCCCAAATAGATCATATCCCAGCTTTTCCAATTCCTCCATCTTTCTGCTTCCCTTTGAAATCACCTCTCACCTTTGCCACTGATAAAACCAACATTTTCTGTGTGGTACTTTTTTTTAACCAGCTCATTTCTCTAAAAACAAAGGTAGTGTGATGGCCATGCCAAAATCCGTATTAGGGTAATACCTTGATAAATAGACTTAACTTTTCCCACAGTTTACCTAGTTTCAGCTCCTTGAATTTTTGCAGATGTCCGATCTTCTCTTGTATAGTTTATAGATTAACTTTTCAGAATTGTTTGAAAGCAATTGGTGATTCCCTAAGGTCCTATTTTTCTTTTTGTTGCTACCATTTGGTGTGTGTGTGGGGGGGGGGGAGAAATAGCAGCCAAGGGAAGCAAATAGAAGGAATTATCTGTTTATAATAGAAGGAGAAATGGATCCACTCAAAAAATTATGTTCTAAATATAAGAGACAAAAGTGGTGCCTGAAAACTATTTGCTTCCTCATCAGCATAATAAGTATCCCCATCCTTTTACTCATGACTTAAAGACAGTAATTTCATTTTATGAACAATGATTATTTATAATGAAAGGCAAGAGGGTTTCCCCCCCCTTAAGCAGCTGTGGTTTAATGTCATTACAACTGCTCTAAATGGATTATAGCATATAAACAAATCTATTTTAACAGATTATAACACTTATTATCTCAACATACTTTTTAATATGACGACTGGCTCTTATTCTGCTTATAGCTATTTACTGTTTATAATAAAACATGCTAATCAGGCCAGGAACCAAAGTATCTCCCAATATCTTTGCTGGCTTTTGAAGCTCAAATTGAATTATGCTTTCATTGCACAGTTTGACCAAAATGCTGTCAGTGGGGAAGGTGGAAAGATGGTAAAAATAATTTATGGACCGATAAATCCCTATTTCTACTACTGTGGTATTTATGAAGTGAAATAAGAGAACTCATAGAATTGGTATGCCCTGAGCACACTTTATTGGAAGCTAGTCCCACTGGAGAAAATAGACCGTCTTTAGGATCTTTGTAAGAAGCCAAATGAGATCAAGTTCAAACCTGGGAACAACTTTCCATATACAGGCAGCTTACAGATCTTTCATATGCATGTTTACTTGGAAGTAAGTTCCATCCTGGTCAGTGGTGTTTACATCCAGGTACGTGTGTGTAGACTGCAGCTTCAGCCATCTATCATTCCCCAAACATCCAAGTCCTCAGAAATGCCCTGCTATTAATTGTTTGCCTCTGTCAACTCTCTGCTGGCCTTGCCTAGCGGCTTGTTGCACTGGGAATTAAAAATTAATAAATATAAATCACACAAGCGCTGACGGTACAGAAATGACCTTACAGCTGCTTTCCTGGCTCCCCAGTCCTCATACTTTGTTGTGCTAGCAAATAAATGGTAATAATAATCATCATAATCATCATCATCATAATAATATACTAACAGCTGCACTATTGTGATAGACCATTACATTATTAGAATGTTGCCAAGTACTTTATTGCCAGATAAATACAACATGTATAACTGTCCACTCACTCATTCCTGTGTCAAAGGATATTTAAGCAGCAAGTACTATTCCAGAAAGATGTTTCATGGAGTGAATGAGCTGCTAACTGCAGTGCTGCAATAGAACAATGTTGTACAGTTAAATGTTCATTTATCCACAGTAAAAACAAACAGACACAATACCTGCCTGAACCCAACTCTTTCAGCTAGTGGAATTTAATACTTCACTCAACACATTCTTCCTTTATTCCAATAACTGTAATGAACCTGCAGCCTTCCCCATCCTGGTACCCTCCAGATGTGTTAGACTACAGCTCCCATCATCTCCAGTCAGTATGGCCATTGCTGAGGATTGTAACATGTGGCTTTAGCATAGGCTGAAATGCTTGGGTTGTTGACAACCTATTAAGATTATCTGCCTCCAGAGATGGTTTCCAGAGAGCGCCAGGTTTTCCCCCTGGCTGGTATGGCTGGTTCTCCTGTTGAAGCCCTGGTCAATCTGTGGAACACAAAAGCAACCTGGGCAGTTGACACAATTGCTCCTGAGTGCCTTCTCCAGATTAGTAGGGCTCATACATCTCCATGGTATACCCTAGAGCTGAGAGCAATGAAGCAGGTTGGGAGACGGCTTGAGCACAGATGAAAGAAGACTCCCAACAAATGCAATTGAGCACTGCTGTGTATCCATCGATACTTTAGATACTTTAGTTCTCTACCTCCATTGCATCTTCTCTAAGTCATCTAGCAGAGCTTCTTAAGGTTTCTTTGGGGCTTATTATGTGCTAGACCTAAGGAGGTTGTGGAACCATCAGATGTCTATTGTGAGATGTTTGCAAACCATTTCCAGGATAAACGTCTTACGTCCGCTGGGAATTGGACTCCATTGTTCTAGCAGGTGAATCAAGAGAGATTTAAGTCTGTTCCAATTTTGTTGGATAAGTTTCAATTGGTACAGCTTGAGGACATTGACAAGGTACTTGGACTGGTTCGTGCGACCACTTCCATATTGGATTCTTGCCCCTTGTGGCTTATTAAAATTGGCAGGGAAGGAACAGCAGTTGGACCAGAGGGGTGATAAATGCCTCTTTGTGAGAAGGAGTGTTCCCTGGTCACCTGAAAGGGGTGGCAATAAGACCACTGCTAAAGAAATCTTCCCTGGACCCAGAAGATCTTAACTTTAGACCAGTGGCGAATGTTGCTTTCCTGGACAAGGTCCTTGAGTGTGTTGTTGCTGACTAGCTCTGGACAGATGAGATTGATTATATCTATTTTAGTTAGGTTCAGGCCAGTTTCTGGTACAGAAACAGCCTTGGTCATCCTGTGAGATTATCTACGTTGGGAGTGAGATAAGAGGAATGTGACCTTGTTGACTCTCCTTAATCTCTCAGCAACGTTCCATTGACCATGGGGTGTCCTTCTGGGGTGGTTGTCTGAGCTGTGACTTCATTCCTATTTGAAAGGTTGGTGATATAATGTGATGCTTGGGAGATATTGTTCATCTCCATGGTATTCCGCAGGGGGTGGTTTTGTCCCTAATGCTATTTAACATCTACATAAAACCACTGAGTGGGATCATTCAGATTTTTGGAATATGTTGTCATCAGTATGCTGATAACATCCAGCTCTATTTCTCTTTTTCATACCTATTGCCACAGTGGACTGGATGACGGCTAATAAACTGAAACTCAGTTCAGACAAGACTGAGATGTTTCAGTGGATGGTTCTTCTGACCGGATGGAAGGTGTTCAACCTGTTCTGGATAGGGGTCACACACCCCTGAAGGAGCTGGGTCATTATTTGGGGGGATTCTCCCGGAGTTATCATTGTCGTTTGTAGCTCAGGTTGTTGGAGTACTTTTTAGTAGCTTCAGCTGGTAGATCTATGCCCTTACCTGGACATAGTCTACGTTCTGATAAGCTCCAAGTTAAATTACTGCAATGTGCTATGGGACTACCTTTGAAGATGATTCAGAAACTTGTGCAAAATACGATAGCAAGATTGATAACGGGGTTCAGGAACTCTTGAGTGTTTAACAATTCTGGCCTGCTTGCATTGGCTGCCTATACATTTCTGAGCCAATATGCAAGGTGCTGGTTTTAACCTTTAAAGCCAAATATGGCTCAGGACTGCAATACCTGATGGAGCACCTCTTCTGGTATGAACCTACCTGTGTCCTGCAACCAACATCTGAAGCCTTCCTCCAAAGGAGGTTTGAAGGAAGGTGACAAGGGAGAGGGCCTATTTAGTAATGGCCCTCTAGTTATGGAACATTGTCCCCAGTAAGTCCTGTTTGGCACCAACACTGTCATCTTTTTGGCAACAGGTCAAGCCTTTCTTCTATACGATGGTAATATGGTGAGCTGTTTAATGCATCAGTTGAATTGTTTATGGTTGTCCCTGATTTTAGTTGCTTTATGCAGTGGTTATATTTTAATGGATACTTGTTTTAAATTTTGTATGTACTAATTTTTTTATAAGCTACCATAAGGCTTTTTTGAGAACAATGATGGTGGTGGTAGTGGTGATGATGATGATGATAATAATCATAATAGTTTTCTGACATGTCCTCCTACTTCTCATATTCTCTCTTTCGTTTGCCAGATGAGCCAGGGACAGAGAGCAAAGCTCACCTTTACGGCAGACATGGCGTATGGAGCCACAGGCCATCCTGGAGTTATCCCCCCAAATGCTACTCTGGTTTTTGATGTGGAGCTACTTCGGATAGAATAAAATAAGGCATCTGACTGAAGACCCCTGTTGATATCCATCCATTATTTCCCCCCTTCCTTTTAATGGGAAGAATCCCACTGGAATTTCTGTTCCCTTCACTCAAGCTACCATGCCAACAATGCCTATCCTGAGGTTTTCCCACAGTCTTCCTCATTTTTACTACTCATTGGTCACTGTTTAGGTGCTTCTTTGCTGTGGACATGGGGTGGGGGAATGGCTGTAACATTTTTGAGTTGTACAAGAACACAGGTGAAAGCACGCCAACCACCTGAATAAACAACAGGACCAGCAATACTAAGTTTAACAATATTTATATTTGTGCAATAGTGCAGTTTATACCAACTTCAAATATTTCAAGCTAACTATATTATGAATCAAATTTTTTCACAACTCATACTTCAAAATGCCACACCATATGGTGTTTGAATTGTGGAGTTTGCCCATTGTGGAGTTTGTCAAACACCATATGGTGTTTGAATTGTGGAGTTTGCCCATTGTGGAGTTTATCAAACACCATATGGTGTTTGAATTGTGGAGTTTGTCCATTGTGGAGTTTGTCAAACACCATATGGTGTTTGAATTGTGGAGTTTGCCCATTGTGGAGTTTGTCGAATTGTGGAATTTGTCAATTTGTGTGGCATTTTGAAGTATGAATTGTGAAAAAATTTGATTCATAATATAGTTAGCTTGAAATATTTGAAGTTGGTATAAACTGCACTATTGCACAAATATAAATATTGTTAAACTTAGTATTGCTGGTCCTATTGTTTATTCAGGTGGTTGCGTGCATTCACCTCTGTTCTTGCATAATATTGTCAACCAAATGAGTTGTACATTTTATTTTAATTTGCATGTGGTGCTTCAAAATTGTGATATATATATATATATATATATATATATACACATACAGAAATTACTTATTGAAAAACCACTGCCTTACTATATACTTAAAAGAATCAAACACACAAGGGTGCTCAAATATCAAGTGTACGTCTCGTACACGAGTGGGCATTAGCCAAATCAAGTTACCTGCGCTGCCACTTTTTCTTCGGCTTGTATGTTCTGCTCGCTGCTGTTTTAAAGAAAATGTCTCATATGAAAACTTTCCAAGGAAACAAATAAAAATCTTGATACTTACTGCTTTTGTCTCCTCCTCCTCCTCCTGGTTTTAAACATGCAGAGCCAAGTGCAAGAATTATTTCTTAATCCACCAACTGCACTGTTGTGATTACCGAATGTTTCAATCTGATTTAACAAATGGATCGAACAACCAAAATTATTACTGTAGGTTTCGTTTAGAGGTGCTCAACCCCACAGGGTTCATGTGGCCCCCCGAGGACTTAGCTGCACACACACCCTGACCACCTGGCTGCTGTTAGGACTTCCTTTCACCACTGCCACTAGCAGTGAGGAGTGATGGTTCATTATTGCTGGTGTGTGTGCGCACACACACACACATGTACATGTATAGTGTACGCAACTTCTGAGCCAACATCAAATGCGGCCCTCAAGGCCAAAACAGTTATGCCTCCCTAGTTTAGCTGAAGTCCAAAAATAAATGTATCTCAGTT
Organism: Anniella stebbinsi; assembly: GCA_029215795.1. Classification (NCBI taxonomy): domain Eukaryota; kingdom Metazoa; phylum Chordata; class Lepidosauria; order Squamata; family Anniellidae; genus Anniella; species Anniella stebbinsi. The sequence goes on along the minus strand of JARDYH010000003.1, from coordinate 125,862,859 downwards.
TTAACTGGAACTATGCAAACTGCACTAAATATTTTTTAAAGCTACCCAGACCTAAGGCTGTCCTTGAGAGGGCATCCCAAGGTCCATTGGATATTTTGGTTCTCCCCCTTTGAGAGCACAGAGAGGTCTGTCATCACACAGTTGGAGACTCAATCTTTCAAGCCTCCTCCATGGCACTGCCGAAAGGTCCGTAGCTAATGCTACTCTGACAACAAGAGAGCACAAAAAGGTGTTCAGTGGCATGCCGGTAGAGGCTGTGAATCTGTAGGAAGCAAAGCCCACCGTGCCCCTAGCATGTCCCTGGAATAGGGGAAGAATTACACCAGTCCCACTGGCACAATTCAATTTTTCCCAATAGATATCAATGTAAGGGGAAAGTGGCTAAATCAAAAGGGGGGAAAAAGATTCTCCCCATACCTTCTGCCTCACTGGCACAAACCAAGAGGGGATTGGAAAAGGCAGCTTCTCCCTCTCTCATAGATTGCTGTTTAAGAAAACCATGTTTTACATTCAGAATACGCTATACAAGTAATAATTGCACAGGCCTGTGGATTTATTACTTGATCAGGCCACGATTGGCCCAGTATTGTGCATCCTTTATTGCCAGCAGCTCTTGAGCATCTCAGGCAGGGGTTCTCCCCATCCTTTGCTACCTGATCCCTTTAACTGGAGATGACTGGGTTTGAACTTTGATGTTCTGCATGCAAAGCAGGTGTTCCACCCGAGCGATGGTCCTACGCATTTATAGCATTGCTCTTCCTTTGGACTTCATGGGCCGTATCCCAGCCAGGTAGACTCATGCCAACAGCTGCTTTGCTTTAACACTTGTACAGTGCCATATGGTCTCTCACACCATCCTCTAGCTCCAGTTATTCTGATGGCAATATTTTGAGAGGGGTCGAGTGGAACAGTGTGTAGTAGGAAGACGAAAAGGGCAGTATGAATTGGGGGGAAAGTTACCTTAAGACAAGAGAGATACCATGTAGGTCATTGCTCACACCCTAGATACTTAGGAGTTCTGCTCGGAACCTGTTTCTGAACATTCAGTTGATTTAGGGGATACTCCAACCCCTTACAGTCATAAGGGTTAGAAACAACTTTAAGTTCATAACCAGGCACTTGCCGGGTATGTTTAAGCTGCTCCTGTAGTTACATCAATGCAACCCATTCCATGTGCTGTCAAAACGGCACAAACGTATAGAATCAAGGTGCTAGTCTTTATTAAGACAAACAAGGTATGAAATTTTATGCATCTCTTTATGTCATAGCTATGTTGTATAATGATGATAGTGCAATGGAATTTGTAAGAGGATCCTATTTCCTTCCATGACTAATACCAAAGCAAACCATAAGATAAGCTACCTCCTGGGCATAATTTTATGCTCTATTTCTTGGGGGAAAATATAGCTGCAAACACCAAAGCATTAAAATTTAAGTGTACAAAGACATTAGCATCTATTATCTACCTTTGTGAGATACCCTTTCCCCCTATTCCTGTTAATTGAATTCATTCCTTGTATTTTGATACTGCATTTCAAACAATCTTGAGCAGACCTCATCCAAATTAGCCTCCAGGTATTTGCTTTCCATATCCTTGTCTGGAAAGTACAAATTATTGTTTCACTTCGCCCACAAACAACCAAACCCAAACAAAGCCCAAAACAGGTTCTAGAAATGTAGTGTGTGAACAACTGAAAACCCTCCTTCAGAGAAACCCAAGAGCCACTACTTCGCAATGTTCAAAGGAATTTGCTGCTACTTAAAAAAAAAAAAACATTAAAATAAGTATTTTTCTGTAAAGAGAAAAAAGGCAAGAAGGACGTTAATGCAAGATGCCTCTATGTGCTTACCCCATCATCACATGGCATAATCTAAAGTAATCAAGTAGCACAAATATCAAGAAATTACACTGCTCATAGAAGCAACTTTTAGCTAAATACTCCTAAATATTAGTAAAGAGTGTCCAGAATTCTGTGTTTTTATTTACTATTATTTGTATTGGGTTACTTAGCTACCTAAGAATGTGAATAACGAATAATGAAAATTTCCTTCCCATTGTTTGCAACGGGAGGAAATAGCTTTAGGGGAATAAAAACCAATAAAATCCTAACAGGGCCTTGAATATGTTGGAGCACCCCCAATTGACAGGTAACATTTGTCCTGTTAGATTCAAATCCCCTAGCAAATTATAATCTGGTTGTACATTTGCACTGAAGTGCTCACCCGGGCACCAATGATCAGGCTGAAAGCATAATTTGATGTGGAGGCAGATGCGTATCGTCTGTTGCACACAATTCAAACTAGATCAGGGTCGCTATTTTATACAGAAGAACATTGCCCAGAGATAAGCAGACTTCCAGCACATACGTAAGTGCTGAGCTGCATATTTACACCATTTAGTAAAAAAACCTAAAATTCTACTATGAAAACAGTGTGTTTTCTCCCAAGGTATATATGTCAAGAAAGGAATTAGCAGCTGCGAACAGCCACAAAGAAAGGTAGGATTAAGTGTCTTTTTTCCCCAGAGTCATGGCGGTAAAGGCACAAGTTCTACCTTGAAAATATTTGAGAAAATGGTGCACAGCACTATTGTTAAAGGCTTCCTTAAGCATGATCCCAGCTGGTTGGGGCATTTATGCAAAGATTTAAAGGGCAAAAAACAACCACTGGCATTTATAAAGTTCATAAGGAGGGATAAGTGAAGCAAATCAGAATACCAAAAATATCCACTCCAAGAGGTAGCTGAAAGAGAACAAACCTGGTAGCATTTAGTAAGACTTAAAATCAGAGGTCAATTTCCTCAGAACCGCAGAAAAACTCATAAAGTGCAAATAAGCCCATTTCAATATAAGAAAATACGTACTTTTTAAAGAAATAAAAAAGTGAAGTGTTAACTACATCTTTAACATTTATTAGATTGGACTACAACAGGATTTGTCATTTTGAAAAGCGAGCAGTGTAACAGCAACACTGAAAAACCAGGGGCAAATTCCAAGTAACCCCTTCTTAAGAGTAGACCCATTGAAATGAAGGGGACAAGTTAGGAATGATCATTCATTCACTCCAAAGGCTCTAAGTAGGGATTATGTTGGATTCTACCCCAGATGTTTTAAAATAGAATGACTACTACAATAAACTGATGCTGCATACAAATGGTCACTTTCCAACAACCCCACAACTGCTTTTATCCTTTGAAGAGCTTCATTGCAGCAATGAGCATGTCATTTCCCTCCAACATTCTGGACACAATAATGTTACAGCAGGAGAGGAGGGCAGGCAGCTAGACTACTGCAGCAAAATCGTATGTACCTAGCTTTTCTCAGCAACGAAACCCTTAAAAATCAATCAGTTCCAAGCCAATTGGGAGGTGGCAACTTGAAATTATCTTGTTTATAGGACTCTCAAGGCCTATCAGATTGTTCGTTATTACAGCACACCACTTGGAGAAGACAAATTATACAGATACTTTTATGAAGACAGAAACGAAAACACAAAATTTTAAAAAGTGTTTTTAACAGATGCAATTTAACATTTAACCCCGGAATATTTTACACGTTCTCCTGACTATAATGGTTAAATGACTATATTAATGATTCATAAGGCTTCGCACAAGCTTCTAAACCATGGAAACATATCAACAGCAGCGTACCAAGTGACTAATCTTAATTTGAAAGGGCCAATAATTGTAGTTATACATCAATGGCTGTTCCTTCCGAAGCTGGAATTCTCCACTGTCTTCTGCAGCAAACATAAGAACTAAAAATACTAGTGCTTCAAAGTGGGCATATAAATTTGGGGGGAACCTTAGTCTGATGGGATTTTTAAAAAAAATGTCCAAAAGAGCCAGTTGCTCATGAAGGTTAAGAGTCTTATTTTGGTGGGTCTGTGTTTATTCCATATTTTTCCTTCAGTAGTTTGAGTTGTTCTTCCTTCTTCTTTGTATCCATCTTTTGGAATGCCTGTAATAAAACAAACATTGATAGAAAAAATACTCTTTATTCAAACCAGTTTTATCCTACCAATTTCTTTAAAGCACAAGTTCACTTTGGGTAGTGATTGAACTGATAATCTTCTCAAACAAGCCATGCTATTACCAAGAAATCAAGCTACTTTGTCATAATTGTGTTCCAAGCTGTAGCCATGTATTTAATTCCACAAAGGTTGCCAGGGGTTGGGAAAAAGCAGCTAACCGCTTGACCCTGAATATTATTGCTGCTGCAGGACTTCCACAGAACGCATGGTAGGGGAGAGATGGCTGCCCCCCTCTCCCCATTTATCTATTTTAGCAAGTTTTTAAAAAGGCTCTCCCCTCATAATCAATCTGTGGTAAGAATCTCTTCCAGGCATCCAAGCTGTGTGAACTAGCACCAGAAAAGATCTAGGTAGTTGTTTTATTTGTTTCAGGCCATCAAATGTGTCACAAATTGCTAACCTAGATATATGTAGGCAAGCAAGCTTCCCCCCAACCGGGGCCTTTTCCCCCTGGGCTGTAATAAGACATACACAAGCACCCTGCAAGTCTTCATGCCTGTTCTAAGCCTCAAGGGAGTTGCATATTATGTGCCTTTCCTTTGGCCCTCAGATCAAGTTAAAGTTAATTACTTCTATCAAACTGCATAACTTTTAGCAGGACTGCTAGAATTACGGCATTCTACAGACCACCCTTAGGCCATATAAAGAGGAAACAAATTCTCTATTCACTTATCTTAAATTAACCCAGCGTTTTTCTTACAATGTTCTCATCAAAAAGAGAGCGAAAAAGCTCATCTTATGTTCTAACAAGAGTTGAAATGTTTTAAGAAAAGCTTGTGCACTTGCCCTGTTTGCATTATAGTACAAGACAACAAGGTATCTGTTGCACACGTTGAATCCTGATAGGTGATCACAAGCATTTTTGGCATCAAAGATATCTTCATAGACAACGTAGGCTGTTCCTCTAGTCTCTGGAGTGTTTCCCCTGTAGGAAAAAAATATATTTACAAACGATGAGAACAAATGTCTGTTACCGTTCAGACTTTACAGAAGGAAATTGTCACTAATGTCATTAGTCCACACACTTAAGTGTGGTGTTGTTTTTTTAGAGTCAATAAATAAGACTGGCTTCAGTCCTATGCACTCCTGTTTGGAAATAAACCCAAGAAATTCAGTGGGACTTAATTCTGAGTACAGAATGAAATCTTACTAATATATATTGGTACATCAGGCCTAAACACACAGTTGGGGTTCCAAGTGAACCCAATCCTTAACGTATCCAGAAAGCAATTTGTAGCACAAAGTGAAGAGTTTAAAACAGAACTGACCTGTAATCCCAAGGACACCAGTTTTTTCTTCAATATGAGCTCAAAAGATACAGAGCGAGGCATGACTTCACAGATAGATACAACAATATATGCAACTGTCCACTCACTCATAGGTGTGTTAAAGGACAGCTAAACAACAAGGCTGGTATAATGCTAACCCAGAAAGATGTTTCTTGTGCTGAATGGGCTGCTGATTGCAAAGCTGCAGTAAAAACAAGTCTATCTAGTTAAGACTTCAATTACACACTGAAAAACAACAATACACAAAACCAGCTTGAACTCAACTCTTGCAATACCAATAGCTGTTCTGTTGGAAGTGCTAATAAACATTTAATATTGCACTCAACACATTCTTCCTTTACTCCAATAACTGACAAAACAATATAATGAACTTGCAGCCTTCCCCAATCCAGAGCTCTCCAGATATGTTGGACTACAACTCCCATCATCCACAGCCAGCATAGGGGAAATTTCATTTTGGCTCATTCCTCTTAAGTAGTTCAGAATAGTTTAATAACTTGGTTCTACTGTGCTGCTTTGTAATAACAATGCTATTTTAAATGCCCATGTTTCCCAGGCAGGTTTTTCAAGTTTATCATCATAGTTTCTATATTGTCCCCCAAACCTTTGTTTTCTATGAATACTTATCGGAATAATTTTAGAGTGCCAATTCCTTTGCAACATTCCTGCTACGTTACGGATACGCTGAGTTAAAAGAAAACCCAGATCTCTCTGTGAAAGATTAATACGTTAACTCTGACATGTGCACCGTGAGATATCCCACATATTGGTTCAGTTCAGACAACACCTTAGTCAACAGAGTGTGAAAACTCCACTCAATGGTACTCCCCATACAACATGTTCCAAGTACACTGTTGTGTGACTGTGGGCTCCCGTGGAGTTCAGTAAAAGTCAACGTGACATTTGATTGACAGTTCCTCCACCCTCTCTCCTCCTCCAGTCCTTCTGATGGTATCCCATCAGCCATTGCTGTGAAAAAACAGTCCCTGCAGCTCTCCTGGAGTGACACTTCCTCCTTTTGCCGCTCTTGCTAGAGAACTCCGTAGCCAGTGGGAAAAATCAACTCAACGCAATGGAAAACTCTACAGAGCCCACAACACGCCACACAACTGTTGTGCATGGATATTCTGCATGGAGTGTTTAAAAAAAAAAAAAACACCTCCACCACTGCATGTAGTTTTCCTGCCAGACAACACATTTCTCAATGGTGATGTAAAAACTCCACCTTGGAGTTCTAAAATCACCGTTGAGAAATGTGTTGTCTGCTGAGCAATTATGTATGTTCGGATTTGCGCAGCTTACAATATATTGGCCTTATATCACAATACACTCCCCTGCATGACATTTAAATAAAACTTGGCAGTTTTGTATCATCATTTCCATTACTTTACATGAAAAACTGCAACAGTGATGGGTCAGTGAACTAGAAAGCTACTTGGTATATAACACAATAATTCTAAATCAAAGCTTATTTTTCTAATGCAGACTTACACTCTGATTTGTCGAATTGGTCCGTATTTTCCAAAAATGTCATACATTTCTTCAGCTGTGATTTTATATGGCAAGTTTCTGATATACAAAATTCGGTTGACTTCAGGGGGCAGACGGATCTAGATTTGACAAAACATACAACTTAGCAACAGGAGCAATGATTCCTAGAAGTCAGTAATCCAGTTGTAAACATTTGCAAGTGACCCGTATCTTTATTGCTCCTAAAACCTGCTGCTCCCCATAATCTTTCTCAAAGTCCTTAATGTTGTTTTGAGGAAGGAAAAGGGATCTAATCAATTTATGATTGATTTAATAGTGCAAAGTTCTAAAAATTCTATAAACAGTGAGAGGTACATAAGCATATTGATTTTAATGGGCTTTGGAGCATCTAACTACAAAGAATCTGGCTATGAAGTTGAAACTACACATGACGGCTGCAGACCTGAATATTTAAATGTGTAAAGTGGAAGGTGCAATTTAAAGAACCAAAGAGACAAGTGGGGTAGGGGAAACATTGCTAAACCTTCCCCTGCAATCCATTCTTACTGGGTTCCAATAATAGGAGTGAGTCTGCCTGGGAGAAAAGAACCTAGTGGTTATGGCTTTGTGGGAAAAAGCAGGGAGGGGGATGGTTTACCCATCCAGAAACACATTTGGCCCTTTAAATCACTCCCTGCTTTATACACATATGGACAGACCCTTGTTTCAGGATGGCTAGTCTGCCACTGTCACCTATATTGTGGGCCTGAATTTCTTTAAAAATCAAAGGTAATTGGGGTTTACCTCTGGAATAACATGCTTAGCAAATGGGTGTCACAGTTCCTTGAGCTAAAAGAAGGAAGAGATCACACTGAAAGCTAGATTGCTGCATGTTGGCTAAGGAGGGCTACTTTTCAGAAGCAAATATTCTCGGCAACAAAAGCTTAACGCAAGTACATATTGGATCAATTACCACAAGTTAATCACCTCATTGTATTCCATCCTTGATGAAAGCAAAAGAAGTGGGTTCTCCATCCACACACCCCATCCACAATGCACACTTGAAATGGAACTCCCCATCCATGATGTTCCTGACCAGGATCAGCAGCCTATTCCCACAATTGAACATCAAATGCTGTCACCATCCCCCTAAATCACGGAGACGCAACCTGGCGCCCTCCAGATGTTTTGTACTACCCTGAGTCCCAGCCAGTATGGCAAATGAACAGAAACCATGGAGACTTGTAGTCCAAAACATCTGTAGGACACAGGTTGCATAGCAATGCCCTACGTTTTTCTAGCAGAGTCTTCTCCAACCTGGCACCCCCTCCCAGCTGTTTTGGACTACAACTCCTATCGACCGCAACCAGCACGGCCATTGACCAAGGATGATGGGAGTGGTAGTCCAACACCATTTGGAGGTCATTCGGGTGGGGAAAGTAGTCGGATCAATTTCACGGCCTGCGCTTCCTGCTCAAGACGGGCTGCCTGTCCTGCGACAGCGAAGGAGAAGGAAGAGACACCAGGAGGGAGGGAGAGATGTGGGGTGGGGGAGGCCGCCGTACAAAATGGCCGCCCCTGCCCCCTCGCGGAGAAGGGAGGGAGTCGAACTCACGTTAGCGCGTTTCGCCGCTTGCATCGCCATGGCGACGGCCTATGGGGTGACGTCCTACTGCTGTCGCTGGGAAAACAAAACCCCCGTAGAGTCCGCAGCGACCGAAGACTGTGGGGTCGCGTCGATACAACCACAACGAGCACCTTCTGCGCCTGCCCCGGAAGGAAAAGAAATGAACTTCCGCTTCGTTGTCGTTGGATCCGCCCCCCGCCCTAGAGGAAAGAGGGGATGCACACAACCGCCACTTCTGGCTCCTATTAGACTCCGCCATGTGCGGAGCGAGCGGTGTAAATGTGTCCATAAATCGGGGCAGGTTTGGGGGGGGGGTCCCTTTCATTTTCGTGCCTTGAAATAATCATGCCTTTTACCATCGCCCCCTCCCCAAAGGAGTGCTGGATTAGATATACCCTTAGTCTGATCCAGCATGGCTCTTTTGAAGAAATCTCAATGCTCAGTACATGAACCTGCCGGGCTCTCTCTCTTGACCTGGGCTATATCTACACCCAGCAGGATATAGCGGTATGAAAGTGGTATATAAAAGGCAGGAGCCACGCTACTACTTTATAGTGGTATTGAAGTGCACTGACAACTGTTGGGGCCTATTGACACATACCAATCCTGCTTGGTGTGGCTCTTGCCTTTTATATACCATTTTCATACTGCTTGGTGTAGATCTGGCCCTGCTTGAACAGAATTCTTGATTGGCTCCTTTAAAGAAAGAAATGAATTTATTTATTTTAAAGGAGTAGTTTTATTTATTCTTTTGGAGTACTTATATTCTGTCCTTCGACTGAGCGGGGAACAAAACGAAGTTAGGAAGAAGAGATCGGTGATCCAGAGTATCAACTGAAATTTGTTTTGTTTGAAGAGCAACAGAGAACAAGCCTTTCAGAAAGTGTGGCTGCAATCCTATACACATTTACATGGAAGTAAGCCCCACTGGATTCAGTAGAATTTACATCTCAATAGATATCATAGGATTACGCTATGAGTAATCCCAACTCTTCCCAAACCCAGTAATGCTATCAGATTACGGGATCTCAATTTTATCAAATCATGCAGTAGCCTTAGAGCCTGACACAGAAGTTAAGGAGGTTGGGCCATCTTTGTAATTGGGGCATTGAACGCTATCCAAACGACAGGATCAAATCCTATGCAGATCCTCTTGCATTCACATGATATATACACCAGACAAAGCCAATATCAAATCACAGCATAAAATCAAAATTCCAGCGCTTCCTGGAACAACTGAAGCTCGAAAACATGGATCCGAGACAGGGATCCTTCCAAGCCCTGTTTGCGATTTGCCACCGGATGACAGCAAAGAACAAAGAGGTTGAGAAACAGATCGCAAATACACGATTTCCCCCACCAGAAGGGAGGAGAAAAAGAGGGGAGGGGGGGAGTCTGAAATTATATAATTTAACTGCAAGGCGGCACCAACACAGTCATGTATAGCTTTATCAGCACCTTCTATTCCTTGGCGGAAGGGAGACGTTTTCATAGAAAGCCATAAAGGAGCGCAGGCTTTTAGCGCAACTGTCATTGAGCAGCAGCGTCTCGTCGTCCGCACCACTATAAAAAGCAGCAGCAGATTAGGAGTTCACGCAGAATCTTGTATCTAATGTTATTTATATAGCAGACCTATTTGAAATTCATGTCATTTTGAATTAGAATAGCATTGGATATGACCGTTCAACAACTGAAAGAAATGCTACAAGCGGAAGAGTAGGATAAAAATGCTTTAATAGAATGAATAAATACCGATTTACAGGCCCCACTGTACAAATGACAGGGATGCGTTTTAAAAAGCACTATTTATCATTGGGGTCTAAATGTCCCACGCTCAACAGCGTCTGGTATGAGAATATGCATTGTATACCCCACCTCCAGGGCTGCGCGGGAAATTTTGGTTTTCCGGCCTGGTTAGCAACACAGACTTATTTTCTTAAAAAGTAGACTGATAGCTCCCCTGTCCGAAGAGGAGACTTCCAGGCTCCTTTTGACTCCACTTCTCTGTCTCTCCTCCCCCATCCGTTTCTCAGAAGTGTCCTCGTTCAGTCCCCATCATCGACACAACGACAGAACGATGCCGTTTCTACTTTAGGCCTTTAAAAACAAAAGAAACCTCCGCCAATAAAATGTGAATACAGTCCCTAGTTTGTATCCCTACATTGGGTGGGAGGGAAGGGCTTGTGACTGGCCGAGAACGGCTTATGACAGCCCTTGCAATGTAATCCACCAAAAGGGTTATTCGGATTGAGAGAGTAGAATACAACAGCCCTGCAGTGTAGCCCAATGTTATCTAATCTCAGAGCAGAGGGGGGGGGGTGATGATTTTAATGGCAAGAACAGACATCATGGAAAGGGTTAATTTCCCCGCCATCAACTCATTTTTATTATTATTATTATTAATAATAATAATAATAATAATATAGCAGCCCTAAGGCGCATTTTCCCCTTATTATGTAATTTATTATAATACTTACATACCGCTTGATATATTAAAATCCCCAAGTTGTTACATGTAGTTTGACCCTCAGTGGTTGTGAATACGTCCCTTTAGGGCGCACTCCTATTCATATTTACAAAAGAAATCCTAGGGCTGTGGCATGTCGGGAGCTGTAGGACTTCTTTGCTGTCAAGACATGCCTAAGATGCGATCCTATAGTCCTTTACAAGGGAGTAAGTTCCATGAAAGTCGGTGGCGTTTTTACTTCGGAGAAGACTTGCATATAGGATTGTACTGTAAGTTGTAGTCACTGAAATTCTCTCTCCCTCCCGCTCCCCCTTCTCTTAGCAGTTGATTTGGATCCAAATCCCCTCCCCCCCCCCCATTTTAGGTTGCAACAAGAAACAATCTAGTGAAATGGCCCCGCCCTTCCAGCCCTCGATCGCATGCCGGTGCGCGCCACTGATTTGCGCGCAGACGCGCGGCGCTTTTGCCCCTATGAAGGCTCAGCGCGAACAACCCAAATTAGGCCGAAATGAGCATGGGTTAAGCTTGTCTAAGGTCGTATAAGTCTACGGTTCGCAAAAGGGCCGGGAGGCGGTGGCTGGAGCTGGTAGCGCTGCATGCCGAAGCGACATGCCGGGCGGGAGACAGCGGCGGGCCGCGCTGCCAAGTCCCACAGAGAAGAGCAGCAGCGGCCAGTGGGTGATGGTAGCCCCAGGTAAAATCTCCTCCTGCTTTTTCCCGTGTCGCCGGTGTGTAGGGTTGGTTCCAAAACACCGGGTTTCTTGCCCGGAAGAGCGACTGTGCGAACGTCTCTCCCGACCCGAACCTACCCTTACACTACGATCAACATCTAAGGTCCTCCTCCGAGCTGCCTACTCCGAGGGAAGCTCGGAGGTCCGGCAACAAGGGAGAGGGCCTTCTCTGTGGTAGCCCCCCAACTGTGGAACATCTCCCGGGACCAGGCCTGCCTGGCGCCAACATTGTTATCTTTTTGGGGCCAGGTCAAGACTTTCCTCTTCTCTCAGGCATTTAGCAGTATCTGATGAGCCTGGGTTTGTTTTGCTTTTAGGCTTATAGCTTTTTAAAGTTATTATAGTGGTTTTAAATGTGTGTATATATTGCATGGTTTTGCTATTTTCATTTTTGTATATTGTTTTTAATTGATTTAATTTTATGTAAACCGCCCAGAGAGCTTCAGCTGTGGGGCGGTATACAAATGTAATAAAATAAAATAAATAAATAAATAAACAAACGGCAGGAGAGGCGTTTTGCTTTATTTTCTTTTTAAGCGATTGATCTTCCTCCCTTCTCCCTCCCCTCTCGAAGTGGCACCGCTGACCTAGGCACCCCACATGCGCCCCTGTGAGTGCTGCTGCTGCTCTTAGCGCAGAGTCCATGTCACAGTTTGGGGGTTCTAGACTTTGAATTTTGCATCATCTCGTACGATCGCAGACAGCGCAGTCACTTAGAAAAGCTTAAGCGTTGGACTCAGCAACAATAGCATTTGTTTACAAAGGTTATATTATATCCTGCCTTTCTTTTACAAGAAAAGTCGTGGTGGCTAACATACGGGGGCAGGGCCATTCTTTAAGGTACCCCAGCGCTTGGGAGATAACCAAATGCAGCAAATGCTAAAAGGCACCGAAACTATGCCATTGCTGCAAGTTGACTTGCGCTAAATTTGTTAAGATGCAAACAAAGTGAATCAAGTGCAAAGCTGCCGCCGCATCCAGAAGCAGCAAATCCGTTCGTTGTCAAATTTCCACTTGAGACACGTCCATTGTAACAGAGTCGGTGAGTCTGCTACAGTAACCGTGTCTGGAATAGCACTGTTGTTGTGTCCTGATTAGTGAGGAGTACAGAAATGTAGGGCCTGAAGTCATGATTGTGTTGCAATAAAAATGCCTCTCTAGATCATGCAGTTAGTCTTATAAAAAGCATTGTAGGAGCTGAAAACATTTATGTGTGAAAGAGCAGAAACGAAACTGGAAGCCACTCCTTGCACACATTTGTGTTTGTAAGTTCTTAATCATGTTTATCCACAAAGTCCTGGCAGCTTGTTCAGATAACAGTATTTTTACACTTTTTGGGTTGTGGCTGGCATCGGCCTTGATCCTGTGAACTGCACTGAGTAGTTCTGTGAAATTTGGACTAGTCTCCCTCCATGCTGTCCTGCAAGCCACTTTTGAACCAAAGGGAAATTTTGTAAACAGTATGCAGCTTTGAACAGAAAGTACCTCCAGGACTATATCAAATATTAGGAGAGGATCTTGCGGCTTGTAAAACTGCAGAATAAATAAGCATACAGTGAGTGAAGATGTGGAACAGAGGACCTAAGGAGGTGTTTCCTCCCTCACCCAGACCAGACTCTGTGCCCCCTTCTACTCTCTGTCTCTCTCCTTGTCTCCTCCAGTTCCCATTCTGTCTGTCTCTAAGAATGGATCGTACCACTTAAAACTGCAACTAGGGCAATACTAATTTTGAATATTTCACCCATGTGAAAAATAGCAGCAGCTCGCAACGCCCTGCAAGTAAAAATGTAACATGTCGGGAGCAAGGAAAGAAAGAAACCAGAGAGGAGGAGGCAAGAAAAGTGAGAAATTTCACATGCGCCCACAGGGCTGAAAAAGTTGCTCCTATGTAGATGTTCCCTAGCTCATGATGTTTGTGATTTGTTTTTGTGTGGGGACTAGTCAGAAACAGGATCCCCCACCTGCAGTGTGAAGTGATGCACTGTATCCATCCACCTCGCAACTCTTATTGCTTCATTCTGCTGCATGTATGGACGAGGCCTAAGTTCTGCTCCTCTCGCTTCTGCTTCCCTACCCCACCTCTTTATCTCCTCATCACCCCTCTGTCACAGGCACCCATGGGTGGGGAGGGTCTTGACTGTTGTGGCTAGCATGGCTCTCCCCTAAACGTTGCCTTCTGACCTCAGAAAGCGTGGAATGAGCCAAGTAGAGGCACTGGCCTTGTGTAGCTCGCTGTGCTTTCAGGTTGGCTAGAAGCATGGGAAAAGGTAGGCAGGCTGCCATCCCACAGAGGTAGCCTTAACCTAAAATTTATGGAGGGAGCCAGGCAAGGCCCATTAGCTCTCTCCAGGCTTTTGGGGGGCAGAAGGTGAAATCAGGGTGGGGAGTGGGAAATGTCATTCTGCCATATTCCTTTTATGCCTGTGAATGATGATGGTGCACAGTCTCCAGATTGTAGCCTTGTTTAACAGAAGGTTGCATCCAGGAGGCAGGAAATAAGTCTTCCCCAACTCCCAACTTCCAGGTGTGTTGGACTACAACTCCTAGCATCCCCCAACCAGGGATGCTGGGAGTTGTAGTCCGGCACAGCACCAAATTGGGGAAGGTTGGCTTACCAAGTAGCTCTTTAAGGCTAGAAGGGAGAGTAGATTTTAAATGTGGATATTTTTTAAATGTAAGTAGGCCTACCCAGTTGAATTTTAAGATGTCTTTTAATAATGCATTTGTTTTATATGCTTTTAATTAGTTATATATGTATTTTATGGTGTTTTGTATTTGTTGCTGTACCCTGCCTCGATCCAGAGGGAGAGCTGGGTAAGAAATTATATATATATATATATATATATAAATATTATTGTCTCTCACATTAGAACATAACTTTTTCAGAATCTGCTACCGATCTTCCAAAAAAGGCAGGCTCTGGACCTTTGTTTACAAGACTGCGGAATCCAAACACAGGCAAGTCTGACATTGTTGAATACCATTTGTTAAACCATTCCATCTAACTTTCACTTTTTAATTGTTTTCTTTGTAAGGTGAATCTTTAAAACTGGATTGTTTGAAATGCTTGTTGGGGATTTTGTCCTCCTTTTTTAAAAGTAAGGTTTTGCTGTAAAATACATAAGACTCTGGACAGCTGAGTGAACTTGCCAGCTGTTTCTCTGTTCTGGCGCAGATCAGACCTTTAGCCAGTAACTTCAGAGAGCAAAAAGATTTAGATAGAAAAGACAGGATTATCCTGTCCCTTGGGGAAAAAACAACACATAATTTATTCTCCAATGACATTTAAGTAAATACAGTTACTTGAAATATATGCAAATTTAATTTATTTTGTCATAGCTCAGAGCTGTTTTCAAAACGAAAAAAAAAACCCTGACTAGATCACTTTGAAACTAGTGGCTGGTTATGTATTTGCTGGGTGGGTTGGGGTTATTCTTCCAGCAAAGCTGGAAGAACAAAGTGCTTGCAGCTTTGAAATCCTTCCTTGCTCATGTAGCACATTGGAAGATGCATCCATAAATGCTACCAAAAGCATTGCAGGTACCTTTTTTCCTAGAATACCCAGCGCACTGAACTGAAATTTAGCCATATAGACTGTTAGCTCATGTTGCTGGTGCAGGTACAGTTCTACATATTCTCAGGCATTCTTCTGGGAGATTGCTTGGTCCTTTCAATTGGAGTGGACCAGGGAAAGCTTTAAAATGCAAAACTAGATCTGTGTTGTTGGTGTGTTGTTGTTTTTAACAGGACAAGCAGCCCTTTACTTATTCAGTAGTGATGCTCATCAGCTTTTTGAAGTAAAAGCTTTTCATGAAGAATACCGGTCATGGTTTATAGGTCAAGCTGTTCAGCACGGTGAGTAGGACATCATACCCTTCCTCCAATTCCACCTATAACTGATCTTCAAGCACTTTTCTCACATAACTATAGTCGCAGATTCTCAAATCGCTATATCCTCATTACATTCAATGTGGATGTTGTTGGGGAAGATGTTTTGTGCCTTTTATCCATGGTTTGTTGTTGGGTTAAAAACTGGGTTGTCTTGCCCCTAAACAACCTACCAGTCTGGGTTCGGATATCATGTTCCACAACCTACGAACAAGCCAGTCATGTGTTCTGGAGTAAAAACAGAAGTGGCAGGCACACTACAGGCAGCATGCCCATTCTCTCCTGCTCATCCCCAACAGCTCAAAGTTTATTTAACCAATGGGCTGTTGTTAAGTGTGATCAGCACCACTAATACATTTTAGCACCCCAACGAATTGTGCATTGTATGCTGACAGCCACTCATCTATTTCAATAGACTAACTTCTCTTCTATTGAGGTTTGTGGGGGCACCTTCAGTTTGCCTGTCACTACTTACTAGTACCATTTCTCACTGAAACATATATGGATTTCAGTGACATAAATGTGTTCTCCCACATATTTGCTAGGAATAATCACTAAAAAACATTAATTACAACTTTGAAACTGCCAAGCTTGCCTAACCCAACGACCTACTCCAAATGAAAGACAGGGGGAGTGCTACCCTGTTGATCTTCCTGGATCCCTCTGGGACTTTTGATACCATTGATCATGGTATCTTATTGGATGAGCTCTGCGAGATGGGAGTAGGAGGCACTGTGTTACAGTGGTTCTGTTCCTATTTACAGGGCCGATTCCAGAGAGTGGTATTGAAGGATTCCTGTTCCACCCCAAGGCTATTAAGCTGTGGGGTGCCACAGGGCTGTGTTCTACCCCCCATGCTGTTCAACATCTATATGAAATGTTTGGAGAGGTCATTAGGGGTTTTGGGTTGGGTGCCATCAGTATGCTGATGATACTCAGCTCTATTTCTCATTGTCGTCGTCGGAGGCAGTAAAAGTGCTGGCCCAGTGCCTGGAGGCTGTAATGGGCTGGATGAGGGCTAATAAACTGAAGCTGAATCCTAATAAGACAGAAGCTCTGAGGATTGGTGGTTCCCAAGTCCGGGAATTGGGTAAGCGACCTGTCCAGGATGGGGTTGCACTCCCTTTGAAGGAACAGGTGGGTAGTTTGAGAGTACTCCTAGATCCATCCTTGTCACTTGAGGCTCAGGTGGACTTGGTGGCCCAGAGTACTTGGGGTCCACTTCGGCTGATCTGCCAGCTACTGCCTTTCCTAGACAGGGATAACTTAGCCAGAGTAGTACATGGAATAGTAACTTCCCAATTACACTACTGCAATGCACTCTCCATGGGACTGCCCTTGAAGATGACTCGGAAGTTGCAGCTAGTGCAAAATGCAGCAGCTAGACTGCTCACCAGAACATCTTAGAAAGACCATATAATACTGGTCTTAAAGGAATTGCACTGGCTGCCCATATGCTTCTGGTCAGAATTCAAGGTGTTGGCAATGACATTTAAAGCTCTAGACAGCTTGGGACCTTGATACTTGAGGGAGCGCCTCTCCCTATATATGCCCGCCCGAGATGGGATCTGTTTGGAGGAGCCCTCCTCCGCGTCCCACCAACGCGAGACATATGCTATGGTGGGACATGGGAGACGGCTTTCTCTGTTATGGTACCCTGGCTGTGGAATGCCCTCCTCTTGGAGGCCTAACTGGCTCCGGAACTGGCTTCATTTTGGTGCCAAGTTAAGACATGGCTTTTGATCAAATCCTTTGATGGTTAAATTCACCAAGCCTGCACATAATTTTCATTGTCTTAATTGGGGCAAGAAATGCTGAGCAGAAATCCACAAAAAGATGAGCGAGTTGCGATTCTAATACCCCCCACATGATTAGACTCATATGAGGGAGAGTGGGGACAAGCATACTAGCTCCGCCCCCTCCATCACCCTCCACAAGTTAGAGGAGGAAACCTGCAGTGTTGTGCCTGCCTTGTTTGCATAGGCTCCCTAGGTTCTAAATCATGCACAGAGCCAGAACAAGCAGCGCAGTCACCTTTCAACTCACGGAGAGCAATAGGGAAGGGTTAGCGTGCTTGCCCTTGCTGCCACACGATCCCTTTAAAAGCAAACATTTTAAAATGTGAAAGGTTTGGCATAAAACACCAGTTTCAGTCAACAACTTCTTCTGACCTTTATAAACTGGATGTGCAGTTGCTGGTCATTTATTGTGATTTGGAGTGACATATCATGTGCCTATGTATCGGTTTACACAATTACTATTTTTTTAAAAAATCGATAAGTAATACATGGGGATCATTCTTACTCTCCATCTTGCATTACTTTGTTTATATGTGGACAATATTTGATTAGTTTTTGGAACATTAATAGGCAGTATACGGACAACAAGATCTCTCATTTGCAAGAAACATCGTTATTTAAAATCCTTATATAAAAATCCTTTTAATTATCTAGAACACACAAGGATGAGTTGGAGGTCCTTAAACTTGCCACTGAGCCATTGTAATAGTAGCCACTACATTACTTGGAAACCACTGAAGAGCGTATTGCGGAATTGCAGTCACGATGATGCATCTTATTTTTCTACCTTCAGATGGACGCCTGTTTTTTGCTACACCGATGGATCCCTTATTTCTTGTGCTGTTCTACCTCATCAAGGCAGAGAAGGAGGTAAGTAACTAGGAAATGTTAAGGTAGGCAACATTATATTCCCTCCTCCTTCCATGAATATAATTGAAGCTTAGTCTCTTAGAGTAATGCAAGTTCTTTTCAATTTTTTTGAAAACTGAGCACGCCTTTCCCAGACTTACTCTGCTGTGCCAAGAAATAAACCACAAGTTCTCATTGTAACATTGGAAGAGGGAGGCTGAAATAATTATATCTCCAAGATTATACACTGTGTGGTTGAGCTGGAATTTGTAAGTTTGTCACTCTTACACTCTATAGAGTTTAACTGGTTTAAAGCCTAAAATATTTATAGGAAAATAGTGTTATGGTATTAGATTTCATGGCAATCCATACGATTTCCTCCTCCATCTCCAGTTATTCCGAGAAGTGTATTAACAAGGAAATATTAATTTATATTGGTGTAGCATCATGGCTTTGGGAAAGATTCAGCAACCAAGGCTTGTACAACCAAGGCTTGTATAATGTCAGTAGCACTTCCTATCATGACAGATTTCCCAGGAAACCCATCATGCTAGTCAGCAGTATTGTCATAGCACAAGAGTGCACTGTTGGATCCTCCCCAACAGCTCTAGTTTGTCTACCTGTTATAATTTTGCCACATCTTTAATGATAATATATTTGATTATAAGCTATGGTAATGATTTGTAGAATGATTTCCTAAGTGCTTCGGATGTTTTACATCCATTATCACAATCCTTACAAAAGCCCTCTTAAGGAATCAGTATTGGGATGGGGAGGGCCAATCAGCTCAAACCCAGTTCTGACAAAACAGAGTTCTGTAGTGGGTGGTTCATCCATTCAGAAAGATGTTGTTTGACCTGTTCCGAATGGGGTTGCATTCCCCCTAAAGGATCACGTTCACAGGCTGGGGATACTGCTAGATCCAGCTTTATCACTGGTGGCTCAGATAGTCTCTGGGGCAAGGAATGCCATTAATCAGCTTAGTTTGGTATTCCCCTAGGCCAAGAGAGCCTGGCCTCAGTCATCCATTCTCTCTAGTAATATCTTGACTTGACTCTTGTAATGTGCTGTATCTGATGTGGGTTGCTTATGAAGATAGCTGGAAAACTACAGTTAAAATACAGCTGCTAGCCAGGGGTGGGCAACATGTGACTCTCCTGATGTTTTAACCTGCAACTCCCATGACCCATCACCATTGGCTATGCTGGCTAGGGGTGCCTCTACAAGAGCGATTTAAAGCTCTTTCAAAGCGCATTACCAATTTTACCTCCACATGAACGAAGCGCAAATCGGGGGTTAAGGCGCTTTTTCTGTCCAATTATGCGTAATATTGAATGCGCGTTAAATAGCGAGTTTTAATTTACCGCAGGAGTTAAAGCGCCTTATGACCATGTAAACAAGCGATGCTCAGCATGAAAACAACTTTAAAGCGCGTTTCATACAACCGGTAATGCACTTCACTGCCTCCCGTGTATAGGGATTAGGCGTAAAAGCAATTGGGAGAAGATGCGCATAATCGGCCAACTGGGCGTCAAACCAAAACCTTGTAGAGGGGACCTAGGATTAGTGGGAGTTTGGCCCTCCAGGTGTTTCGCCATACAAGTTGTCCACCTCTGTGCTAGGCTGCTGAATGGAACCGATCAGTATGAACATATCTTGCCGGCACTGAAACAACTTCATTGGCTTCTGCGCCGTTTCCAAGCACAATTCGAAGTGCTGTTGCTTACATTTAGTCCTGTATGGCTTAGGAACTCAGAACCTGAAGGAATGCCTGCTTCCTTGTCAACCAGCCTGTGTATTGAGGCGATCGTCAGAGGCAATTCCAGGTGTCCCCATCATCCAAGGAAATGCAGGTGACAACCTGAGAAACAGAGAGAGAGAGAGAGAGAGAGACTTCTTAATGGTAGCTCCCCATTTGTTGAATTCCCTCCACAGAGAAGCCTGCTTGGATATTGTTGTCCTTTCAATGCCAGGCAAATGCATTATATTCTTTGGGGACTTTTAATGCATTTTATTGCTGTTGCTTATGTTTTGTATTTTATCTTGTCTCTGTAAACCACATTGGAGGGTTTGCTGAAGGGTAGACTATGAACATTTTAAATATGTAAATAAAAGCAGGCTAAGTATCCTCCATATTATAGAGTTGGGAGTTGAGGCTGAAGGAATAGTGTTTTCACTGAGGCCATCTGTTAAGTTCATGGTTGAAGATGAGATTTGAATAAAGGGCTCCCCTGCTCATTCTTCTAATGAAATGACTCTAGATTTGTAGTCAGCAGAGTGACAGATTTCACATGCCTGGCCTATTAAATTCTGTCAAAAACAATGTCAACCCAAACTGGAACATATATTTGAAGGGGGAAAGTTAGCTTTAGTTTTGCTAGTGTCCCTCTTTGTCTGCAAATCTTGCCTGTGAAAGAGAATACAAGACCTGTGTGAGAGTTTTAACAGCCATTTGATCTACTAAATGTGAGGGAAAGTGGGCGGGGTGGGTGGGTGGAGTAGCTGTGGTCTACAAGGAGAATCTTAACCTGACCAGACTTCCTGTCCGGCAATTGAATCACATCGAGTGTGTGTACCTGAGTCTGAAGGCCAGGGATAGACTAGGGATTCTGTTAGTGTACTGGCCACCCCGCTGCCTATCAGACTCCCTGGCCGAGCTCACGGAACTGGTCTCGGAACTGGTGTTGGATTCGCCCAGGCTTTTGGTCCTGGGTGACTTCAACATCCCATTCGAGGCTGGTTTGTCAGGTGCAGCTTGGGAGTTCATGGCATCCATGACAACCATGGGCCTATCCCAATTGGTCTCTGGACCTACACATTCAGCAGGTCACACCCGCGATGCTGTTTTCAGCTCCTAACAGACAAATCTGTGGGCGGAGGTAACAAATACCTCTGCATTGTCATGGACAGACCACTTTCTGGTCAGGGTTAGTATCACAGCTACCACCCACCCCTGCAGGGGTGGCGGACCTATTAAGATGGTCCGTCCTCGAAGGCTGATGGATCCTTCTGGATTCCAGAAGGCCTTGGAGGGTTCTATGGCTGGTATTGTCGACGATCCTGTAGAAGCCCTGATCAATAGATAGAATCAAGACCTAACTAGGGCTATCGACACGATCACCCCCAAACGTCCTCTCCGACCCGCTTCTAATCGGGCACCCTGGTATACAGAAGATCTCAGGGAGTTGAAGCGGAAAGGACGATGACTGGAGTGCCGATGGCGGAAAACTCGACTTATATCCAATAAGACACGACATAGACTTATATCCGATAAGACACGACATAGAGAACATCTTCGTTCCTATGGGGTGGCAATACATGCAGCGAAGAAAGCTTTCTTCTCTGCACGCATTGTGTCTGCGAATTCACGTCCAGCAGAACTGTTCAGGGTGGTGAGGGGTCTAACTCAGGCACCTTCCCCCCTGAACCCGATTTTAGAGCCTTCGGTAGTTCGCTGTGATGCTTTTAACGACCATTTCACAGATAAAATCTCTCAGATAAGAGCCGACTTAGATGCCGTCGTTGTAGCAGATGCTGACAATGGAGTATCCAGCAACTCTGCGAGTAGAATTACACTGGATCAGTTTCAGTTGGTGAGTACCGAGGACGTGGACAAGCTGCTTGGACGAGTGAGGAGGACGACTTGCCCTCTCGATCCCTGCCCTTCTTGGCTGGTCGCCCAGGGAGGAGATGTAATTAGATTACAATTACAACATATTATTAATACATCTCTCAGGGAGGGGAGTTTTCCATCTTGTTTAAAAGAAGCGGTAGTACGGCCGCTTCTAAAAAAGCCCTCCCTGGATCCCCTGGATCTTAATAATTACAGACCAGTATCGAACCTTCCGTTTCTGGGCAAGGTGATCGAGAGGGCGGTTGCCTTCCAACTCCAAGCAGTTTTGGATGATACAGATTTTCTAGACCCATTTCAAACTGGCTTCAGGGCAGGATATGGAGTTGAGACTGCTATGGTCGCCTTAGTGGATGATCTACGCATGAGTATTGACAGGGAGAGTGTGTCCCTGCTGGTACTTCTGGACTTCTCAGCGGCTTTCGATACTATCGACCATGGTATCCTTCTGGAACGCCTGAGAGGATTGGGAATCGGGGGCACTGTGCTTCAGTGGTTCTGGTCCTACCTCTCGGGTAGGTTCCAGATGGTGATGCTTGGGGATAGTTGCTCCTCAAAGAAGGAGCTGCTATGTGGTGTACCACAAGGCGCCATCCTATCCCCAATGCTGTTTAACATCTACATGAAACCGCTGGGAGAGATCATCTGGAGGCATGGGGCGGGGTGCTATCAGTATGCTGATGACATCCAAATATATTTCTCTATGCCTCTGACAACAGCATCAGCTAAGGATAGTGTGTCTCCTCTGAATGAATGCTTGGTAATGGGCTGGATGAGGAAAAACAAACTGAAGCTGAATCCAGACAAGACGGAGGTGCTTACTGTCAAGGGCCACAACCTGGGGTTGGAGGTGTGTCAACCAGTTCTGGATGGGGTTACACTCCCCCTGAAAGGCTGTGTTCGCAGCTTGGGGGTACTCCTGGATCCGTCACTCCAGATGACAGCTCAGATTGATGCGACAGCCAGGAGTGCCTACTATCAGCTTCAGCTGATACACCAGCTGCACCCCTTCCTAGAGTTGGAAGACCTAAAGACGGTAGTGCACGCACTGGTAACTTCGAGACTCGACTTCTGCAATGCGCTGTACATATGGCTACCTCTGTGTCTAGTCCGGAAACTTCAACTAGTTCAAAATATGGCAGCCAGGTTGGTCACTGGTACACCTAGGGGTGACCATGCCACACCAGCTTTGAAATCTCTCCACTGGCTGCCAGTTAGTTTCCAGGCGAAGTACAAAGTGTTGGTCATTACTTTTAAAGCTCTACATGGTTTGGGTCCAGGTTACCTGCGGGATCGCCTTCTCCCATACAATCCACCCCGCACGCTTAGGTCTTCTGGGAAGAATTTATTACAGTCAACAAAAACTAGACTGACAACTGTTACCCAGAGGACCTTCTCTTCTGCAGCTCCCAGATTGTGGAATGGCCTGCCGGGAGAGATCCGTCAACTCACCAGTCTTCAGGAATTTAAAAGATCTATAAAGACTGAGCTCTTCTGGCAGGCCTACTCAGATGAATTTTAGGTGTTTTATTGGTATTTTAATGATATACTGATTTTATGTATTTTTAATCAGTTTTGTGTGTTTTATGATGATGTTGTTCCCCGCCTCGATCTGGAGGGAGAGGCGGGTAATAAATAAATATATTATTATTTATTATTATTAATGCTACTGGTGAATATTCACTTCTAGAGTTTGTGTTTATCCTGCCGAACTCGGGGTTGTATCCAATGCCAGTTTAACTTAAGTCTCATTCATTTTAATGGACCTACTCTAAGCAGGACTAACACTAGAATAAACCCTAGTTCTTTAATAAAAGACTGGCCTTAAAAAATATTTAAAACTTCCTTCATTGAAGGACTCTTTTATTTTGAGTGTTCCACCCATTTGAAACCACTGCTAGCGGCTTGCTACCTTTGAATTTCTTAGCAGCATTTGATACAGACAACAAGCTTTCTTTCTTTGGGAAGTCTTACATGAAGTTCTTTGGGCATCAAAAATGTTTCTATTAATGATTGTTTGATTTCTGCACTGTTCAAAAATATTTTTTTCTCCCAGCAGGGAAAATTTCAGCCACTGGACCAGATTTTGATGGATGAGGAGTTTTCTTCCTCTGCAATGTTGCTACAATGCGCAGGTCTTTCACAGTCAATTCACCACCTAGTAGAAGAAAAAGGTACAAGACCTGAGAAGTAAAATGGGCAAATAATGTTTAATCCAAACATGCAAGTTTGTGTCAACTTGTTCCTGTTAAGGCCAGTATGGGTTTATCAGAATAAACCCTCTCAGGGCCTTACGAACCATCCTTTTCAGAGGATTAAGAAATGGATAGAGTAACCCCGGTGGGCCACATGAAGCGACAGAAAGTTCAGTTCAGACAGATTGCTGAAGACACACAAATGGGTTTGGCTCCATTGTTTCCTCTCACTGGTGTAAGCACTCCCGGTGTGGAATTCTGCTCAGGGCACTGGTAGGAATGGGGGAGGAGATGATTTTTGGCGATTCCTCCCTTCCCCTGCAACCTCCAGTGCCACCTCCCTCAACCCTCCGGAACCCACTTGTGGCGGGGGGGGGGGGGGAGGGGAGATCAGGGATTGCAGGGAAAGGAAGGACCTGCAAAAATCTCCTCCCATGTTTCATCAGCAGAAAGCTTCCCTCGACAGGATTTGCCTCCCTTTTGTCTGCAGGAGTCAAATCCTGGATCGAACTTATAGTAATAATATTTCCAAGTTTCCTAGCTCAATGGGGAGCTTGGCGGTTCTTAACGCAACCAGATATGAATGGAAATGCTCATTTCTAGAACGGGGGCAGGTCAGAGATGCTTGCAGAAAAGAGCTCGGCTGAAGTGCCCCTCCTGTTTCCGGGCACACTTTAGGCAGTGCGAACTCCCTGTTGTGCTAGTGCTGGCACCGTGGAATGAGTTGGATACTCCCCAAGGTATTCCCTGCAGTCATGAATGCCAAAAAATGTAAGCTAAAACTCTGGATCATAGGAACATAGGAAGCTGCTTATGTACTGAGTCAGACCCTTGGTCCATCTAGCCCAGTATTGTCGAAACTGATTGGCAGCAAAGGCTCTCCAGGGTTTCAGTTTCTTTCCAAGCCCTGCCTGGAGATGTTTGAAACATGACCTGAGTGTAGAGAGGAGGAGTGATAGCTCTGTGGTAAGAGTGCCAGAACCCACCACTTGCACTACAGGTTGGAATGGGAAAAATCTGTGCCTGAAAACCTCAGAGAACAGCCTTTACCAATCTGGTACCCATTAGATATATAGGGCTACAACTCTCATTATCCTAAGCCGGGTTGGGTTGTTTGGAGAAGACTGTGTAGACATTGCTGAGCTAGATGTACCTATGGTCTGTCTTGGTATAAGACAGTGTACACACACACACACATATGTACACATACATATATACACATATATATATATATATATATATATACACACACACACACACACACACACACACACACACATTAATGTGTTCACTGTTCTTGTTGGTAACCTTGTACAATTGCTGAAATAACATTTCCACTCTCATGTCTTGCTTTATGTCATAAAAGTACAAACTAAATGCCATGTAACCTCTTTTATCTCAGAAATAGGTGGCAGGAGATTTTATAAATACAGTGAGGAGAAAGCATTGAAGTGGCTAAAGAAAAAGGTATTTTCTCTCCCTTTCGCATGTTTGACCTTAAACATGAAAGGATTTGTTTCTGTAATGCTGAATGTCATACATTATGTATGATGTGTTGAACTGAATTGAAAAGCAAGGATATAGAGTTAAATCCAAAAAATATAGCAGCGTTAAGGAAACAGCAATTTTCTATGGAGCTTTATCCTCCAATTGGTGCTGGTTGATTCAGTGGGTATATAAGGCACTAAGAATGTCAGAAAAGATTATGAGACATAACACCATTGCTGTTTTACCGCTGTTCCTGCCCCTTAGAATATTTTTTTTCTCCTTTATAAAGCATGCATGCTCTGTAATGCTAGAGTAATCGCTTTAGAAGATAAGCTGCAATTGACTATGTTTCTTGTAATGTCATCTACTTGGATAATGTTATTGTAGTTGCAATATTTTTAACCAATTTTTATTACAAGTTTTAACAAAATAAAACAATAACATCAATAAAATAAAACAAAAACAAGTGCAACTATTGTAGTTGCAATATTAGAGATTTTGCAGAATCCAGAAAATCATGTCAAGGAATCAGACGTTAAAAGACAAGCCTTGAAGCAAGGTGCTGAACGGAATTGATGAGATGCCTTACAGGAAGGATAGGTATTTCAGTAGGTCACCCAAAATGCCAGTCATTGATCGCTAGCAGCCCTGCAAATTTAATTAACAGACTCTGATTGTACGTTTATATGCTTAACTCCATAATCACGAAGGCGTGTTACTTGCCTGCAAAGAGAAAGGGTGGGCATTCCAATGTTATGCAAGACGTTCCTACTACTCTTATTAAGGCTGCTCTATGCACAATTTGGGGGGAGAATCGTAAATACATGCCGCTTGCTGCTATAGTTGTGCTTTGCTCCATTACTGCTCCCTTAAGTATAATCACTTTACAAATGTAATGGGTCAAAAGCCTCTCTGCAGTTCAATGTTCCTTATTAATCTACTAAATATAACGCCGTAGTAGCAGTAAATTACACAGTATGAACATACTCCGTCAAGATTGTCTCCTGAGCGGTCATGTTTACATGAACAGAAATGTCTCGGGAGCATAACTTTATTCTTGCACAATCCCTATTCTTTTCAAAGAGGCCAATCATTGCTTGAATAAGCAACCGTGCCCCATGTCAGTATAACGGAGACATATGTTGGCCAACTTTGCTGCTAATTATCAAGGAACATTTGCAAACATTCTGGATTCATTAACTCTCCCCCATCACCCCGCCTGAACTCACAACACCCCAGTATGGTGTAGTTGTTAGACTGCTGGATGTGCATTGAATTTCAGTTCATAGCTTCAGGCTTTGGTTTTGATAGTATTTGATGTGTGTGTACAAGAAGAGTGATACAAGAAGTCACGTACCGAACCTCATACAAGGTTATGTTATGGTCAAATAAAGCCCTGAACAACTTGGGACCAGGATATCTAGCAGACCATCTTCCCTTATACATGCCCAGGTGACCTTTAAGATCTTCAGAGGAGGTTTTGATGGTCATTCCAAAATGAGTGGAATGTTGCCATGAAGCACACAGATGGCAGGCCTTCTCTGTAGTGGCACCCACCTTATGGAAAACGCTCCCTTGTCTAGTTTGGGAGGTTGAAAGTGTGATGCCTTTTAAATGCCTCCTGAAAACACACTTGTTCACCCAGGCTTTCCCCGGGCTGTCAGTAAATTAATTATGCCATTCCATTTTACTGCTCCTTGATTTTTTTTTACTGTAGTTGGAAGTGTTCTTAATGCTGCGTTTTTATGTTGTGTTTTTAATATTGTATTTTAACACCGTGAGCTGCTGAGAGATTTTATTATATTCAGCGGTTATATAAATGCCACAAATAAATGAAATAAATAAATAAGAAAACCTTTCTGTTCTGCGGCCTTTGTCAGGTTGGCCAGACGGCGAAAGTTTTAAAAGACCACAATGTGCGTGTGGATGGAAAGGTACAATCTGCTACATTTATCACCGGTAAACACAACAGTGATGCCACAGAAGGTACAGGAGTTCAATTAAGTTTGAAGGGAGTCTACAGAGTAAAATGAAGAGCATTAACTTTATGCTTATTAGAATTGTGTACTCCTTGATTTGTTTAAATACCTGATCTTCTCTTGCTAGCATTTCATTATTTTTACTATGACTCAATGGGCATTGCTGCTTTCAGACTGCTAATGCTGCAGCCGTTACTAAATTACCTTAAAACAGGAGCGCAGCCCCCGTGCTTCCACCACTACCGTTGATGGGCATTGCTGCTTTCGCACCGCTAATGACACCAGGACGGGGGAAGCTTTAGTCTCGTTAGCGGTGCCAAAGCAGAAATGCCCATTGGTGTGTGTGTGAGCATGGAGGCCCACGCAACTCATGACCAGGGGCGACTTGCAGCTCACAGGCCATGGGCTGTGTGCCCCTGTTTTAAGGTAAAGTAGTAATGGCTGCTACATAACGTTCCAGCCGGGTTGATGCCCCTTGAGTCCAGAAAGCATTACATTGGCCTTCCCCTCTTTCCAAATGGGTAGAAATAATCTACCTGGTTGCCAGGTAATCTGGAATCCATAGGGGGGGCACTTGCATGGCTATCTAGCAACTACCCATTTGATTTTTGCATCCCTTTCCAATGTAACCATTCCAGCCAACATTAACTCTAGGGCTGAATTCGGACAACACAATAGTCAATGGTGGGGTAATAATCAACTTTACAGTTGTTTGTCTAGGGGGCACTCCCCACACAACATGGTAATAAATAATCAACTGTGGTGTGGATTAGGATCAGCGCTGAGTTGACTATGGCAGCATTTGGACGACACGATAGTCAATACAACTGACAATTGTTCTCCCCCCCCCCCCCCAGTTGCTTATTGTGTTGTCCAAATTCAGCCTAGCTCTCTCTCCCTCTCTCCCTGGACCCAGCTGGTTGCCTTCTGTGTTTAAATACCACCAGAGGGCTGCAAATTTGTTTGTTTCTTTTTATATCCCGCCTTTCCACCAAAAAATGGCACTTGAGGTGGCCTATTAGATGCTTGTGCTCTTGGTACGTGTTGATTCTCTTTAGACCAAAGGGGGGGGTCTGTTACGTACGGACCAGGTACAACACAGAACTGCAAGTGCTGATCATGTGCTTCCTAATGTGGCACTTCATTTTTAGTTTTGTTTACTTGCAACCGTGAAGGCTTGGAAATAATCCTTAAAAAAACAAAACCCCTGGCATTTGCTCAACTCCACCAAGAAAATGCTGTCAGTGTCGGAGAAAGAAGGGGGCTACACGCAGAAACACGGGATTCCTTGTTTTGGCTCCAGCTTGCTTTTAAACCTTGCCAGAGAGGGGGAAATTGACAATGTCTTTCTCCTCTGGCTGTTCTTGACAACTGGGAGGAGAAGCTTCTGGTTTAAGAGAGGAAGACGTATTGGCATACTTGGAACAGCATTTATTTGGAGAAGCCTACTAAGTAGAAGCATTTGAATAATATGTGGTATCTGTTTCATTTTTTTCATCAGAGGACTATATTCGCTATGCTCATGGTTTAATATCAGACTATATTCTTGAAGAGTCGAGTACTGCACTAGCTAAATATTTACGGTGAGTGTTTGACTAGTATACTAGCATTTGCTGTGAAGAAGAATTGTCCTGACATGGTTGCAGTAGTTGATAATGGGTTGGATCCAGAGAAGAGGGCTCCTAAATGGGTCAATGAAAGCTGGCTCCCTCTGGCCCTCAGAAGCCTTTCGTAAGGATCAGGAGACCCTGCTGAATAGGGTGTTCAAAGCCCTGGGGGAATGAGTGGGAAGGGTGTGTGTGTGTGTGTGTGTGTGTAGCTGAAAATCAGGTGGAGGCATCTTCTGAAAGCAAAGCTCCTTTACAGAAATTGCCTCTGGCTGATATTCAGGGATCTTCCTGTGCCGCAGCCCACTCCATTCAGGAAGGTCCACCAACCCCTAGGAGAGATTGGCAGGGTGGATGGGGGGGAAGCCAGCTTCCACCAGCCATTGGGGAATGTTCACTGGTTCCACCGGTTCCTCCAACTTTCAGGAGTAACGTTTCAGGGAATTGCGGGGGGGGGGGGGGAAGAATTGTTGGAAATTTCTCTCCCCCACACCCTTTCCTCCAGTAGGAGCATCCCTTGAGTGGGGATAAAATGCTTTGAATCAGATAGTTTTAAAGTTTGAGTTCTTCAACTTTTTGCCTTCCAGACTTCCAGAAGCCACAACTCCTCCAGCAGAGCCAGCATCAAAGGTAAGGAGCCATCAAGGGGTGTTGAGATGTTTCATGCAGCCCTGAGACTAGGAGGCGTGGGGAGAATAAAAATAATAATTCTTTAATAGAACTGCTAAAAGATCGTTAGAGGGGAAGGGGTCAGGTCTTGAAATATTTCTTTCCTTTCTAACAATTTAAGGACTTAGGGCAGTATTCATTGCTGCCGCTGCACCTCCACTATCCATGTTGTGCCAGTGGAACCCACTAGTAGCACAACAAGAAGCTAATGCATCCTAAAGCTACCCTCAAAATGAGCATAAATGCTTGTTTACAGAATGGGGCAGATCAGCAGAGCTCAATTCTACTAGCTCCGCTGACGTGCTACATTCCGGAAACCAGTGTTTTGGCACCTTTCTGGATGCTTTAGCACGCACTAGCTTCTTGTGGCGCTAGTGGTGGGTCCTGCTGGTGCGTAGGGAGCATTGGATACTGCCCTTCAGTCATTGAGCCGAAAGCATGAAACGTCACAGTGATTGAAAATATTGACGCAGAATGTGCAATTATTTTAAAATGTGTGACTACGATTTACAAAATGATGCCCAGCCCTAAATTACATGAGGCTTCTGCTGCACAACTTCACAGCTCTCTTCAGTCCAGATTTTTGAAGAACATTCAAAAGATACTTTGAAATTTCAAAGCACATGTTTCAGGGGGAAGGAAGGAGAGAAAAAACAGGAACATTGGATCCGGTTGAGTTGAAAACGGACCATAACAACTCTTACTGCTTTCAGCAGCTTTCTCTAACTGGCACCGTTCAGGTGTGTTGGCCTGAAACTCCCAGCATTCCAACATACCTGGGAGACACTAGGTTGGGGAAGGCTGGCTTACACCATCCATACATTTGGTGTAAAGTGGGCCGGATCTGACTAATGCAGCTGGTAGGATGGCTGCTGACCACAGGAAATCAGTCCAACTCATCTTGTGGGGAACTTGGGGGGGTGCGGGGAGAGTAATAGATAGAAGGCAATGGATTACACAAGTTGCTCATGCTGCCCTCTGCCACCAACCCGGAGGCAGGGTTAGTGTGTGCAGCTCCCTGAGGCCCATTAAAGGGGTCCTCTTGGTAGTCTGCAGGAGTCCAGCTCTGTTAAGCCTCCTCAGTGCTTTTGTGCCTCTGGAGAAGAGTGCCGCCGTTCAGCTTGCGCATCTCCACTGCCACACCAATGCACGTTGCTTCCCCTCCAAAGGCCAGACTGGTTGTCCTTGTCCCAGAGGTACACTCCATCATCCTGCACAGCCCTGGGCACTCATGCAGAATGTCCAGTTGATGGATCCTATTCCCAAGAGTTCACACGCGGCTGCATTGCTGTCTTCATTTCCCTAGAGGCACTGTCCAGATTCTGAGCTGCTCCGTCATCCTGTCCCCCACAGAAACTGCTGGCAGCGCCAGCCTGAGAGCCGCAACCGACGTTCCTTTAACTGTGTTTGGTAGCTAAATCTTTTCCCCCAGTCTTACTCTACAGTAGACACGGGCCCCCTGATCCAGATCGGGATCCTAATGCAGAGGTTAGGGGAGTTTTCAAGATGTGGATCGGGGGCCCCGCACCTACTCTAGGGTAAAAATGAAGAGGAGACATAGCTGCTGGCCACACATTTAAAGAAATGTGTTTTGGCCTTGAGACATCTGATCCCATAGTTAATCCTACCCCCAGGCAGGATTAACTGGCCAGCTAGCAGTGTTATGCTAGCTGGCCAGGAAGCTTGCAAGTGATTTGGGCCACAGTGGGACTTTCTATCATTGATCCCCTCTAGAAGAATTTGGTTTGGCGCCTGGTTGCCCGATTATGTGCCTCTTCACGGAAGCGCATTTACATCTAATAACTACACACGAGAGGCAGTGACGCGCATTACGGGCTATATGAAACGCGCTGTAAAGTTGTTTACATGCGGAGAATCGCACGTTTACATAGCCAAAATGCGCTTCAACTCCCGCGGCAAATTAAAACTCGCTATTTAACGCGCATTCGAAAATGCGAATAATCGGACAGAAAAAGCGCCTCGACCCCCGATTTGCGCTCCGCTCTTGTAGAGGTAAAAATTTTAATGCACCTTGAAAGAGCTTTAAATTGCTCTTGTAGAGGCACCCATTCACCCTGCCCTAGGCACAAAGGAGCAGCCCCTGTTGAAGGGCAGGGAACTGTGCCTCCCCAAATAGTGGCCACTTATCCCACACTGAACTAAGGGGCTGTCTCTTCGCTTCTTGGTTTGCCATGTTCTGTGGACTAATCCTCCAGTCCCTTCATTCTTTTTGAGTGCTTGCTATTATTGCCACTTGGGCACACAAATGTCCCGGATGGTTATGGTTTCCATTTAGGTTTGTGGCTATGGTTGAATGTGTGATTCTTACAGTTCAAGGTAATCTTTGCTCCATGTCTTACGAGTGCAAACTTTATTCTCCAAATGCATCTTTACAAGGGGTTTTTCCGTTTTTAACAAGTCCCCGCTGCAATGGGGCAGACTACAAATCAAATTATATAAATTACAAAGTCCACTCCTATGCTTTTGTAAATGCGAACACAACGCAGGCAATTGCGTTCCGCAGCAACAAAATTACATCTTCTAGGTTCTCCAAAACTTCACAGAACTCAGGCTGGAAGATGAAATGTCAAATTCCTAAAGACTTCTTAATAGAGCTTCATACAAGAAAAAAAATCTTAGCTGGCGATCTTTCTGAACCTTGCCATCTGGCATATAAGGTGACCGTGGGCCAAATAAAGCATTCTTGTAACTGTGGATAGTGAACATCTGAGTGCTTTTGTTTTTTATTCTAGTGTAAGTGGCCCGGATTCAGATCGGGATCATGAAAGTCCAGGGTGATTCTCAGCCACTTGTTTTTGTTCCTCTTAAAAAAAATGGAAAAAGTCTCTATTGGATTCAATGGAGGCATAATTATAAGATTGCATGCATGATTACAAGAGTATTTCCTTTGGCCCCTGTCATATATGACAAAAGGTATACCCCAGAAGGATAGTTCTGAAATCTCTCTAGTGCGTTGGTCAACTAATCAAGTTTGTTCATTTTTTAAAAAATGTTCACTGCAGATCACAGATACCTAATCATAGAATTCCAGAGTTTTACAGGTTAAAGCAAGATAAGACTAGTATGTATAGAAAGAAAGATTATTTATTTATTTATTTATTTCTGAACCACCCAGTTGCAAAGGTATTCGTACACAAACACACCAAATCTTATCTCTGTCTATATTAAGTCATTGGAATAATAATAATAATAATAATAATAATAATAATAATAATAATAATACACCACTGGCCATGGAAGTCAAAGAACTATGGCAACAGGAAAAGGTCACAATTATTCCATTACTCACATCAGTCACTGGCATCACATCAAAAAAATATACAGAAAACCTCCAGAAACTGGGCCTACCAAAAGGCATCCACACCAACATCCAGAAAGTAGTCATAATTAAAACATGCTCAGTCGTCAGGAATTTCCTGAATCAATAACAGACAGCATGACTTGGCAAAGCCCGTCTAGAAAAACTGCCACGAGCGAGAAAGAGATAATATAATAATAATAAGCCTGCAGTCTTCCGGATAATTTTAGATCTAATTGTTTTCTGTTGCTGTAGCAAAAGGAGAACCTTTGATAATGGCACGGTCAGTTTTCCATATTATTCATGGAAGAGCATTGATATTTTAACATCATGCAAGCTAAGGAGAAGCAATGCGGCTCCAAATCCTCTATATAAATAGGGAAATTGTGTTGTTCTGAGTTTTAATCCAGATGCAAAGATCTGGATATATCGGAAACAGTAGAGCACGACGTGAGGAGAGCCTTACAAACTCTCTCTGGTTGGCCATGATGTGCTATGATCTCAGCTATGGTTTTCAGAGCAAAGATATTAAATGGGCATTCCATAGCAACATATGTGGACATACGTGCCATGTAAAAAAAAATTCAGTTGTGTACTTTCTTTAAATGACTTTGCCCCCCCCTTACGTGCTCAACTCCATGCTACTTCCAATTTATTTTCTTTCTTTCTTTCAGACCTGCCTCCCCCGTGCCCCTTTGGACATGACAGGAAATGAGCAAACACGGCTCAGTCGTTCCCGATTGGCTTCTCCTATGCCCAGGAGCAGTTAAATCAAAAAGCCTCCCATTCATGGTGTTTCAACCAGCCTTCCCCAACGTGGTGCTGTCCAGATGTGATGGGTGGGAATTATGGGAGTTTCAGTCTAACACATTTGGAGGATGCCAAGTTGAGGAAGGCTGGTTTAGAGTTGTATCTGAACCAGGATCCCTGACTTGTTGTTCTCCTAACACAGCAAAATCATACTCTAAGAACAACCCTGGATTATGATTCTGGCTTGTTAGGAAAGGAACAAGCCAGGAATCCTGGTTTCTGCTAAACACTAAACAAACACAATAGGCAGAGGTTTCCTGGTTTGTTTAGCCACTCCCAGATGCAGGAGGAGCTAAGCAGGAGAGATCAAACAGTGTGCACCAGCTCGTTTGCTTGTTCCCAATAACCAGACCACATAAATCCTGACTTGGAGCAGGTTATGTCCTTCCTTCAGCCACTCTGACCCTCAGCTTCCTTTCTAGCTGTGTTTGCATGTCCAGGAATTACTCTACAGAGACTAGAACACACGATGCTGCTTTGCATGTCTTTATCACTTCTGCTTACATTACTCCATAAATCCTAACATGGTGGAGACTGAAATTTAGTGTGTGCAGTACTAAAACTTGTGATTTATGGAACAAATCATCACTCTAACATTGCAGAAAAGGAAATTGTCAGATTCGCCTGTGGAAGCAGAGGAAGATTATACCAAGTTTAATACTAGTGATTTCAAAAACAAAAAGGTAAGTGGTATATGTGTTTTTTTCTGCTTAATGTTTCGGCCAACAGCCTCATGCTTTTCTAGAATGCTTCTTTAATCAAGAAAAAACAGAATAGGGATTTTAAGCAAGTGCATTCTATATGTGAGGAATAACATCCTGCTTTTCAAAACAGTATATCCTAACTACCAAACCAACGGGTCAAAGTATTGATGGGGAGATTAGAAGGACCTCTAGATGAATATATCTTATTAAATATCTAGCTATGTTTTTCATAAAACTGCTACAGTAGCCACTGGAATATTAAAAGCATAATATCTCCTGACTCAATTATTTTTAACTGGATCTAAGTTCTCAAATAGCATTAAGGTGTGATGCAAACACCATTCAATCATTTTTCCTGGTGCTTTTACATCACCCCAAACTTCAAAATTATGCCGGTTAAATGAAAGCTTTAAAAAAAGAAAAAGCTGCTCAATCCCTTTTAAGCGTGTTTACCTGAAAGTAAGTCCAGGTTTAGGGGTGGCCAGTCACACAGGTCCGTGCATGTACTTTTAACGTTTTCGCAATGTAATCTGGAAAGGAAGTTTTGGATCTAATATTTTCGTAAGCGCGGGTGTTGTCTGACTGATAAAAACGTCTCACCTATTTAAATGTGGAGAAATATTGTCCAGGTCACTTTGGAAATCTATTTCTTCCATGAATCAATTTTTTTAAATATAATCAGCACGATGATTGTAATCCTCCCAAATAAAATATATCTGTGTATTGTGTGAAGGGGGTGAGAGCTCAAGGATATGTGTGATTTTGCTTGGTACATATGTGAAGTAGCGTGAATACTTTACTCTAACTTTTCCTTTTGTTCCCATTTTTAGGCAAGCAATAAGATGTCAGCTGCTCAAAAAACTCTTGCAAAAGTTGACAAGAGTGGCATGAAAGCGATTTCCTCTTTCTTTAATTCAAAAACTAAAGCAACAAAATGAGATTTATAGTTTGATTTTTTTTGTTAAACCCCTCCTTCTTTGTAATCTTCCCCCTCAGTGTCCAGATACTAAAGTTAAAATGAGAGCTTAATCCTGATGCAAGCTTTTTTTTCCCTGTGAAACTTAATATTTTATTAAAACAAAGTCAGGGCAACTGCCTGTAGCCCTCAATGGGAAAACTAGTTTTGGTAATTATCATTCTTCCAGGATGCTTGCTTAACTAGCATTGTAACTAAAAGTTTCACACTGTAATGTAATGCGATACAATAAATTTGTTTCAGAAACAAATATTTGTGTTTCTTGTGTTGTTGATGGATGGAGATGAGGGAATGCAGTGTGTTTCGCTCCTTGTATTTTTCACACAACTGAATCGGATTTTTTGTTGGCTGTTAAACTTCAGAATATGGTACTTCTGTTCATCCAGATCGGTGATTTGTGCTATGTGATCAAATTTGTTTCCTCTATCAAATTTGTTTCCTCTATTCACGTCTTGAGTAAAACGCGCTTTAAGAATGTCACAGATTCTTTCCAAATAATCAGGACAATTTAAAGGAGCGACAATTTAAAGAGGCCACACATTTAAATATGAGGGAGTTATTGTATTAAGCCGAGAGAAAGAGAGCAGGACACTTTTATTGGACCAAACTTTTATGATGTGGAGTTATACAAAGAGCTCCTTATTGGACAGAAGGGAATAGTAGTTTTTGGCAGGGGCACAACAAGGCAAATAGGGTTTTTTCCCATATAGTGACAGTGTCACAGAGCTTACTGTTGAAAAATTGGGTTACAGGTTGTTAGAATACTTGGATTCTTAGGTCGTTACAATAGGTTGTGTGTGAGTGTGTTTGTGTGTATGTGTCATTGAGGTGTTTTTTCAAAATGCTAAATATTTAGAAGCTACTTGCCAATTGGCACTTGGGCTATATTGCGTGAAGTAGGCTACAATTTATAAGGCTGCTACTAACCTGAAGGGAGCAAACATTTGTGCTGCAGTAAATTACTCAGGAAAGATAGGAAGGCCTGTCATTTTTCGTAGAAACAGAAGCCAGTAACAATGGCCTTAAAATGAATAAATGGTGAAGAAAAATAAATGTATACACTAGTTTGGTAATAATATTTATAGATGTGCTCCTTTTTTCTCTCACTAGGTGTCAGTACGTCACCAGAGGAAGAGATGAAAGGGATAAAATGAAATTTGGACGCCTTGTTTTAACGAGGAATATTCCTAAAACCATTCTTAGAAATATAACTTGTATTGTGAGAATCTGTTATCCAGGTGAGATTAGATGAGGAAGGAGGTCATCTTTCCTTGTAGTATGTGGCAGGAGTCTCTTGCCCTAAACACTGGATTTTGGCTTATTAAATCCTATTCCTTGTCCTGCAGGCAATTCTGATGTATCTTGCCCATTTGCTGCTGTCTCCTTCTGGCAAACTGTTGTCTAGATGATGCTGATTAATCTATTAGGGGCTTATAGTATAGATAACCACTGAGAGATTCTATTATATTCAATGGTATGCAAATACCACAAATAAATAAATCAGTAAACTTGTTTTTTTAAAAAAACAAAAAACACCACGTGCTAACAGCTGTGAGAGGAAAGCTTAATTACGTATTGATCTGAAGAACCAAATGCTCCTAAATTAATCTGCCTACATGCCACCAGCTTCAGAAATGAGGCAGATGGCAACTAGAGAGAGCCTTTTCAGTGGTGGGTCCCTGGTTGTGGAATATTCTACCCAGAGGCACTTTCTGGTGTCTCCTTCAGCAGCTTTGCAGCACCAAGTAAAGATAATTTTATTATCTTAGGCTTTTAATGGATGATTTTTATTCCTGCTGTTTCTTGCTGCTTGTTCTATGTTCATTGCTCTGTGATTTGTAAAATTTTGCTATAATGTTAATTGTATGCATTTTTAAATTTTTTTTATTGTTGAAAGGTGGGATGGCAATTTTAAAAATAAATCTATAAAGGACATTCTTCATTAAATGATTTCCCTGTACCATAAATCAGAGCCGGGAAACTTTTTGAGATGTTGGCACATTTGGCAATTTGACCAACTGTCCTGAGCACTACCACAAAATGGCTGCCATAGTAGACATGGCAAACGAAAGGAAACCTGCCGAAATGAGTGAGTATAAGACAGACTGTAGGATCTGAGCCCCAACAAACTAAATGTCTTTAAACCCACAAAACAGAAACAGCTGTCCCAGATGTCAGTAAGGAAATGCATTAGTTACGCAAAAGAGGGGGAGTAGGGGGCACTTTGGTGGTCCTAGAAAAGCATCCATGGGTGCGTTGGGGCCCACGGTCACTACATTACATACCCGTGCCATAAATATTTTTCTCATTGTACACCATTTCTGTTTTCCCTCACGGTAGAGATTTTGTTGTGGGGGATATTTTGCACTTTCCCCGGTTCTTAAATCACAATAGCATCTGTCCGGTGGTTTATTTACCTTTTAAGTGCCATTTTAGGCAGTACATGTAATGCTGGCAATGTATGTATTTAACAGTTGATTCAAATGGCCAGTGTAACGTATGAGTAGGGAGTGCTAAAAAGGATAGACATTTACTTAAGCTGATAGGCAAGATTAAGTGAGATCCTGTCTTGTACATTGTCTTGCTTACATGAGTAGACCATCTCCATCAGCTACTAAAGGTGCATAGCTGTAATGTATGGATCAACCCTTCGTGTTATCTATAAGGGAGAATTGTGGCTTCTTCCATCCCTACAGCATTGTGACCAATCATAAGAGAAAAAAAGCTTCGAATCATATAAAACTTTTCATGATCAACATGTAAGGCAGGGGTGTTGAACCTCTTGGAGCCTGAGAGCCAATCCCAGTGGTGGGTGGTACTGAAGGCAAAAGGGGAGGGGCTAATATACCAAAAATACCAGCATGTTTTAGCTTAAAGCTCTTGCTGCTGATAAATAAACCTTAGGAACGGCATTTTAACTTACTAGAATGTGGGAAAATGCACAAAAGCTAGGAAACTACCAAAAAAATCTGTGGCTGGGGGAACAGGGTGGGGCATGGGGAAGGTGGCATGGCCTCAAGAAACTGATAGAGCTGGATTTGGCCCCTGGGCTTGAGGTTCTGCACCCGTAATGTAAAGATAGCAAAATATGCAAGAGAAAAAATAATTAGTCCATCTGTTCTCATCAAACCACTGCCTGTTCTTCTGGCTTCTTTTGAATTCATTACACCATATTAAGTTCTAAACTCTAGTGTAGATAAGATGCGGATGTTCTTGCTGGAAGTCCATAACATGACTGCTGAACTTTTTCTAAAACATAATGCAAAGTGCTGAGGGAGCGTGGTTGTTGCCAAGATGGTTTGACCTTGACTGATTACAAAGTGATGGCTCATTTTCCTCTTGCAATTCATCTCCATGGGGACGATAGCTTTCAGCACCTAACGGGTAAACGGAGAAGAAAAGAAAGGTGTGAAAAAAATAATTTGGATGATTCCCATTTAGTGTTAAGCTGTGCCTAGAACCAATTTGTTAGCCATCCTCTGGGTAGTCCCACCCTAATCCCTTTTCACAGGAGAGTGGAATTATTCCTGTGGGCAATAATAGTAAGTTCAACACAACTTTATTGGACAGAGTTCAACTCCTGTTCTTGAATTTGCATGACTGGGTTTGTGTATCTAAGTAAACAAAGCAACAATAAAATTGTATTTGTGTGAATAGACTGGCGTAGACATGCTGTTTTGTGAGTTGTGCAAAGTGAAAAGATATCCCTCCCCCTCACCACCCTTTTAACACTCAATTGTAGATTTTTAAGGGGCAGTGGATTTATTGTGTTCTGTATTTGCTGATGACCTCCCAGCCCAGGGGCCCAATCTGGCTCCACAGGATTCACCAAGTGACCACTCCCCTTCCCTGGCCACACCCCTTCCTGAGCATTGATGATTTGGTGTTTTCCTGGCTTTTGTGCAGTGTCCCCCTCCCCCTTCTAACAAATTGAAATGCCTCTCCTAGCTTTTAGCTAAAATATGCTGGTATTTTTGATCCTACCCCTTTTGTCTTTAGCCCCACCTGCCACTGAAATGCGAGGTACAAATAATACAAATAATACCACACATCACACACAACTGCATCTTAGTAGTGTTGCTTTCAGTGGAATTGCACCTTTGTCTGAAGTTCACCGAAATCAACACCAACATAAATAGGCCATGGTTGCCCTCTTGAACTTAAGTAAATTATAAATTAAAAGTATCTAGTACTTAATTTGAAACCATGTGGATTACATAATGGTTGTATATTATCAGAACATTTTCATCCATTATGGTAGCAAATTTCTTTGAGGCCGCTGGAAATTATGAGGGAGGTGGAAGCTATTAACCTCTGTCCTTCTACACTCTTACACACACACACACACACAGAGAGAGAGAGAGAGAGAGATAAACATGAGAATTGATTAGCCATTCTACTATTTCAGTGCACTAGGTGATCTGGAGAATGTTGAAACAAACCTTTGACATCTCCGTGTTCTACATTCCTGGTAGTAGGCAGCTCTTGGCAATCAGCGTACTTCATCATT
The DNA here is from genome assembly GCA_029215795.1 of Anniella stebbinsi. Classification (NCBI taxonomy): domain Eukaryota; kingdom Metazoa; phylum Chordata; class Lepidosauria; order Squamata; family Anniellidae; genus Anniella; species Anniella stebbinsi. Next base: position 125,822,819 of record JARDYH010000003.1, on the reverse strand, counting down.
ACAATCTCCTTGCCATCTTGGTTTTCCAAAGCATCTGTCTCAACAGACAGACAGACAGGTGTCAGCAACACTGATAAATGCTGGGATTATTTATTTGAAAATATATTCTGTGCATAATAGGTTTAACATAGATCTGACCCAACCAAAAAACGATTACGTTTGGGAAATAAATTGGTCCCTAAGTTTTCAAATATCTCTACATTAAAAGATAAGCTCATAAGGAATCAAAGAACGGAAGCCAAATAATGAATGCTGGAAACTTTGGATAAACGATGTGTTACTGCCATGTGAGCATATCTATAAAACAAACTTCCCCAGCTTGTGCTTTGCAGATGAGCTGGCCTACAACACACAGAATCCCTAGCCAGAATAGCCATTGGCCATGGGAGTTGGAGTCCAGCATATCTGAAGCATACCAGGTTGGAAAAGGCTGGTATAAGAAGTAGTCATGGCATGATGTTGTTGCCATACTGCCTGCGGTTTCAGATCACTTTGCTTAAGAACATCAGAAGAACCCTGCTGTATCAGAGCATGGGTCTATCTAGTCTAGCATTCTGTTCTCACAGTGGCCAACATGCTTCTTTATCAATCATCCCTTCCAAACGCCCTAGTGAAGTATTAATTGTGATATTGCTATAACCCACTCTAGGAGTGTTTGCTGAAGAGCAGCCTATAAAGATCCCAAATAAAGAAATAAGAGTCCCTTAGTGCAAGTGGGCATCAAATACACCTGGTATTTACTATTGCTAGTGTCTCCCACTTAGGTAGCAGTAAATGGCTTTTAGAACATGGGGTAGACAACAGCTCCTTTTTGTGTCCAACCAGCCCCAACATAGAATGAGGCAGGTGGAAGAGGGGGACAGAAACAAGAATCATTTGCATTTCAAAGGCCATCGATCATAAGGTGGCATAAACTTCTGCAGCCTATTTCCGATCTATGAAGTGGCCTTGAAAATTGGTAGCTTTATTTGCAACTACAGAGAAATCATTTTAGATGCTGGGGCTCAAAACTAAATAAACTGCAAGACATGCAATCCTTGATTTGATCACAGCTAAGCCTCTCAGTAGAGTTACAAAAGTACAGGGGTGGGGATGAGAGGCATCACATACTATAAATATTAACGAGTGAGAATGTATCGCTCCCTACGTGCCTTTACCATCCACGTGACCAGACGTCTCTTCAGCTTGACCCATTATTTCATTCTGGGTAGCATAGAGGTTTTGCTTCAGAAAATACGTTCTCATTTTCCCTTTGCCTTTGACCTCTATTTCTCCCCTTTCCACCATTTCAAACACATGTTCGGGTAATGCTCTGGGCAGTGCAAGAAATACACCACGTGGGAATAATAATAATAATAATAATAATAATAATATATTTATATCTTATCCGCTGCTTCTCCCTCAGGATCAAGGCGGGGAACAACATTGATACAAATGACATAAAATACATTTAAAAATACATTAAAACATATAAAATTACTACATTATTAAAATACAGATAAAACTCTTAAAATTCGACTGGGTAGGTCTGCCGGAAGAGATCGATTTTTATGGCTTTCTTAAAGTCAAAAAGACTATTAAGTTGACGAATCTCCTCCAGCAGGCCATTCCACAGTCTGGGAGCGGCAGAAGAGAAGGTCCTCTGGGTAACAGTTGCCAGCCTGGTTTTGGCCGACTGTAGCAAATTCTTCCCAGAGGACCTAAGCGTGCGGGACGGCTTGTATGGGAGAAGGCGATCCCGCAGGTAACCTGGACCCAAACCATGTAGGGCTTTAAAGGTAATAACCAACACTTTGTACTTCACCTGGAAACTAATTGGCAGCCAGTGGAGCGATCTTAATGCTGATGTAATATGGTCACCCCTAGGTGTACCAGTGACCAGCCTGGCTGCCATATTTTGAACTAGTTAACAATGTGTTTGCTGTTAAACCTCCAAAATTGTGTGCAAACATCTGCCCCTCAGGGTCCCGCCAGCCTAAGCACTTTGTCTTGTGATCTAAAGACCACCCCATCATTTTCCCTTGGCTGCAGATGCTGGTAAATTCTGCCCTCCTTGGCATCGATGTTGCCAATAGATCTAAAATAAAATAAATAAAAATGGTACCTGCAACAAAACATTGCACCATGGTCAGGGTTCTAGCCAGCCAGCCAGACCATCTTCCAGAATACTCCATTCCATTGTCCTTGCCCTAGTTTTGTGGTGTTTGTTTGGGGGGGGGGGGGTCATCCAATAATCAGGCCCAAACTAGACAAGACACCATTCATGTATTTAGCAATTGCATGAATTGTTTTTTAGATGTAAATTGCAGGCATAAGGGGATTTGGAGCTTGGCAGGAGAATTCCCCACTATGGTCCCAAATAAGATCACGGCCCTTCACCTGCTATTTGCATTGAGGAGAAGCTCCTATTCATTCCAATGGGAGCTCCTATTCATTCTTCCCGCCCCCAATCCCCAATGTAAATAGCAGATACAGGGAGAACAAATCCAGGGCCTGTCTCCACAGCGCCGTTTTGCCACTCCTCCCTGAAATCCCGCAGTATCGCTGCTGCAGAGTGGGGTTGGAAAATCCTCATGCCAGGAGGGAGGGTTTTCTGATGGTCATCCAGGTACTGGAGCAACCCCCACCCCCACCCCCTTCTTGGCTTCCAGCAACCAATCATCAATCACCATCTGCCCCGGAATGCCCCCTGGATCAACAATGGAGCAAGGTCACATAGTGGAAGGGCCATGGTGAGCTCGCTTTGAAGGAAAAAGGCAGAGTTAAAGTGCAACTTCAGGGAAAAGCCTCACAGTAGCTGTGAATCGTAAATGACACAGCGCCAATTTGCAGCCACCCAGTGAGAATTGTATAGATAGTCACCCAGACTGAGACCACAGCAGGGACCAATCAGTGAAAGACCCCTTATTCCCCCCCCCCCCAATACCAGGGACTCAATCTGGACTGGGAGTCCCGTGCCTGCAATTTACATTTTAAAAGCCATGATCTAGTTTGGCCCTGGGTCTGCATTCTGCATCTACTGAGCATGCTCAGCCCTCATTGCACTATTTTTGTAGGTTTTTCATTTCTAAAGATTGTTTGCACTTCTGCAAAACTTGAGGTTCCCTGCAGTCTGCTGATACCTCTCACTTTTGTATGGATGGAGCTGTTTGGCTACATAAGTATCCATGCTTGGAAAGTGAGTTCACTCTTGGTATATAGAATGGATTGATGGGTAGGTAGATGGGCGGATGGAACAGGAACAAGGCAGTAGTGATCATTAGGGTGCAATCCTATGCATGTTTAGGCAGGAAAAAGTCCTACAACTCCCAGCATTCCCCAGCCAGCACATGCATAAGGTTGTACTTTTAGTAGCACAGCTGTTTTGCCCTACAAAAACCATCACTTCCTAGCCCTGAAGCTGGTTCAGCCATTTGTGTGGAATATGCTGGCTGTAATGGAGACCCCTTTAGAAACCTGAGAGCTGATAGTCCCGGACAATGCAACAAACAGAAGACATAAAAGAGAATCTTTTATTTTCCCTTATGTCACTATTTATTTGTGGGCTGTTACCTGAATGCTGTTGGGCTGACATGGATTTTGTCTGGGAGCCCATGGCTTTCCATCCTGGAAGCTGTATTAACAGTATCCCCAAATAAACAATATCTGGGCATTTTCTCCCCAACTACTCCAGCCAACACCGGTCCAGTATGTAGCCCAATTCTAATCTGTTGGCATAAACACAACATGAAAATATGACCAGAGCGGCGGGAGTGGAAGGGAATATTATTCTTTATTATAGCTCTACATGAAATAAGTTGTTCTTCATTGGACCTCTTTAATTTGTTTTAGTATACTGTGATGGCGAATTTTAGGTAGATTGTTGTTTAAAAGTACCTGTGGAGTACAAATGTTTTCTTTTCTAAGTGACAAGAAAGTAAACCCCTGTTCAGGAGTTACATACGCTGCATAAAAACCTGAAACTTTCCATCATAGACCATGCATATGATGAGGTAGGCTATAGCCCATGAAAGTGTATGCCAGAATAAAATATGTTAGTCTTTAAGGTGCCACAAGACTCTTTGTTGTTTCTATGGATAGGAAGGGGTCATGGAGCCATGTGTTTAGCTCCGCCCCCAGGGTGCGCGCCCCATAGGATTTAGAACCCTGGAGAATGAGAGTTCTACATGGTGCAGAGAGCCTAGAAGTTATAAGTTTCCCCTATGAAGAACTTACGTCTCAGTTTGTGAGGTGCTGGGAGGATCTTCACAACCTGGAGATGGGGCTAAATGTTCAGCCCCATAGCCCCTTTCTGTGAAATATCGTTACTGGACTGAGTGAAATATCGTTACTGAACTGAGTTACATTGTGGCAAGCTTTCAAATGCACCTGTTCATCTTCAGCAATAGGTTTTCAACTCAACAGAAAAAACATCTTGCCTTATGGTTCGTTCTGATGACAACCTGGATGGATCTCTTGTTCTCAGAATTATAGGGATGTCTGGGGTCCCAAGAGTTGTCAAGTCAGCACAAGTTGTATTGGCAAAGAAAGCTATTTGTGCAGTTATACCTTCGGTATTTCACCACGCTTGTGTTTCGACACTAGTCGTAAAGATGCATGCAGCCAAATCTTGTGCAGGTTTACTCAGAAGTAAGTCCCACCCATTTTAGTAGGACCTACATACACCCAATATATAGGGATAGAAACCATGCAGTGCAATCCTATACATGCCTACTCAGAAGTAAGTTCCATTAAGTTCAGTAAGGCTTACTCCCAGGGAAGTGTGTGTAGCTCAGGTGGGGAACATAAATTGCTTGGGGGACCAGATGACACCCCACTCTTCCCTCCTCCACCCAGTACCTTGGTGAGGGACCCAGCTTCATTACATGGGAGCTGGGGAAAGCCTACCTACAACAAAGCTGCTCTGGCCAAGGTGCTGGTGGGTGGAGTGCTCATCCATCTGGTGCTTCAGCCTGGACAACGTTGCCTGCCCCGCACGTTACCCCGTTGGGGAGGACATGAGGCAGGTGAAGCTCGTAGCATACTGCAGTCCCTCCCAATTGGGGCGGTGAGCAGCTGTTATCTCTGATAAGACGTGGCTTTGAAATCTTTTAAATGTTGATTACCTGTATAGGTTTATCAGTAATAGGATTCATAACTTCTCTGGCAGCAATTCTCATGCCCAGGGCAAAATTAGCCACCCTTTCAGCATGACTAGTGGTAGGCACGGGGATCCCTCCGACAACCATGTAGGCATCACCTATCGTTTCGACCTGTAAGGCAACAGGGAGACATGCTGTCGGCATGGAAACACCTAACCCTGCAAGATGCCAAGGACAAAGCTGAATCTTCTAGCTGTTCATGTATGAAGGGTTGTCTTACACACGCACACACGCTAAAAGGAACATACCAAATTGCTTGCCAAGCTTCCTCACCCCTTTTTTTACCCTTGCAGGGAGAGATACCTCAGGTATGTTTCCTGTATTTCACCTAGGGATCAGGGCCTGCTAATTCATGAAGGCCCACTGCCAATTGCCACTGAGAAAGCAGTGGAGGGGGTCAGGCAATGTTGGATGGAGACATGAATCTATCCTGGCTAATGAATAAAAATGAACACAAGGGTTGTGGCACTGGGTTTTATCCTCTGGGTAGCCAGGGGAAATCTTCACAAGAATGGAAATGGGGAGGGAATGACTGGAGAATTAATTGGCAGGGGATTTGATTGACTGCATTTCTAGGCCACTTTTCTGGAGCCAACCAAAAATTCAAAAAGAATATGACATAGTAAAATGGAGAGGGACTTGACACTTGAAAGTGTGTAAAAAGTGAATAGTCTCATTCTTGCTGCCAATTCTTCTGATCAATGTGGCTCAATACAGCCGGCTCTAAGCAGCACATGAGTGGGAAAATTGCAGCATGTGATGCAGATGTTTATAGAATAGTAGGAAGACTTACTTTATAAACGCCATGGACGCTAGTTAGTCGATCAAACCTGGAGTACATTGAATTAAGCATGTTTACTATCTGAATAGGTTCACAGACAGAGCAGATGTTTGTGAAAGTCACGACATCGCTGAAAAGTATCGTGCAGGAACTAAAATCTCCTAGGGAATAAGTGAAAGAAGAATTGCTATTTTTAAACAGCGATGACCAGGATAAAACCAAAGGCAGCTGTTTTACCAGTAATAGGGTGACCAGATTTTGGAACCCAAAATCCCGGTCCAAATAATATATTTTTAAAAGGCCCATGCAGGTAAGTGGGGGGGCCCTCCTGCCTCCCGCCTCACACTCCTTACCTGCAGGGGCAGCCGCTTCCCTCCAGTGCTCGAATCTACTGAGAAACAGGCTTCGCGGCCTGTCCTTCAGTAGTGCGCCAGGTGATGACGTCATCACCCGGCGCGCTACTGAGGGACAGGCCGCAAAGCCTGTTTCTCAGTAGATTCGAGCACCGGAGGGAAGCGGATGCCCCGGCAAGTGGTGGCGGGGGAGGTCCCCCCACCCGAAACCCCACCACTGAGCCACCCCCCAAAAAAACCCAGCCTGGACCTACCAGGTCTGCCGCCGCTCTCCGCCGCCGCCGCGTGACCTCCCGCAGCCCCGGTTTGCCCCCCCTCCCCGGTTGGCCCTGATCGTCCCAGGTTTCCCGGTTAGGACTGGGAAACCCCGGGCGATCTGGTCACCCTAAAGAACAGTCAGTAGAAAGTTTCTCTTGCTTCTGCCCTTCTGTTAGCGGAAGGGAAAACCCAAGCCCAACCATACACGGCCTACTTCATTTGTGTAAGGTTATCGATGGATTCAAGCGGCTTAGATGTTACTTTGTATTGGACCCGACAAGTTAGTGAAGGTAGGAAACCTTTGCATCATCTCTGAAGCTTTAAGTATGGCCAAATTGGATCGACACTGCTGTTTTAAAGTGCTTTATAACAGTAGTGACAACTGTTGGGGCCCAGGACACGCTCCAGAACAGTTGTCACTACTGTTATAAAGCGCTTTAAAGCGCTCTAAAACAGCAGTGTAGATCCTGCCCTTGTGTCAAATCATTACGATCTCATCATGGTAACACTATATCCCTCTTGTGCATTTATGCCTCGTAGGACACACAATGGGTATCATCAGATGGGGGAAATCGTGTTTCCTTACCATTGTTCTTGCTTCCTGCTACTCTTCCGCTATAGCGACCGAGAAGAATCACACAGGAGAAAAAGGGGAAACAAGCTGCAACCATGTGGCCCATTCAATGTAGTGGGACAGCGCCCTCTAGTGGGTGTTTTATAGTGATTCTCTGCACGCGGCAGGAAATGGTGACCAATTTCGTTATAACTCAGAAGCGTTGCATTTTGTTTGGACTATTTTACTACGGGGGAAAAAGACAGAAGGAGCGGGAAGCCAGTGGAAGGTGCGCAGGAGGTGGGCGGCATCGTGAAAGGGACCTGCGAAAATCCGTGAGTGCCCAGTAACCAGTGTGCTATAAAACGCTCGTCTGATGATGCTCATTGACATTTGTTGTGGTATTTTGGATAATATGGAATAATAAGCCGGAAATAACACCATGAAAGCGGAATATGGAAAGTGTAACGTGCCCTAATAGTTATCAGTGCACTTCAATACCACTGTAAAGCAGTAGGGAGATCTAACCCAAGACACATTCAGACCTCCTCCTCCTCCTCCTCTTCCTCCTCCTCTTCTTCTTCCTTCTTGAAATCTAGGGGAGATGTCCGATGCTGCCATTGTGCTGCTGGTGTTGCAGCAGAAGGACCCACCACCGGCGCAACAGGAAACTGGTGCTTCCTACAAAAACCCTGGAAACAAGCCAAACTGTTTGTTTCCATAATGGTACAGGAATTCCTGTTCCATTCTGGAAACAAATGTTTTGACTCATTTCTGGTTGCTTTAAGAAGTGCTAGATTCCCGTTGCGCCAGCAGTGGGCCCTGCTGGAGCACGGGTACCATTGGATATGGCCTCAGTCATTTATAAACCCAATCAGCAAAACCCTCCTGAGGCGCCTCCAGATGAGGCATTCATTGTGCAAATGCTTTGCCTCATTCACAAAGTTTTATGGGGTTGGTTGGGCAGACGTCATCGTCTTCCATTTGTAACCCTCCCATGTTTTCCCGCCACAGAAAATTTGTTAAGAGGGAAAAGATGGAATAGCCTCACCATGTCTTTTGATTATTAGCGCTAGGAGTCCTCCATCTGGAAGCATCTCTGATTTTTTTTAAAAAAACATACTCAAGCTAAAAATGTAAGTAAACATATGCAAATAAAAAGGCCTTGTCTGAATTGTTTTGGGTCAGGTAAGTGATTCTCTTTGATGCCAAACTGTCTGATACTCTTGAAGCAGCAAAATATATGAGAAACCAAGCTCCACAAGCAAAACTAAAAGTACTGACCTGGATTTTATCTGGTCACCCTACTCATGTCAGTATAGGGTGACCAGATAAAATCCAGGTCAGGGCTCATGTAACTTTAACAGTTGTAGAGAAAAGGGACTTTCAGCCAGTGTCATTTGTATGCAATTAGTTCCTGGTGAAATTCCCTCTTCATCACAACAGTTAAAGGTGCAGGGGCCCTGCCTTCTTTTGTATATGGTCACTCTAGTATAGTGCATGCACCTTTAACTGTTGTGATAAAGAGGGAATATCACCAGGAACTAATTGCGTACAAATGACACTGGCTGAAAGTCCCTTTTCTCTACAACTGTTGAAGTTACATGAGCTCTGACCTGGATTTTATCTGTTCAGCCTATGTCAGTACATATGCCCCACTCTTGCAAGGACCCCTACGCAGACTGCCAGCCAAGTCCACACCCACCCTCAGCAATGCCACAGCAGCTGGTGTTCCCAGATCATCTATTGGGCTTCTTTTAAAAAAAGAACCTGCTGCCTTAACCAGGGCTTTCTGCTTGCTTTTTTGTTCTGGGATTGCAATTGGCTCAATTACACAGACAGCCACATCCTCCATGCAACTCAATGAAACAACACCTAGTGGTGGAATTATAGAGCAAAAGCTGATATCTCTGTATTTTCTGACAGCGGGGTAAGGGGGGGATAGTTCAGGAAATGTCCTGGTTGTTGACAATGTCATGTAATCAACACGCAAACTTCCTTGAGTGGTCAGTCACGAGCATACTATAAATCACTTGTTTAGAATAGCCCGTACTCTTCTTTTATAGTATTTTCCACTTGCCGTTTGCTAGCTGTGCAAACTTTTAAACAGTGATAGAATTCTGGGGAATCCCCCCCCAAAGGTTTAAGGACAACAAAAGTACTGTACCTGCTTCAACCTTTTTGCCCTCCTTCAGTTCATTGGCCACATGTTTTGGCAACATGGCATACAGTAAAGTTTCTGATTTCTTCTTTTCTGCCTCCAGGTTTTTGGAGAGAATCCTAAGCTCTTCTTTCTTCCTCTCGAGCTGGTTGGAGAGCTCTATCTCTGCCAGCCGTTGCTGGTTGAAGAGAATGAGGTCCCTTGTTGTGTCATGCTGTGCTAGGTCAGAAAGGTGCATCTGCTGTTCCTCCAATTCCTCTAAACTGCGTAGCTTTGGTGAGCACAAGTACATCATGCACTGGATGGAATCCATCCAGACCATTTGTCCTTTTCATAATAAATATATTATAGAGTGATGTTTCAGTATGTTTAAACCTACTAGCAACAAATCTGAATCTTACCTGGAAAGCTGTCAGTAACCTCTGCATAGGGAATCTAAGTTTTGTATACTTAAAAGCTTCAGATCTTATGGGTGAAAAACCCAAATCTTGCAAATGCTTCATACACTATTATTTTTTAGGCTTTTAGAATTTGGAATCCAGTTATGAAACTTTTAGGATTGGTTCTACCTCTATTTGGGGTGATTTTAGGCAAATTGAAAATTTCATCCACCATCTTGAAACAAAAAGGCAGCCAATCAAATGCTTCCATACCATTTGATAAATTTCAACCAAACATTGAATCATGATTCAGCACTGCAGCGAGCAAATTTTCACCATACAGAACTGTGTCCACCATTTCAAAACAAAATGGCAGCCAATCAAAATTTTGAAACATTTATAGCTTCAATACCATTTGATCGGTTTCAGCCAAACTTGGCACGATGATTCAGCACTATAGCTAGCACATTTTAACCACATATTTTAACCATACGCTTATCTGTAATAATTAAAGAGGATGTGTCTCTGTCCATCTGTCTGTCTGTCCATCATCACCATAGCTCCAAGACTGTGAAAGCTAGACACCCGAAATGTGGCACCTATACTAAGAGGACCCTAAGAACATGCACTTCAGGGTTATTTTGTTTTTAATTAATTTAAGTGTGTCCATGTGGTTGAAGCCTGCAGTAGCATCAGCCACTAGGGGCAGGCTTCCCTAACTGGCTCACAGTTTCGCAATCCATATAGTTTGAAGCCAAGAGAGATTAGTAGTGGGAGAGATTAGTAGAGAGACTACTTCCTGCTGTGGGGCAGGCGCTTCCCTCAGGGGAATGGAGTAGACAGAACCCTCTCTCAGGGGACTGTAGGAGTGCAGAATGGCAGAGGTTGTGCCTAAGGATACCAGCAGGTGTGGTTTAACTCAAACGGAACAGGCATTATGTGCCCAGCTCTGACAGCTGCGTAGCTCAGCTTGAGGCTTTGCTGTATTAAACGAAGGGCTATTGCATCCTGTACGAAGCTAGGTCAGCTCACTAGTATGTTAATATAAGCCACTGCTGTATTAGATCTGACTCTCCTAGCTATTGCATGAAGATAGGTTTGCTCCTTATGCTTTTCTTTTTCTTAAATGATTCTTACAATTCAAATGTCTGCAAAAAGCAATTTGACTTGGTACCTCTGAGCTTTAGTAAAGGCTTCTTCTTCCATGACTGAGGCAACATTTCCCCTCGTGTCTTGAGAACAAACTGGCTGTTGATAAACTTCCGTATGCTGAAAATCGTGAATGTAACTTGTGGATGAATAATAGAAAAATATTTGTCTAATCTGGTTCCAAGTATCTTCAATCCTGGTACGAATTTCTGAAGATTAACTCCTACCTGCTTAATCTTCAACTGAGAACAGGACAGAAAAGCAGTATTGCATAAATAAAGACTTTTCAAACTCTCTTTAGAAGCAACAAAATAACAAAAAATTACCTCAAAATCAAGACAGATCCTACGTAAAACCTGCTCAACATAGTGATAAGATTGACTTTAAGCATTAGGCCCTCATAACATTAACATATATTTACTGGGGACATAATTACTGGGGACGTAATTACACTCACAACACAAGTTGATCCAATAACAATGGATAAGGACTCTAGGACCAATGCAACAGACGTCTTTAGTCCAAACCTTTAACTACAAATAGTCAACCAAAGGGCTAACTTACTGTTTCATCAAACACTACGTGAAAAGGAAACGTACAGCAGAATGTTCTCTCCTCTACCCAAAGCCTCTCAGGGAAAAGTGGTTCAAACGTACGTAAAAAGTTGCCTATGAAACAGAGAGAGAGAAAGAGAGAGAGAGAGAGAGAGAGAGAGTCTTGACTTTGCACATTTGAACTGCATACAATAATTTGATTATTCTCCATTTTGGGTGGGTTTATGGCTTCCTTCACACACATCCACACACACTATAGGCCTTTCAAGGAGCAGTATTGAGGTCCATGTGATGCGGGCATCCCAGCCATCAGTTCAGTGCTGACTAGGATGCCCATATGAAAAGGAGGACAGGGCTCCTGTATCTTTAACAGTTGCACAGAAAAGGGAATTTCAGCAGGTGTCATTTGAATATATGCAAAACCTGGTGAAATTCCCTCTTCATCGCAACAGTTAAAGTTGCAGGAGCCCTGCCCTCTTGGCTAGATACAAAAGAGATCAGGGCTCCTGCAGCTTTAACTGTTGTGTAGGGAATTTATTTATTTATTTATTTATTGCATCTATATCCCATCTTTTTTTCCTCCAAGGAACCCAAGGTGGCATACATAATCCTCCTCCTCTCCATTTTATCCTTACAGCAACAACCTTGGGAGGTAGGTTGGGCTGAGAGTCTGTGAATGGCCCAAAGTCACCCAGTGGGTTTCCATGGCCAAGTGGGGACTAGAACCCGGATCTCCCGACTCCCAGTCCAACACTTTAGCCACTACACCGGCTCTCCAAATATATGACACCTGCTGAAATTCCCTTTTCTATACAACTGCTAAATGTACAGGAGCCCTGTCCTCCTTTTCATATGGTCATCCTAGTGCTGACTCAAGATGTTTTGCTGCCTGAGGTGAAATGCCAAATGGCTCCCCACTCCCCCATGCCAAGGCCAGCCCTTTAAAACAGGGGCAAAGAACCCGCAACCCAAGGGACCAAATTTGGATCCCTGGGGTCCCAATCTGCCCCCAAGGGATTCCCCAGAAGGCCACGCTCCTCCCTCTCCAGCCTTTTGTACAGTTTCCTGCAATTTCTAAAACATTGAAATGCCTCTCCTAAGGCATAGTTAGTGGTAGCAGGAGCTTTAAGCTTAAAAATGCGGGTATTTTTGGGCCCACCCCTTTTGCTTCTACTTCCGGTCGTCTTTGGCCCCACCCACCACTAGAATTTCTCCGGAATGGATTTTGGCCCTTGAACTGAAAGAGGTTCTGCACCCCTGTTTTAAGAAGGCTTGCTGTGCCGTTCAGACACCAATTCCTGCCTTAATTATCCTCTGAAATTCTACCCCCTGAAGGAGCCTGCTTTAGCTCACTGCATGGTAGGGCTGGCCCAAGTGGAGGCTGTTGGCTTCAATTTTGGCGGGGCTGTGAATCCATTCTGGGTTTTAGTCAGAACTAGACAGACCTCTAAAGGGGCTCTCCAAGGCGTGGAACCCAGTTTGGTGACACAGTTCAGCACTTTTGAGAGCTTCTTTAGAATTCTCCGGGTTCCTACTAATTGCATACAAATGCCACTGGCTCAAATTCCCTTTTCTCTACAACTGTTAAAGTTACATGAGCCCTGTCCTCCTTTTCATATGGTCAGCCTAAACTGTACTGCCTCATCCATGGAATTGTATGGAAGGGAGGAGAGTCCAGAGAAAATCCTCTTCCATTTGTAACACTCCCGCGTTTTATCACCACTTCTTCCATCTATCTTTCTTATCAGGGGAAAAAAAACATTAAGGAAGAAATGATGAAATAGCCACACAATGCCTTTTTATTGCTAGCGCTAGGAGACCACCATCTAGAAGCACTTTTGGTTAGAATATATATGTACACGATATTGAAGCTCTGCTGTTTGAACAGTAAAATCTTCAGAAGAAAAATCCTGCACAGTTTCAAACATATTTCAAAACTTCATTTTTGGGTTTTCTTTTTTTAAATGAAAGGTGATTTCCCCAAATGTCCCAATCCCATAGTATCCAAATTCTAATGCCAGGCTCAATGAGTAAAATCAGTAAGTTTGGGTAGTCCTGCATATGACTTATGTTCACCATCCTGAACATAAGGATGTATCAGTGAAACGGAGAAGCTAAGCAGAGCAAATCAATCAATTAATTGCGTTTAAAGGTCTGAAAATAAACAAGTAACTATGCTTTCCAGAAAGCAAGACATCCTCCTCCTGCTGTGTCAATCAAGGACATCACCTGGAGGTTTTCTGTAATGGTGCTTACATCCAACCAGCTCATGGTCTCTCATTTACACTACTGAGGTCCATATTTCATTACAGTCATCATGCCTCAAGTTAAAAAAGAACTAACTGACCTTTCCCAAATTTCACAATATGTCTTACAATGTCCCAGTGGGATTCCTTTTCTACAGATTCTTCCTTCCCTTTCTGTAAAGCTGCATCAAGTCTCTAAAAAGAAGACATTGGCAAAACAATGGAACATTGTGGTTACTACAATGAAACAATTCATGTTCTAGAACAGGCATGGAAAACCTCTGGCCTGATATGTCCTACGGGTCCCCATCTAGCCTGTCCGCCTGATATGGCTTGAAAGAGGTCCCCATCCAGCCTGTCAGCTTATCTTCCTGTCTCCACCCCCTCTTCCCTGCCCCTACCTAGGATCTATAACAGTTTATGTCAGAGCAAACTTATGGCTACAGCAGATGTGATGTATACAGATTTATACATAAGTTTCACTGCGTATATGGAGGATGATGCCGTCATTATATCCAGACAAAATCAACACAAAGAGAGGGGGCCCTCACTATATGTGGCTGCCGCTACACGAGAGGTTTAAAGCTCTTTCAAGTTGCATTAAAAATTTTACCTCTACATGAGCGGAGCGCAAATCGGGAGTTGAGGCGCGTTATCTATTCAATTATGCGCATTATCGAATGCGCGTTAAATATCGAGTTTTATTTTGCTGCGGCCCGTTAAAGCGCATTTTGACTATGTAAACAAGTGATTCTCTGCATTAACAACTTCTAAAGCGCGTTTCAAACAACCGGTAAGGCCACCAGTTGTGCGCTCAATTACCTCCCGTGTACAGTCATTTACCATAAAGCGCTTCCGAGAAGATGCGCATAATCGGAGAACCAGGCGTCAAACTGAATTCTTGTAGACAAGGTCAAAGGAAAGGACCTATACTACGTGGACTCAATTTCCTAAATATATTTTGATTAAAGTTTTTACTAACGTGATATAATATAATTTTTACAATTAATGTAATACAATTTTTACACCATTTTACAATTATTATGTCATTATGCATTGTTCCTTGAAGTTAGTCTTTTACAGACATTCTAATGGGTGAACTGAACATAGTGGATGGGAATGGAGGCATTCTGGTAGTAGGTTCTGGCCCCAATGAATGTACACACATTCATTTCAATGTCTGAAGTGAGCCTATGCGCATACACATGAACACTAGCACTGTACACATGTACAGTTGTATGCTCACTTCAGATATTGAAAAGAATAGGGGGTCAATCAGAGGTAGGGCTACTACCCCCCGATCCCGCGGCATGCATGCATTCCACTGAGATAGAACATCCATAAAGGGCTACAGAATCATAGAGTAGGAAGATATCAGGATCTGTGGGAATCTGTGGATAACTGCCCCATGTGGTGATCCATTGAACTGCAGGTGGCAGCCTCTTAGTGGAATATCCAAAGCCTGTGGATTGATTCCTCCCACCAGGTTGGCCATTGGATCCTCCTGGACAGGAAGCAATATAAGAGGGCTTTCTGTTCCAGTTGAGCCTTGCTTGGGCAACACAGTCTTCCTGAGCTCAAGCATGTTTCTATATCCTTGATGGTTCTTCAGTTCTCACTTCTGGCTTTCATTGTGATCCTGCCCCCTGGTTTTGTCCTTTGCTTCTGACTTACTCTTTGGTCTTACTTATGGCTTTGTCCCATGGCCCCTAGCTCCTGACTCACATCTGACTGCTGCCTACATCCCAGCTCTGACAGAAGGATTCCTATGGGTAATCTAAGGCAAAATATATTGTACCTAAAGCTTACTCAATGGGCTTGTTCAGACATCAAGCTAAGCCATGGTTAAGCCACTAACCCCTTTGCAGCAAATGGTTAGTGAGCATGTTTAAACTGTGGTTATGTAGACACCATGGTTAGGAATGGTTCACATGACACGCTAAGTCACGGTTTACACAACACACTTAACCATAATGTTTAGCTCAAAATGCTTAACCACCGTGGCTTAGCGTGTTGTCTGAACAGGGTCAGTATGTGTTTTTTCCAATCCTTTCCTTTAAAAATTCCAAGGAGTAGGAGTCTACAACCTTCTCCACCTCCAATCACTCAATAGACTGGTTTTCAAACGCTCTGTCTCCTAGGATCCTGTTCCACATCGGTTCATCTCTTCAAGAATTCCCTCACACTGCTGAAAATTGCTACCAAATTACTCCTAATGAACACAGTATCCTAGACGTCTATATGGGTGTTCCCCTCTATAGATGCAGAAGATTTAGTTAAAGTCAAAACTAAGTTTCGAAGCTCTTCTTCTACAGGACCAATTTCATCACCTTTTTATCCTCCTGAGAGTTATCCGCACAGGCGGAACGAGCCTTTCCTTTGTTCCTGTCCTTTGCCTCCTGATTCTTCTGCAAAATTAAAAAAATCACATGCTCCTTTTTCCCAGTGCGCTCCTCTTCTTCGTTTTGATTAAGAATTTCCAGTGTCACTTCACTGTTAAAGAAATCTCTGGCCACAGCTTCAAGAATTCCTGTGTAAGAAAGGTTTTATGGCAGCCTGTGTTTTAAAGGAATTATCGTTTTTATAATCTGTTTTTATGCTTTTTAAATTTTGTATATCATTTTTTAAATTTTTGTAAACCGCCCAGAGAGCTTCGGCTATGGGGCGGTATATAAATGCAATAAATAACAATAATAATGAATAGGTACATGTCCCACGGAGTGTGACTTCACTAAAGAATAGTTTCCCTTCCCATTCCTTCTCCCACCTGCACCCTCTGAAAAGCTTCTTGGGAGGGGTTAGGGGTGAGTTTGGAGCAATTTCCCTCTCCCCCAGCAGCCTCTAACACCACATCCCACATTGTTCAGAAGAGCCCCTCAATGCCCTGGAGAGGCTTTTGTGGGGGGGGGGGGAGGAGAGGAGGGGCAGAAGCTTTTCTTCCAGAAACTTCCTTAAATTATCTTTTCTTATGTTCCAAGGCAGAGTTATTGAAGCAATGAAATAAATTATCACAAAGCTGGAGTTCCAGTTTTATTTTCCTTAAAAATAATAATAATCCAATTTCTATTACAACAAATTTGGGGGTTAGCCGTGTTCATTCATTGGAGCAAAAACTACAAAGGCTTATGGCACCTTAAAGACGAACAAATTTATTCTGGATCCAAGGTGTCTGTGGCATTTGTGCAAAGTTAACTTTTAAATGTTTTTAAGCAAAATGGCTACAGAAATACTCAGGGCTCCACAAAGATCCTACTTGTGATGGCAGAGGGCAAGGCCGTAGACATGGGGTTTGGAGGAGTGACCGGATTAAGGTTTGTTGAGCTGCAGTCCTTCCTCCACAGGGATTGCTTAAAAGATGAAGCTATCCATTAGATCAGATCATGGCATCTTTCCAACGTGATGAATATTTTGTGCTCCTCCCCCCGCCCAGACACCAGTTTGAGTGAGGGGGTTGTGTGTTGGTGGGCTGCCCTTTCCTAATTGGTCCCTTTGTGAGAGAAAGGGATTCCTTTTCTCTAGCCAAACATTGAGGGTCAGATCCAGGATTTGCCTTTCACTGATGGAAGGGCTTCATTCATGGGAAGTGCCTCTGCCTAATTTTTCAGGGATCCCCCCTTCCACCTCCATACCACAGCTTAACCAATTTAGCAGGATCCCCCCCAACCTCCTGTGTAGTATTTTCAGGGGGCTAGAGAAGTGGGGAATTCCTCTTTTGCCAGCCTCTCAACACACACCTAAATATAGATCCAACCCCCTATATATATCTGGTATTAACCTCACAAAGCAAATTAGTAATTGTGCTAGAGCATAGGTTTCACTGGCAATGGAGAGTAGCTGGTATGGAAAACACCACGCCACAATTTCACTTTTCAGAAACTCCTTCCTATACATGGCAAATTGTTTAACTCAGAAGCACGAAAGTGAGATTGTAGGGTGTACTTGGGTAGGCCCTTAAGCAATGGAGGCTGGTGGCTCTGATTGTGGTGGGACTATATCCATTCTGGATTTTAGTCAGAACCAGCCAGAACTCTGATTGTGGTGGGACTATATCCATTCTGGATTTTAGTCAGAACCAGCCAAACTCTAAAGGAACTACCCATGATGTTGACCCCTATATTGGGGATAGGTTCAGCACACTGGATAGCTCCTTTTGAGTTCAGGCTGGTTCTGACTAAAACCCAGAATGGATTCACAGCCCCAATGAAATCAGAGCCACCAACCTCCACTGCCGTTAAGGTAAACATCTTGTATAGAAAGGAAAGGCCCTTATAGAAATATAGTTGCATAATATATATTGTAGAACACCTGACACAGGACAAGATCCTGTGGTATTGTACCTGGGACAATGTGACATAGGCCTTTCCTGTCAGAGTAATAGTGGAGTAACATCATTCCATCTGTCCTTTCCACTCGAAATGATGGTGCATTCATTTCCTAAGTAGAAAAACTATTATGTTTTAATGTTTTTGAATAAGTTCCCATATACAGTTTTATACCCAATACGCTTGAAAGATGCATTTTGAATGTCCTTGGGACAGAACTTGGAACTTCTGATATGGTTTCATTAAGGTAAACAAGGCCTATATCATGTCCACTTACTTCCATTAAATATATTAACAGTATCAACAGACTGAAAAACAATGAAAAATCACACATATTTTTAAAATAAGTTCTTGTGGCTTGCTTGATATGGAGTTACTACTTTATATTTTGAGATTTTGTTCATGGAATTAGGTATAATTTAGTAATCACCCAGTGTTTCATTAACACAACCAAATCCAACATCATACTACCTGGGATTATCCCCATTTTACATACAGTTCTGTTACAGAGAAAAGTAATCAACAGTCGCAAGCAACCTGCCCTCTTCCTCAATACTTCCCATTGTCCTCTCTGTTACTACACCCACTGACAACACAGAACAACTTCGCCAAAAGTTATCAAACTGTTCCAGCAGCAGGACCTGCCCAGGACATTTTGCCGCCTGAGGCAAAGGACCAAATGGCACCCTTCCTCCCCCAGTCCAAATACAGAAGCCAACCGGATTGAGTGTTGAATCCTACTTCAACACTGGCAATGGGATAGCATCCTCCATCAGACCTGAGGCTAGCAGGGCAGCTTAGGGGGTGCAGGGCACACATAGCTTTGTCCTCCAACACCTGGTTGCTGATCCCTGGCTCCCAGCATTTGTTTCCTGAGCTGGCCGCTTCACTCTACCAAATGGTAAGGCTAGCCTTGGCAGGAATTAAAATTTTACTGCCATTATAGTAAAGATATCACTTTGGTGCAGTGAATCTTTATTCCTTCCTGTAAAAGACACCCCTCCCTCTGTCTCTTGATAACTATTTTAGCTTGACTTCTATGTAAACTAGAACAGCCCCACACATTAGCAATACTGCAGGGAACACCAGGATTACATTGCATTTCCCCCAGCTAACATGTAAAGTAGGGGGTATAAAACCTCAAGTCTAGGGGCCAAATCCAGCCCTCTTGGGGCCCCAGTCTCATTCTCTGAGACTTCCCAGAGGGCCATGCTCCCTTTCCGTCAACCACTGGACATTTAGTAGTTCCCCCCACTTTTGTGCAGTTCTAAAATGTTGAACTGTCTCTCCTTAGGCTTAGAGCCTATCTACACTACTGCTTTAAAACAGTTTATAACAGTTTTAAACTGGTTTAAACTGTTATAAACCATTTTAAAGCAGTAGTGTAGATAGGCTCTTAGTTACTGGCAGTAAGAACTTAAAGCTAAAACGTGTTCATATTTTAGCCCTGCCTCCTTTGTCTTTAATCCCTGCCAACCACTGGAGCATGACTTCCAAAAGCTTCTCTGAGTTTGAATTAGGCCCTCAGGCTGAAAGACGTTCTGTACCCATGATATAAAGTTTGAGCATCATACACACACGTACACACAACTTTTTCAACTTTTTTTAAAAAAAGGGTGTATTACAACTACACAGCAGAAGGAGGTACCTGGTAGGACAAGGCAAGGTAGCAATGAAGGGCATCAAGGTTCTCAATAAACTCCATCAAGTTTCCTCCTAACGTCCGTAGCATTCTATCATACCCGGACATCTTACAGAAACCGAAAAAATATTCCCCAAAAAGTTTCAGGACGGCCTCTTGCGACACATCTGAATGAAATGAATGATGAAGGGACAACAGGGTTGGAATCACTCTGAATTGGAGCATGAGCAGAATGCAGCCACTGAATCTGCCCAAAGGATCACAAGCCTGCCCAACAATCTGGGGTGCTTTCAGATGAGACATTTATTATGCAATCGCCTTGCCTCATTGACGGAGTTTTACAGGGGGCCTGTTCAGACAACACGCTAAACTATGGTTAGGCCGTTAAATCTTTTGTAGCAAATTGTTAGAGAGCGTGTTTAAACTGTGGTTATGTAGCTACCATAGTTAGGAATGACTCACATGACACACCAAGCCATAATGTTTAGCTCAAAATGCTTAACCCTGTGTCTTAGTGTGTTGTCTGAACAGGGTCTGTGTTTTCCATTTGTAGCCCTCCCACATTTTTCTACTGCTTCTTCTATCTTTTTTGCCCTTACCACAGAAGATACATTAAGATACATTAAGATACATTAAGGAGGGGAAGATGGAACAGCTGCACAATGCCTTGTGGACTACATCCAAAACTATGTGAGTGGACTTCCATTTGCACAACATGTGTTTTCCTTCCTCCTCCTCCTCCCTGCAACCCCACCCCCTAAATTGGCTCCACAAGGTCCCAAAATGCCTAGGGGGGGCACATAGGCAAGGCTGAAGGGGGGAGGTGAAATTCGCTTTGTGAGTAGGGTCTGTTTCACTGACGAAAGGGCAGCATTGGATACAAACTCAATGAGTGGTAATGCTAGGAGCCCTCCATCTAGAAGCATTCCCAGTCTGGATCCAGAAACCTTACGACTGCTTGCAAAGATCTCTCCCCTTCCCAAATACATGATTTTGGGTGGAGGAAGAGGAAGTTGTGGGATAGCACCAATTATGGATTTGGTGAGGGTGGGAGAGTGACATATTTGTTCACAACAGTTTGTCTTTCCCCCTGAAGTTTCCTGTAGGATGCTGAAGCCTCCATGCTTTCCAATTCTCTCTCTCTAGCACCCTTCCATAACTGTGCAGAACCGTTGGGCCATCCTTGACTCCACAAATATCCTAAGACTTTCATCATAAAATTTCTCCATTCAGAGAAATGTGTGCAGTTCCCACAGGCGCTGGACGGCTTGAAAGCAATAACAAAAGAAAACAAAAACGCGGGGGGGGGGGGGGACCTCAAAAAGTGTCTACATTTTATTTGTTGTATTTTTTTATGTGTATGCACAGGCCAGGCTTGCAATGTGCTTTTCCAATTGTAAAAAGAAAAAAAAACATTATTCTGTTTTGTCTCATACCTGATTTTTATATATGTATTATTACAGCCCCTTGAAGAAGGCCTAACACAAAATAAGAGGCCGAAACGCATTAGGCTTTTCCACAATAAATTTGTCTGTAGCGTCCTGAGACTTTCCCCCCCCCCTCTTTTTGGTGTACATTTTATTTGAATCTGATGTGGTGGGGGGAGATTCTTCAAGGGCTAATAAATCTTAGTAACACAGACCTTCTTAATCTTAATAGGACACAGGCTTTCTTAACTCTGCCGCTTAGTTTGGACAACACGACGAGCCCCAAGGAGGCTGGAGGCCGCGCGGAAGAGATGGGAGAGGGCCGGATCCGAAAGTGATGTAATCAGCCCTCTCCCGCCTCTTCCGCGCAGCCTCTGGCCTCACGAGCCCGGCAGCGGCGGCGAAGGTCCTGGCGGTGGTGGAGGACCCGGCGGCGGCGGACCCGGCGGCGGTGGCGGCGGAGGAGCCCGGGAAGCGGCCGCCCCAGCAGGTAAAGAGCACAAGGCGTGAGGGGGGGCACTTACCTGCTGGGGCGGCCGCTTCCCGGGCTCCTCCACCGCCACTGCTGCCGGGTCTACCGCCGCTCATCGCCACTCGCTGCCACCGCTGTGTGACCCCCCGCCACCCCGGTTTTCCCCCGCCGCCCCCCGGTTGGCCCGGATCGGCCTAGGTTTCCCGGTTAGGACCGGGAAACCCCAGGCCATCTGGACACCCCAAATAATGAGCTCAAGTTACAAGAAGACGGATTCCGGCTGGACATCAGGAAAACTTCCTGACTGTTAGAGCAATATGACAATAGAACCAATTACCTAGGGAAGTGGTGGGCTCTCCCACATTAGAAGCATTCAAGAGGCAGCTGGACAACTATCTGTCAGGGATGCCTTAAGCTGGATTCCAGCATTGAGCAGGGAGTTGGACTTGATGGCCTTATAGGCCCCTTCTAACTCTACTATTCTATGATTCTATGATTCTATGATTCTGTTCTCAGGTAAGCATGTATATGGGCTGCAGTTCTACATTCGTTTGTTCCCGAATAAGTGCTATTGAACTTAGTTGTATTGGCTTATGAGTAAATATGCACAGGATTGGGCAACAAGATTCGTTGTTCCTAGAACTACACCATGACGTAAAATATAAATAATAGAACCAAGCTGAAGTGAAGTAATAAAGCAAAAGAGAAACTGAATAAAAAATAAGGCAAAATTTGAATAATCTGAAAATAAGAAATAAAAGCAGCAGTTATCTCAATACTTAGTGTTTTGCAGGCTTCTTGGACCAACTTTAAAGTGACAGCATCGTCATATACTGTATATGTCATAAAGGTGTCTTCAACCCCAGCTTGCGTTCTGCGAAAATGCCAAAAATGAGTGTGAAGCTAAATAAAGAACACTGTTTACAATCCAGTTTGTACATACAGTGAAACCAAAACGCTTTTAAAAACTTTTAAATAAGGCTGCCATGTTTAGTTGATTATATAAAAGGTACAACCAATTAACTGGACCAAGATTTTTTTTTTTAAAAAAACTGATAATTATTTGTAATGTTTAACCAAAAGGGCTTTTTTTAAAAAAATGGGCAACCATACACAAAATGTACAGTTCAAGGAAAAATATGCCATTCCAAAGCAACATTGCTGTTGTTCAAAATTCAAGCCTTGCAAAAACTGTGTTGTCAGCTGATATAAAAAGTCTCTTATAACAATGTGAAAAATGAAGTGAATAGCCTAGACTCTTCTAGAACCCTAAAACCTGATCAAGCATTCTCATTTCTCCTTCCACTGCTGAAGACGCCCACCACAGATTCCACTGCTACTTTCTAGAGCTTCCTTCCCCAACCTGATGCCCGTCAGATGTTTTGGACTTCAACTTCAGTCAGCTGCAGCCAGCATGGCCAATGGTTCGAAATGCCGGGGTTGCAGTCCCAAACTTGTGGAGGGCACCAGGTTGGGGAAGACTATACTAGAGCATGTTCACCAGTGTTTCCAAACTGAAGGATATTTTTCTAGGATGAGTCATGGGAAGTTGTCAATGTTATGATCAGGACAGTGATGCCATAAAATATACAACATAATATTCTTCAGACAGCTGTACTGTGATTGTGCATTTGGTTTTTTTCTCTCTTGTTCCTAGGCATGTGTGTTTTTGGTTTAAGTTCATTTAAAAAAATATATAACTCTCTTCTGCATTAGTGCTGCTCAATTCTCAGGATCTCCTTCTACTCTATGTAGGCTTCTAAATGTCATGGAATGTGACACTCAGCAACAAAGAGCACACATAAGTAGGGTGACCATATGAAAAGGAGGACAGGGCTCCCGTATCTTTAACAGCCATATTGAAAAGGGAATTCCATTTGTATGCATGCAGCACCAGGTGAAATTTCCTCTTCATCACAATAGTTAAAGCTGCAGGAACCCTGCCCTCTTGACCAGAGCTCCTGCAGCTTAAGTGCTGTGACGAAGAGGGGATTTCACCAGGTGCTGCATGCGTACAAATGACACCTGCTGAAATTCCCTTTTCTCTACAACAGTTAAAGATACAGGAGCCTTGTCCTTCTTTTCATATGGTCACCCTACACATAAGGAAAGTGCATCACAAACTGCTGTGCAGCTTTCCTCCCAATGCCCCCACCCCCAGAAAAAATCCTACAGATACCCATGACAGGACAGGCTATTTCAGAGCAAATGTATACATTATACACAAGGCAGTGAAGAGCCTTGAGCAATGTGAAATGAACAGTGAAGGGATGCTCAGGCAGTGATTCGGTGAGAATCATATTGTTAACAAATTCACATGAGTATCCTAATTTTCACATTCCACTTGCATAATGTTGTAGAGATACTTACTTGAGAGTTTCCCATGTTTCTTCACCAAATTTCTCTATAATAAGAGACTTCAGGCAAGTGTTGATAAATCCATACTAGAGAGAGAGATGGACAGTTATCCAAAGACTAATGACCTTCCCTCTCTAAATACTGCCTTGTGTATGTCCAAGTTCCATTGAATTACTTTTTTTTGGGGGGGGGGTGCTTTAGAGTTCCTTTAGCTACTAATGATTTTATTTTCAAAATATATCATTGATACATAAGAAGAGCACTACTAGATTGGACCAAAAACCCATTTAATCCAGTATCTGTTCCCCCACAGTAAGCCAACCAAATGTCAATGGGAAGCCTATAAGTAAGACATGAGGGTAAGAGCAGCCTCCCGCTCGTGTTCCCCGGGATCTGATGCTTGCTCTGATAATCTACTACCGATCAACTGCATTGGCTAACTTGGAGTTTTAATATGATTAGAAAAGGAGAAAAGATTTTCTCTATCCACTTTGTCTACAGTATGAATACATTTAATAAAACTCCTTCATGCTCGTCCCACGACCCCTAGTCATCTGCAACAGTCAAAACACAGGACAATAGGAAAGAATACTTACCATGGTACCGTTATCTTGTACCAGATACGACAGACCCTCCCTGGAGCTGGTGATGCTCTGATCTAAAGCTTGGTAGCACAGCTAACCTTTAAATGCCCAGCGAACAGAGACCAGGAAGGCCCATAGGGAAGCCAAGCCAGAAATGGATTGGGTGCACTGAATCTCAGCAGAGCTCAGAACCAGAATACCCGGTGTCGGGATGACTGCAGTAATTTGTTACCTTCCCTGGAGTATATATAACCATACTTTGAAATAAAATCTGTTATGATAGTTCAGCTCAGCAATAGCTGAGGACACAGTCCCTAGGGAACTTCCCTAATACTGGAGAAGAATTATACAAATTCTAGAGACCTGCAGCCAAATATACAGGCTCGGTATTTAAAACTGGGGCAGATCGGGCAAATCTTTCATATTCTCATCACCTTATTCCTGTTGCCCTATTTGGAAATTCAGTCATTAAATACCTCCAAGATAATTCTGGATTAAAAAATGGAATCCCAATGGCTAATGCAACACAGCTTGGCCTCTTGGCATGGGAGGAGTTAAAGTCACCTTATCTTTGAGGCTTCCCAGATGGGAGACAGAAGTTCCTGGCAATCAGTAATTGACAATTGGCTCATTGATAGTTTTACTGATAAGAAAGGAATCCAGACAATACCATATAGGTGCCTGGTTTTGCAGTTGGGGACTAGGAGGTCAGTAGCCATATTAATTTTATAGTAACATCCCCCTCACAGTGGTAAAACAACCATAACTCCCTCGTTGGCCCTGTTGGCCCTGGGATCAGCCCAGCCTTCCCCAAACTGGTGCTTTTGAGATGTGTTGGACTGCAACTCCCATAATTCCCAGCCAGCATGGTCAATGCCATCTTGGGGGGAGACCTCAGCCAATGCAATGGCAGCCAGAGAAGGCACTAATAGTTGCCCCTCCCTTCTTTGGTATTAATGGATTTTAGCCAATCCCAGCCAGAGGTATCATAGCAACCATAAAATGCCTTTGCATGTTGCAATATAGATTTACCAGTTCGGAATCTCATATTCTGCACGTACCCTAACTTTAAGTGAAGAATAGCAACTGATGGCATGAAGCCATGGAAATTATTAGGGTGACTCACAAATGACAATTTATAGAATCCAGAAATAAAACAGCTAGAAATGGTAAATTACCGAATGCATCCCGGACCTAAAAATGAATAGTGAATTGTGCCATTCTACATGCTTCGTATTATGTTCCTAATTGTTTATTTCTATCTTGTTTTCTTTCAGGAAACATACCGTATGGAAGCTGAGAAGCTCTCTCAGGTAAGCCTCACTTTGATAGCTAATTATCTAACATGTTCTGTGAAGTCTGTATAGGCCACATCCCTGTTCCTATGCCAAATAGCATCTCTTGGGCCTTCTAGGCATAACGTCTGCAAAGCACAGGAGTATTCTGCTGCTCTGTCTGTGTATGTGTATTTAGCAATAGTGTTTGCTCCACATTTGTAGTGGTATAGTTTATTGAATTACATGCAAAGAGAAAGAGGCAATCTCAGTAAGAAGGTGGGTTCCGATTGCAAATTTAATTTACTCATTACATTCTGAAGAAATGCAGTTTAGATTGGATAGAATTGAACAAAGAAAACATGCCAGCTTTTTTTTCCTGATTTCTTGAAAGGGAGATCAAGGCTAGAGTACTGCAATCTATTATAGACAGGGCTGCCCTTGAAGACCATTCAGAAATTTCAAGTGGTTCAGGACATGACTTACTAATTGGAATGTGCTGGTTCTGAACATATCTCACCTATGTTATATGATATTCACTAACTGGACACCAGTGCATTTCGGAATAAAATTCAAGGTGAAGATACTGAATGTTAAAGCCTTAAATGGCTTGGGACAAGGAGATTTGAAAAACTACTTTTTCCCATAAGAACCTGCCTGATCTTTAAGATCCATTTCAGAGGTCCTCCTCAGGGTCCTCCCCACTTTCAAATCTGAGGCAGGTGGTGACTAGGGAGAAGTTTCAGTGATGGCACCCAATTTGCAGAACAGCCTCCTCAAGCAGGTCATTGGCATCTGGATCTCAAGTTAAGACCAACAAGTTTTAAAAGGCATCTTTTTTGTGCTTGTATCTGATTTTATCTGATTTTTTTAACATTATTGTTTACTGAATGTAACTGCTGCTTAAATTGATCATATTTGTGTGTGTGTTGTTTTAATTGGTGGATTTCTATTGTAAGCCAATTAGGATTCTTTTTATAGTACAAGAGTGGAATGTATATATTTTAAACAACCAGAAAGTCTTATATTAGTTACATGAAAAAAATCCTCTGTGGAACATGCTGTGATTACAGAATTCTTAGGAATAAAGTGCCTTTATTCCTAAGGAAAAATTCCTAGTATCTTATACGAAAAAATTCTGAGCTTCTTTAAATAAGCATTTTATAGCATGCTCTTGACTAACCACTCATGAATGTTCACGAGTTATTTTGACAATGACATCAGCCTCCTGCGCATCTCCCACTCCATTCCCTGGTTTTAGCACTAAAAAATAAACCTCAGAAAACCCAGTTCTACTGAGATGTATCGGTATTTGTTGGGTTTTCCTGCAGTGTACAGGCGAAGTTGTACTATAAAATGCCCATTAGAGGGCACTATCCTGTTGAAATTTATGGGCCACGTGGTCGCTGGGGCAGGTAATGTGGTTTCCTCCCATCTGAAGGAGCTCTATATCTATGTTATGAACTTATTTATCCCTAGTGGAGTGACCTGTCAAAAGCACCTGTGGTTGAACCTTCTAAGATGTTTTCTACGGCTTTGCAATCAGTAGTGTCATGAAGTTGTGAAGCTCTGTTTGTAGGAGTGAGCTTGATGCTCTTGGAATTTACAGAGGTTCCCATCAGACATGCAGGAGAAAAGCTCACTTAAATCTCTTCACATTTTTATCAATGTATCACCCTGTTGAACACTGCTATAGACAACTACTGTCTTCACTATTTTTGACAATATAGGATTAACTTTTCACAAACATGATAAAACTAGGATAAAATGGAGAGGAGGAGGACCATTGAGTTCCTTGCAAGAGGGGAAAAGGCAAAATATAAATGTAATAATAAATTGAAAAAATCATCCTACTGGTTTCTCTCCTTCACTGATTTTCTTTGGTAATAAAAAAGGCAAGATTGATGGGGAAATACTGGAGGCTTACAATGGAAGACGTTGTCATCTGGTTGCCCTGTAAAATTCCATGAATGAGGGAGGGCGATTGCATGACAAAAGCACCCTTGGACAAAAGCACCAGAAACTTTCGTTTAACTTCCTAATGTATATTACAACCCCCAAAGTACACATACAAATATGCATTAAGCTAGGGACAGCCAATTTGTGGCCTTCCAGATGTCTTGACCTACATCTCCCATCAGCACTAGCCAGTATAGCCAATGGTAAAGGAAGATGGGAGTTGTAGGCCAAAACATATGGAGGGCCACAAGTTGCCTACCCTTGCGTTAAGGATTGGGGAGGTGGCTCAACCTTTTATCACCCTGAATGTGTGTACAAAGTGAAGGATAACATGTGTTAAGGAATAAATACATGGTGCTTAGTGGCCAGAGGAGCTGGGGTACACATGATATATTATAACAGGGTAAGCCACAAATGGTGGTGTACAGTAGGCACATTCTTCCTGGTACCTCTTCAACACTCCTTTCTCCAGAGTTCCACACATCACACCTCTCTGGTATTTTTATAGGTTGCAGATGGGAATGATGCTGGCATTTGGAAAGGATGCTTCCTTAATTTTTCCTGCCATCCTGCCAACTGTATATTCTGTTGAAACCAACAACAAAGCATGGTGGGCCTCCTTTGCACGATTCCGTGATTTCCCCTTTCCCCTTTTCTTCATTATGGGCCCAATTTTTCAAAGTGGTGCCTTTGCAAGATCTTGCCCCTTTCATGCAAACCACACAAAAGAACCCAACCAACAAAATTATTCCTATTCTTATTACTTGTTATTTACAAAGCACTTAATATTGCAATCGGTGCTGAACAAATTAAAATGAAAACAAGTCCCTGCCAGTGCTTTACAATTTAACAAACAAGACTCAAACAGGGTAGGGAAGGGATGCAGATAACAGTGGGGGAGATTAGCACTTGGTCAGGGTCCTTTGACTCCTACTATGGCTGCTCGTTGTAGCAGCATAAATGGAGTGGGTAGCGTTTTAAGCCAGCCAACAATGAACAAATAAAACACCTTAAATATGCCTAGGCCTTTCCCCAATATGAACATACATTTTCAGGCTGGATTGAGAGAAGGAAGAAGCAGCAACATTTGGCCGGGATCAGGATGGGACTCTATGTGCCTTTTCCTGTGTTTAATTGGTGAGTTAATTATTAAAAACATTCTGAATAGCATTCATTTAATTTCTACTCTATATTACAGAAAGAGGTGCTTTGGGTGGTTAACCTGCACTGTATCGCCAGGGTAAAGTCAAATGCAAGAATCACAAGTATAAAAGGAACAACTCTACTGGGTTATAGCCAAGGTCCATCAAGCCAAGGTCCTCCTGATCACTCAAGGCACAGAAAGATTGCCTGTTGTCTATTATCAGTGTCACTATAACACATAGGGGACAGCCCTAAGGATAGGATGCCTACCCTAAGAGGCTGTCCCAATAGCAGCAGGTTTTCCAGGGTGCCAGGAATTTGCTTGTTGGTAACACTGTTTGCTTTCAGAACCTCCAAAGGCATAAGATAAATTTTAAAAAGTCCACAGGTGCACGTTTTATGGTATTCTTTGTCTCAAACCTCTCCGTGTTCATTTCACTGAGTTCTTTCTCATGGTAGCGCGTTTCATAAAGAGTATAAAACTGTCCTCTGTGGGCATTTTCTTCAACTCCATTCATAATTCCGTCATCTCTTCAGTTTTCCTAAAATGAAAAGTCTTTGGGCCTTTCCACACCATCAAAAAACGTATGTCCAAAATTACACATTTTCCCTTACACTATCCTGACCGTAAATCAATGGCAGAATATACCGGGCAGGATCCAAAGGACTGTTTGGGCTCATGGAGCTGGCATGCACTATCCCAGTGGAATTGTTTCTCTTTTTGACTTTGAAGGGTTGACCTCCAAACCATATCACAAACTGGATTTGAAACCCCCCCCCCCTCCGTTTCAAAACCAATTTGCCATGCAGAGGAGGCAGGGGATGCTGTTCAAGAAAAACCAGTCTAAATCCCCTTTTTAAAGTTTCTGAACTATATTATGATTTGTTATCTGGGATGTATGTTACTGTGTCTTTCTTTGTTGCATATACTGCCTTGTGAAGGCATTGAAAAGATAGCCTATAAATACTTTAAATAAACATTTCATATCTTGGGCTCTTGGAACAACTTTAGGGGGTAAGCCTATGCATGTTTAGACAGAAAAAAGCCCTCCGCCAGCATTCCCCAGCTTCCATGGCTGGCTGGGGAATGCTGGGAGACGTAAGATTGTTTTCTGTCTAAACATGCATGCGATTGCACCTTAAGTGATTCTTCTTCTTTGGATCTGGGCCCCTGTCCATACATAATAGATGGTAGACTTGCAGCTGCTTTATGTATGGTTTCTTTATGCTCCAGCCGTAGAGGGAGAACCATACATATTCTAAAGAGCAACAATTGTCAAGAAAAGTAAATAATAAATGTAAAAATTAGCAGGTTTGAATTGATTTAAAAGATTCATGATTGTTGCTCTTTGCCACTTACAAAAATAAAAGCGTCATCACACGGGGCGAAATCACGTTTCCTTACCATCGCTTCTCCGCCCACGTGTTTGTCCCTCATTACTTCCTCTTTCGAAAGTGGAAGGAAACAACGTGCACGTGGCCCATTCAGTGGGCCGTTTTGATCACGTTGCTTCTCCTGCACACAGCAGGGGATAGCGGCAAGTTCTGTCTCAAAATATAAGTCAGACTTACTGGGGTGTTTTTTGTCACGCAAAGAAGGCTACAAGGGGCAGGACGCGTGCAGGACGCAGACAACATCGTTAAAAGGACCTGTGAAAATCCGTGAGTGCCCAGTAACAAGTGTGCAATAAAACACTTATCTGATGGAGCTCTAAATCCTGGGAGGGGGTATTCCGGCATTAGGGTTGCTAAGCAGGTTAGTGCATCGGCATCAAAGAATTAAAAAAAAAGATATAAACAAAGCTCACAAAATGGCAATATCATGGGGAAGGAAGTGTTGTCTAGTCCATCTCTGACAGCGTAACACGAAATGTCTAACAGATGGTTATGATGCTTGTGCTACCATTTGCTATATGGCAAGGATAATTAGAAACAGGTGTGATATTGTGTGAGTGTATCAGCAGCGTGGCGGGATGGGGGAGAGGGAGTGACACCAGTCCCAGCCTACAAAATTTTGCACTTGGGAAGTGAAATAACCCTACTACGGAAGTGCAATCTCGAGTGAATATCTGTGAGCCATATGCATCAAATGAATAACTATCACTGTGCAAAAAGATCCTGATTGTGCAGAAAGACCCGTAAGAGTTTAGCCTGGCCACAGATGGAAGGGATTCCACATTGGGTGTTTCATATTATTTCCAGATCACTGCTGTCCTTTTAGGCACATTTTGGGCTTAAATTTCAAAGTATTGAATGCTCCCTCCACAGCTTTAGGTAAATATATTGGATATCTTTGTAGTTTCTTTCTGGAGCTGATTGTTCTTCCTTGGCTGCTTCTTTCCAATTGGCTTGTTGTCTTTGCTGCCTGGACAGCATCTTGGGAATATCTCCGAGGGGCACGAAGAATCCAGTTGGAATGTAAGCTGTGTTCTCTTGAGCTAGTAACAACTGACATAGAGAACCAAAGTTAGAATGAAAACACAGTGTAAACTTTTAACATAGTGGTGTCATGGACCAGGATCCTAAACCCTCATCCTCAGAGGATCCTGGCTCCTTGTCTTCCATGGAGGCTCCAGAGTTAAGAGCTCAGGAAAAGGATTCAGCCACGGAAAGGCAACGCGATGCTTTCACCTCCCCAGGATCTAGTTCTCCAGAAGGATCCCATGGGTGGGCTCCCCTGCATACAGAAAGTGTAATAGGACAGGGATTGATGATAGATGTGGAGCATACAGTGGCAGAGGCAGAAGGACTTGGATTTTCCAAGCAAGCACCCAACACTTTTTCTGCCAAAGTCCCTGTACCCTTAACAATTGCATTATAGGGAGAAACTCAATAGATTAAGCTTCCTATCACTCCACCAAATCTTGTTTAACATTCCTGCTCCTTAGAGAGAGAACTAGCAAAGTGCACTGAACACTGGATCCATACTGCAAAATTTACTTCAACATCTCTCCCCCAAAGCACTGGGACTGGAAAGCCCTGGTAAAACTGTTCACTGTGATTTGAAGCTTGAACTGTCAGTCACAAAATGACTCGCCCCCTCTTGTCCCTCCTCCTCTTCCCTCCCTGGTATTTTCCTTCTAAGGAGCACTTGGGGAGCAATGTATCCATTTTTGGAGACGCTGGCTCAATTCGGACGACACGTTAACCAACGGTTGTTAAGTTAAACAACTGTCAGTGGGTTAACCAAACGTGTTGTCCGAATTCAGCCACACAACGGTTAACTAACCCACGGTTGTTTAAGTTGCAGTTTTAAACAACTGAGTTAAACAACTCGCTTGCGAGTTGTTTAAAAGTTAGTCAATTGACTAACGTGTTGTCCGAATTCAGCCACTTGAGGTGCATGGGTTAAACAACTGAGGTGAGTACGTTAACACAAAAGACCATAGAGGAGAGCGGCAAGAGCAGCAGAAAGTGGACGGGAGCTCAGGCGCGGATGAAACAGATCGCTAGTTTCGACGCCATAGCAACCAGGACGCCCGCCTCCCCCACCAGGCAGCCCGCACGGAGCTCAAAAAGGAGCCAGCTCCTGCAAGCACTCATGCAGGGTGCCCAGTCAGCTACCCAAATGGACAGGGAAGCGCACCAGGGCACTACGGCAAAGGGGGGAGGGGGAGACGGAATACGCAACAACCCCAGGCGCCCTGGAGCAAGGGGCAGCCCCCCTCACACCAAGAAGGAGAACAACACCCCATCCAAAGTAGACCCCCCACTGCACCACCACCTCCACCCTCGCATCACCCAGAAGGACGAGGGCAGGGGAAGCGGCGACCAGAGAGCCCCCCCTCATCCGCCCAACACGGCTGGACAGTGAGCCTTTGCCAGGCCCCGAGAATCCCGTTGGGGAGCGTCGCGCCCGTGTGGAGGCATCCCGGGTGTGTAAAAGCATCAGTGCCTGGATCTGGCTGCACTACCCCCATCCCGTGTGAGCGCTGGCTGTGGAGTCCCATCTCTGGACTGGCATCTCTCCCTGGCATGGCCCCCTCTCCACTTCCTCCCCTTGGCACGTTCCGTGCTTGGCTCCCTGGGGGTGTGGCATTGGCCATCCCCTCTTCACCGCTGTGCCTTCCAACCGCCTTCTCCTCCCTTCCCAGGGGCGCCTGTCCTCTCCGTAGGTTCTGCCCTGGCATAGTGGTGCCCATGTGCCTTACTGCCCATGTCTGATTTTCCTGCTGAATAAAGATTTCCCAACCGCCCCACTCTCGCTTTCTTTCCTGTGTGTGTGGGTGGCTGCTCTTGGAGGGAGGTGGGAGGGGGCTGGGGGAGGTGGGTGACTCTCGCAGATGCCAGGTCTCCCGTATAGGGTGGGCAGGGGTGGCTCCCTGGGGTGTGGGTGCCAATGTTTGGGGAGCATTGCTGGTTGTTACTCTTGTGTAGGTGCTGCGGTTCCTCCTGGCTGCCTCTTTGCTCGAGGCTGCTGAGTTCCGGCCAGTGACTGAGGCGGCCAATGGGGTTTGGGAGGCGTGTCCTGCATCGGCTTCAATGGCGGCGGCCATGGTTTTCGGCCGCAGTGCCTTCTGGGATACCTGCTGGAGGACTAATGGGGTTTGGGAGGCGGATAAAATGGCGGCCGAGCTGTCAGTCAGACCCAAGTATGTTATTAACCACCAGGGTGGTTAACTTAACTTTGCATCCCCTGCTGCAGCGTGTCGTCCGAATTGAGGCCACCTTTTTAACCCACTGTCAGTGGGTTAAGTCCTCTCAGTTGATTAACGTATTGTCCGAATTGAGCCACTGTCTATATCTCTGTATCCCTCTAAATCCTGGATCTTCATGAGTTTTCCAATTTGGATTTGGTCTGCTTTGGAGAAGCCCCACTTTGATTCAGACATCTCTCAAAACAGTCCAGATCAGCCCAACTCAGTTCGGGATTCATCTGAATCTGAAGCACACCCTTAATACTTACCATCAAAATCAACGTCTGCATGTGGATGATCTCTCACAACTATTTTCCGATGCCTTTCTGCATCCAACTCAGCAATAATTGAGTCAAAATAAGCTATCGCCTCAGTTACATCTGAGTTGAGCTGTGGGACTTTTCTCTCTGTTGAGATCTGTTGAACAGAACAATATGAATGTAGTTCCATTAGACTAAATTGACTTTGCAGTTGTAAAGTACAACCCAACATTCAAGGATACAAAATGTGGGTCTCTTGATGGATCAAAATGTTAGCAGTAGGCTTGCCAATATTATTTAACACAACAATATTTGATGATCTGCTAAACTGAACATGGAATCATTTGCTGCAGGATTATCTTTGATTTATGCAGCTATTTTATTTGTATGTAGATAGATGATAGATAGATAGATAATGTTTAAATTGTTTGTAAGCAGCCTTGAGGAGCTGATTTTGGTCAAGCAGCAGATTAGAAATTCTGAAAACAAACTTTAGGGAAGATCCAGTCTGCACAGTATTTGCAGCATGCATACGCCAGCACTGTGATGGAATGGTGGGTAATGATAGGACATTGTTTGGAAACTGCTCAACTGGATTCAGTCAAAACAATGTTGTACTCACTGGCACAGAATGCCAGTGTTATGGGAATCCATGAATCCTGGGGCTCCTTATATACTCAAACATTTCACTGCCCTGAAGTGTGTTAATTGGCTCTTTTTCTTGAACCATCTCTCCATGGTTGTTTTAATGAACCATTTCTCAAAACACCTCCGATGCAACTTGATACCACATCTTTTCCTTCCAGAGTCCTGCACCCTTAACTGGATTACAGGGAGAAACTCAATGGGTAAAGCTTCCCATTACTGTATTTCCATGTTCAGAAGAGCATGTCTTCTTGAATTATTGTCAACAACCGTTAAATTTATATATTTCTACCAGCTGAAGACCAGTCAGGACAGATCAAGGCAGCTCCTCTAGTCAGAAAACCCCTCTGAATTGATACAATCCCAGAAAGGCTCCACAGTGTGATTTGTTTAATTTTTTCCCTTGAGTGTGTAGATCAGTTTGAAGACTAGGCAAAGTAATGAATCTAGACGCACAAGTCTGAGATTCATCATCATTGCCTTTAAAAGGGCTGTATGAATTCATACTTAGCAAACAAAAGAAGGATGAGAAGCTGCAATCCTGTGAATTTACCTGCAAATGAAACCCATTTAATACAGTGAGCGTTACAGTAAACCTTAAGTGCCTTAAGTGCAGAATTGACACAAAATGTGTTTTGTAAAGTAATGTTATTGCTAAAGTTTATCAGATACCCAGGCACTTGGGATAGTAGTATAAAGACTCTATAGGCCTGTTCTATGAACCACTGTCAGCAGGATCCCAATACATCCGCAAAGGCACAGTTTTCAGTTTCCTGTTGGTCACGGGCCCCAACACTCATGTAAAGCAACCGTATCTCCAGCTGCACTCCTCTTTCCCCTTTCACTATCAAGCTGTGAGTCGCAAACTTTATTGAAGGTGAGGTGCGTGTATGTGTATGAGAGAGAGAGAAATCACAACCTCCTGCATCAGATCACGGGAACAAATACAGTGGTTCCCTATCTCCCATGAGCTTTTTTTATTATTATTGCAGATGAAGGCATTTTATCGGTTTCAGTGGTTACATCTGCTTTGTCCTTGTTCTCCCTGCCCCCCTTGCACTTAGACTGCAGTTCTGTACATGCATACCTGGGAGTAAGTCACATTGAGCATAGTGGGACTTGTGTCTGAATAAACATGTACAGGGTTGAAGTGTTAGCATGTTGGTGTAGCTATACACTTCATATCTGTATAGGCACCACTGCAGCTAAAGGACGAAGCTACTCCGTGCACCTAATAATATGCCTATTTGTGAAGTGAAAGACAATTTTGGACAATCTGTTAGAAGTACAAATTGAAGTACAGAACACATATATTTGCTGGGAAAAAAATTATTTGGTCAATTTGACAAAAGGAAAAAAACTCATGATAAAATAAATCCTCCATTAAACACAGTCTACAGTTCTTGAAACCTCCCTAACCATTGACTGTAAGAGGCATCAATCTCCTGACATTAGAGCCCTCCTGTCATTAATTGCCTCAGCTCCTGAGAAACTTTCATTTTTCAACTGGTCAGAGATGTTAAACAACAACAACAACAACAACAACAACAACAACAAGCTGCCATCTCACTAGACTGGGTGATTTCACTTCACTAGATGTAGTGGGACCTTGAGATCTCACTAATTTGAGTAGATCCCACTAGAAAGGGTGTTCAAAAGATTAGAGGCAGTTCTACTACAATGATGGTCAGGTTTTAGATTGCGTATGAATGGAGAGTGCATGTGAAAGGGGTCTCTATTACATTGTATATTGGTGTTACATGCGAGTCGTATGAATGGATGTGTGAGAGAGACTGATGAGAAATGGACCCAAATAAGGTATTACAAATAAAAACATTTTTCAGAGGGGTAGCCATGTTAGACTGTTGCTTCAAAAAATACAGAGGCCGACACATTTTTTTTTATGGCATAGGCTTTTGTGGACACCTTTTGTGCGTCGCTCTCCACTTATGCGCATTATTATTAAACTCCTCACAAGAATGTTTTCTTAAGCATGGGGTGTAATATTCCCTACCTTGAAAGATTGTACAGGAGGAGGTGGAGCTGGTGGCTTTTTTCTTGTCTTGGAAGATTTTGTAGACAGAGGGGAAATTTCGGGTGCTCTGTCCATGGACTTCAAATCTTTTATGCTCTCCAGGTATTTTTTCCTCAAGGCTAACAAATCTTGTAAGTACTGCAAACAGTCTTGGGTCTTTGCATACATCCATGCCCTTTCATCTTCCTTTAGCTGGAGGCAGGCATTTGAATCTAGGCTGGTGGTACTTTTGCTTTTTTTCAAAGGTTCGCTGAATTTCTGCTCCTCACCTCCGAGAACATACATAGAGGTGCTACGGATCAACCGGACTGCAGAACCATCACAAGTGGGGATCCCATCAGACAGACTCCTCCTGCGGGAAGTGGGATGAAATATTGAGTGTATCTTTCTGAACATAGTGCAGCTCCTTTTTCACCTCATCCATTTATCTTTAATCCTCACTTAGGGCTCTGTTTCAGTGCATGGTTTTTGCCCATAGCGGAAAGGAAAACTTTGCCACACGGAGTTCGTAACTTGAATCCACTTTATTGCTGATTCAGCCTTCTTCTATTACATTTATTCATTTATTTCAGACCATTGTCAATGACGAAACACTTCAAATTTCCTCAGTCATATCTTCCCTTAACACGCCAGCATTTTAGTTCACCTCATGGTTGCACAACACATCGCTTTCCTTGTGCTGACCATGGTACTGAACTATCTTTATAAATAAAGAATAAAGTGAAAAACCATTTTGTTAAGAGGTAACAAGAGATGGTTGAGTATAGCTGAGCATTTCATAAGACTAAATGAAGAGATGCCAACAAACCAGCAACTCACGCGCCCACCGCATTTCAACGGCTCACCTCTATATTAGATAAGTACATTGCAGAACCAGGCAGCAGTTCGACTGCTGTTTGAGGAGTTTTGTTTTCTGTGCTATGGCAACAGAGAGATGGTTACAGCTATCTGATAGCACATCATTGTTTAGAGTAAGGTGGACTAGGATATCCAGATCCATTACACCCAGCACAAAAGCTTGAGCGTGGGAGGTTGGCCAATAATGAAAATTGTGTTCCAAAACACACTTACCTAATAAAGACAGTAGTTTTAAAAAATATATTTATTAACAAATCTAATTTAACAGATTGTCAATACTAACAGACAGAGATCCTACCAACTTTGCTAATTTGTCACAGACTGCATCATACACCTTTTGCTCTAATCTTCTGTGAGGAGACCCCAGTAGTCTTTTTTCTATCACTCTTGCCGTAGGAGACTAAAACAGGCAAAAAGTCCAGCAATCCATTTTCCAGGGTTTTTTCCCCCCACATGAGCCTTCAAATCTTTATGCAGACTCAGCAGAGAAAGACCAAGAGCAATTGAGAGCTGGACTCCATATGAACTTAGGGTGCAAATTTAGTTGTATGATAAAGATCAAAGGAAAGCAAACCAGTTCAAAGGGAATAATTGACTATTAACATTTCTTCTAAATATTTCTTAACTCATAGTATCTTACTATGATATTCTTCCCTCCTGTAAATACTGGCCAAATATTACAAACACACTCACATACATAGCCAAAGAAATATGATTCTCCGAACAAACACATACTACACAGAAAAACTTGCATCTGAAATAAGAGAATAATCTGCTTGCTAAAGATTTATTTATTTAAAGTATTTTTTTTATTCTGCTCCTCAGCTAAAAAGATTCCCAGAATGGCAACAGGTAAAACAAGACAGTTCCCTGCACATAGGCTTACAATCTAAAAAGACACGACACACAAGGAAAAGGGGATGGGAAGGGAAGAGGGGGAAATTAAGTTGTTTTTCAGCAGAGCTGGTGGAATGGCCCTACTACCCCACTCAGCTCCCTCAGTACAGTCTGCTGGAATGGTTGCTGGAGATGACAATAAAGATGTGGAAATATTGCTGCAAAGTCCTTGTTAAACACAAACTTCTGGAGTTTCTTCTTCCAAATCATAGGAATTTTTATTTTGCAATCAGTGGCTGCCTTACTCTGCCTAATCAAAGGGTCAGTCCTGGTCATGGTGGTAGTAGTTTCAGGACTGTGAAAAGTCAACAGACTTGCTAAAATGACCATGCACCCAGGAGGAATATATGAAAATGCACCAAGATAATGATAATATATCCAGTTATGTTATTATGCTATTTCCCCTGTGTTGGACCTTCAAACCATACAAAACTAGCCATCATGTTTACAGACTTGTCAGAACATTCTTGGGCTAGGGAATATTTAAAACTGTCACCTTATTGCAGAACTGCATAGAAAATTGCACAGTACCACACAAAAATATTGGAAGAGGTATGTCCAGACTCTCAAAATCATAAGATGAATATAGAGCTATTTAACCATAACTACAGACTTTTCACAAGATGTGGCAGGGAACTGATCAAGTGGACTAGCTAAATATTTCATGGCATATAAGATTACTGTCTTTGAAAAGGCAGTTCTTGTATCTTGTTCATTCATATGGCTGCTTAAATCCAACATAATTATGGCAATATGTGTTCTTAATATGCTGCTATGAGCTATAATTTCCATCATAGCTTTACTAATTGTGATGACCTAGCTTCACAAAACATCCAGAGCAAAAAGGACTAACCTGAGAATTAAAAGAAAAACTAAAGATACAATAGTTTCACTATTATGATACTCATATCATTCGAAGCCTTGATAAAATAACGACAGCATGTCCACATTACTTTTGATCATTTTTGAACTGAATTGTCCATAGCAGGAAAAATGAAGAAATAAGATGCATTTCTTTAAGCTATACCCAAAAGGAACTTCATAATATATTAAGCATGGGAGCTTTACCACTTTTTGTCTCATGTAGTAAGGAGATCTGAAGGTATGGAACATGTGCAATATGAGGAAAGACCAAAATAACTGATAATGTTGAAATCGGGATGGGCAACTTGTGGCTCTCCAGAAGTTTTGGCTTTGCTGGCTACGACTGATGGGAGCCACAGTCCAAAACATGTGGAGGGACAGAAAGTTGCCCATCTTTGGTTTAAGTAATAGAGGAGGGGGTGTTGAATGTTGAAAAGAGTTCCATCTTGCAGTCATTATTACTTTTTTTTTGTAAAGCATTACTTTAGATTGTAGCACAATGCTCTGCCCTTCAATTCTACAGCTGATCCTTTCCTGGGCACATTCTGGATAGGGCTGTTACGTCTGTGGCTCTTAGGCTGTGTCTGATCCAGCAAAAACTTCTGTTTCATGTCTATTGGATCCCACAATGTCTCTTTGAGAAGGGTTTGTCTAATTCAGCTAATTGCCTAATGCAGCCAATGCTTCTTTCAAACTCATGTTTTGGCAATGTCCAGGAGTTGCTCCTTTTTGGGAGGAGGATATTATATGGATAAATTTTGTACTGGAACAGTATTTAATATTCACTTACGTACATGGTCTTTTAAGTTCTCTATCTACTG
The DNA here is from genome assembly GCA_029215795.1 of Anniella stebbinsi. Classification (NCBI taxonomy): domain Eukaryota; kingdom Metazoa; phylum Chordata; class Lepidosauria; order Squamata; family Anniellidae; genus Anniella; species Anniella stebbinsi. Next base: position 125,783,045 of record JARDYH010000003.1, on the reverse strand, counting down.
CTTGGAAATTAACAAAGGATCAGCATAAATGGATTCTTGGTTCTCTTTTGACAGCCAAAAGACTGTTATTACAGCATTGGAGGGAAAGATGCTGAACTCCTATGATGCAATGGTTTGAGAAACTTACATTTTCAATATTTGAATGGGTGATGTATAGATACTATTTTCAAATGGATACTTCTTTGGCTATCTGATCCACTTTTGTTGATGCATGTGTATAATTGCTAGAAATATAGGCATTTCATATGTATTCATTGCTGTAGATGTTTACAAATCTGTTTGCATATTTTAAATAACTGAAAATGAAAATAAAAAGGAAAACAAGTCTGGGTAGGACCCAGAATGTGCATTATTTCTTCTTTTTGAATCTAAATAAACTGCCTAAAAGCCTGACTATAATTTTGTGTGCAACAAAATAAGCAGCAAAGCTTTGGATTTAATGCAACACTGATTGATTGACGGATTGTGTTGGTTTTAGGGTGTAATCCTATTGATTGTGCCCTCAATGGTCAGAAGCCCCCGAACTTAGAAGCTTCTGATCATCAAATGCAGGGTGGGAATAACAGCGCAGGTGATCTTTGCTTCCTCATCCTCCCACACTACATTTTTTGCTAGACAGGCTTTTTTGCCTGTCTAGCTGGAGCACTTTGGAGGGGGAGGGGAGGAGGCTGGAAGAGGCTCAAGATAACGCGCATCCAGGCCTCTGCAATCTCTTCCCCGTTCACCAAAATTTCCCTCCACTCCAAGGTTGCTTTTCTGACTTTGGAGAGCAGCCAGTCTGGTTCTTTCCGTGCTGACTGAGAGGCACGGGGGTGGGGAGTGGGTTGAATCTCCGATTCCCTCTTCCGAGGTTGGAGTGCTGCCTACGACCTCCAAAGGGAAGAATCCGCACTATCCTATGGCCCCTCAGGCAATGGTCCTCTTATGGTATTTTATTATTTATTTGTGGTTTTAGAGTCATGATTTTAATCTTATTTGGTGTATTGTTCTATACACAAGTCATTAACCCCCATGGGCTCTTCATGAGGAACACTAATGCTACCCTGTTTTATTATGTTGGTGTAATGTGTGTGTTTTTTTTAATCATGTTATATTGGCAATATCTGATGAGCCTGGGTTTGTTTTGTTTTTAGAATTATAGCTTTTTAAAGTTATTATAATGGTTTTAAATGTATGTGCATATTGTGTGTATATTGTATGTTTTTTGCCGTTTTAATTTTTGTATCTTGTTTTCAATTGTTTTAATCTTATGTAAACCGCCCAGAGAGCTTTGGCTGTGGGGCGGTATACAAATGTAATAAAATAAATAAATAAAAGTAATAAAATGGCTGTTTTTGTTTGTTTTTTGAGAACCACTTAGGGATTTTTTTTAGTATATTAAGTAGTATTAAAGTTTTATAAATAAATAAATATAAAACAATTAAATTAAATAAATTGCTCCCCTATGGTAAAGGAGTTCCGGGATTTCTGTAGTCTGGGGTGAGATTGGGCCCCCCTCTAGAAGGATTTGCTTTGGCGCCTGGCTGCCCGATTTTGCGCATATTCGCAGAAGCGCATTTACTCCTAATACTTCTGTACGAGAGGCGGTGAAGCGCATTACAGGACGACCGAAACGCGCTTTAAACTTCTGACATGCAGAGAATCGCATGTTTACACGGCGGTAAGGCTGCCGCCGCAAATTAAAACTCGCGGTTTAACGTGCATTCGATAATGCGCATAATCGGAGGTTTAAAGCACCTCAGCCCCCAATTTGCGCTCCTCTCTTGTAGAGGTAAAAATTTTAATCAGCTTTGAAAGAGCTTTAAACCTCTCTTGTATGTAGAAATGGCACACACCAGTGGAAGGCTACCCGCGCAGCCTTCATTGGTGCATATATATATTTAGTTAGCGCTACATTTGAGTCCTGGGAGGAGGATTCACTTGATTCCCGCAACCTTGGAAGAAAGCCGCCTGCCCCGCCCGGCACAGCAAGACTCAGCCTCGGATCCTTTTTGGAAAAGGGGTCGGAGGGCTTCAGGTCGGCGAGGCGAAGCTCCATGCGCAGGAGACAGGCGGAAAGAATTTCCGCCCAGGGGCAGGGCTATCCCGCCCATTTCTTTCTCGCCTCCATCCTCCTGATCTGACCCCGGCAGTGGGAGCAACCGCGGCGGCGGCAGCGCCATGCACCGGAAGGGGGGCGGCTGGGGCCAGGAGCAAGGCGCGGATTCGGGAGCCGAGACGGGCGGGTGAGTGTCCTGCCAGGCCGGTGGGGAGCGTCGCGTGGGGCTTCCTCCCTCCACCGTATCCGCCCCCGAAAAAGAGATCTGGCCGTTTCTTACGGATCGGCGCCTTTGGGGGGCTCCGCTGCTAGCGCCTGGATCCGCTTGGGTCTGGGCGTGGTATCATGGTCAGGGGCTTAAAGGCAATATTTGAAAAACAGAAACTGAGCGAACACGCGTGTAGGGACCGCCGCAGGGGCGAGTTGGAGCGGGATGGTGGCCACGCGCCCCCCTTTGCCCATTGCTCCTCTCTCCCTACGCGGCTTTTAAATTCTCCCCCCATTCCCCCCCCCCAAAAGGGGCATGTGGTGGGCTACTGTTGTACGTCTTTGTATGCAACTTGTCGTTTGCTCTTAAAAGTAAAGATTTATATGAAGTGTGATTGAGGCTCTGAAAAAGTGTAGAGAGGGGAGGGCGCGCGAAATGGAAATCAAATCAATCGTATCCAGTTGTATGAGTTTATTCCAGCTGTGTTTTTCTTCGGGGACGCTTCTACAAATATAATAATATTTGAATTTAAACCCAACAAATGCATTATTATGTCTGTCCTCCTAAAATATATACAGTGTTTTCAAAGAAGAGTGGGATATATCCACTGGTGAGTTTGCCTTAGCAGAAAGTGCTTTCATTCACTCAAGAGAGGATCCCTGATTTTGGACACACGCACCCCTTCCTACTTAAGCCCTCCCCAACCCCCAAAAGCTGTTCCTAAGTGTTGCGGGGGGCCTTCCAGGACAGAATGAAATATATTAGCCCTCCACAGTATATTTCATTCTGTGGCTTCCATCTCCCACAAGCTACAGAACTTGTAGAACCGGAGGATCAAGTTCAGTGTAAACACAGACACTCAGCATTTGAAAATACAGTAGAATTTGAGTGCCTCAGGATGTTGGTGCCGGAACAGTTGTGTGACCAAGTGTGTACCTACCCATTTTTGCTTTTGTAGCGGACAAATAGCACAAATACTTATGATTGTATTGAATCTCACATTGTGATTGTGTGTAATTGTGTGTGATCTAGTGATTGTGTGTGTATGTAAACCGGATCACAATTTTCATTTTGAATTCGGAGCCTGGCAATCTTATAGACCAAAGCGGCTTGTTAGTGCAGCATCTAGGAATCAAACCATATTTGTACAGCAAAATGCATCTACGGGTGGGGGTGCAGTAAGGCTTAAAATATGCAGTCAGATTCAGTTCTGCAGGTATTTGTGATTTATACACAATTTGATTATGAAATTATAAATTGGGTTAATAATAATCATAATAATCATAATAATCATATATTTATTTTTTACCCGCCTTTCCCTCCGGATCGAGGCGGGGAACAACATCAATACAAACAATATAAAATACATAAAACTGATTAAAAACATATAAAATTAATACATTATTAAAATCAACCAAGTTCCTCTCATTGCAGGCAGTTCAAAAGTGTGTCTCCACCCAACTTCTCAAGCAAGTTAAAGACCTTGCTTCAGCATGGATAATACCGTGTCTTTGGGTGTTCGTTGCTTTCACTTGCCCAATAATATATTTGTTTTCTTGTGCATATGTTTTTATATATTACATTTATATTCCAACAACTTTCCGCTGAGAAATGCGAGGTGGTATCCATGGTTCTCCCACCCATTTTATCTTCACCACAATCCGGTGCAGTAAATTAGGCTGAGATGGTCACTTGATAAGCTTCATGTCTGAGTGAAGTCTTGAACCTGAGTCTCCTCAGTGCTGGTCTGGCACTCTCACCATAATAACATAACCGAATCCTCATTGTTTAGCAATCACTTACAAAGAACAACCCTGATGAATTTATGTTTTCTATACTGCAGGTCGGAATACAGTTGTGTGTCATCTTCTAGCAGTAAGTATAGCTTTATTTTTCTGTTACTGTCTGTCTAATGATACTTCAGATGCCGGGGGGGAGGGGGACTTTGGCTAGGGGTGCTTTCAAGGAGGAAGTATGAGGGAAAAGAGAGGGGAGGGGTGCAGGAATTTTCTAGCCACTTCCAAGTGAGAATCTTTATTTTCTTATAGTATAAGGCAGCCTTTCCCGTTTTAGCGTCCTCCAGAAGTTTGGGACTACAACTCCCAGGCTTACTGACCATTTATTTATTTATTATACTCTGGTTTCTCTTCAGATCGTATGAATCCATTTATTTATTTATTTATTTTATAGCTCTCCTTTCTAACAGGAAATGGCACCCAAGTCGGCTAACAATGATAAAAATCAACATTTAAAGTAACATAATTAAAATATAACAAAAATACTTTAAAAACCACAAATAAAAACACAAGAATGAAGAGAATAAAAACTGGGCACAATAAAAACCAACAGATCAACTTATATGCCAAAGGTCTGCTTGAGTAAAAATATATTTGCTTGCCTGTAGGAGAGCAACAGAAAGGAAGCCGATCTAGCCTCCCTTGGCAAGGAATTCCAAAGCTTAGGAGCAGCCACCAAAAAAGCCATTAGCTGTGCTGGCTGGGTCTAGATATGTAAAATTTTTGGAAATTTTGAAGCCATAGGGAAAAAAGTTTTTCCCTGTGTTTTGTTGGGGGAAAAACATACTTTAAAAAAAAAAATTGGGGGGGGGAATGCAATATTAGCACTTTTTCACAGATTGAAAGTAACTTTGTTACTTTAGGAGCATAAAATGTAATTATGCACAAGTTGGTTTGGCATAAAATTATTACATTTGGTATATTAAAAATACAGTGTATTCAAACAATTATTACAAATTTAATTTACTTTTTAAATTTTTTACTTTTTTTGTTAACAAATAGAGCAACAAGGTCCTGAACTGTAAGGAAACCTGGACTGTAAGAAACCTCTTTGGTTTTGCCAGTTTATGAGGAGCAGGCAAAAAACAATTTTAAAAAACCAAACAGAAGAAACCATCAGTATTAGTAACAAAGAAAAATATTTATTTCTCTGCTAGTCCTCCACAGTGTCAAACAGACATAAAGCACCCATTCCCATAAAAAGAACTGAGAAAAAGGGGGGGACCAGGTTTCAATGAATATACATGAAATTTAATCAGACTCATTTTTGGCGCTATACCTATCATTATCAGTTTCAGTCTCTGCTTCAGTGGCAGTGCCCCCTAGAGGCAGAAATGCATCTTGCTCTTGCATTTGAGAGTGTAGTCTCTGTTCGCAACCCAGGACTGTGCACAGGAATCGTAATAATCTGATACTGTACATAGTTTTTAGAAATCATTTGGAGAAGTAAATATATGCACACCTTGTTGGAAAAAAACCAAAAGCTTAGGGAAAAAAACCATTCCCCCCCCCAAAAAAAATTTCCAGTCTTTTTCCAGGCCTTCGCATCTCTAGCTGGGTCTAATGGCGAGCTGGGGCCCAAAACATCTGAAAGGCAGCAGTTTGGGGAAGGTTGCTAAAAGGTATTGCATACCTCAGGGGACCAAGAAAGATTATGGGTGACTGGAGGGCAAGGGCAAGCTGGGGAAGAGCGGGAAGTGGGGAGCCCATTAAAATCCTAGTGTGCCGGGATATATGCTGCTGGAAAGGGAGGAAAAAAATTTATGGCAAAGGATGTGGTGTCTTCCCATTGTCTCAAAATATCATGCGGTTCAGGCTAGTTTATGCAACCCTGGACTTTAGCTGCTGATGTTAAGTGCAGGCTCAGCTTGCATCAAGATGTGGCTTCTGTCAAACATTGATTGAGATGGTAAGAAAGAACACCCAATCAGCGCTGTTCAGGTGCTGTAGCAGCTCAGAGGTCTATAGAACCCTCCTGCCCCCATCCCCACCCCCTGTGCCACCTGCAGCCCCAATCTCAAATGTTTCTCATAGTGCCAGTGTGTGGTTATGTTAGTTTATGGAAACAGGCACGTATGTGTCATGAAACAGGAGAGAAAAAGAGTTTATGGAAAAGAACCAGTGCTTAACCTATCCAACACTGTTTTGCTGGCGTGCTGGCCGCCCACTATGCAGAGGGCTCTTGAGTGAAACTAGGTGGTAATCTGGTCCTGGAGATGTTGCTGCATTCCCCTAGACTTCAAAAGGCATGCCCATGGGATGCTCAGGACTTCCTGGTCTCCTACATCCACCAAAAAAAAAAAAACTTAGGAAGCTGCCCTGCACCAGGTCAGGCAATTATCCATCTTGCCTAGTGCTGTCTGCTCTGGCATGCAGTGGCTCTGCAGGATCTTGGGCAGAGGTCTTTCTCAGCATCACCTACTACAACATCCATTCAGCTGGAAGTGGCGGGGATTGTCTGAGTCTGGGGACCTCTGCATATATGGCAGGTGCTCTTCCACTGAGTTGAACTCCTCCCCCAGCACTCTGCAGCAGGCACTAGAGCAAACCATGCAACTGTAAGGTGCTGGGAAGGGGAGGGTGTGTCTTGAACCCAGGCGTCCAGCAGACAACCTCCAGCATCTTACCTCCTGTACTACCAGCACTCTAAATAACCATTAGCCTGACACATTCTATGCCTATGTAGCCTGTGGATAGTATGTATCACAAAGGCCAATCTATGTATACAGTTTCAGTGCTTATTTATTTACTTATTTTGTACTGTGAGAAAGTGGTTATGCTTTAGCATATTTATAACTGAAAATTTAGCCTGCAGCTCAAATATATTTGTTCATCCTATTTTGGGGATGCTTTCATTGTTCTCTGTTTCTGAGTTTCTCTTTCTTGATTTCTGTCTTTAAATGGTTGTGACACATGTCAAAATGGTTACACTTCCAGGAGCCAAACACAAAAGGACAATCTAACTTGAGGCTTTACTACTGACCTACATGTAGCAAGCGAGGTTGCTAGATCCACTGTGTCAGATGAAGTTGGTTTCCAGTTTAGCTCCAATGTGTGTGCCAAATTTAGAAGTTTGTGTTTTCTCCAGTTTGTCATCCTGAGGTTTCAGAATGTCAGCTCAATTGTGAGATAAATTTGCAAAAAGCAAAGGCAGTAACTAATCACTGCAAGTTATTTAAATTGGATGGACTGAAGTGACACATTTATGTTTCGTACCAAAGGCAGGAGTACCTTGTGATCTGTTTGTGACAAGCCATTGATGGATCTGAAGTGGCACGCAGGAGTCTCATTGCCCACCCACATTTGTGTATATAACCTGATCTTTGTGTAAAAGAGGGTGGATTTTTAAGTCTGGTTTGCCTTTTCCAGCATTCTGGCATTTGGATGTGAAATTCTGCATTGTATCGCCTATTTAAGAGAGTTGGCTCTCCGATTTTATCATAGGATGGGGACAGTTATAAGCCTAGATGACCATTGTTGTTTTATGAATGACTGAATATGGCTTGTATTTCAAAACTGGAGGGTTTCTGAGGTCTCCAGCTAAGTTTCCAATAGATCAGGGCTGGGGAACAAAAGGCCACATCCAGCCCTCCTGGAGTCCCAGTCCAGCCTTCTGGAGTTGCCCAGGTGGCATTGCCCAGGCCTCATCCCCTTTTCCCCAACCACCAATCATCCGGTGGTTTCCTGTTTTCATGCAGGGTTTTCCCCCATTCTAAAAGGTAGAAATGCCTCTTCTATGGCTTAGACACTGACAGCAAGGGCTTTACGCTATTAAGGGCCTGTTCAGATAACGCGCTAAGCCATGGTTAGGCCGCTAACCTTTTTGCAGCAAATGGTTAGTGAACGTATTTAAAACCTTGTTATGTAGCCACCATGGTTAGGAACACAACATGCTAAGCCTTAATGGTTAGGTCAAAATGTTTAACCACCATGGCTGAACCGGGTCTATATGCCAGTATTTGTGGTCATTTTGTATTTTTGGCCCTGCCCCTTTTGGTTTCAGCCCGCCCACCCTGAGGGCTTCTGCATGAATTTGGCCCTTGGGGGTGAAAGAGCTTCCCCACCCCTGCAATAGATAATGCTGACGAAGACAAAGAAGAAAACTTTTAACCATGTTCCTGCTAAAGGTTTCTAAGAAGCAGATGGGGCTGGCTTGGGATTTGTATGGCACTTTGGCACCCCAAGTAATTCCCAGCCCTTGCCTGTGAAAGCTTGTACAGTCTGGTTCATAGGCATGTTCTCTCCTGCATGGCAATGATTTCTGTGGAAGAGAAACCTCCTGTGTGGAGTGGCCCTCAGGCTCTCCAAAGCTGTGCTTTGGATTTCTTGGGCTTAGCTCATCTTTCTTTCTTTCTTTTTTTCTTTTTTTAAACCTGCGTTTATTAAACAAATATAGGCTCTATATTTAGGTAGTTGAGTGGAAACAGTAGGAACTACACTGTTTGCTTTGGAAAAAAAGCATTTCAGGACTGTGCCATTTTCTGCAGGATTAACTATTGGTGAAGAAGTCTGATGCAAATGCAGGACGATCTTTCCTTTGCTTTGGTGAAAGTTTGCCAAAGGTCAGATTGAACTGAGCTAGCATGAGAAGCGGCAGCTCTAGGTCTCCCCTTTGTCTAAAGAGAAACTAAAATGAGTGGTGCCTTCAATTGCACAGAAGCCTTTCATTTTGCCTAACAGAGCAATCCCACCATGCTCATGGCAATATGCCGGCAGAACGGCCGCCCTATCCAATGCATGCTCAGGCTGGGAGGGGGGGAAATACACAAGTAGACAATACAAATGCCATGTAAAAACAACAGGCAAGCCTCAAAACTCCACCAGTGCCCATCAGTCAGGCACTGTGCCAGAAGTGACACCAACACAAGTGGAGCCAGTGAACTTGCAGTGATGGAGACATGCCCTCCACACACACATCTTGGCATCACAACACATGAGAGAGCCCACATTGGCCTCCTGGGGAATAGGACTACCTCATAGCTGAAGCTGTGGAGTACAAATATTATTAATGGGCATCATTTTACTTTTGACAGGTGGCTTCATATGGGTACTTTCATGAGAGTTCAGGGAGGGGTGGATGGGCAGTTCTCAGGGTCAATTCCCCAAAAGAACAAGAAAGAGAACCCTTTTGGATCCCTCCTCCTCCTCCTCCTTCTTCTTCTTCTTACATTTATATACCACCCCATAGCTGAAGCTCCCTGGGCGGTTTACAAAAATTAAAAGATTGAACATTAAAAAGTCAATATACAAAATTTAAAACCATAAAACAGCTGATATTTAAAACATTTTAAACTTTTTAGCCTGGCCACAAAGTCAGTTGAAACCTCAACTTAAGCTGTTAAAATGCCTTGGAGAAAAGAAGTTTTGACCTGGCGCTGAAAAGATAATAGTGTTGGCACCAGGCAGGCCTCATTGGGGAGATCATTCCATAATTGGGAGGCCACCACAGAGAAGGCCCTCTGCCTTGTTGCTGTCCTCCAAGCTTCTCTCAACCTATTATTAACAATCTAGTCCAGCTCTGCTGAACTGAGCTTTTTTCCAATCAAGATTATGCCTTTAGAGAGTGAACATATGGATACGGCTTTGTCAACACCTCCCATGCTGGCTGGGGAAAATGGGCGCCCTCAAAAGATAGGGAGAGCAGGGCTGCGCTCACTGGCTCCATCCTTTTTATTACCTCCCCCAACAGCTTTGCCTTGCCTCCCTCCATACATTCAGGCAGAAGGTCTGAAGTGCGGAGCCTGCTGTATCGTATGTAAATTTGCAGCCCTCTTTGGAACCCTTCACCCAGGGATTGCATCAAGGGTAGTCATGGTTGGGCACCTGCTGAGGGCCCACAGCTCAGGAGGGGCCCACTGACAAGAGCCACCTGGAGTTCCTCCTCCTGTTCACCCCCTTGCCACCTGCTTGTTCACCTGGCTCTCGCTCAGACACCGGTGGTGGTGAGAAGGAGGAGCAGCGGAAGCCAGTGCCTACTTGTCTGCCTGTCAAGCGAGCGAGTGGTAGCAATGGTGAGAAAGAGGATGAGGAACAATGGCGGTAAGAAGATGGACTCACTGCGGGAGGAGGCCCACTGAGGGTGTCTTGTTCAAGGGCCCTCCGAAACCTGCTGCCAGTATGGCCTGCACAGTTGAAAACATGCATGCAGCAGGCTTCTGGCTTTAGACCTTCAGCGCCTCCAGTAGATGGAAGATGGCATAAGAGCCAGTAGGCATAGTCCTACTTTCCCATTCATGCGATAGCAATCGTGTGAGGTTTGAACACCCAGTTAGGACTGAATTGTCAACGCTGATCCTATCAAAATCCATGGCGTATTTCCATAAAAATTCCTCAATTGTACTCTTACCCCTCCTTTCCTCAAACTTTCCAGTTCCTCAGTAAAGATCATTGGAATCACCCCATTCTTCCAGTCTATTCAATATATAATATATAATTTGGATTAAAATATAGCTAAGAAAAAACTATTTACTCCATGATCCCTTGGACACCATAAGGCTGTAGAACCTGACATACTTCAACCGTGGCAGCCTGGTGCAACTCAAAACAGGCTTGAAATATACAGGTTCTCCAGTCTAGCCTATAGACGTTTATGATGGCAGACACTGCTTGAACTCTCTATTACAGATCCAAACTTCTCGCAATTATGACTTGGTACAAATTTCAGATTATTATAATTTTTTTGCTTAATGTTAAATTTCTCCCTAAAACAGAGTGTCACTGCAAAACAACAGGAATAACATTTTTAAAAACTGCTGTTTCCCTCCCTCCCCTCCATTCAAGGTGAACTGTCTGTGGAGCATGTACATGATCCTTTTCTTGTCAGCGTACACATCATTGCAGACCCAGGAGAATCTGTTGTTCTCCAGCAAGCTATTGATAACCTGCTGGCAAGGATCCATCCAGATCTGCAGCTCTTCCGGGTTTCGGAAAGGCGGGTACCAAGGAAGCTTAGGAAGCTTAACCAGGCCGTACCATCTCAGCCAGCCCTTGCTGTCATTCTCTTTCTGCAAGAAGACTACGATGAAGAGCCGATCCTGCAGCTCCATGAGCCCTTTCAGAGGCCGCCATGGCGTTACCACCACACCGAGCAAGTGCGAGGCAATTTCCTCCCTTATATGCCAGGCAGCCAGGACTTTTTCACCTTGGCGCAGGGTACTCCATTGTGGGCCATCCGGCCAGTGCATTATGGGAAGGAAATAATACGCTTCACCATCTACTGCAGGAACGAGAACTTTGCGAACACTCTGAAGATCTATGAGTTAATTCTGAGAAGACGAGTTTGTCGGGCGAAGGCAGACTTCTGTTTGTTTCCTGTCTATTCCAATGTGGACATAGATATTCAGTTCTCTTTAAAGAAGCTCCCAAGAGGCCAAGCATCAAGCCCCACTGAGTCGGCTGTGCTGGAATTCCGAGTGAAAGATATTGGGCAGCTGATACCGCTCTTGCCCAATCCCTGCAGCCCGATCAGCGAAGGCAGATGGCAAACTGAAGATCCTGACGGGAATAAGATCCTTTTGCAGGTACTTGTTAACATCTCTCAATCTCCATCCGGCAAATCAGAAATTCAGAATGCATGTTTTAAGTGATTTTGCACAAGACCGAAACAATCGGAATGAGTTATCAGGGCATGTAGCATGATCCTCTACGTGTGATTTACCTCAGGGGTTAGGGAATCCCTTTCAGCCTGAGGGCCAAATTCCATTTTGGAGACGTTCTTGGGGGCTGCATTCCAGTGGTGGGTGGGGCTGAAGGCCAAAGGGGCGAGGCCAAAATACAAACCTATTCTAGCATAAAGCTCTTATTGTCAATTACTAAGCCTTAGGAGAGGCATTTCAGTCTCTTAGAAGGGCGGGGAGGGACTGCACAAAGGCCAGAAACCACCAAATGATTGGTGGTTGGGGGAAAGGGAACTCGAGAGTGCCAGATTAGGACCCCAGGTGGGCTGGATTTGGTGTGGGCCAGTCACAGACTCAGCCCAGCCTACCTCACAGGGTTGTTTTTGCGAGGATAAAATGGAAAGGAGGAGGATTATGTATGCTGCCTTGAGTTCCTTAAGGATGAAAAAAATGGGATATAAATGTGATTAGGTAAATAAAGCATGTACCAATGAGTTCAGTGAGGATTACTACCAAATAAGCGTGGATAAGATTGTAAAGAGGAAGCATGACACATGAAGGGCTTGGGGTGTTCTTTATCCTCCCCACCCCAGCTCTGGGCGTTCATATTTTGAGATAGATCCCTCATAATATTTTCCTCGCTTCCCATTTTTAATTTCATTTTTATTGTATTTCTCCAATTAGCCCTAATTGATAATCCCTAATCAAGTATGTGGTGAAGAGGGACTGTAGGTATCACATGAAGAATACAGGACACTGGGATGGTATTGAGAAGACAAAACTCTCAATAAAATCCCATGGTAAAGGGAAGTTTGAGATTTTACAAAACATTAGGGACAGCAACAAGATCCCTACTGGGACAGGTGACATTCTTACGCAGGGTCCATCCCTAATTTTCATTAGCATCTCATGGCTATGCATTGGGGGGAGGGATGTAGAAAACAGCTTCCTCACCATGGAATGGGGGCTGGGAGATATCGTAAAAACAGTCACTTCTGTATAACTGGGTGGCTTGCTCAGACTCCTGAAAATTCCAGCTTTATTTTAGAATAAGGAGACTTCTCGTCTTAAAGAACCACTTAGTCTTTGTGGGACGTGGGTGCATAGGACCACAGCGTTCCAAGTAAAGCCCAGTCTCTTTCCTTCCTTCACTAACCAACTCATTCCCACCTAACTACAAATGCTCTCCAAGATGTTGCAAGCTTTTATATTGTTGTGAGTCGCTTGAGGGCCAGTGAAGGGGAAAGCAGGCCAGGCATGTTTTTTAAAAAAGTCCCCCCCCCCCAAATCCTTGATGTAAGCATCACAAAATTAGAAATAATAGCTATAAAGTTTATTGTAGAAATGATACCAAAGGTGCATGTCAAATCACTGCTCGCAATTGCGCCAGATTTGTATAATCTGAATGAAAATGACAAAGCGTCTTATGGCACTGTAAAGACTGAAAGTTATATCCAATGATGCTTGCCCACCAGTGCCATGGCAACTGCTGGCAGAATGGATTCCACTTTCCCCTGCGGTCCCTGCGTTGACCCTCAACTCTGTTCTGTGTGTGAGAGTTAGGGAATACTCTGGAGCAGATTTGCGGGTGCCTAGGGGCAGGAGAACAGGGTGCAACCCTGTTACACAAATGGAATTTCATGTGTGTACTGTTGGATATGTAGCCCTAACAAGTTTATTATGGCAAAAGCTATCGTGGACAAGAGTCATTCTGTTATTGTAGGCTTGTGCTATTAAGAGCATGTCTTTTATTATTCCTATACCAAACCGCTGCAGCTCTCTGTTTTAGATTTCTCTCTTGTGTAACGAAAATGTATCACTGGGATTTGAATCTGCTTCCATGATTATGTTAAGATTTTATTTGGTTTAATGTAAAGCAAAAGGTATTTTTTCTGCAACTAAGTGAAAAGTAAGAACCATTAGAGACTGATATCTAAAGTGTTCTGTACAGTTGCCAAATGAAGTGCAGCTGGTAAGCTCTAAAGACCAAGGTCATTTGGTTTTCTTCCCTGTGCACTGTTAAGCATAGCAACACATAGGGAGATATGCAGCCACAGTGCTATAAAGGTACAGCATGTGGTGAAACAGTGTGGGACGTTGTGGTAGATGTTGGTGATGCTAGATGGTGGTTGGTTGGTTGTATTGTTGGTTAAGAAGGCTGGAGACGTTTGATGATATTTTTCTTCATTGTAAAAATACTTGTCCAGTAAACTTAGTCTAGTAGTTTGAAACACTACTGTGTCTGAGTATTTTCTGGCTACCAGGACATCTGTCTGGTACCAGTGAACTCTGCTGTTTTTCCGCTGCTGTGTGCTTGCACTCCATGCATGCTCAGAGAGTGCAGTGCATCACAATCCCTGACAGATTATACCTCGGGATACAGCCTCCAGAGTTAATTTTTTTTATTATATTTAACTGGGATTGCAATTGGATTGCTGCCTTGCTCTTAACCCATTTATTAAATCAGTTATTGTCAGGCAGCTAAGATAAAGAAGTGGTGAGAAAATAGATCTGGTCTTTGATGTAATTAATTTTATCGCCTTCCTTTGTAAACAGGGCAACCCTAATGCCTTTGTTCCCGGAGCCGTGTGAAGAAATGTCCAAATAAACCAGGATCCCTAATGCCATCCTGATGAATTTGGCTAAGATTGCCACCATATTTATTTAGCCCTGCTCCTGTGCTTTTAATGAAGAAATTTGGCAGAGGAAGCTTTTCCTGGTGTGGAGATAGTGGTGGGAAATGCTCCACCTACCACATTTCTGTGTCCCAGGCTGCTATTAATGGCACTGGAGCTGGACCAACAACAGAGTTGGCAATTCTACAGTCCATGCCATGGGTTAGTGTTTCGTGTAAACCAGGCCAATCTCGAAAGAGAATCCTGAAAATAGGAAGTCTAAAAAAATCACTGCTGCAAGTAATTTTCATACGTTATAATACACAAGTAATTATAAAAGTGCAAGTAATTTTCATGCAAGTTACAACTTTCATACAAGTTACAATACACAACTATGCTTTTCAATAGGTCATTTCTTTAGTTTCGACAGGGAATCTAAAGAGTTTAAGGAAGTAGCTGTGCCAGCTGTGTGTAATAATAGGATGGCATACATTTTGTTCTAAGGCTTATGTGCACGTGGGGATAGTGTGAAACTCCTGTAAATTGGTGCAAAATTAAAGTCTCATTATTCCCACCCCCCACCCCCCAGAACATGTTTACCCTTGGAGAATGGTGTGGTTAGGCTGTGTGAAAGTCTAGGCAATAGTACGGTCAGAAGAAAGGGGTGCAAAAGCTGGTAACTGCGCAGCTCAGTTTAAAACAGAAGTGGCCCTTCGTAATCTCACGGATAACAAGTGTATCAGTTTGTACATGGCACTTTTGTCCTCTCAAACAGCTGAGGCTGAGGCAGTCTAGCAGTGTCATTTGTGCTCTTTGTTTCTGACCTGTTACGCAGAAAACAAGCAGTCCTCTTGTCAGCACTGACTAGGCTGACCATCTGAAAAGGAGGACAGGGCTCATGTAACTTTAACAGTTGTAGAGAAAAGGGAATTTCAGCCGGTGCCATTTGTATGCAATTAGTCCCTGGCGAAATTCCCTCTTCATCACAACAGTTAAAGTTGCAGGCACTATACTAGAGTGACCTTATACAAAAGAAGGCAGGGCCCCTGCAGCTTTAACTGTTGTGATGAAGAGGGAATTTCACCAGGAACTAATTGCATACAAATGACACTGGCTGAAATTCCCTTTTCTCTACAACTGTTAAAGTTACATGAGCCCTGTCCTCCTTTTCAGATGGTCAGCCTAACTTAAACAGTAGTACGTGGTGGCCAAGAACAAAACAACCAGTAATAAAATATTGTCCGTGAAAACTTGAGACAGTAAAATTCTTCTCCTGGTACCTAAAAGCAAATAAAGTCCCAAGCAAGAGTCCCCGGGGAGAGTATTCTGCGATCAGGACACCACTGCTGAGAGGATCCTGTCCCTGGTCAACGCACACATCCAATCTCTGAAGGTGGGAGCCTTGAAAGGCAGGCCTGTAAGGATAGTTTAACAAACAAGTGGATTCAAATGGGAGCAGGAGGTCCTTTAGATACTCCTATCGTTAAGCCATATAGGCATATCGCATTTAGATTCTGCTGTTGACGCCCAGCTTTCAGTCATAGGCCTGATGCCACTTATGCCAATTCTATTTACTCCCTTTGAACTGTGAGTGCAATAGCATTCCCCCCCCTCCACAGGAATGGTTGCACATTCATTTGCATGTGCATCTTTCTGTTACCGATGAATGTGTTCAGTGGCAATTTCCATGTCGTGGAAATTCAGCATACCGGCCCGTCCCAAGGTATCTTGCCTCTGCTGCTGCCCACTTGCCCACGTCTTGCTGTGGTCGCCAGCACCTACTCACTTGGCTGCTGCTCCTGCCTTGTGCCAAAACTATGGGCTCATGCAAGAAGCCGGCCGGACTATCGCAAAAGGTTGGCCGGCTTCTCACAATAGCTCGGCCAGCCTCTCACAGGAATCCCGTGGCTGGGGCACAAGGCAGGAGCTGGGCAGACAGGAGGAAGCGGCCAGCTGGGCGGGCTGGCCGGCTAAGTGAGGGAGCAGCCAGCTGGCCTAGCAGGTAGGGTGGGCCAACCATGGCCATGCACAGTAAAAAGAAGCGGCGGGCCCTGTCTACCTGGCTAGTGGTAGAGGCGGCCCTGTTAGCATATATCGGTTCATGTGGCATCTGACAGTTTCATTCCTTTTCTCTGCAGCAGGCCCAGTATAAGAAGAGTGCTAAGCAGACCATGTTGTGCTGGTCATCGCCATCAAGGAACTTTCCTGTTGCACCACTGCCAAGTTTTGTTCCCGACAGCAACAAGCAGACTCTTAATAAAGACAGTGATTCATTGAAGCCAGTTGATTCGATCGCATATCATCACCCCACCCCGTGCCTGGGTGTTTCCCAGCAGGACTTGAGAACCTATACCCAAAAACGCCTTCCCAGAAGATCCAGCAATGCCTCTACCAATTCAGGTTCATTTCAGCGAAGCCAGTCTCTTGCTTGTTTGCCCACAACAAGCTTTTCCCTAGTCCCCGAATCTTTTCATTTTAGCGAGCCAAACTCATTAAGCACTTTTTCTTCTGGGCACAGCCCCAGAATCAGAGTGAACATTGATGACTTGGAGGGAGTTCAGGAGACTGATGTAGACACAGGGATGAAACTTGCTTACTCTGATCTATCTGTAGTCTCTGCTTATTCAGTTCCTGATGGATTCAGTAATGGGGTGGGAGCAAGGAGAAGATGGCCTACACAAGAGCACAGCATCAATAGATTCAAACAGGCTGTCTCTAGAGGAAGATGCCCTTCAGCCAAGTGCAACCCCTTTGAGTTTTCTTCCAGCTCCCTTCCTTTCCCTTTTGATTGGTCTTCCAGCTCTTCTACATCCCCTTCAGCTTCTCCTTCAGCAGCCCACTTTGAGATCAAATGTTTGCCAAGAGGAACAGCTTTTTCTTTCGATGACAGCAGAACAACTGGTGGGGGAGAAACTAATCAAGAAGAATTCTACATCTGAACTTCCACTGTGTGTGAGAGAGAGTGAGATGGAGAGAGCAGGGTTGGGGGGGATTTGTTATATGCTTTATGGCATTGGTGTTCAGCCGATTTCATTCCTATGCCCAAATTAGCTATCCAAGGTCTAGGACTGTGTGCCACCCTTTGTTTCCTGGCCATTTCTGGTGGCTTGTGCTAAGTTCACACATGTCTTCCTTGGGCTATTGCAGTTTTGGGGGGAGGCGTAAACAGAGGATCAATTTCCCCCTAACCGCTTACCCACTTTTCTGCAAGGAAAATCCCCTCGTAGATTCTGTCCTTGGTCATTCACACTAGAACTGGTGAGATCAGACATAGGATATTGGTACTGCCAAAATTATTCTACCCTCCTTCTTCCGTGTTCACAGTAAAAAGAAACAAACAAAAAACACCTTACCTCCTTCAGTAGAATAGTTTGTTGTCCTCTTGCATCTCCTTCTGAATTAATGGCTCTAGAACACCCTATCCTGGGGAAGGGCAGATGGCAAGATGCTATGAGGAAGTCCTTACGTCTTATATTACTAATATTGGGCTATGTTATTGCTATTGAACAAGCCAAAGGCCCCACTGTTTGGTGACCAGTGTTAGGCATAATGGGCCAGGTTTTAGTATTTTGCCATAGTTGTGAAAATCTGCCATTTGTGGTCCAGGAGACTGACCGGTTAAATCTCAGTTACAACCCACTAGCGACCATTTATGCAGCCTCAGCTCTCACCTTCCATTCTACACATGGAGGTTTGTAAAACTGGCCTATCCTGCAGGGCTATTTTAAGGAGCACTATGACAAGGTACGTGGAGCACTTTGAGCACAGAGAATGCTACATATACACTGATGTTGTTTATTTACTATACTTTTGGATAAGCTCCTCCACTCAATGAACACTCGAGGCAATGGGCAAATAAGAGTAATAAAAAGAACAAAATACGTGAACCTGCACCAAAGGCAAACAAGAGAAAAACACATTACAGTAAAACCAGAAAGCGCCAATAACATCAGATTGCGTGGCATTAACAATTAGAGTTTAACAACAGAACAATGTCATCTTCACCAACCGTCTGAAGGACAGTAAAGAGGGAGCTAACCTAATTTCCCTAGCGAGGGAGTGCTACAAATGGTGCAGCTACACAAAAGGCCCCGTCTAGTGCTAAATATTACTAAACTTGACACTGTCTCAGTTTTGTTCCCACTAAAAATAGTGTACCTGAAAGTAACACCAATGGTCCATTGCCCATGGCAATTTTTACCTTAGATACAAAGTGGCCACACTGGATTCTGTGGTACAAAATGACAGGGCAGATCAGGGTGGTTGCCAGGCCATGATGAAGAGTCCTCCCCCCCTCATCCAGTTCGTGAAGAATAGAGGCCAGTATCCATCCCAAGCCCCTCCTCACAAGTGGTAATGATTCTTCTCTGCTGCAGCAATAGTTGCACAGGGTAGGGTAAAAGAGGGGGAGCTCTGAATGTTGACACTTCCAACAAGCTATCATAGTAAAACATGTCAGGTCACTATGTACTGTGTCATTTGTGGTAATTCTGAGGAAAAACATTTCAGTGTTCAATTATTACAGCTGCAATAGATTTACGTTTTTTGTTTCACAAGCAATATATTTGTATCCATTGATTAATCAAGCTATGGTTCTTGCTTTGCCTTGATCACTTCCTGGTGAGAGATGGTGTTGAGTAATGTGATCTAATCATGTGATAGTATTGACAGACTGAAATACCCTCTTGGCTCCTGTGCTATATATGGAGAAAAACTCCTGGATTCTTGAATTTCCATTGGAGTAGTGAGCTGCTCGTTGACTAGGTCTTACCTCTTAAGTAATGTTTCATGTCCAGTCTAACAGAGTAACCATGAAATGTTATTGAAATTTAACTTGTAGGTACTAGTTGTCTTAAATGAGGTGTTGGTTGGGCAGAGTATTAAGGATCAACTCTGGCCCATTGCTTTTGCACAGTTATGAGAATCTGTTTTGAATGTTGCGATTCTATCAACGAGTATCTTAGGTGATAATCTTAAAGCATCTCTAGTAGTTCCATCTAAATCCCATAAAAGGACACATTCTAATGCTGTTACCTGGTCTGATCAGGAGTGCCATGAAGCTAAGAAAAGCACAGCAAAACAGATTAAAGGAGATAACGCTGAATTTGCAGTTAAAGAGCTTATTGGATTGCAGAGGGAATACAAAAGCTTACTAAGTTATATAAAGTCCTGGCATTGGAGGCTTTTATGGTTTCGCCTCGAGTATGCCATTGTAGAATACTCTTTGGCTAGCAAAAACCTCAAATGGGGCTTTGGAACAGTACTTTCTGGCTATTACAAGAAACTATTAATCTGGTTTTAGCGAATGGTCAGGAATTACGGGAGTTGTAGTCTGAACCATTTGGAGAGCATCAGGCCTTATCTAAACTGTAGCTTTTCTTATCTTGATCCTTTTTGAGGAGGTGAAAGGTATAATTATACAGCTTGCCAACAATAATGTTCTGTGGGAAGCTGGTATCATCGACATGAAGTTTAAGAACAGTTTAGATTGGTAGTAGATACCTGTCATTGCCAAAGTTTTTTTAAAAAAGGATTCCATTGACTCCATTCCTTTGAGGTGGAATTTGAATGATATCTGTTTATATAAGAATGGTGTTATTCTAACTAGATAAATTATATGCCAAATAGCTGTTAAAATTACTTTCTTATATATTCAGATTGAAACTATGGATCATTGTTTTTCATTTGCACACCTTATATACAAATATGTTAATGTTAGGAAGAATAACTTCTATAATTACTTTGTGGCTTTAAAGCAAATGTGGGCAACTTGTGGCCCTCCAGATGTTTTGGCCAATTACTTATTTATTTATTTTAAACATTTCTTGGCCGCCTTTCGGGGCAGAGGCCCTCACAAGGTGGCTTACAACAATAAAATGCATAAAATATTAAAAGCCATAAATTATTAAAAGCCATAAAAACATGTTCACAATAAAATAGCAATTAAAACATTAAAACTAGCAGGAACAACAATTGCAGCAGTAGCAGTATACATCATGGGAAGGCCATGGCAAAATAGAAGCCTGCATGGATGATGCATGGCAGACCTCTGATGGAAGTTTGTTCCACATGTGTGCGGCCACTGCTGAGAAGGCCCTCTTCTGTGTGCACACCCACCTAATTGCTCTCACAAGTGGGCAATGAGAAGAGCCTCTCTTTCTGATCTTAAAGTGCGGGCAGGCTGATATGGGTGAAGGCAGTCCTTCAAGTAACTAAGTCCCAAACCATTTAAAGCTTTAAAGGTTACCAGCATTTTGGGCTCGGAAACACGCTGGTAACCAGTGCAGCTAGCAGAATATGGGCATTATATGATCAAATCGGCTCACCCCTACCAGTACTCGGGCTGTTGCATTCTGCACCAGTTGAAGTTCCCGAACCGCCTTCAAAGGCAACCCCATGTACAGCATCTGCAACTCCTTTCCTCACTGGCAATGATGGGAGGTGTAGGTCAAAACATCTGGAGGGCCACAAGTTTCACACATCTGCTTTAGAAGGCTTTGACACATGTATCATGGAAATAATGTGGGAGAAACTTTCTAGAACCAACCTAGATCATAGGCTGTTGAGGATAATAAAGACTTTGCTTCTACAGACCACTGTAGCAGGACTCTAACTCAGGTAGTGAAGCATGGATGGATCTTGTCTCTTTTTCCTGTTTAACCTTTTTTATATAATTGTAATTATAACCAAACCTCAGGGATGATGTTTTATTTGCCATCTGCTGTCAGAAAGAAATTGTCTCTACTCCTTTATGTTGATGACATATGTTCCTTCCCTTTCATAGAAATCTGTTGTGATACGAGATCATATTAAGCACCGCTGTTAATCCCTTTAAAAATGACGTTCTGCTAGTATAAAATCCCTAATGCATTTCGGTTCATATGATCATATGTAATTAAAGAATTTGGAAATTGCTGCTCAGCATCTTGTCTTTCACTGTTCTTTTCCCTCCCTCACTCCCTCTTTTTTTGTTTAATGTTTGGGTGGCTAGATATAAGCATTGCAGAAGTGTCAAATTCAAATGGGTTCGAAGGCCAAATTCCTGTCAAAAAGAAGATGTGAACCCAGGAGTCATGCTTATCATTTGTTCGCCCCACGGGAGACCAGTTCCACCAGAATTCACCACCATCAGTGCTCCATTATGTTGTGATTTACTCTCTGCATCCAATCTATGAGCCTATCCACATTGCCCTTAAAACGACTTATATTCTGTTTAAAAACATGTTTTTTAAAAGTCGTTTCATTACGTAGTAGGACATACTGAGCAGTACTTATGTTTCATAGTGACTGCTTCCTCCATCCTTAAAGTGTTCACTGGTGTATTACAGGGTTAATTTCTTGACTCTTCTTCTTTCGTTTTTGTTTTGCAGGCTGCTTGACCCCTCACTTTTGTCTCCATAACTCAAGCAGCCCACAAAACAAAAACGAAAGAAGAAGAGTCAAGGAATTAACCCTGTAATACACCAGTGAACACTTTTGAGGACAGAGGAAGCAGTCACTACGAAACAAAAGTACTGCTCAGTGTGTCCTGCCACGTAATGAAATGACTTAAAAAACAACATTTTTACAAAAAATATAAGTCGTTTTGATGGCAATGTGGATAGGCTCTCCGTCTCTCTGCCACTGGCACTTTCAGAGGTCCATATCCTCAGACAGCTGTCAAGGCCCACACCCTTGCAGGGCTCCTACCACTGACCCCCTGCAGCTCCTTTTTGCTATTGCTTTTTTAAAAAAAGAAATAGGTTTTTATGAGTTTCAATGAAACAATAACGCTAAAACAAAAAATACAAGTGTAACTACATGCTTTAAAGGCTGCCATTTCAAATATTAAAACATGCTTAAAAAGGGTGGGGGGAGTATTGTTGCTCAACCTGCACATCCTCCAATGGGCAGGCCAGTGGCCTGGGGAATGAAGAAAAGGAGTAGTAGCCTTGTTTTCTTGCCCTCTCCTTAGATTAGGCTCGCCCTGAAAAGGTCTGACGGGCTCAACCTGAAAAAGGCTTGCTTCTGCTCACCTCCCCCAGGTCGAGGCCCAAGTACTACCCAGAGCAGCCTTCCCCAATTTGGTGCCCTCCAGATGTGTTGTGCGATGATTCCCAGCATGCACCATCTAGGGGATGGTGGCCCAACACATCTGGAAGATACCAGGTTGGAAAAAGCTGGCCCAGAGGGGAAAGGCATACAAGCATCTGGACAGCAGTGACTAAGAGGTAGCGACCCACAGAGGTCGCCTTCCTGAAAGGCCACCAGAAAATTTGGCACTAA
Organism: Anniella stebbinsi; assembly: GCA_029215795.1. NCBI lineage: Eukaryota > Metazoa > Chordata > Lepidosauria > Squamata > Anniellidae > Anniella > Anniella stebbinsi. The sequence goes on along the minus strand of JARDYH010000003.1, from coordinate 125,760,507 downwards.
CGCTTTACTCTGCTTATCTTTTAAAGAAAGGAGAGAGCTTGAAACCAAGGAATTGGTTCTGAACTCCAATTCCTAGTCCTGAAGAGGGGTAATTCAATCAATTGTATGGTGGGGGTTCCATGAGCTTGAAAGGATTTGACACCCCTGTGATGTTTGGATTCTTGAGATTTCTGTGGGAAAGCCAAAATGTGATGCATAAACATCTAAAAAAAAATAAAAAAGTTCTTGTTCAGTCTATTTTAGGGATGGATGCATTTGTAATGGATGAATAGTTTTCCAATCTTAATTTTGGTTTGTCCTGAACTTTGAGATATGCTGGTCTTGTGACCGTAATAAGATTGATTGATTGATTGAACTTTGAGAATTTCTCCAATTTGGAGTTTGGCTCATCCCAAGCGTTGAGATTTAGAGGAGGAAAAAAACCCTGCTTGCATGAAAATAAACATTTTTGTTTACATTTCTCCTAATGCGTGCATTTTATTTGCATTTTTGCGAGCGGTTTTCCTAATATACTGCATTTTAAAACATTATTTTCCTGAATATACACATTTTCATACACTTGTTTTAAAAATTGGCAAACTCTATTGCAAAATTCAGAGAAGTGAGTATTTCAAAGGATAACTGAGTTTCAGTTCACACAGTAGTTCGAAAGTGCAAAATTTACCTAACATTCATGCAAAACTGAATGAATTTCTTTTCCATCCCTACTCTGTGCATAAGAAAGACCTGAAGCTTTATCTGAGAGGGCTGCTGGTGCCATCTTGTGGTTTGGCTCTGTTTTAAAGCTGCTAATGTGTAGCTTTTGATTTGGCTTAAAGCAGCACCTATTATTTTCAGTTTCCACACAGCTCAAAATAGATGTACAGTGTTTGTTGTTGTTTTTAAATGCAGGTTTTCATTTTGATTGCTGGCTTTTTCTTTCTTGGAGCTTGGGGGTCCTGAAATTTACACTGATTTCATCGCAACCCTTTTTGTGAAGTTAATCATGTTAACTGTTCATGGGTTTTCAATGTTGTCAACGTCCATTTTGTACGAAATAGGTCATAAGAAGAGCCATGCTGAATCAGACGAAAGGTCTGTCTAGTCCAGCATTCTGTTTGCACAGTGTCCAACCAACCAGCCATTGATAGCTTTCTCCTCTGTGGATCTGTCCAATCTCCTTTTAAAGCCTTGCACGTTGGTGGCCATACCACATCTTGTGGTAGTAATTTCCATGTGGGAAGTCTACAAGCAGGGCATGACCGCAATAGCATCTGCCCACCACAGGAGTCTGGGGGCTCCAGTTTCAGTGGGGCGGAGATTCCATTCTGGGTTTTAGTTACAATCAGCCAGAAACCTAAAGGAGATGTCCAAAGTACTGCACTTTATCTTCAAAATGGGTCCAGAACTTTGGATATCTCCTTCAGACTCCTGGCTTGTTGTAACTAAAATCCAGAATGGAATCTCTGCCCCACCGACATCTAAGCCACTAACTTCCCCTGTTACCCACTCACATTCCCCAGCAACTGGTATAACATAGGCGTAATGCTTCTGATACTGGAGATACTATACAATCACCATGACTAGTAGTCACTGATAGCCTCATCCTACATGAATTTGTCTAATCCCCTTTTCAAGCCTTGCAAGTTGGTGTCCATACTACGTCTTGTGGTAGTGAATTTCATAGTTTAACTATGAGCTGTGTGAAGTACTGATTTTATCTTTAATAATGTTTCTGCCAATTTACTCGGAATAGATGTTACACTCTGTAATTAAATTAATCCCCCCTTGATCCCTTATTATTATTATTATTATTTTACAATTGGTGCTACATTTGGCGCTCTTCAGTTCTCAGGTACAGAGGCTGATCTTAGGGACATGTTGCATTTTTTTGTTAGAAGAAAAGAAACTTCCTATCTGAGCTATTTAAGAACTGTTGGATGGATACCATCTGGGCCTGTTGATTTGTTAGCTTTCAGATTGTCAATAAAGTCTAGAACTTCATCTTTTGGCATCACTATTTGCCTCAGTTCCTTAGATTCTCTTCCTGAAAATATCAGACACGCATTCTGCAGTGAAGACAGACAAAAATAATTCATTTAGCAATCTCTGTGGGCATCCAATAGTCCCAACTACCTCCCTATGTGGGTGGTTTCCTGTTCCTGATGTATTTGAAGAATTGTTTTATTTATTGGTCTTGATCTTATTAGTGATATGCTCTCAAACTAACTTCTCATTGTCTGCTTGGATTTCCTTTATGCATGTATATATTCCTTTTAATTCTCATTTGGCCAAGACTTCCATTTTTTGAAGGAAGCCTGCTTTTCTCCAATCACTTCCTCAACATTGCTTGTTACCCATGCCAGTGATCTCTAGGACTTGATGCTACTTTTCCTGACATTCTAGCTGAGCTTCTATTAGTGTTGTTTTGAGTAACCTCCAAGCATTTCGGAGAAATTACACCCACTGGGCTCCCCCTTTCAACCTCCTTTTTAACTGTTCCCTTGTTACTATTTTTAGAAGATTCCTCTTTTGAAGCCAAATGTGGCGGTGTTGGATTTCCTTGGCAATTCCTCTCTTAAATATAAATTAAACCTGGTAGCACTATAGTCATTGTTAGCATATGGTTGAACACTCACATCTCACCCTAGGTCCTTGGAGGCACCATTTAGGATTAGGTCACAGGTGATTATCTTTGTGGTATCTCACAGTGACAAATCCAAGAAACTGAATGTTCGCATGCCTTTGGAACCTCTTCTGCAGTCTGTTCCTTCTGACCTTTTCACTCTTGAAATCTTCTTGGCTGATTTGACATCTCTGCTTGCCCCACTATTCTCAGTGTCATTAGCTGATGTGTTAACAATGGGATGGAGGAGGCAAAGATGTCACAGCCCTTCTGGTGGTTGTGGTTTTACCTGTTTTGATATCCTATTGGGGTATGAAGAGAATAATTTGGGCCAAAAGTTGCTCACAGCCCATAGAGCTCAAATTGTAAGATCTGCCCGTTTGCTCGTGCATCCAGATTTTCTGTTGCGGGCTGCTAAACCCGTGCCAGGCAGAGGAGCCATGACATCTGTGCTGCCTAGCCGCATGATAATATCTAAGCAAATTGGACCCTTACTGGTTGACCCTACCATACTTGTGAACCATTTGCAACAGCATGGTGCAATTTGGAAACAAATGGACAGGTGGCTAAAAGGAAACAGGCAACGTGGGAAGTGTAAATACAGGCTGGCAATATTACTAATGCATGGGCAGTGCTTTTAAAAAGAAGAAAAACAAAGTATATGTGTGAGGGGGTGGGCTAAGAAATTCAGATGGGTTGGAAGGAGGGGGTAGGCATGGTTGGGCACCTGCCAAGGGCCCACATCTCAGCAGGGGCCCCTTTGACAAGAGCCCCCTGAACCTGGTCTTCACCATTGCAAGCTGCATCTTCACCTGCCTCTGGTTCTGGCCCAGACTGTGGAGATGGTGAGAAGGAGGAGGAGCAGATGCCCCGGTCTGCTCGCCCACCAGCTCTCTGCCTGCCAAGCAAACAAGCCACAGCAACGATAAGAAATAGGATGAGGAGCAATGACAGTGATAAAGTAGACGTAATGAGGGAGGGGACCCGTTCAAGTTGTTGTCCAAGGGCTCTCAAAAACCTGGCGCCAGCACTGGTTGGAAAGAAAATGGATAGAATTGTTTTCTTTTGGGTTCGTTCTTTCTGTCAAAGGCAGAATTGGGAAGTCCAAACTTCATGCATAAGGGAGCTATAGACAGACAGTGCCATGGCTTCTTGAGGCTATGGTTTTACACAACAATTTCCATGCTTTTGGTTTTTAAGGCCAAAATGTGCCTGTAACTCACAAACGCAAATGTTAGAGCTCCCTCTGGGAAGCACATGCATTGGCAGATAATCCAGCTCACTTTACCTCTGTGTACCTGGTAGCACACTACTCTGCAATGAGCAAATAGTAGAAGTGTGTGGTTTAATTAGAGTTGGATTAATCCAGGCTGACTGCCTGTCTCTGTGTGTAAATAGGGCGTTAGAGGTCAGAAAGTACTAAGTATCTTAAAGGTCTGCTTGCATAATGGGAAAAGCTAAGAGAGATCGATGTCCTTTGTGCAAGAAAGAATTTAGAAAAAGTGGGTAGTCGTCATTTGGTACCATTAAACTTAATCTCTTTAGCTATGCAGAAAATTCATTTTTTAAACATTGCTAATTATATTTCTTCAGTTATAGCTGTCCCATGGAGCCAATCTGCATGTCAAGGCAGCTTATTGTGGGTTAATTAACCCAAAATTAGCTGCAGTGCAGGTGGCTGCCATTTTGAATATAGTACCTCTGAGAGGGGCAATCAGGAGTTGCATGTCATGTGAACCCAGCCATCATGGATTAATCAAGGGTTAAACACCCTGCACTTAACCCTCAGTTAGTAGTTGAGTCAAGTATGGGTTGTTTAAACCTCAACTAACCCATGATGGTCATGATGCCGCAACCCCCAATCAGCCTGATCGAAGGATGTACATTCAAAACAGCGGCCGCACACACCACACATGCACCTCAGGTACTCATGGGTTAATTAATCCATGATAAGCCACTGTGTGTGAGCTTGGTCAGAGTTAGGCTGCTCCTGTTGAATGTTCTCTCTGGTCAGAATCAAACCTGAGTGTGACCATTTACAGCATATAGGCAAGGATGAGGGGGAAGCAGAATCTCAAGTGTCTTGATCTGGGGATCAGGTGCTACCCGTTAGGCAGAATGAGGGAGATGTCTCAGGAAGCTTACTTTGTCTATCATGAAGAAACAGATTCTTATTTATTATTGCTATATTTTTAGTTGCAGGGAGTAGGAGAGGTACTTGTGATGCTTATTTATTTAGTTACATTTATATTCCACCTTTCTTCTATTGTGGGATTCAAGGTGGCTACATGTGGTTCCCAAGTGGTCTCCCCTTCAAGCACTGGCCAGACCCAGACCTGTATAGCTTCAGCAAGGTGACTGCCTCATGTGCCTGGCTGGGCGAATCGACATACGAGAATGAGGGAGAGAAAAAAATCAGACATGTGAATAGGAAAACAGGGCCAACTGAAGACATTTTGCAGCCTGAGGTGGAGCAGCAGTGGGGCCCATCCTCAAGGCCTGCCACGTTATTTTGGCACCTGAGGCAGAAAATACCACAAGTGCCTCTCCTCCTCCCAGCCATTACAAATAAAGCAATAACTATTTGCTGCCCTTTCGCAACACTCCAAAACAGCTGCCTGAGCCAGATCCCTCACTCTGCCTAATGGTAGGGCAGACTTGTTTTCCCAATGGCAGGATATGAAGGCAGGTGATGCAGCAACCTTGCTGCTGAAGCTAAGTAGGTTTTGGTATCATCAGTGTCTGGATTGGAAACTGCCTGGGAGTCCTATGTATTTTGCCCTGAGTTCCATGATAGAAGAAAAGCAGGATATAAAAGATTAATGGACAGCATGTTCCACTAACCAGCAGCAGTATGGCCTGGCACTTGGATCATGATGAAAGAAAACTAGTGATTGCATTTCAGAAAATATAAAGATTTAGGGCGCAAACCCATATATGTTTAGACAGAAAAACTCCTACAACTCCCAGCATTCCTCAGCTGGCATGGGAGTTGTAGGATTTCTTTCTGGGATCTGGGAGATGTAGGACTTATTGCTGTCTCAACATGTATAGGAGTTAGGGTGACCAGATAAAATCCAGGTCAGGGCTCATGTAACTTTAACAGTAGTAGAGAAAAGGGAATTTCAGCCAGCGTCATTTGTATGCAATTAGTTCCTGGTGAAATTCCCTCTTCATCACAACAGTTAAAGGTGCCAGCACTATACTAGAGTGACCATATACAAAAGAAGGCAGGGCCCCTGCAACTTTAACTGTTGTGATGAAGAAGGAATTTCACCAGGAACTAATTGCATACAAATGACGCTGGCTGAAATTCCCTTTTCTCTACAACTGTTAAAGTTACATGAGCCCTGACCTGGATTTTATCTGGTCACCCTAATAGGATTGTACCCTTAGCAATCCATGGGCATTCTGCATCTCACAGACCCTGCAACACAGCTTTCTCCATGACAATTAATTACTTATGATGTTAGTACATTTCTGCAGCAAGAACGTAAATTTGCATTTTGTAATGGTGGGCATTAATTTTAAGCTGAATTCCAATCTGTGAATGACTGTTTAAAAGTGAAGTCTTACATCGATACAACAAATATTTTTATGAGCAATTTTATTTAGATCACATTTGTACTGCATTTCATCATGTTCTCTCTACATATCCCTGTCTTAGGGCATACACAGATGTGACATAGGAGATCTGTGATCAGAATCTCACATTTTAAGAAGATTAATAGCAGCCAGATGTGTGTGTGTGCAATTGGATTAGGGCCGTTGTGCTGAGGATGGATAGTTGATCAGCCTATCGGCAGCCTAGTTCTATTTTCTCATTCCCTCCCATCCATAATGGCCATTTGCCTTGTGTGTGGGGAGGAGGGGGCTAGAGATAAAGGTACCATTTAAACAAAGGAACACAAGAGATCCAGATCTCCCATGTCACATCTAGTTGAACCCTCTATACTGCTCAAGTTAATGGCTGCAGTTCTTCTGAGGTTCATTGAATTCATGAAATTGCAGTCGCTGATGCTGACCATAACTACTGATTTAAAATCGAAGGCAAGAATCTAGGATTTCTTCCTCTGCAAATGTCAGAGCTTTTCTATAAGGGGTTAACTATAAAACCCAATAGCCTACATAGTCCTTCTCAGCAACAAGAATTGCCTAGGGCACATCCTTCATTTTTAGCCATTCATTCCACACCTGGGGTAAGATTCAGATTTATTCATGACTAACCGAAGTCCCATTGATTTCAATAGCTCTACTTTTTGCATGACTACATCTGGACCCAATCCCTGGGTTTGGAGCAGGTGATTTCAGTATCTCTGCCTTGAGGGTACAATTCCCTCGTATCTACTGAGTAGTTTCTTGCAGCTTTTTGAGATCAGAGTTGGACCCAAAAGTGTCATTTTCATAAAGGGAAGAGCCTATTTGAAAATAATGACATGAACACAAAAAAAACTAAGTTGCTGTCAAGTATTGCTTCATAACTTCTTTTCTTCTCTGCTCCTTTCCCTCAGTCTATATATAAAGTAATGATACTTCTCAACCTACCTTTACTGTCTTACAACCTCTCCAAATCTTGTGGGTTTCTCAATATCACTCCCAAAAGACACAAAGGAGGAAAGGGGCTTTGAATCCTATGCTTCTTAGGTATTAATAAAACCGGAGATAGGATGAAAAGACAGAGGACAGGGAGGCCTCCCTTTTGGTGAAAAGACAGAGGACAGGGAGGCCTCCCTTTTGGCCAATTCAAGATAAGCCATGCTCTCATCTGACATTTAGCCCTATGGACCCATATCTGGTAGCATCCATTAGCATTCAGGAGTTGACCTGGTAGCATTCAGGAGAGATCTGGTATTATGATTGCCATCACCACCCATTTCCCCAAGGCAGGGTGAATGAAAGCCAAAACAGATATATGGGCAGTATATGGCCGAAGTGCTGAAACTCTACACCCTTGACTGTCTAAGAAGTAGCCCCTGACAGCACCGGAGGAGCATGAGTTCAAAGAAGTGGAGGCAGCTAGGTACGAAAGACAAAACAGACGCATCATGGGGAAGTTTTACTGTTATATTCTAATTGGGGGCCAACCTTCTGCTGCCATATTTTATGGGATTTAGAGGCAAAGGGTGAGTAAGCCTCTTCCATCATCTTTCATTACCAGAGACATTTACGTCAAAGCAAGCTCCTTATTCTTTGGAGTTGATCTGCTCCTACGGCTTATGCCCCTCTCAAAGTAATAATCCTTCATTGGTGACATCACAATGTTAGCCGCAGCGACCCGTGTGATGTCACAAAAAGAAGATTACGACTTTCAGTGAGAAATAAGCTGCGGAACTCCAAAAGAACAAATATTTGTCGTTATGTAAATATCTAGTAATTATATAAACATATTAACATTCAACAGTATACGGGCACAGTCCTATTCATATTTAAAAAGAGAAAAAGTCCTACAGCTCCCAGTATTCCCTAGCCAGTGTTTTTCTGTCTAAACATGCATATGATTGTGCCCTAAATAATTGTCAAAATTGCTCTTGAATATTTTTTTAAAAGATATGTTTACACAAGGACTAGTGGCTCCCACAATCAGCAGATCTAACATCATATTCTAATCCCCATCTGACAGAATTTTAACCTGTACAGTATTCTCAATCCCTGGCAAAATCCTTACAATATAATATTTTTTGTCACACTTAAATCTAAATGAAAGCATTTCATAGCGGAGCTATATCCAATAACAATCTAAACACACAAAAAAGTGCTTGACTTGCTATCAATGTAGGGGAAAATGCATGGAACTACAAATACAGCAAGTTCTTTAAAAAAAATACCAAAAAACCCCCCTAAACTAGAAGCTGCAACGTTTCTCCCCCATCTCCACCCCCGGTCTTGATTAGATTATGCTGACCAATATCTACTGATTTAAAATCAAAGGCAAAAGTCTAGGCTGGACAGTTCCTTCGTTCTGCAAATATCAGAGCTTTTCTATAAGGAGTTAACCATAAAATTAAGTACATAGTTTCTTGGCTAAATTACACACTAAGTTAAATGTATAGCATGTAGGTGATCATACCTCTAGTGTGGGAGAGCCCACAACCTCCCTAGGTAATTGACTCCATTGTCGTACTGCTCAAACAGTCAGGCAGTTTTTCCTGATGTCCAGCCAAAAACTGGCTTCCTGTAACTTGAGCCCATTATTCCTCGTCCTGCACTCTGGGAAGATCCAGAAGATATCCTGGCTCTCCTTGGTGTGACAACCTTTCAAGTATTTGAAGAATGCTATCATGTTTCCCCTCAATCTTCTCTTCTCCAGGCTAAACTTGCCCAGTTGTTTCAGTCTCTCCTCATACGGCTTTGTTTCCAGACCCGATTATCCTCGTTGCCCTCCTCTGAACACGCTCCAGCTTTTCTGCATCCTTCTTGAATGTGGTGTCCAGAACTGAGTGCAATACTCAAGATGAGGCCTAACCAGTGCCAAATAGAGGGGTACCAGTACCTCGCGCGATTTGGAAGCTATACTTCTATTAATGCAGCCCAAAATAGCATTTGCTTTTTTTGCAGCCACATCACACTGTTGGCTCCTATTCGACTTGTGATCTACAATTCCAAGATTCTTTTCATTTGTAGAATTGCTGAGCCAAATGTCCCACATCTTGTAACTGTGCATTTGGTTTCATTTTCCTAGGTGTAGAACTTGGCATTTGTCCCTATTTAATTTCATACTGTTGTTTTCAGCCCAGCGCTCCAGCCAGTCAAGATCACTTTGAAGTTTGTTTCTGTCTTCCAGGGTGTTCGTTATCCCACCTAATTTTGTGTCATCTGCAAATTTGATAAGCATTCCCTGCACCTCCTCATCCAAATCATTAATAAAAAAGTTGAAGAGCACTGGTCCCAGGACTGAGTCCTGCGGTACCCCGTTCGTGTGAAAAGGTACCATTGATAAGTACTCTTTTAGCCTATCTACACTACTGCTTTAAAACGGTTTATAACAGTTTTAAACCAGTTAATAAAACTGTTATAAACCGTTTTAAAGCAGTAGTGTAGATAGGCTCTCTGAGTCCGATTCTGTAGCCAACTGTGGATCCACCTAATAGTTATTCCATCCAGCCCACTTTTAGCTAGTTTGTTAATCAGAATGTCATGGGGGACTTTGTCAAAAGCTTTGCTGACGTCAAGATATATTATGTCCACAACATTCCCACAGTCCACAAGGAAGGTTACCCAATCAAACAATGAGATCAGATTAGTTTGACAGGACTAATTTGGATTTGTCAAGAACTAATTTGTTCTTGACAAATCCATGCTGGCTTCTAGTAATCACTGCATTGTTTTCAAGGTGCTTAGAGATTGACTTCTGTATAATCTGCTCCAATATTTTCCCAGGGGTGGATGTCAGACTGGTCTGTAGTTCCCAGGTTCCTCCTTTTTGCCCACACAGTGGCTGACCAGCTGTTGACAGGAAACTCCAAGCAGGACATGAGTGCAACAGCACCCTTCCACCCATGTTCCCTAGCAACTGGTGTACATAAACTTACTGCCTTTGATGCTAGAGGTATCATCAGGACTAGTAGCCATTGATAGTCTTTTCCACCAAGAATTTGTCTAACCCCCTTTTAAAGCTATCCAAATTGGTGGCTATCACTACATTTTGTGGCAGCAAATTCCATAGTTTGACTATGCGCTGTGTGAAGATTTTTTTTTTATCTGGCCGGAATCTCCCACCAATCAGCTTCATGGGATGACTCGAGGTTCTAGTAATATGAGAGAGGGAGAAAAATGTCTTCCTATCCACTTTCTCCACACTATGCTTAAATTTCTACACCGTGTCTCCCCTTACTCGCCTTTTCCCAAGCTAAACAATTCCAGCTGTTGTAATCCTTCCTCACAGGGGAAATGCACCAGACCCTTGATCATTTTAGTTGCCTTTTTCTGCACACAACTCTTCTGTTCCCCCTCACTTCCACCATACCCATGTCATATTGTCACCTTCAAAACTCTTTTTTTATAATCCAAAACAGCCGTTCTTGCTGTGCCATGCCACTGGAGCATGAGATTTTTCACATATTCTCATTCCACTCCAACCCCCACACCACAAATGTGGCAAAGTTAACTAAGTACAGACCCTCTCCTGACAGCAGGAGAGGGTCTGGACTGTCATGTCCCTAAGGCTACAATCCCAAGCTCACCCTACAGAAACTAATTCCCATTGAGGTCAGAGAAAGTTACTTCCAAGAAAACATGCTTAGGAGGATCAGACTAAGAATGGGTCCAGAGGTGCCCTTCCACATGCAGAAGGGCTTTTTATGACTTAAGGGGTAATCCTGCTGACTGGAGAATGCTGGGAGTTGTAGGAACTTTTTTCCGTCTATATATGCCCAAAGAAAAAACAACTGAAATCCAGAAGTGTGCTTCCATTTGCTCAAAGCATTGTACAATATCTTGCTAACTGTCACCCAATGGATGGTATTCAATGTTTGTTTAACTTAAATCCCATCCATTTCAATAGGTCTACTCTAAGTAGGATTAACATTGACAATAAACTGTTGCCTTCTACTAGCTCTTGTTCACAGAACAGCGTTAGTCCCAGAATTTTCCCTGCTAGCGCATCTCTAAATCTAACCCTAAGTTTTGATTAAGGTTCTATGCACTTCCCCTCTTCAGAACTAAAAGAACTGTTATAACTTAAATAGAAATACAATATATTCCATCATAGTGGGGCAGATTATGGCCTATGTGCTAACCTGCTCAGTCTGATGTTCAGATGCTAACTGTTGATGTCGAACTTCAAGGCTCCTGTTCTCCTGGTTTCATATGGTTTTTTTTAAATCTTGGACAGGACAGGCCTTCAAATAAAATATGTATTATTTATTTATTTATTGCATTTCTATACCGCCCAATAGCCAAAGTTCTCTGGCCGGTTTACAAAAATTAAAACCATAAAAACCATTCAAAGTATAAAACAAAGACAGTATAAAAACATAAATTAAAATACAGTATAAAAGCACAACCAGGATAAAAACCGAGCAGCCATGCAGAAATTAATACGGATTTAAAATACAAATTTAAACAGCAAGGTTAAAAACCAAACTGAAGAACTGTGAAAATTCTGTGAAAATAAAAAGATCCGTTCAAATAGAGGACTGTCCTCCTTGGAAGAGCAGATAGATGGCTGGAGTCTCTTCCCTGAAAGCATAAGCCGATCTGTGAAATTTCATAGGCCTTTAACTTGTAAGAATTAAACATCCTTGTTGAGTTTATAACTTCTTAATCTAGTGTCATCTTCCTATTTGAATTCTGCCCCGGATTCTCAATTTCCTGTTCTTGTTTGTGGAGCTGTGTTATCTGGCATTCTTTTGTCTTTTATTTCTGTACATTGTTTAGGCCATTCTGCATGTGGAGTTTGCTGAAGTTCTCAAGTTGCCTCTCTCTTTTTCCTTACAGGTTACTGATGCACACAGAGGCATGTTGAATTCACATCGTAACAGTAATGCCATTCTTGTAGTGCTGCTAAGTCTTGTTTGCAGTGCTGCTAATATTAAATATTTCCCCCTTGGGTATATGGTACTAACAAAGCTACGCCTATAATGGAATTGTTTTTTAACATTTAACCTGGTTTAGAATGCATTTACTGTCACAATTTTAAGCATGGGTTCTGAACAAATCGATCACCCAGACACCATGCAACCAACTTCTGGGTACAGTTTTTTAAAAAAATGTATTTATTTCACTTACATACCACTTTTTCACTGTAGAACTCAGACTGGTGTATTTGGTATCCCATCTGGACAATGAACAGATCCAGACCAATTTAGCTTCAGCAAAGTTGTTGCATCATATGACTTCAGACTATGCCGTGGGTCCTAGGTTTGCTTTCCTCTAGAGCAGGGGTGGGAGAAAGTAGTTCTCTAGATGTTTAGACTTCACCTCCCAGCATTCCTGACCATTGGCCATGCTGGGAGAGATTTCTGGGAGTTGACGTCCAAAACATCTGAAGAACTACCTTATACCCATCCCTGTTCTAGAGCAGCCACCCCCAACCTGATGCCCTCCAGATGTTTTGGATGACAACTTCCAGCATTCCTGACCATTAACCATGCTGGCTGGGGCTGATGGGAGTTGAAATCCAAAACATCTAGAGGGCATCAGGTTGGGGAAAGCTGCTCTAAAGGTCGGTGACAGAGGAAAGAGAGAGAGAAGGGTCCCTTCAAACTTCCAGTCCCTTTTGCCATGTTCCTTATCCCCATCCGAATTGGTCCAATGAGTATCCTTATCCAAATCTGTCAAATGTTTCCAAATTTGGGGGGTTCTGAATCTTATTGGCAGTTCTGGATCTGGAGCAGAACTAATGTCTTACTTATCTGCAATTCTCCCATTTTGCAGTGCTTAGCCACTGTATGATGCGTATCCCTCTGTCCATTTTCATTCTTCTTCCTGTTAAAAAGGAGAAGGAAAGAAAGAATGATTATCCAGACCCAAAGAAGTGCGGATTATCAATTGGGAGGACCTCTTTCCTTTCAGGCGTTCCTTAATACTTGATGGTAAGACTAAAACATTGGAATTGGGGTGAGGAGTTCTGGAACTAATTTTGTCTAGAGTGGTTGTGCCACTTTCCCTCCCTCCCCCTCCCCCCCACCCCCACCCCCACACAACCTGTTCAGATAAGCTTTGTGCCTGGTACGCATCAGGCACGATTTCTCCCTCCATTCGCGAATGAATGAGAAATCTATGGAATGTGTAAAAACTAGTAAGAGAGGGAGAAGGAGGGAAGTGATGCCTGGAGGTGATACTTTTCTTAGTAGAAGCAGGTCACACGCCTCCTGAGGCTTGGACTGTGCTTGCTGGCTCTTTCTCCATCCATTCCTTTTTGTTCCTCCCTTGGGATTTGCTGGGTAGTTGAATGCTTCTTTGCCTGGCTCCATAGAGAGCCTAAGTGGAATTTGGGCAGGATGGTACAGACATCGCCAGCAGAGACCACGATTGCGGACTTTCAGTGCGGTCTTCATTATATATTGCAGTAGGGGATAGACTGAAACCAGGCATAGGTCTAGCTGAAGCATAGACAAACACAATCAAATACAGCTTGCAGTAAGTACATCGGAAGAACCTAGTTGCTCTCCAGAGGAAAAAAGTGCACAGCTGCGGACGTTTGCATAAAATTCTAAAATAGAACTAGGTGCAGTATTCCTGAAAGTGTGTGTTCGGATTGTGTAGAGAAAACCGTCGAGGGCTTTTTATGCTTAACTGGTGAGTGTATTTTGCCTGATTTCAAAATACTTTGCATGAGTAGTAATTGCGCTGTCTGTGTAGCTGAAAAACTGTTCCTTTGCTGTTACAGAGCTTGGTGTATACAATGCTTGTGTCCTTTTACGATAGACATACCAAGGTCCAATAACAAAAAATCTCCCTTCTTAAAACAAAACAAAGGAAGCTGCGCTGGTCCATGAGAGAAAAAAATCCAGAATCCACAGTTAAGCATTACTTTTATTAGAACCCAGCAAAATTTCACAGAAGCTTTTGAGTTATCCGGAATTCTTCTTCAGGCTAGATGGTACAAAAGGTAAAGGATGAGGAAAGAAACATCCCTTGTCCATTGCTGCTTCTCCCATCCCCTGGTTTTTGTACCTCCTGATGAAGAATTCTGGAGAATTCAATAGCTTGCACAATTTTGTGGAATTTTGGTTGGTCTTAATAAAGATATTGCCCAACTGTGGATTCTGGATTTCTTCTTTTACTTTGTATCCTTTATTTTCTGGGACCAACATAACACATTCGTGCACACACAGAATGTTGTACCAAACATTATTCATTCAATGTGAAAATATTTCCAACGTGTACAATCTGATTGACCAAATGCTCTGGGAAACATTCCCTGTTTGACATAGGGAGCAGAAGACTCTTGCCCATTACAAACCTTATGTCAGGAGAGGGCTCAGTTGCCATTTGTGTCAGTAACCATGTCTCCCCGTTGCTGCTTGCAGGTGTGGCCAACCTTGGGCAGTGCATCCTTCTGCCTTCATGCTATCTCTTTCCATCATGACCTTTCTTCTCTCACTTTGTTCTTTGAATGTCGGAGGCTGCGAGCACTACAATGCCCCAAAGAACCTGAAAACGGAGTTTGCCCTCAATCTTTACCAACGCTTGGCAGAACTAGATGATAACAGAACCAACCTGGTTGTCTCCCCAGCAAGTATTTCCCTCACTTTGGAACTTCTGCAGTTTGGAGCAAAAGGGAACACCTTTGCCCAGCTGAAGCATGCTCTGGGATACAACGTTCATGGTAAGGTGCCATCTCAACCAGCATGGCTGGCTGGGGGATGCTGGGAATTGTCGGACTTTTTTCCTGTCTAAACCTGCATAGGATTACACTCTAAAACTCTCAAAATTGAAATGTTAGATTTTTTAAAAAGTACTGCTTCCATCCTTTTACCATTTGATAAAATCTCCAAAAGCTGTTTCCCTTTTGGAGTTTGTGCACCATTCATAGAAAAACGAAACCAAAAAGACATCCACTGCGCTTTCCATAGCTTGTAAGCATTACCCATGTTTCAAGGCTAGGCTGACCATATGAAAAGGAGGACAGAGCTCATGTAACTTTAACAGTTGTAGAGAAAAGGGAATTTCAGCCAGTGTCATTTGTATGCAATTAGTTCCTGGTGAAATTCCCTCATCATCACAAAAGTTAAAGGTGGAGGCACTATACTAGAGTGACCATATACAAAAGAAGGCAGGGCCCCTGCAACTTTAACTGTTGTGATGAAGAGGGAATATCACCAGGAACTAATTGCATACAAATGACCCTGGCTGAAATTCTCTTCTCTCTACAACTGTTAAAGTTACATGAGCTCTGTCCTCCTTGTCATATGGTCAGCCTATTCAAGGCTAAAACAAGTATTCACATACTTGTATGTGTATGTATGTATATGTATGAACCCTTGCTCGCCTTGCTTTTATTGTATAGATTGGCTCTCTAACATGAGCTGTCAAAATTGTCTTAGCAAATTACTGTTTGACTAGACATCTTGTGGAATTGGAGCATGTTCAAACATCTGTTCTTTGTTCAATTTTAATTCATTTATCCGTAAGGGAACTGATGTGTCTTGGTGCAGAGAACCAGGAAAAAAAATCACAAGACTACAGCAGATAACAAGGAAGAGGAGCGGGGCACAAGAATACTATATACGTTTCCAGCCAGAATTCAGTGTGTTAGCAATGACATTTAAATCCCTAAATGGTTGGGACCTCGATTCTTGAGGGAGCGTCTCTCCCTATATAAGCCTGCCTGAGATTTAAGTTCTGTCAGAGGATCCCTCATCTATGTCCCACAAGTGCAAGACATATATTATGGTGGGACATGGGAAAGGGCCTTCTCTGTTGTGACCTCCCCCCCCCCCCCCCCGGTTGTGGAACACCCTCCTCTTGGAGGCTGAGTGGCGCAGACGCTGGCTTTATTTCAGCGCCAAGTTAAAACATGGCTTTTTATTAAACTCTTTGAGGGCTAAATTTGCCTAAAGTTGCACATGGTTTAGTTGTTTTTACTGTTTTAATTTTTTTTACTAGTATTAGCAATTAATGGTTTAGTATGGTTTTAGCTGTGTAAATTATTTATTGTTTTATATTGCTTGAATTGATTTTATCTGCACGCTGCCCTGAGATCCCAATGGTATAGGGTGGGGTACAAATGTTTTAATAAATAAATAAAAAAAAATGCAGGAAGCTGCCTTGGTCCATCGGCACTGGTTAGGCCCCATCTTGAGTATTACGTCCAGTTCTGGGCACCACACTTCAAAAAGGATGCAGACAATCTGGAGTGTGTTCAGAGGAGGGCAACGAGGAAGGTTAGCGGTCTGGAAAAAAAGCCCTATGAGGACAGACTGAAAGAAGTGGGCATGTTTAGCCTGAAGAAGAGAAGATTGAGGGGAGACATGATAGCACTCTTTAAATACTTGAAAGGTTGTCACACAGAGGAGGGCCAGGATCTCTTCTCAATCAACCCAGGATCTCTTCTCAATCAACCCAGGACACGGAATAATGGACTCAAGTTACAGGAAGCCAGATTCTGGCTGGACATCAGGAAAAGCTTCCTGACTGTTAGAGCAATACGCCAATGGAACCAATTACCTAGTGAGTTGGTGGGCTCTCCCACATTAGAGGCATTCTAGAGGCAGCTGGACAACCATCTGTCAGGGATGCTTTAGGGTAGATTCCTGCATTGAGCAGGGGGTTGGACTCGACGGCTTTATTGGCCCCTTCCAACTCTACTATTCCATGATTCTATGATCTAGCCCAGCAATCTATGGCAGCAACTCTCCAGGGCTTCAAGCAGGAATTTTTCCAGCCCTACCTGGAGATGCTAGGGATCAAACCTGGGACCTTCTGCATGCTCTGCCACTAAAATGGCCTTCTAAATATCACAAGGTTGGCAATTAATAGTGTTGGATGGCATTTTTTTTACCATTGCGTTTTCTACCTTGTCCAAGAAAATGATAACCCAAAGGCCTTTCTTGTACCTAGATCAGGACTTGGAGGACATTTTGCACATTGTATTCAAAGAGGTGGCCAACTCAAGCCAAGGCCCCATAGCACAGATGGCCTGTGCCCTCTTTGTTCAAGCCGGAATTCTGCATTCTGGGCAAATAACACAGTGCAGCAGACTAATTTCAGCGAGCCTAACAGGACAGCAGTGCAGATCAATGAGTGGATTTCCACAAGCATTGGAGGTAAAGGGACAATGATTCCGTGTTCTATCACGCTGCTTTGGAATGTACATGTTTAGCACCAGAT
Organism: Anniella stebbinsi; assembly: GCA_029215795.1. NCBI lineage: Eukaryota > Metazoa > Chordata > Lepidosauria > Squamata > Anniellidae > Anniella > Anniella stebbinsi. Next base: position 125,743,127 of record JARDYH010000003.1, on the reverse strand, counting down.
ATTTTGAGACGCCAGCCAAGCACACCCCAGGGCATCCTCATTCTGGAACTCATGATGAGGAGAGGCCCCATGGGAAGGCACCTGCTGTCATTGTAGGGACAGAGGAAGCTGCTTTATGCTGAGTCAAGCTTCTAGTTTTGCATCCTCAGTATTAACAACACTGACTGGCAGCAGCCGCTCTCCAGGGATTCAAATGGGGGCCTTTCCCAGCCTTACCTGGAGCACAGACTTTCAATCCTGGGATTGAACCTGGGATCTTCTGCATGCAAAGTCTGTGTTGTATCACAGAGCTATGGCCCTATCCCTAATATTTTGATAGAATTATTCATTTATTCAAAAGATTTATATTCTGTACTATTGCCATGTTCTCAGGGTGACTTACAACAAAAATAAGAACAAATTATTTATTATTATTTCTTCCTCACACATCCAAGTACCTTGTTCACATCCTCGGTACTCACCAACTGAAACTGATCAAGTGTAATCCTACTCGCGGAGTCGCTGGACACTCCACTGTCAGCCTCTGCTAGAACAATAGCATCTAAGTCGGCTCTTATCCGAGAGATTTTATCTGAGAAATGATCATTAAAAGCATCACAGCGAACTACTGAAGGCTCTAAAATCAGATTCCCTTTTCTCTACAACTGTTAAAGTTACATGAGCCCTGACCCGGATTTTATCTGGTCACCCTACAGAACTAAGACAGGCAGTACTGTTCCTACATCCCATTGATATAGTTAAAGTTGCAGGCACTATTCTAGAGTGACCATATACAAAAGAAGGCAGGGCCCCTGCAACTTTAACAGTTGTGATGAAGAGGGAATTTCACCAGGAACTTATTGCATACAAATTACTCTAGCTGAAATTCCCTTTCCTCTACAACTGTTAAAGTTACATGAGTCCTGACCTGGATTTTATCTGGTCACCCTAGCTAAAAAGATCCCGGGCGCCTGTCTTCAAAGCTGACAGACCTTTTAATTTCCTCCTAAGACAAGCCAGAACAGGTAAGCATGAGTTAAAATCTGTTAATAGAAGTAATTATTATGATAGTGAAATACACTTGCTTTGTACTTTAGAAAACTATTATCTAGATAATTAAAGTTTGTAATAGGTCAGTATAGACATGCCCATCCCTCTGCTTTCCCTATGTAGCAGGACTCAGTGACCTGGTTCACGCATAATGCCAATTCATGGGTTGTTTAACTCATGAATTGGTGGGGATGTGCTGGAATGAGTGCACTGTTTCCTGCACACTCACCACAAATTAGATTAGATAGATGATAGATAGATAGATAGATAGATAGATAGATAGATAGATTCACGTTTTCAGGCTCTACTCAATGTTGCTTGAGAGTCCCTTTTTTGTTTGCCATCTTATATAAGTAATTATATTCCAGCTCTTAAATGATGGATATCTTAGCTCCCAATTTCCAAATGTTATTGACTTCCAATTGTAAGTGTGCAGTTCATTTGTCTCCCTGGTCATCTACACATGCTTCTTCTGTTGTATAAGAAGTATATTTAAGTACTGTTGCATTAGCATGAGCAAATTAATAAAATGAGACTGACTATGCAACTTATCTTGTTTTCATTTTTTACAGGTTCAGTTCTGTTCATAGGAAGACTTACAAATCCTACAGAATAGATTTGTCCAATCCATGCTTCCACCTGTCTTGTTTCCCAAATAATTAAAGCATACAATGCATATTTAAATAGCACTTTTTAAGTCTTGCAAATATCAGGAGGAAGTTGTGGGGAGCCTAGGACTGTAAATAATAAAAAAAGAATGCTCTTTGCCATTTATGTAGTGGCTTTGTTTTGTTTAAGGCAGTTACAATCTTCTGAAAAAAATGTCTTAAGGTAGAACTACATGGTACATGTAGTTCTGTGATTCCTTTCACTGATGTTCCTTTGTTTTACAAACTATAGTGACTGAAACTGCAACATGAAGTGACAGTGTCTTCTTAATATTTTCACCTCAGGCCCTTTCCCTACCAATAATGTCTCCTCCCTTCCTGCTTTTACACCATTGCAGAAAAGATGTGGGAATCTATTGATCCTCTTACAGCCTGTAGATTTTCTCTACCAAGATAATCAGTCTAAGGATAGTGTACTAATACCCATAGCTGTTCATTAGACAAGCACTCAACCCACCACAACAGGAAGCTATCTAAAGCTTTCCTTGGTCTGAGCATCTCCTCGGCATACAAAAGGCAAATATTTTGTAGCAGGACCTATGACACCCTATGAGCCCCCCCACATGCTACAGAAAGAACATCCCAAAGAACCATTCAACATATTCTTCAATGACCAAGAGGTCTGTCAGATCAGGTCAATGACCCTACAAATTCCATTTAAACCATGGCAACAGTTGTGGTGACCAAGGGGAAGGACTACAATAAGGCAGAAGATGGTTGCTGAGGCATGAACAATTAGCAGTGGGAACAGAAACAATAGATTGCTTCTTGTCTTACACTGGACCATAAAAAAACACTGTCGTATTTTCTTAAAGTTGTTATCCCAGCCAAGGTGCCCCACCAGGCAGGTATCATGGGCATTTCTGAAAACTTGTACCCCAAGGTTAGAGACCAACCAGTAAATGTGGCTCTCTAGTGCTGCCCACCTCAATTCTTAATAGAAAAGTTTGTTGTCTTATATAGTGGATATTAGCAGATGCCAGCCCACAGATCGTACAATTGACTTCAGCCAATGAGGCATTCACTGGAATGAAGGGCCAAAGGTTTAGTCTAGTCTGGCAGATGCTCAGATCAGAGGTTCTCAGACCACGAGCTGAGGCAGAAAGTTATGGTTTTGTGATCAGCACTGGGGAAGCGTGTCCAATAACCAGGCCTAGTGACCCTTGGTGAAGCCCCCTTCCAATGGTAATTTCAATTCTAGAGCTATACAGCCTTCCACTGTGATACCCAGTGAACACATCACCATTGTCTCAGCAAGGCAAAGTTGGATGGCAGTTCTTGTTGGGACTACATATAATTTTCCAAGAGGACTAGTAGATGGTCTAGCTAGCATCTAACATCTAGCTAGAATTTTGTGTCTCATTGTCCAGCCATGTCCATTGAGGGCTGTTGTGTTTCTGGATGAATTGTTGGATAACAAGCTCCGCAGCAGGTGCAACCATTCTGCTTCCTTGTGCAGACAGGGAACACATTCATGGCTAATCTCATTTATAAAACACCAGCAATTTGAAAGATCCCCACCAAGTTTCCTCGTTTATGATGGCATACAGGCATAGTAAATTAGATTACTGCAATGCGCTCTATGTGGGGTTGCCTTTGAAGACGGTTCAGAAGCTGCAGGTTGTGCAAAATGCAGTGGCCAGATTGATATCAGGAACCAGAAAGTTCGAACATATAAGATCGACTCTGGCCCACTTGCATTGGCTGCCTGTACATTTCCAAGCCCGATAACCTATAAAGCCTTACACAGCTTGGGACCACAATACCTGATGGAATGCTTCTTCCGACATGAACGTACACGTACACTACGCTCAACATCTAAGGTCCTCCTCCAAGTGCCTACTCCAAGGGAATCTTGGAGGATGGCAACAAGGGAGAGGGCCTTTTCAGTGGTGACCACCCAACTATGAAATAATCTCTCCAATGAGGCTTGCCTGGAGCCAACATTGTTATCTTTTTGGCACCAGGTCAAGACTTTTCTCCCAGGCATTTAACAGCACATGTTGAGTTTTTAACTGACCCCTGGATAGTTGATATGTAGTCTATTTTTATGCTTTTTATGGTTTTAAATTTTGTATATTGGTTTTTAAATGTTCAGTGTTTTTAATCTTTGTAAACCGCCCAGAGAGCTTCGGCTATGGGGCGGTATATAAATGTAAACAATAACAACAACTCATAGTTTCAGCTATGGTCTGTGGGAGGCAGACAGAGCACAATGTACAGCTTGGAACACTGTTTTCTCCTCTCTAAAGAGGATTAACTCATTTTCTACACCATATTGGGGTGACAGTTTGGTGAGATGAATAGGCATGGCTATGACGATTATGTGAAGGGAAATCAGCAACATAGATACTATGACAGCAGTAGGTTAGAGAATGTGAAGAAACTGAGGTAAAAGTATACTGTTATGTTTTGTTTCTATGACTAAAGGACTGTATGAGTTAACACAGAAGAAAATGTATGCCTTTTACTCCAGGCTTGTGCCTCAGGAAAATTACATTGTAATTGTGATACCCTGATAAAATGGCACTATTACCACAGAGAAGAAAATAAAGCCAGCTTTCTGTCTTTATATATGGGAAGACAGGATCAAAATTGGTACCACCTGATTGAAGAATACCTGAACATTCTAAAGATGCCCATTGGTCCTAGGTTTAAATAGAGGTGGTGTGATGGAATTTTGGCCTACACCAAAGCTGATTGGTTGGAGGGTTCTGACTGGAGCAAATATAAGGAGTTGTTGAGAGTCTGACAGGATAGTTTGCCTGAGGAAGAGTCATCAGATGTCTTCATGAGATGCTGGGAAGCCTGAGGCCAGACAGAAGAGCAACCACAAGACCAGGAAGCAAAACTGGGAGCTGAGAGCATGGGAGGCAAAAGCTAAAGAAGGTCTACAACTGAGGAGAGGAAGACTGTTGGAGCAGCCTGACAGCAGCTGGTGGTAGTGATTTAAAGACAGAGCACCTAAAAGAACATAGGAACCTGCCTTATATTGAGTCAGACTACCCCAGTGTTGTCTACACTGACTGGCAGTAACTCTCAAGCGTTTCAGACAGGATTCTTTCCTTGCCCTACCTGAAGAAACTAGGAATCAGATCTGGGACTTTCTGCATGCAAAGCAGATACACTATTACAGGAGAAATGCCTGATGAACTACCTTAAAGATTCCAGGTGGAAGTCAAACCGTAGCAGAGAGAAGATTGCCTTTCAAGCCCTCGTTTTAGGCCTATGGATTAACTGGGCCTTGATAAGGGAAATAGCTTACGTTTGATTAGGAACTGGGGCTTCTAACACCTGGTTGGTGGTAAGTAACTGTACAGAACCCTGTTTTAAAGTAGCAACAGCAATCTTAAATAATAAACTTTCTTATTTTAAATAATATTTTCAAAGTTAGCAGGCACATACTTTATTTAGGAAGAGTGCTGGCTAAATGGCCAGTGGATGCTTCCCAAATGGCTAGGAAATACTTGATAGGTCCTAAAAGAGGCTATGCTTTTCTCTCCCTCAGTCTTAGCTGGTAGACTCTGGGTCTGTGGGTGAAAAGAAATAATAGACACTGCAGTCTATTGGGAAGTGAGACAGACTGAGAGAGGGGGCAGAGGAGAATCGGGTCTTGGTAACCTAACAGCATTTTGGACTGCTGGCTGTTTTATCTATGGCGATCTGATATGAGTCTGTTGAATTTGTTGTTGGAGTGTTTAGTCTCTGTTCCTCCACCTGTGCCTAACCTGTATATTTGTAAATACATTCAAATATTACATGACACCGCAAAGCTCCAGGAACCTTCTTCCAAAGGAAATCAAACCCCAGGAGGCACTGCACCTCTGGATAATTTCTTCACTTGGAAAAACGGGGCAAGTATAAAAATACATATAACCAGAAGTCAGCAAAGATAAAGTCTCACAGATTTGCACAGTAAAGCAGCCTCCCCCAGTTATTTTGGTCTTCAATTCCCAACAGCTTCAGCCAGCATGGTCAATAGTTGGGAAACCTGGGAGTTTTAGTCAAAACACCTGGAGGGCACCAGTTTGGGGAAGGCTGCAGTAAAAGGATGTTTGGCACTAAGATGACATCCATAGGTCACTTGGGCCAGTGACTAATGGCTAGCTCTTAAGACTAACTCTGAAGCTTTGGGTGCCTCTTCACGAGAGGTTTAATGCTCTTTGAAGTCTCATTAAAAATTTTACCTCTACACCAGCGGAGCGCAAATGGGGCATAGAGGCGCGTTATCTCTCCAATTATGTGCATTATTGAATGCGCGTTAAATCGCGAGTTTTATTTTGCTCCGTCCGTTAAAGCGCATTTTGACTGTGTGAATATGCGCTTATGCGCATCAACTACTTGTTGGATATCCGTTAATGCGCTTCGCCGCCTCTCATGCAGAGGGATTAGGTGTAAATGTGCTTCAGCGATTATGCGCATAATCGGCTAACCGGGCGCAAAAGCGAATCCTTGTAGAGGGGACCTTAGCCACTGGCCCCCTCCACAAGAATGCGCCTTTGCGCCTGGTTCCGCGATTATGCGCATTATCGCGGAGGCGCATTTACTCACAATCCCTCTGCACGGGAGGCGGCGGGAAGCGGCGAAGCGCATTAAAAGATGCCCAAAAAGCGCTTTCCAGGTAGTTAATGCGCATAATCGCTTGTTCACACAGCGAAAATGCGCTTTAACGGCCGGAGCAAAATAAAAGTCGCTATTTAACGCGCGTTCGAAAATGCGCATTATCGGGGAGATAACGCGCCTGTACGCCCGTTTTGCGCTCCGCTCGTGTGTAGGTAAAATTTATAATGAGCCTTCAAGGCTCATTAAACGCCCCGTGTGGAGGAGGCCTAAGCTACCTCACAAGTTTGATTTGGAAGTTGCCATGCCTACAAAGACAGCAAAATTGGCATTGTGAGGTGGAAGAGCTAACACCTTCCCCTAAAATTAAGGACATGGGAGAAAGAATCAAGGGAGCCCCCCTCTCCCCCCATTCCCATGACTCTCAAACATTTCCTTCCTTCTCTTTTGCACTTTGCAGTTTATGTAAGGGAAGAAACTTGTTTTGAGAAGAGGCTCTTTCTAGAAGTAAGTGATGCTTGAGGTACACCCTACCCAGCCTTTCACTTAGGCCTGAAGAACTGGCCCACTTCAGCTTGCTTTTAAGATGAACCCAAAAGCTCAAGAGCTTCCCTCCCCATTCCTCTTAGAGGGTCCAAGGCTATAGCCAAGCTGAGGGTGAGAGGGGAGGCAGTGAGTGCATTGAACTATCTTTAAAAAAAGGGGGGATTTTAATTTTGGACATAAAAGCTACCATTTAAAGATCTAATTTTTTGAACAGGACAATTCCTAGTTGTTGTTTTAACAATACTGTTGGCTGAGGGTCCCTCTATACGGCGTCATTGCTTTGGTGCCTGTTTCTCCAAATATTTTCCTATATTCAAATTTACGTCTAATAGCGATAGACGAGAGCTGTGAAGGCACAGTTTGGGCTCCATATACTGCGCCTTACAATTGTTCATATATGTAGATTCGCATCATAGTTGGAGCATAGATCGAGCCTTGAACGAGGAAAAGTTGAGGAAAGTACAGCCTTAGTGGCTTTTGGTACCGCCCACCTGCATTTCCCATGGTTTGTTACCCCTGCCCACCTGGTAAAATTGTTAAAGCAAGTTACATTGCAGTCTCTTCCTGTCAGATAGAAAGATCCCTTGTCTTTCAGATGTTAATCTGTTGCAAATCGGGTCTCCTTGGAAACATCCTGTGGGCTTGATTTTGTATTAAACTGCTATGCTGAAGATTTCAGGCAGTAAAAGGAACTAGAACATGAAATTCTCTAGCATCAGGAAATGTGAACCACAGAGTTCAATGAGGCTTGAATTAGGGACAAAATGAGAGCACGTCCTCCGCCACGCTTCCCGGGAAGCAAGTCCCCCCCCCCACCTGCTCAATACGTCTTACTCCTGAGAAACAGCACGCAAGATGGCCGCTCAATGCCAGGATCCCAGCAAGACAGAGAGAGAGGGATCTGGAGTAGATACAAAGCCTTAGCGGATCTCAAAATGAACAGCGCGCATCCTTTTTCCAACCCTCTTCCTCTAGCAACTAAGGGGCAGTCATTCACTCATGACATCACCACCAGCCCTGTCCTCCAAACTACACCCACTACTAGCATTAATCCGAATGGATTGGTTACATGAAGATAATGCGCTCGAACTGCGGAGAAAAAAATTAAAGTTGCGGTAAATCGCCTCTTTGAAAATGCGCATATTCAAAGTCTTTAAATCGGCTGTATGTCTGATTTGCGCCCTGCTCATCTGTCGTATTCAATGAGGCGCAAATAAGCCATCTAGAGGTACCCTGACACACACACACTGGTGGGAGTGTGCCACCTAATCCAAATCCAGAACTGCCCATCCAAAATCTCCCTGGCCTCAGGGTAGATTTTCAAGACCACTGAAATGGTTGTGGATCCTGAAAGATCTTTTGTTTTGGTGACTCTTGAGTTTAGCAGTGTGCTTAAAAGGAGTAACTTAAGGAAGTTCTTATATAAAGAAGTATTTTTTACGTTAATACTTCATGTACACTAAAATATACACTGACACCCTTGGTTTAGGGTTTAAAACATTTCTGTTGGTTTTGAGAAAATCAGATTTACCACTACTTTGAAGCCCTACTTACAGAAGAAAACTGGCTGCTATGGTGCTGACAGCCACAGGATTGGTAGTAATTTAATTTCATCCCCCCTTACTTCTAATGTGACATCATTATTAATATTATCTTTTGACAGGAACGTATGTGAACACTTGTGAAGTAATTATTCGTGGCATAAGTAAATGTGCCAAGCTACCTTACCATTTCTATGTTTCAAAAACCAGCAGTTTTTACCCCAGCGCAAGGACATTAGTTGCAGCTGCAAGATTGGGCTGAGAGTGACCTGTTTTCCCGGTACCTTTTGACAACTCGAAAACTGACATGCTTTTTCAACAACAGCGGCTTTGCCAAGTTAACAGTGTGCGTCCCTCCCGCTTTTGTACCTTATTATATGAATCCAGCAAAGCAATACAGCGCCTGTTATCAAACTTCCCGTTTATATCTTTATAACTTGAATGAAGTTGCTACAACAGAGCTCTTCCTACCCTCCAAAGAGATATATAAAAAAAGAAACCTTCACTTTCGGTTCCGATTAAACTCAGGGCAAGAGTAGTGGAAATATATAGGGATCGATGTAAGAATGTCTACAAACGGCAGATTTATTGAAATAAAGATATTTCTCGACCTCCACCCCCCCCCCCAACCGCGCCAATGTTCACTGCACGAGCCAACACCCTCCTTAGCTGTCGAACAGAACACTGATTGCTGATGTTTACAAAATGATTTTTTAAAAATGATTTGTCAAAGAGGAAGAAACGAGAGGTGATGAAGAGACAATAAAGAGAATTGTAAAAGGAGAAGTGTCTACTTGCAATTTCAGGGATAGATGAACAGAGCTCTTTAGGCTGCGATCCTACGCTCGTTTACGTAGGAGTAAGCCGTATTGAACTCAATCGGGCTTACTTCTGAGTAGACATATATAGTAGATTGCACTGTTAAGAGTATAATCCTAAACATGTCTATTCAGAGTACAATGGGATTAAAGCCCAGCTTCAGTGGATGTAGGCGTCCCTTCAAGGGAGCCTACTGAGTGTTGCATGGAATGTGCTTTAAAATGATTGAGCTTCAGTTCCGAAGCTATAACAGGCTGAAACTGAACCTCGTTGTATTTTCATGTGGAGGGAAGGGCTGTACCTGTTCGATTTCTGCCTTTAACCGAGTGCCGTTGTCTTCCTTTTTTTCGGGGTGAGGGTGGTGGCGAGCATGCCGTAGGAACAAAAGGGAGCTTTTGTAATTATATTTACATTCCCATGTCTTCCAAAAGGAGAAATTAAACAGGTAAAGAGATTCATCATTGCATCGCCACCTAAATCCAAAGCCGTCATCATTTCAGTTTAACTTCTTTGGTACTTTTTGGAGGGAGGAGAATACAGAGAACATGTTTGTTTTCTTTTTCTTTTCCTACGCATCGTAAACTTCAGACGGGCGCGTTTTACTTTGTTCACACGAGTTACTGTGCCATTTCCCCCCCTTCCCCCTTTCCCCACGTTCTTGTTCAGCGCCCGGAGGAGTCAATGCACTGCAATAGGGATCCGGAAGTCACGTTGGAGAGCTATTAAGACCGCAGCTCCTTACTACTATCCCCGCCCATTGCTTCCGGTCTGTCCTCTGTGCGCATGCGTGGCGTGGCAGGGTAGGGCAGGCCGTGCGTTCTGGGTTTCTGGTTGCAGCAGCAGCAGCAGCGAAAGCCCGGTTTGTTTGGGAACTCTCCATGGCTGCTGAGCCTCTGCCCGCAGCGCCGCTCACCCGGCGGCCCATCCTGCTCGGCCAGGTGGAGGGCTCGCAGGACGTGGTGACCATGGCGGCCATCGTGCCCAAGGAAGAGGGGCTCATCAGCGTCTCGGAGGACAGGTGAGGAAGGAGCCGGGCAAGCAGGCAGGGCTTTGCGTGGCACCCGCCCCCCGGCAGGGCGGGTGGGAGCTTGTGGTCCTGGACCGGCTAAGGCTGTCCCCCGTCCAGCTCTGTGGCTACGGCTCCCGCAGCTCGCGGAGTCGCGCAAGTTTGCGCCCGGTGGAGGCTGCGTGGTGCGCAGGTCGCCTTGCAGCTGGGCGACTCTCTGGCCTACGGCGCGGAACCGCCAGGGGCTGGCTCGGCTTCGGTCTTGCTCCGGAGGAGCCGGCGTTCCCCTGCGCACCCGCCGTAAGCAGTGGAGCCAAGGGATCCGGCGTCTGCTGTGGAGGGGCCTCAGTGTGCGAGCAGTAGATCTGCGATAGGTGTCATGCCGTCGCACGTGAGGATGGCTAACGCAGGTTCAGCGGGATAATGTCGTGGAGTGTTTGGAAAAGGATCCGTCTGTTCTGGGCTGCAGTACACCTATGTCAGCCTTCCCAAACCAGTGCCCTGCAGATGTTTTGGACTACAACTCACATACCCCCCAGCCGGGAAGCTTATGGGAGTCGTAGTCCAACACACGTCTAGAGGGGGCTGAGAAGGATTGTAGTCTGTGTGTTCTGATCCGAAAGCCTTGGAAAGTTCAGAGGCGTATAAGGTCTCATCAGTAGGAGCCTGTGCCAAGCTAAGGGAAGGTATCACTTTCCCTCCTTGCCTATTTTGTTTTCTGGAGCTAAGACAGCAATAATACACTCCACTGCACCCAAAAGAGTTGGCTCACTGATGCAAATCAATATGTGACACTTCGTCTCCCCACCATCATCCCCCAGTGTTTTTTGGCATAACTTGCCCCCTTCTGGGTTGCTAGGTCACAACACTGCAGTGGCAATAGAAGCCACAGCTAGCAGGCTTCCCTCCCTACGCAGCCGTTAGTGCAGTGATCGTGTCAGAATCTGGCTTAAGTGTTACATACAGATGTGTGCAAGAAAATATTAGTGGCTTCTTCAAAAATGGAAAAAAAACCTTTGGAAAGAGAGTTGCAGCAGGAGGGTTGCTTAACCCTTATTTCACTGGCATTTTTGTACTCATAAATCCACCCCGCATTCTACAAGCTGCTTCTTCCCTTTGTGGGGTTCTGAACGCGTGTTTGTGAGAATAGATCATAGAAACAAGTTTGGAACCCCATGGCAGAGGGGAGAGTAGCCTGGGAGGGAGGAAATTTGTAGCAAAGTAGTAGTGGATCTAGGAAGGATTCACCACTTGCTTCGGTACTCTAAATTGGCCCCTACCAAATGTGTGTTCTTTCTTTGTAATAAGAAGCATATGTTGGGTTCCTTCCATGCATCTATTTGTAGTGTTTAGCCAGGACTCCATCCCTGTGCTCCCCCTGGCCCTGAATCCCCAAACCTCCCTTGCATAACCTTTTTATAATGCCTAGTTCCTTTTATCCCTTGGCCCTCTATGAGATCTTACTCAGTTGCATTTTTCTTCAACTCTGTGCCTCCACCCCTCACTGTCTCCCCAAAACTCTACTTTTCATTCTGCTTGTTGACAGGATAAAAACTTAAGTGTGAACTACATGAACATTTTGAGATGGCTGCTTAAAATGTCATCTAGTATAAGGAGCAATATGTCTTGAATACCATTATAGAATTTTTCAGTAATCTCTTCCCTGTATTTCTTCTTCACTCTTCCTCTAGCTTCCCTTTCCAAATTCTTGTCCTGGTTCTACTTTCTCAGTCAATTGCCTACCCTGCTCATTTCCACCAGCCTACTTTCCCCATCCCCTCCTGGGATCGCTTCCTAGTCTTCAACGTTGCCCTACAACATGCTGTCCCTAGGAACTTTGAGGTTTTAATTCCACCCAAAGTGACAACTTCCCTTTTCCTCACAGAAGTTGGATTGAAAATATTCTGGCAACATGGTTCACTCTGCAGTCAGAATGTTCATGAATGTTAGAGGCTTCTCCATCAGAAGTGCAATGCAATACACTTACTGTACCCATTTTAAATGTTTAGGGGCATAGAAATAAGCAGACATACTGTCTTTTTAGCTTTTTGTGTGCATAATTTTTTTGTATCATTTGTGTTGCAACTAATAACTAGGAAGCCCACTAACTAATAGCTGGAATTTGCTGAACATTCTGGTGATACTAGCACTGCTGCGTTGTGAACGTCGCGATTTTCTAAGTGGAATAATTAAGCTTTTAATTACTTCCCCCAAATGCATTCATTAACTATCTTCCCAATTAATGCGCAATTTGTGACATTAAAATAGAATTCTTACTTTGGCAAGTTAGATGAAGAATGTTTAATTCCAATGTTTGGCCTTTTTAGTTCAACCCGTCGCCCACCAAGTATTCACTGCAGCCAAAAACTAATTTCTGTTTTATATTTAATCTGTTAGTTGCAAGGCATGTGCTGTGAATAGAAAAAATGTGTCTCAGGGGGTGGTAAAATTCTAGGGGCACATTACTTCAAAGTAACATGCTTCGAGCACCGTCCCAATAGGGGCGGCACATAACTGCATGAATGGACTCGCCAACGCTGGGAAAAGTGCCTGGCTTTGCATGATGTGCATCATCCCTATAGGGGGGTTGCGCAACCAGACTTGGTTGACATCATCGTGGCTGCAACACCAACTGGAAGTTCTCCAGCTGCTGTTCCAGCTGGGGACTGGCTTCCCCCCCCCCCCACATTGGACATGATGTGGGTCAGCAGAAACACTTAGTGTGCTGCTCCCCCTCCTAATTTGTAAGCAAAGGGACTCCCCTGCACACCACTCTCCCTCCCACAGGTTTGAGATAACAAGGGGATTCCTCTCCCTCCTCCTCCCCCAGTAGCCTCCGGGGCATGGCTTAGGGCAGGGAGGGGTAGGGTCCATGGTGGGAGCCCAAGCTTCTGCAGGCCAGAACCTCTGCAGCCTGGAATAGACCTGCGGGCCAAAGGTTCCCAACCACTGGTGTAGGTCATTTTCAGCAAAGGTTTGAGCTATGAAGCTGAGTTTCACATGTCTCCGGGCTAGTTTTCTGTCACTAAGGTTTAAGAGAGCTTTGGCTATTGAGTGGTATAGAACTGTAATGCATAAAGTAAATAAAGATAAATAATTCACATGAAGGTGTATCTTCTTGGTGTCTGTGCTCAATGCAGCTTTTGTTGTGTGTAGATTTCCAAACTCTGTTCAGATGTGAATGTTGCTCCAAGGGTCCAGAACCCCTTGGATCTTCAACGAGAACCCTACCACTGCATGAAGATTGGCAATATGTCTTCATCTCTTACATCTGCTCTTCTTTGATCAACCAGGACTTGTTTTCATCTCCTCTGTTGCTACCTATTCCACCATCCCTGTACTCTCTCACATATTTTTGGAGTGCAGCAGATGATCCAGCCCTTCTCCCCCATGCCCTTTGTTGTAGCTCTTCCATGTGGCATTCTTGGGGTGCCTAATTCAGGAAACCCTGCCATAAAGAGCGGGCCGTGTCTTACTCCTCTTGGCTGTTGCATTCGTCATGTTGGTCAAAAGCCTTGTTCTTGGATGGCTAAGTAACAACAAGATGCCATGTCATAATACCTGCTTCTAGCACACCTGAGAAGTCAAGTTTGGATTTGCAGCTGGGTGTGTTTTTAATGACCCAAGATTTTGGGCTTGAGGAGTCTTTACTATGCAGGAATCTTGTAATTCCCAAGCCTCTTCCTTGAAAATAATTTCTTGCTGAGCTAATTAGAACATGCCTATTGATCTTGAGGGCCAAATTTATGCAAGATCAAAATGATGAGAGTCAGGTGAGGGACTCTGCTTGTGTTTGATGCAATGTTTTGAAATGTTCACCAAGAAGCTGATTATGTGTGACAAATCTTGGTGTGAAGTTTGTGTGTTCCTTTCCTTGCAAACGGGGAAAAAGGACACCCCCTAAAATTGGTTGAGATTGTTATAGGCTGATTTGCCTTTTTAAAACCACATTGATTGTAATAGTACAGTCAAGTGCGGTGGTGGCCCATCTGTTTGACAAGCATGCCCCAAAATCAACATGGCAGGATGAGAGATGGCATTTCAGCCCTTATGCATCCTGCAGTGCTTGGTGGTTTTGCCTCTAATTTATTGAGCCAAAAAGGAAGTAGCCGCATAGCACAGCACTGTCCTGTTCCAGGATCCCTTGAGGCTCCCAAGGGAAGCAGGTAGTAAGTTCAAGGCAGGAATGTGGATCAAGTCTGGAAGAAAGCAGGACCCTGGATAGCTCTAAGTGGGTCTTGCTGGCTGGAATTCTGTCCTACTAGGACAATAGGAGGATGTTGTCTCAGCACGTGGCTAGAGCTAAGTGAAGCCTTATGTAGGCTGACAAGACCTGTAGTGTGGTCAGCGATGGAGCTTGCTGGATTGTTAAAGGGCCCTTGCCTAATTTTGTAGCTTGGGACTGGGCGATGGAGGTTCTGCTGGTAACTCATCCTCTGAGCCAGAGGAAAATGGCAGGGCTGTGTCCTCTGGCTGGGAGGGCCCTGAATAAGGCACTGATTGTCCTGTCCTTGATGAAGTAGGTTTTACCTTGAACTCACCAGAATCCTCCACTACACACTGGCAGGCCCTGGGGCTGGGGGTCATGGCGAGCAGACACAGGCAGAGTCAGACTGGAGTATATGACATGCACAAATTGTCCATGGACAGATTATTCAGGGGTGCCCCAATACCCAATCAGCTATGAAGCAGGCTGACCATCTCTGGTCTTCATGATCTTTGAGAATGGAAGCGGTTTGGTAATTGTTTCTGAAATATGACTTGCATTCGTCAGGTTTTTGCTACCCAGCTGCTCCGTTGCAGTCATGTATTTTGCACTTTGATGCTGCTTGTGAATGTAACTCTTGGGTGTTAAATGTGATTTGATCTGATGCCTAAACCAGGGCAGGCGAAGTATGGTGATGACAATTGGTCTAGAATGGCCGTGCCTGTCATTTTGATTAGATGTGCACATCTGCTTACTCTGGATTGTCTGTGTGTATTCTAGGATTCAATCATTTTGGCATGTGTGAGATTTTTAGGACTGCTTTAGTGAGCTTAATCATAGATCCTGTTTAAAGTGAGGAGTAATTGACTAAACTTGGAAGTAGTCTACTGCCTTTATATTCCTCCAGTATTTATAATTTACTTGTACAATAAAACAATTGTGGAAGAGTCATAAAGCATGTTTTGCCTGGCTTTTGTTTAGTGATGTGAAGGGCTAGAAAAAATGAGAAATAATAGGGGGGAACCCAGAAAAATGAAATTTTTTTTAGGAGGGATTCTTGGAAAAATTGGGAGGAATGGCTTTTTCCCTGATTTTTTTCTGTTCTTTGCCCCAGTTTTTTCTCTAAGACTTCACATCTATACTTATATATGGCATCTTCAATCGTATATGTGCTTTGTAATCTTAAGGCCATTTCCTTGTCACTGCAAAGGGGGAGAGGTTTTGTTCCCCCTTGTAAACTTCTGCCTGAGCTACAGCAGAGGATGGGACGTGGCTATGTACAGTTGCGTCCTTTGGGATACTTATTTCTTCCTGATCTTTCAAACGTACAGGTGCAGTTTAACATATAACTTTCAAGCATGAGACTTTGTGTAGTTTCCATCGATGACAAAAGTGCCAATCAGGATGTAGTCTTAGTCTCAGCAAGATGAGGTCATGAATTACTGGTGCCATTTCTCTCTGTTTTAAAAAGCTATTGCAATCTTCTTACGTTCTTAAATTCGCGTAGACTTTGTGTAGCATTTTTTTTTAAAAAAAAAAATTACCAATACTCTGCTTTAGATAGAGCTTCCAGTGGGCTTTACTGATTATACCATCTGGGCCATTCACTAGGTTCTTATTTAGCATGCTGAATTTGCAAATGATTTACAGGTTTCTTTTACATTTTATTTCATGACAGCTCTGAGGAGTAGGTCACTCACGTTTCCATTTTACAGAAGAAGAACAGAGACTGAGAGATGGAGGCTTTCTCGTAGCCTCACACGAGATGTACAGCAGCGGAGGTGGGGGATGTGTGTGAGAGAAGGCTGAGTTGCTGCGATTGACATCTTCCTAGACAGATAGATCTCCATTTCACCATAATATCCTATTTATTCTGATGTGTAAGTTTCATTGATTTCAGCTGGATTACCACCGAGTAAGTGTACTTAAGACAGAACTCTTAGTTAGGATCCTAAGGGTGCAGTCCTTCTGCGATGCTTGGTAGGCCTTCGAACTTGAGGGCTAACAGGTATCTTCTGCAGAGCGGTGGGAGCAATGGAGGGGATCTTTGCCTCCGCTCTCCTCTCACTGTGTATTTGAGCTAGAAGCCCTTTTTCGCCTCTGTGGCTGGGGCACGTCAGAGCAGGAGGCCAGGGAGGCCTCGGGATACATCGTACTCAGGCTTCCCACATCCTTTCCCCACCCACTGACATGCCCCCTTTACCCTCATTTCTGAGGTTGACTTTGTAGCCTCGGAGAGGCAGCTGGCACAAGGGCCGTGAGGGGGAGGGGGCAGGGAGCACAGATTCCTGGATCCACAGTCAGAGCACTGTCTCCCAACTTTGGATCCAGGAATCCGAATTACCTTATAGCCTCCAAACTCTGTCTAGTGGCTACACGGTTGCTCCCTCCTTTAAGGTTCTGCTAATTTTAAATAGAACGTTGGAGGGCTAGGGTTGGGGAGACCCGGCTCCCTGGGCAGGAACCGGGGCCTTGGTAGAGCCTAGCCTGGCCAGACAGACTGAGTGAGCCATCAGGGCAGCTTGCCGAATGACTTTGAGTGGTTGGAGGAATGACTAAGTGGTTAGGGCTAAGCCTCAGGATAGGGTTGGGGAGGCCCGGCTCCCCGGGCAGGAACCGGGGTCTTGGTAGAGCCTAGCTGGCCCAGACAGACTGAATCGGCCACCAGGATGGCTTGCCTTGAGGCTTAGGGTTCATCCTCAGATTAGGGTTAGGAGCACTGTATCTGCCCTTAGATCCAGGAATCTGAATTCTCCTATATTCCCCTCCCCCCCAAAAAAACCCAACAACCCTGTGTAGTGGCTATAAGGTTGCTTCCTCCTTCAAGGTTCTACCAATTAAATTTTTTAATATAATTTTCCAGACTGTATGACTCTCACACAGTCTAAGATAAGGCTGATAAGAACTCGTGCCATGGATTTCTAAAAGTGGCTTGGTCCTCTGCCTATGGAACAGATTTTTATGAAGACATGATATTGTTTCAGTCTATCTGTGTTTTATCTAGTGCAAGGCTTTTCCAACATGGGATGGCAGAATTGGAGCACCTAGGCCTGCCCCTTGATCAATGCAGAATCTGCAATGCAAGATGCAGCTACACCATCCCTGAAAGATAGCGGTCCAGCTTCTGCTTAAACGCTTCCAGTGAAAGAGAGCCCTTCACTGTGGCACACTGTTCCACAGTCAAATTTCTCTTGCCGTTAGCTGAATGTTTAGCTGAAAACTGTTTCCCTGCAATTTCTCACCATTCTTTCTAGTTCTGCACTCTTGAGCAACAGAGGTCAGAATTGTTCTTACCAACAGCTTCTTTCCTTCTAAAAAGTAAAGATAGCCATGTTCACCATAAGAAAAAATCCAAAATCCATGTTGCTGTAATACCTTTATTAGGCCGACTAAAAGATCGTTTAAAAAAATTGTGCCATTTTTTGACATTCCCAGGTCCCTTCTTCAGGCAGGATGTTCCTTGAGAGATCTGGGAATCTCAAAAGCTTGCGTATTTTTTATTTGGCCTAATTGAAGGTATTACAAAAACATGGATTTTGGAATTTTTCCTTTCTAGAATATCTAACTTAAGAATAGATCTGCTTCTTAGGTCATATTTGGCTTTTAAAAAGGGCCTTTAACTCTACACTGGACACAGAAATGTCTAGTTATAATTATAGGGTAGCTCCACTCAGCCCTGGATAAAAAGCAATAGAGGAGATCACTCTTGTTACTGAAAACACTAATTGATACATGCTGATGTAAGCCAAAATCAGGCATGTATCAATTAGTGTTTTCAGTAACATGAGTGATCTCCTCTATTGCTTTTTCTCCAGGGCTGAGTGGAGCTACCCTATAATTATAACTAGACATTTCTGTGTCCAGTGTAGAGTTAAAGGCCCTTTTTAAAAGCCAAATATGACCTAAGAAGCACAGGCAATACAGGGTGGGGAAAGGACCAGTGGGGAAAGAATGCCTTTCTGCAGCAATTCTGTTTTGGGGTGGTGGTATTCTGTTCCTCGTTCCAATCTTCTTCTCGCACATCCTTTCCCTCTGTGTTTCTCCATCCCTTTGTCAAACCTGTTTTTGAGTCTCACTTGATTATTTCAGTATCTGCTGTCCCTTGTCAGGCCACCTTGTTCTATAGGTCAGAAAAAAGGAGAAACGAGTTCTCAGGATGAAAATAATTTATTTTCACAAAGCCTGATGAAAATAAATCATTTGCATCCTGAGAATTTGTTTCTCCTTTTTCTGATTGGGCTTGGATGCTCTCCTCCTTTTGCTTTTGGTTTTTCCACCTTGTTCTATAGCCATTTGTTTTCTTCCTCATAATTTTTCCCCCCTGCCTCTTTGGCTTTTCTACTTTATTCCAGCACTGTCTGTCTCTTCTCCCCTCCCCACCCACCTCAACCCACCACTTTCCCTTTGATATATGTTTTCCGCCCTCTAGCATGTTTACTTTCTGTCTCTCTTTAATTACTGCCCCAGGTTGCACCTCTCCTCTCAAACAAAGAGGCCAGGTTTGTGCCAGAACTTAGTTCGCCTCTCAATCCTAAATTGTCATAGATGTTGAGGTTTCAGAAATGTTCCCCACCTACAAAGAAAGCAACCTGAACTGTAGGGGAAAAGAAAACTGAACTATGCTGCAATTATCAATTGTCATTTGGGACATTTACCTGGGCAGCAAGCAGGTTCCCTGCTTTGAACAATGTCTGTCCGATTGTATATGTAGTTATTTTTCCCGCCTGGGGTTAGGATGTGGAATTGCCCTCCAAGCCCTGCAGTCACATTGCCTTCCAAAGCAGAGATAAGCCATGAAATGATGTCCCCCATATCTGGTTCTCGACCCATTGGCTAGAAAATAGACCTTATTTTGCTGGGCCACTGTTGG